>JAWWLZ010000094.1:24964244-24984809 GCA_035041345.1 Poliocrania exsul
GGTGTGAAAAGCTTTTGTGACAGAAATCTGAAGCATGAGGACTGGAGTAAGGAAGACAGAGTTCCAGAGGGATGTCTGCTTAAGCGTGGGAGAAGTAACTTTGCTGGGGTTTTTTGGTGGTTTTTGTTTGCTTGGTTTGTTTTTTTATGTCAACACTTCCAAGTACTTGGCATAGTAGTGTTTTCCTGTCTTGGCTGTGATACTGCTGTATAGAAATATGTATCTGAATAGCTGCTACCCCAGTGTGTATTACTAGCATCAGTAGCAGCCCATGGTTGCTCTTTCTTTCTAGGACTATGAAGAGGCTGTTCTCCTGCTCTTAGAAGGGGCTCTTTGGGAAGATGCTTTAAGACTGGTAAGAAATTTCAGAGCACAAGAAAAATTTCCTTTCTTGTGAAAAGGAAGTGCTTCTTTAGAGTTCAAGAACAAAGGGATGTGATTTGGGTTAGATCCTTAAATAATACCTACTTTCCTTTCCGTAATCCAGATTCACAAGTATGGTAGACTGGATATCTTGGAGACCAACCTGAAACCTGCTATTCTGGAAGGTGAATCTGTGCAAGCATCTGAGATTTCTGTGTGTGGTATAGGCTAAAGAAGGTCGTTACTAGGTCACAACACTCCAGTACTGGAAGCTGTATGGAAGGATGCTGTTCTTCCACCTAACTGGTGCAGCTCATTTGGCTGTAGTCAATGCATCTTGAAGCCCTGCAGTGTCATGAGCTCTTTTTAGCTTAGTTAGGACCCTTTTGGGTTTTTCCAGACCTCACAGTCACAAACACTAAAGGTGTCTGTGTCTGCATGTCCATGAGCGAGCAGGACAATCATTGTTCCAGAGCACATGTTGCAGCAGGGCTATGGACTAGGAAAATTGCTAGCTGTCCTATAAGCTTTTATGATTAGTTCTTGGGGGAAAAAAAAAGCTACAATCTCCAACTCAGGAAGGATATTTTGTTACTATTCATTGTTCTTCCTTTTCATGCTCTGAACATTAGGCCTTATGAGTTGAGGTTGGTTTTTTTTTCTTTAATTTAAACCTAATTAATGGAAAGAGACTTAGCCACAGAACTTTCTGCATTTCCTTCTAGAACAAGACTCTTGTTCTAGAAAGCACTTGTCTTGCATGTTAATTCATTCCACATCTAAGTGTATCTTGTTTGATGGCCTCCTGTGTTTTAAGCTTTGAACTTTCTTCCACTTGAGTCCTTTTGTGTGCTTTGCACCTGACTTTGGAGTTTGTCAAGGACTGTGCTTGTGTTAAAAAATGCTTTTCCGTTTCTCTTGCACAAATCATGTTCGTATTGTCTTAATGAGCAGCTCAGAAAAGTCAGCTGATCTTTCTGGATTCTCAGAAGACAGCATTTCTTCACTATAAGAGTCGCCTGCAAGTGGTCCGAGAGATGAAGAAGGCCTGTGAGAGCCTGCAGGGTTGGTATTGTAGTGCACATGACTTTATCCTGCATAAGTAATCTTTTCATTTGTGGTTTCCTTCTGCTCTGGTGGAGCAGCTCCAGTGGCATCTACAACAGTAGAACAACACTCTTCTCACACCATACACACAATCATACTTGGAGTGTGGTTGTTTTACCTTGCTTACTCCGTATTTTCAGCGCTGTCTTCTGTTAAGCTTTCGTTGGATCAAAATGACACAGCATTTTCTCCATGGTGCCATCTTGGCTGGATGAGACAGTGCCCAGCACGTCCTTTGTCTTGAGTACCTGTAGGTGTATTCACCTGCCAGCTTACATGGGCTCAGGGAATTTTTCTGAAGCAGAATTCTTTGTCCTGGTCTAGATCTGCAGCACTGGGATCGTCATCCCTCTGTGCTTTTCAATATCACCATCCCCACCTAAGGCAGAGAAGCAGTTTTCACAATTGCTGTTTCTTCTTGTGTGCTGGCTGAGTGGGATTGAGAGCTATAATGGTCTGTAACACCAGCAGGTAGATGAATCCGCACAGCAAACTATGTAGGTCACCCAGAGAGAAAGCTTGAAATAACTTTTCTATACTGTGACAGATGTTATCTACCATTTTTTGCAGACTATGAAATGCCAAATTGCCCAGAATTGGAGCTTTTCTCTGAAACCAGCAGTGTTGTAACATCCAGTGACATGAACAGCAAATATTCACACAGCAATTCAAGAATATCAGCGTAGGTATCTGCCTCCAAATTAGGTAGTGAGTGTTCTGGGATCAGCATGTGGGAGGCCAGCTTGCTCATGGTTAGCATGCATCTTCTTGCAACTGTGTGTGCCTTGAAACTGCTTTAATTATGGGCATTTCCTAGTGTCATGGTTTGTTCCAGGCTTTCCCTGGTAACCAGATGTAACTAGGGAGGGGCTAGAAACGAAACCAAGACACCTAGTTATTTTAACTCTTCCTGGAAGGGAAAGAGCAGAAAATGCTAGAAGCTACTAATGCAACAGTAACTGAGTGCCCAGCAGAGGAGCTGTGAACACAGACTCTGGGCAGGATCTGGCTCTGTGGGTGTTGGGCATGTTGCCAGAATAGCTGGCTGTAGAAAGCTTGGCACACAATACAGGCAGAGCCTCTCAAACGTTAACAGCTTGTGCGCATGACTTGTGTTCTTTGTCCCTGGTTTTGCGCTTGGTGTGGGGGGGTTGCTGCTAATTCTCGTACTGAAGTCTTCCCACAATGGGCGTCTGCATTGTTTTTGAGTGCTTTTAAGAATATGAGCTGAAGTGTGGGGTGGTGTGTGTTATAGATTAGTCTATCCTGTGGGACCAGTTCTGAATTCCCAGCTGAATCGTGGAAAAATAGTTGTGAGAAAATAGTGGGCATTTTACGACACTTTTTTGTTGTGAACCAGATATAAAAAGAAAAAGAATGCAGCCTTAGTGTTCAGCATACCTGTGCCAGATTGTGCTGATCACTTGAAAAAATCATGCAGCTAGGTCTGGCTTATGAATTAAGTTGCTTTCATGTGATAGTGGGTAAGAGCTGAGCAGGCTCTGGGGATAGCAGAAATTAAAATGTGCGTACAAAAGCGCAGACCCTGGCAGCAGTATTTTAAGTGGAGCTCATCTTTGCCTGATAGTGTTTATTGCTTTGTGCGGAGAGATGCTCCTGGTTTGTGCTTAGAGCAATGCTTTAACCTTGCTGGAACACAGAGCAGTCTTTTTTGTCATAGAGAAACAGCCTGACTCCTGTCTGGTATTCCGGACCCTAAAGGATATTGGTTGAGTAGCACTTAAAACATGGTCACACTGCATAAGTTTATGCACAGTCCTCTGTCACTGGAGAGAGTAGGGACTTGAGTAACAGTTTCATGCACGCTGCTGATGTTCCTTCAGACTTAGCCCTGTTAACAGCTGATACTGTTGTGCACACTGTAATTAAGCACACTCCTTCTCAGGCGATCCTCAAAGAACCGGCGCAAGGCTGAGCGTAAGAGATACAGCTTGAAGGAGGGAAGTCCTTTTGAAGATGTTGCCCTTCTGGAAGCCCTGGGAGAAAATGTTCGTGCTGTTGAGACTGTGAAGGGTAGGACATTTGGTGGTCTTAATCCACTCTGCAGCTTGTGAATACAGCTGAGGCAGTGTGCCCTCTCTTGTTTTTGTGTGTGCTGAGAGGAAAAGCTGTCCAGTCTTTACAACCATCTGTGTTGGAATTTGGTTTAGTTCATCTGCCTCTCTGGTTGGAGTAATATGTAATAACGTGTGAGCTTTCTGCATTTGAAATTTGAGAACAGAGAAGTGAGGCCTTGCAGTGCTGCTACAGGTTTGTCATACTTTTGTACTCAGGCACTGGCGGGGCTGGATAGGGACAGAAGCAGTTCTTGGTTGCTGCTCTCCTTCTCACTGATAGCAAAGAAATACAGCTGTTTATTTAGCATACCTGTGTTAATTGCTATTGCTTGTGCTTCTGTTCCCCACTGCAGGAGATACACACATCCTTCTGAAGCAGCTTGTGCTATTTGGTTATGATAAACAAGCTGGGACACTGCAGCAAGTCCTGGAAGAGGTTTTGCAGTTGATGGAGACCTCAATCCAAGAAATATGGACTCCAGACCTGCAGCAGAGCTCTGTCAACCTGGTCTGTGCTCATCCACAATACCTATCACACCTGCTGTACAATGCCAAGTGTTAGCACTATTTCATATTACCCAGCAAAGACCCCAGAATCTTTCCTTGGCTTTCAAAAGCTGGTTTGGTTTATTTTCATATAGAGGTTCAGTAGACATTCAGTGACAGTACCTGCCAGTTCAGGACACTCTAGATGTGTACAACAGGTATAGCCTACTGTGTCCCTTCCACTGAATGCCACATTGGACATCCTAAGGCTTGTGTTACCTTGTCCTAGGGGTGACTTCTTTTTGTGAGCTCTATCTTAAGCCCTTTGTAGACCATAAGAACACTGTTTTTCTCTTTTAGTAAGAGTAGAAGTGTTAGCATAGTTTTTTTGTACTAGGGTAGTGGTTGTCCAGCCTGGTGGTGTGAAGGGAAAAGCTACCAGACTGGTCAGTTTAGTCTGAACCAGTATATCATAAGGAGTATATTGCAAAAAGAAGCCTTATGTCAGGTTTCCAAGCTTCAGCTTAATGCAGAATAAGGAAATCACTAGGACTGTAGTTAGTTCCCTTCCACAGTAAAAGTATTTTTAAAAAGTGGTTTCTGAGCATTCATGGTGAACACAAGATGTTCCCCAGTATCTTCTCCCTAACTGCTAATTAGCAGGACTTCTAAGGATGCTTTTCTGTGTGACAGGGAACTGAGACTCCCAAAAGAACTTTAAATATTAATGGTGCTGTAATGAAATTAGTACACAAATCATGGCATTTACAGGTGAAGAAGTAAGTGTTGCCTTAAGGGTTCTGTGTCCTGAAAAGCTATGTGAAAGCAGTTTTTCTGCCTCTTTGTTAACTTTTCTGGGACATTACTGGACTTGATCACACATTCCTGTCCACTTTGTGCTTGAGCTGTCCTTCAGGTAGCTGCTTCTGCCTTTGGACACCAAGGGCAGAGCTTCTTTTGAGGGTGTGCCAGCCCTTAGCATTGCTTTGCTCAGATTGAAACATGGCTATTGCTTCTTACTGCAGGTCCTGGGACCCAATTCAACTGCAAACAGCATTATGGCTGCGTACCAGCAGAAGAGGATGATGCCTCCTGTTGTTCAAGGTTAGTTGAGGCTCCAGTTTAGGTGTGGATATGAAATGTCAGTGAGGGTGAGCAGGCTTTGAGGCTCTCCAAACATTGCTACCTGCCAACAGTTGTACCAGTTATTCAGCTGTAGGAGTTTCTTGCTTTGCTTTATGGTGTACCATTCTGCCTCCTGGCAAGTGAACAGCCTTCTTAAAAAGGTTTATCTACTCTGAATTCCTGTGCTAAAACTGTCTCAGTTGTGCTTCTGCCTTCTTTTGTGTGTCATGTCAGTCTCTTGCAAGGGAATTGAAAAATCTGATTTCTTAAGGAATGTATTAAATAATTCTTGCCTGATGAAGTTTTCTGTCTGGCTTTGGCAGTCAGGGCAGGCTACGGTCTGTTGTGTTGCTTTGCCATCTTGGAATCCTTGAGCAGCTGATGCAAACCTAGGGCTGAGAGACCTAGGAAGGGCTGGTCCCAACTTCCCTGTCTTTCCTCTTCCCATTAGTCCCTCAGTTTCTTCCCCTACTACTCCTGGAATTGACAGGGGAAATCCTCTAATGAAGCCTCTAGATGTGACCTGCCTATTGCCACTTGACAGGGCTGGCTCCAGGAAAAGCCTTATGCCTTCTATTAACACTGAACAAAGCCAGCTGGCTGTTATGTATGATTGCCCAGTGACAAATGAATGAATGAAGTTCTGCTTCGTGCCAGTGATCATTGCATGCTCTTTCTGATCCATAACAATAATTGAGAAGAGACTTGATGTACTGCAGAGATTTTCTTGTGTAAACAGGTCTGCTAGGGATATTCCTCTGTGCAGGCTGGTGATCAGTCACTAAGGGGAGTGATAGATGTCAAGAGATTTCTCAGCATCCTTTGATGTAAAGAAAAGTGAACTAAGTAGTTGATAGCTCTTGAAAAAACTATATTGCTGTTACCCCCTGTTCTGACACTTGTTCTATTTCCTTTCAGATGCAGAATTATTTACTCCACCAAAATTCAATAAAAATCTACAGTGGAAACTGCATCTTCTGCAGTAACTAAAAGCTAAGGAATCCCTGTGGACTCAGAACTGTACCTTTTCATGTAATTTCATTATATCTTTACAGAAACTGTTGTTGTCCTGGTGTTTCTGATAGGCTGTTCTTATGGCTGTGCAAGTGAAGGGTCCCTCCACCTGATGCAGCTGTGACTGTGACCTTTATGGTGTCACACTCATAGGGACAACCACTCACATGCCACCGCAGAGGTGGTTTGTGTGGCTGGGGAGCAAAAGGGTGTGTAGCTCTGAATGTTGCTGGCTGACTCCAGCATCTCCTACAACTATTCACTTCCTTCTGGATGAAGCAATCCCACCAGTATTGGATGGGCTGTTTTCTCTGCCATCACCCTCCCATGGATAGTACCTGCAGTGACGACAGGCCACATTTTAAGCACTTCAGCCTGCTTTAGGTCTCACCAGTAAGTCTGTACCAGTAGCAAATTGTTGTAGTTGCTAAACAAATTAATTGTTTTGTCTGCTGAAGCTGGATGTTGCTAATACCAGTTTTTCAAGTACTGCTTTGTGACAACAGCCATTGCTGTACTGAAACTCTGCCCATTCACACTAGGGAGATCTTGGGCAGAGGAAAACATGAATAAAAGCAGGGTAGAGGGTGTCAGTGTCATGCTTTGCTGGGCGACACCACCTAATAATTGTGATTATTTGACTTTAAAGAAGATGGACTAATGCTGCTATATGGTCTGATAGATCAGCAGCTGCCCCCTGATAATGCTGTGCACTATTGCAGAACTGTGTCATTTGGTAGCTGGTCTCATACCTGAGAATTAAGTTTCATCCCAGAATACTTCTGCAATATGATGCAAGAAGTAAAAGCAGCAGTTCTAGGAGCGGAGGAAGAGGGCAAGGCTGGAAACCCTTTCAGTGGTAGCAGCCCCCTCTGAGTTAATTCTGGTCTGGCAGCTGCTGTGTTCAATTCAGGCTATTTCAGTTCAATGCTGTGGAAAAATGCCAGCAAAAACAAGGCACTTCCTACCTGTTGGAGGTATTTAATGACACAGCAGTGAGCTGTGTTCTTACTGCATGACAGTAGCATGTCCAGTGCTGCAGACCATTGTTTTTGTGCCTCATACAAGGATGGCCATTTGGTCTTGCATTGTGTGTATTGGCTTGGGCTTGTTAGAGTGGAGAGGTAAGCAGTCCTTTTTCAGTGTGAAGCATCAGAATGCTTCTTGTTTCCAGCTGTTTATGAGTTATGTGGCCTATTCTGGGTGGTTGTCAAGTGCTGTGACTACACTGGAAAGAGATTCTCCAAGAGTAAAGCCTTTTGAGATGGCGAAACACATTGAAGACTTTACAGGGTAGGACTGTTGTACGGGATCTGGATCTTCAAAATAGTAGCATAGCACAGTCCAGGATGAAATAAAGGAACCATTTGTCAGGTCTGGAGAAAGGGGTCATGAGGGAGTCTGTTGGCTTCTATAGAGGGCTCTGACCCTGCAATTGAAATTACCAACTTGGGTAATTCTGCATTCCTAAACCTGATGCCAGGAACTGCTGTGGTCTCCCACAACCTAATCTATTGCCTAGAAAGAGATTCCCTCTTTAAAGAACACAAGTAAAGGTAAAATTGCTGCTGGCTTACTGAGAATTCATGCTTATGCCTAAGTACATCTATAAGTTCTTCTGCTTTTCCATCATGGTGATGATCAAAGATGCCTTGGTCTTAGGCACACTTTCTTGTTCTCCCATCAAGGCAAAGCCCCTTTAAATCTGTCATCTAAGTGCAAGACCGGTCTTTTAAATCATTTATCACTGAACTCCATTGTCTTGCCCTAACCTCTCCCTCATGAGCGAACTTCGACTAAGGAGCAGTACAGCTGGAAGCAGCACCAAGTGTCCATGAGCCTCCAGGAGGGGTGTCCTGCCTCCTGCTTTCTAGTTCTGTATTTGCTGAACCTTAGCTTCTTAGCAGCAGCAGCTGGGAGTCTCCTTTCCCTTGATTTCTGCTGGGATGTTCTTTTGCTTTCTTAGTGATGCACATAATCTTGAAATATACTTTGCTTTAATTACTATCTTCACAAACATGTTAAATGTACTCTTCTGAGTTCTGTGGAGGCTCCTACAAACAAATGGAGCTATCAGGAATTAAGACAGAAATATGGAGTTAACTTTAAAAACATCCTGAACTTTGAGCAAATTTGGCTGTATGGAAACCTGATTCTCTTGTTGGAGTAGAAATTTGTCACCTGTCTGCTGATTAGCTTCATTAAATACAAAACACAAAAAAACAATGGCTAGTCAAGTACATTAAGAACTTTCACAAACACAGGTTCACAAATACTGCAGTTTATTTGAGCAACAGATTTTAGGTTCTTGTTAGGTGGCCAGTAATAAATGCACTGGCCTGCAAAGTGATGTGTCTAGTGCTATGTGCAACTGTTCCTGGGTATCCTCCAACACAACTGGAGGCACAGATCGTATCAAAAAAGGCATCCCTGCTTTGGGGTGGAGAGAGGAGCAAGCCTGTGAACTTGTCTGCAAGAGAGAATCCTTTGCCTTCTAGGATTTTGAGGGGTACTTTATACTTCTGGAGAGAAATGGAGATGTTACTGCCATCATAAAGGGGGGGGGCAGCCATTTTTTATGTACATTAGGGCTATCAAGAGTTACAAAGAGAACAATGACAAAGGCTGTGGGGTTTACACGGGGGTGAAACAAAACCATTGCACCACTCCCTTTTCCATCTGGATGGTGACAGTGGTAAGAGTGATCTGGCCTCTTCTTGATTACCTGTCCCCTCCATCAGCCTGCCATCGTGCCCATGTTGATCTCTTACCACATATCTCATAGCACATGTCATGGAAATCCCTTCACCACATATCCCTTGGCTGCAGGCTTCATTCCTTTAAAAGTATCCCAAAATGTAATACAGCCAGGAGTGGAAGGGAAGTGCTTTTGAGTTGATTCAGTTACCCTTTGTCATCACTGGTCTTACTAAGGCATCCACTGTCTTCCTCAGAAGCACTTCTGTGAAGATGTAGGAATGACCATGTTCCCTATATTCACTCCTTGAAACCCAGAGCTCCTGGAAAGAGTGGAGTGAGGCTAGAAGAGACCCACTGATCCAGACAGATGAGTTTGAGGGGGCCATGGCTCTGATGAGGTTGTCACTGGAGCAACTTTTTGTCCAGTTCTGTCTGGAAGCAGTTGGCAAAGCCGCCCTCCATCATAGTGTTGCTCCTGCACAGCACGATATTCCCCACCATTTTTTGTTGACATCAGCATCATGTTTTTTAAGACAGGTGTCAGTTGCAGAAGCCCTTGCTGCTGTGAGCCAAGTAAGGCTGGTTTGAATAGTGCTTCAGCACAAAGGAATTCCCTTGTCTACAGCAACAAGGTGTCCATCCTGCAGATTATAATCCACATTTGTTGCTTCTGAACAGGTGAACTCCTGCATAAGGTTCAGGGAATTGTAACAGCACTTCTTTTTGGAGATCTTGTATGATATGTAGCTGTTGTTCTCTGAACATATTTCCAGACTCATTTAGTAATTTCATGTGGTAACAGCAATGCTATGAATAACATACCCTTCATAGATGGGAGCCACATACCAAGTGCCATGGCCCCTCTCCACGGCAAGAGCTGAGGTTTTTCCATAAGAATACATGGATAAATGGAAGTGATGGGCAATGTGGACAGCTGAAATTCTTTCAACTTCGTGTCAGCATCTCTCTCTCCTTGTCAGTGACTGAACACAGGGGAGGCAGTGACACCAGAACAGCATGGTGTGGCCCTCTAGCTGAATGTTCATCTCCATTTGGAAAATACACTCCAAAGTATCTTGGGCAGAGTTTCAGTCTACCACTCTGCCATGTCTTACAGGGTTGATGAGTATTAAGGTTATGCTGCTACTCTGAAGCTCTCTTCCAACAAAGATGTCTCTTTTGTTGCTCCCAGTCTCTTGTATGGGCTTACCAGCTGTATATGAGAGGATTTAGGAAGACCACAGATCCCCTGCAAAGCCACACTTGAAGTAACCTTTGGCCTTGAAGCTGCCCTTAGTCACAGGCTTGTGGCTTCAGCTGTGTTTAACTGTGAATCACTGTGGCTTTCCCTTGACCTGTCTGCCATGAGGAAGATCACGGTTCTCCAGCATTTCCAACTGGTCTGGGTCCAGAATAGTTCCTGTTGCAAAGTATCAACACTACTTCATCTCTGGGGCCAGTTGAAGCCCTGGTTTGTGTCAAGAGTGAATCTACAGACTGGCTGTGCTTTTGTCATTGTTTCTTACTCATTAAGTTTTGCTTTGTAAATTAAGGCATATTATTAATAATGTCAGCAAAAACATAAGTGTGACTGGCATTTGAAATTAGGCCAGAGCCAACCCCTCACCCTTAGTGTACCCCATTCTGGTGAAAGATGAATGGTTTAAGAAAAGATCTTGCAGAGTGAATCTGAAGAGAAAAATGAATATTCTCAAGACTCAGTAAAGTGGGAAACAGCAAAGTCTTACAGAACAGTTTCAAAACAAGTAAAGAGGTGAGAGAAGATCTTGAACCAGATACTGGTTACTGCATTTGGCAATGTTCAGTAAGTTTTGCTGAAGTTAGCTAAATTGGCTAAAAATGTGTCCTTTAAGTGAACTTAACCCATTATAACATGAAAACCACACCTCTCAAGCTTAGATTACCCACCTCCAAGTGAAGATCCCTACCTACAGAACATGCACAATAAATCTGAAATGCTTTGTACCTTTAAACTGAAGCAAGCAAAAGATTGTCCAAGAGCTATTGAGTAGGCATGTATGTAGAAATTGGGTAACTGCAGACTTAGGTATTTTGAAAATATAAACATGCTGCCTGGCTGTAACTGGCTGTGCTGGCTCTGTGGATTCACCACCCAGCACCCATCTCTGCACCAGCATGAGATAAACTTGGCTCCTTGCACACCATATGAAAGAACCCATTTCTGGGGACAATTCCATGACAGGAACATCTTTGTTCTTTTACAGCAGCAAGTTACTCTTTGCCCATTTGGAGTATGTGTAGCAACATACAGCTGCACAGGGGGACAGAGACACACCCGCTTCCCACAGAACATGTTATCAAAAGTTAGGAGCAGCATTTTCCTTGTGTAGCAAATGCTCTGTGTGCTGTTTTACTGAAAGTCATTTCACCCAGAGGGCATCTTATTTGGAAAGTCAAAGCTGGGGTTCGGATAAAATTGAACTGTACACACCAGTTCTGGACCCAGAAACAGATTTTTGTTAGTTCTGCTCTGGTGCTTCTCTGGAAGTTCACATCTTGGAAACTATCAAATGATTAGAAGCTTACCAAAATCCTGATGTGGAGAAACAGGGCAGGATTTAACAACACAATTTCTGCACCAAACGCAACGTATGCAGACAAGCAACTGCAAACCTTGATAGTTCATAACTCTGGGGAGCAGTAAAGCTGATCATTGCATATTATGCATATATTTTTATATATAAATGCCTAAATACATCCTTGTACATGAAAGAGATTGTCTGCCCTACTTAGAGCCTGAGCAGTGGCTATCTTGGCACCCTGGAGAGGGGCAAGGCCTGCTTCATAGCTGAGGGGAAGTTCAGCAGCACTGCAATGTCAAGCCCTTCAGTGGCATAGCAGAGTGTGGATGCTGTAGCAGATGCTCCTTCCCCTATGCTGACAGTACATTGTCAGCCACACCAGCACTTGCATATTATTATCACTTAGGAGAAACTTCAGTGATAGGCAGAAGACATGAGGAGAAAGACCTCTAATCATTGTTTCTGTGCTTTCTCAGTAGAAACCTAGATCTGGGTTCAGTTCAGCTTCTGAATTGAAAGAAATCCTTTCATCCAAGCAACACACTGCTTACAGACTTTGGCTCACATACACATTAGTGTGGCTGTACCACAGCAAAGTTGCAAACACACCTTCAATTTCAGAAGTCACTTTATTTTTTTTTTTTGCTGAGGGGGATGTGGTTTTTTGTCTAAGCTATTACAAAGTTAGTATGCTGCTGCTTCTAGGCTACTTTTCTCAACATTGCGTTTGTCATTCCACTTATATTTTGCAGTCTTTGTTTCTGCCTGAAATCTGAAGGCAAGCTGAGAGACAATTTTTTGCAAAGTCATTTTGGCCAGTGTTTCCTGAGATGTTCCTTTAACTCTGGGATTGTGGACAGCTGTTGTTTACAACGATGGCATCTCAGGGGCAGTTTGAGAAGTTCAGAGACATGATCTTTTACCATCAACTTTCCCTTGCTTCTTACCATCTCTATCACGTCTGGGGAAAAAAAAAGAAACCAGAGGTATTGAAAGCACATAGCATCATGAAACACTTGGCACTGCAAATCTCTGCACTGCTTTGCATGCATAGCTGTCATTGCTGCATTCTAATTTAAACCAGCCACAAAATTCACTGACTATTACCTACTGCTACTCCCTAGTATCTGAAATCAAATAAAACTTTTCACTTACTGCATCCAAATGTATGGTTTGCACATTGATTTGGAAAAAAAGCCCAAAGCCAGAACCTGCAAGCAGGATTACATGTTCTGCAATACCTTTTCTAATATTACCTTGAGAGTTTAAGAAATAGTCAGTGGTAAAAGAGTTCCAGTGCTTCTTGGTTTTCAGGGCCGGAGAATCAAAATCCTGGCTGATTACATGCAAATGTAGCTGACTGGAAAAAAAAAACCATAATGTAGATAAGAGAGACGAATGTTAACGCTCCAAGTTCTTTTGCAATAGTATCAGTTGCAAGCTGATGATTCAGCAGAGTGCCAGCCTTGTGGGTCAATCCTGACCCTCAGTCCTGTGACAGGAAACACAGTCTTGTTCTGGAAGCATTGTCTCTTGCCAAGCATTTCACTCAAATAGTCAAGGTCACTAGCCTGCATATTCCATGGGCTCCTCACTACAGTACATTCCTGCTAGTTTCTTTAAAGGTAGACAGTAGTTTTAATAAACCCAGGGTTTCAACTTTGTAGAGTAACTGAATGGGACTTGATCAGTGACCAAAAGCTTCATTCAAGAACCAGAGAACAACTTGGGAGCACTGACTGCAATAGCTGCAGGCATTTGGATGTCCTGGGACTGGGACTTACTTGCACACAAAACTCTAATCCTTGCTTGGTATCAGCCAGGACTTGACAGGCCTAAGAGTCACTCTGTAATGTCACACTGGTGCCCTGGGACGCGGATGCCCCAGCACTGGGCAGAGGCAGCACTGCCTCTTTCACTGGGGCTGGTCTGCAGGCATCGCACAGCCACAGCCGCAGCCGCAGCCGCAGTCACAACCACAGCCGCAGTCACAACCACAGCCACAGTCACAGCTGCAGCCACAGCCACAGCCACAACTACAGCCACAGCCACAGCCGCAGCCACAGCCGCAACCACAGCCGCAGCCACAGCCGCAGCCGCAGCCACAGCCACAGCCGCAGCCACAGCCGCAGCCACAGCCGCAGCCACAGCTATAGCCACAGCCACAACCACAGCTATAGCCATAACCACAGCCACAGCCACAACCACATCTATAGCCATAGCCACAACCACAGCCACAGCCACAACCACAGCTATAGCCATAGCCACAACTACAGCCGCAGCCGCAGCCACAGCCACAGCTATAGCCACAGCCACAACCACAACCACAGCCGCAACCACAGCCACAGCCACAGCCACAACCACAGCCGCAACCACAGCTACAGCTATAGCCACAGCCACCACCACAGCCGCAGACACAGCCGCAACCACAACCACAGCTACAGCCGCAACCACAGCCGCAACTACAGCTACAGCTATAGCCACAGCCACAACCACAGCCGCAGCCGCAACCACAGCTACAGCCACAACCACAGCCGCAGCTACAGCTGCAGCCACAGCCACAACCACAGCCACGACCACAGCCACGACCACAGCCACAGCCACAGCCACAGCCAGCAGAACGCAGCAGGCGTTTCCCACGGGACCCAAGACACCTGTGTAGTCTATCCGCATCTACACTGCAGTGTGCTACAGAAGACTTGGACACCAAGCTGTCTGTCTGCAGTGTTTATGAGGATTAGCTCTTCTTTAGCAATGCCAATCACCTCACGGATTTAGCCCCAAGTGTGTGTAACTGGAAGAACTGAGTCTCCACCTGAGGACTCCTCCAGGCCTTACCTCATACTGGGGACAGCATGGTAACCCAGTCTGAACTCCAGGCTCTCTCTGGCAGGGCACTGCTCAATCATTTTTTGCCCAACTGCATGCATATGTTCCAGGAGTTCAAGATGGTCCCTGGTGACTGACTTCAGGCTTGAAATGGGGTCCCATGGTAAGATAAGCCAATGGTAACGTGCTTTGGGATATTTATCCTTGATAACTACAGTTTTTTCATCTTTGTAAACCTTACAAAAAAACCAAATAACTAGATTACTTTCTGATTGAAAGTTAAATATATTATTCCTGTAAGCACCATATTTAGTGGATTTCAAGATGTTATCCAAGGAGAACTTTTGCTGGAACTAATTTGTTCCAAGATAAGCACCCTCTTCCATAACATGAACCAGGTAGCTATAGAGAAGTGTTCCAAGCATCAATCTTCATATATTTTGTAAAAGCCAAAAGGTGTCTATTCTTACATTTTATGCTTGTATTTTGGGTCAGGAAAACACTGTTTTAGTAAGTGCTATATGAAATTGTACTTCAGGGATGAAAAATAAGCTTCATGTTTAAAAACAAGCAAAAATTTCTGTAACTTTATCAGGTTTTTTTAATCCTATGAACAGAAAGTGCTGGTAATTCCAGGTCAGTGGGCATCCAGTTCAACAATTCAGAATGGAATAAAAAATAAAGAATTAGGAACCTTCTGATTAGTTATCAACTAAGTTAGCAACTATCTCACAGGTCGGGCACACAGACTTACAGTGAACGGTGTGACATCCGGCTGGTGACCTGTCTCTAGTGGGGTTCCACAGGGTCCCATCATAGGCCCTGTGCTCTTCAGCATCTTCATAAGTGACCTGGGCACAGGACTTGAAGGAATACTAAGCAAGTTTGCTAATGGCACTAAAGTGGGAGGAACTGTTGAGTCCCTTGAAGTCAAAAAGGCCCTGTAGAGACCTTGACAAATTAGAGGACTGGGCAATCACCAACCATGTGAAGTTCAACAAGGGAAAGTTCTGGATTCTGCACCGGGGATGGGGCAACCTTGGTTGTGTGTATAGATTAGGGAATGAGAAGCTGGAAAGCAGTGCCATGGAAAGGGACCTGGGGGACCTGGTTGACAGCAAGTTGTATGTGAGCCAGCAGTGCCCTGGCAGCCAGGAGGGCCAACCGTGTCCTGGCGGGCATCAGACATAGGATCACCAGCCAGTCAAGGGAGGGGATTGTCCTGCTCTGCTCTGCACTGGGGCAGCTTCACCTTGAATATTGTGTGCAGTTCTGGGCACCACAATGTAAGAAAAATACTAAGCTATTAGAAAGTATCCAAACAAGGGCAACAAAAATGCTCTCACCTGCATTTTTGGATCTTGCATGGAGCTCTTTAGACCCTGACTCCAATGTCCTAAATGTTCCTATAGCACAGAAGGAAAAAAATAAATTATTAGACAATTAAGCACATGATTATATATTTTAAAGGAATCAGTTAAAAACATCCATTAGTATATAAGAGTAAAATAACAGCTGAACAACAGCTGAATTATTTCCATTTTATAAAATGCCAACACACCTGTTCCAATTGCCCTCAAAAAGCTACTTTTTTGAAAACTTTTAACAAGATACTGTGAAGATGAAAAGTTAAATCTTTCCAGCATTGGATATTTAACATCAGGGAGCTCTAATTCTATTTGAATTTAATAATTTGCATGCACAAGTCACAGACACAAGGCCCTCTGCTTAGGAGATCTCAAGGGCCAAAGGAAGTACAAAGAGGTCTATTAATTGTCCCATCCCATATTGCTCTGCCCAGAACAAGTAGTTGTAGTGTGTGGCCCCACTCTTAGATGTACTGGGTTTTTTATATTGTGCAGTAGCTTGTAGAGAAAACAGGAGAGGCAGAGGAAGATCCAGCCAGCACTAGCAGCTCACTTCATCTGGCTACTCAATGCCTAATAGGAGGGGTACCTTGAGAGTACCTTTTTCAAAACAGATGTTTTATCTGTTCAGATCACTTTACAAGCATTATCAATGATGACCTGCATCATTTTCGCATAGAGGAAGATGTTCAAACATTATTATAGTGCTGGCAGAGAAACAGTGTGAACTGTCCTGTCTGCCTGCTCATTCCACAGCTTTGGCCCTAACATATCTAGCCCAAGTCCACAAATGGAGTGATTAAGCCACTGCAACTTGAGACTGAAATTTTGCCCTGAGGGGTTTACTTTCTGTGCCTTTTCCCTCAGCAACTGCACTAGTTCCAAATGCATTAAGCAGTCTTTTATTTTGTCCACATTTGCAGGGCTAAAAACTCCCTTTCAAATGATTTTGGCTGGTTACATTCATTAACGTAAACATGGTTTTACTGTACATAAGGGACAAACATGGAGGTGCAAAAACCCCATGCAATTAAAAACAAACATGCAAAAAAAGTCTCAAGTTCTTCCATTCTCTGTACATTTGCTTTTAGACAACCCCTCAAGAGCCAGGACAATATCCTTCGGTGGCTCCAGTTAAACTGAGTTCATGTGGACTGTCCTTCTAGAACAAACTGCAACAGAAACCAAAGACTAAATCCTCACTAACTATAACCAAGGCCCCTCGCCCAGACCCAACCCTCAGCTCAGATAAGAATGGGTCCCAAGTAACTTTCTCAGGGCCTGGGTGATGTCAGGAGCACAGTCTCTGCATCAGCACAGAGCAGCTCACATGCTCTGTATACTCTGAGGATCTGTGTTCACCCAAGACACCTCCCCACCAGCAAAGTAAAACACCAAAGGAGGAGGAGACAACCACAGGACAGTCAGCACTATATAATCAGTACTAATACCAATACACTTGCCTTTTTGCTAGAGGTTCCTTTGTGTGGAGACACACTGGTATTGCTTAGCTTGGGATTTGCAGAACTGCCTTGTGCATCCACCACCTCCATCTTCATAGTTTTTCTGGGCACAAGCTCTGTATCCTCATGCTCACGGGAGTCCTCATATGGCATCTCACGGGTTTGCTTTTTCTCTTCTGCGTCTGTGACAGTGTTCCCTGACTCTTCAGCAAATTGCACCATGTAGGGATACAGGTTATTCACAATATGCAGAACTTGGCCTGGCTTCATTTTCACCACTTCATCCTTGCCAATATTCACAAGATCAACACTACTTGGGTTGACTCCTATCTGGTAGACAGAAAAATGAAAAAGTAGTAGCAAATGGTGTTGTAAGTGGAATTGCCAACTTCAGCCCCGTTGCCCTGGAATACCATTATCCTGGAAAGAAAATGCATTTTGAATTCACTGTCCCCCTGCACACATCGACCTGCTTGAGAGGACCAGGAAGTCCCGCCTGTCTATGGCCCCTCTTGCAATCACAGCTGTCAGCACACAGCCTCAGGCACGGTGTCACAGGGAGCCTGCAGGTCTGCACAGCTGCCAACAGAGCTACAGCACAACTGGTGCCACACTTCCTGCAGTAGCTACTATTTCTGAGGAGTAACAGCTTTAATGAACCATTTTAGTCCAATCACAGGTGGTGTGGGCAACTTAACAGTGACTGCTTGATAGATGGATTTTGCCCCATCTTGAGGGTGACCCCAGGAAAATTAGGAGTCTTCAGCAAAATGCTTTTGGGTAAGGTTTATGCATGAAACAGGCTTTAGGAAACCAGATCTCTCCTGGGATTTTTAACTGTCACAAAGTGTTCCTTTAGCTTTGTCACTGAGGTGAGGGCTGCTTCACAAGGTGCTACTGTACCTCTCCCCTGGTATTCACTGCAATGAAGCACATGCCTGAATTCAGCCTGGATGTCTTTAGTCTACAGGTCTGCAGTTTTGCTCAGGTCAAGGACACTTCACATTCCCTGGGCTAATAAACTATCTGATCACTGGAACCCTGTGCTGCATGCCTGTCACCTGGCAAGCAACCCTTCACCAGGAAATATTCCCAACACCAGGAAATATTCCCAGCTCTGAGATTCCAGTAACACAATATTCAAATGGTGGCTGACTTCTGCAAAAAACTGTCTGAGAGATCTCTGTCAGATTCACCAGATACTGGTGGAGTCTTTGTGCTTACTGAGCTCTGGAGGCATTTTGAGAGAAGATGTTCCTCAGCAGGCAGAATGTGCTGTCCACACATGCTGATGCTGTGGGTGCAGATGCACATCCCAGCACCTGAAACCAGAGATTTTTCCCTTCATCTTATCTCAGGGATGCTGGGTCTCATAAGTGTGAGAGAGTGGACCTACATCCATCCTGCTGGTAACATGAAAATGTCTTCAGTGCTGTCTCACATCCCATCCCTTCCAAGAAGTAACCACATCTTTGGTTACTTCTTGGCAGCCATCTAAACAAAATCCTTGCACAACTGTGTAGTCCATGCACACAAGAATTTCAACCTCAAATGAAGGGCTGCCTCAGCTTTAGAAGTTTAAGGCTCAGGAGGCAAATAAACAAGTTTAGGGGAAGGACTCCAAAATCTCCCAAATGTGGCACCTGAAAGAACTGATTGAGGATTCACAGCAGCATTCCTGGATGCTGCAAGTCTGGCTCTCTTTAGTCTACAGCATATCTGGAAGGAACAGTGCAGTCTGTCACTGAGGTACACAGTGGAAAAAGACAACTTCTGAGGACCACTTGCAGTGCTCTCCTTTGATGACAAAACAGCTTCAGGTCCTTCTGACCCAGTGACCAGTGATCAGAATCATCACCTGGAGCATTTGTGAACTTAAGTACAACAACCATCCCAGTAAATATCCAAAATACTGTACACCCATGCATAAAAACATACCTGCTTAACCGTGACATACCCCTTGTTACAATCCGCTTTTAACTGAACTGGAAAGAAAGAACAAAGTGACAAAAAACAGTGTAAATAAAAAGAACTCTGCTGAACCACCCAGAACAGAAAACACTCCTCTCTTTGAAGGTCTGCTTCCTTTTGAAGCTGATTGCTGTGAATGTATGCAAAGAGTACTTCTGCCTCTTCTTCCAGGAGCACAGGTGAAACAGAACCAGCTCATACACTGAGCCACGCCACACTCAGCAAAATTACTTCACAATATAGTGGAATGTGTGAAGGTCTCCTACACGTTCTTACCAGTGCTCCATGACAATAAGGCATGAAACAGGACTGTGTCCAGAGAACTAAAAGATATGGCAGGGAAGATATGCAGTATTTCACAGTTTACAGGTATTTTCATATATTCTCCAAAAGCATGTTATTTCATGTATAGGATAACAAATCATACTAAAAATCAGTAGGTGAAATACTAGGAAGAAGTGCCAATCACAAAGCAAGAGTGCAGGCTGTGGAACACAACTGTGGGCCTGGGAACTCACGCTGAGGTTCACTGCTTTACTTTACGAAGGCAAATGTCCTGTCTCAGATTTTTCAGGACCCAGAGGTCTCCCTGAATGCTTACTGAAAAAGCTTGATGACTTCAAGAACCAGGCAACACTATGGACCACACAGAGGAAGGAGGTAAGTTGGGTTGCTGCTGCACGTGGAAAGCAGGATTTAGGCTGAGCCACCTTACCTTGCTGCCGTGAACACTTCTTATCCCTGATCCCAGTCTCTGGGCCACGCCCAATTACCACTGCTTCCAAGTGTGGCAGCTTCACTCGCTGACTGCATTTCTCTTTCCCCACGAGCCAGCACACACGCATCACTGTGCTATAGAGCAAGATAAACAGTGTGTTACCAACTCTCCACTTCCCTCTGGGCCGCTTTCCCATGGAGCAGGGTCCAGGAATTCTGCTGCTACCGCAACTCAAGGCAAAGCACAGCATTAACACTCACATAACGTAAGAGGAGGTTCCTGTTGAAAGGGCAATCCCATCTTCCTTCCTACATTACCATACATTCTCAAAATCATGGATCATGTATAGGAAAAATCAACTGGATTGACAGTTCCATCTGACAGAAAAGCCTACCTACAAAAAAGTGTTGTTTCCCGCTGAGAGTTGATCCAAGAGACTAACTTAACCACCATAACAAAAAGAGCAGCAGACAGAGAAGACGAGGGAGGACAGCTGCATCCAGTGACAGTCAATACACGGATAATGCTATTAAACCCCCACGTTTAAACTAACTTGACCCTGGACAGCAAATATCCCTTCCCCTCCCCCTGCCCGATGCTCGGCGCTGAGGGCTCCTCCTCCCAACCCCGTGGTGAGCTCATGCCGGTGGAAAGCAAGGCCCCAGCGCAGCCCTGCCTGTGTCCCCAAGCCCACGGCCCTCATCCCCTTGGCAACTGCAGGCCCCGTTTCCATGGCAACTCCGGACTGCCCCCCCCCCCCCCCCCCCCCCCCCCCCCCCG
>JAWWLZ010000094.1:24985055-24999521 GCA_035041345.1 Poliocrania exsul
AAGGGGCGCGGAGCGGGGCCGGGAGGCGGCGGCGGGACCGCCGTGCGTACCCGGTGCCGCTCTGCGCTGTCGCTGGCGGGGGCGGGGCGCAGCCGGCGCGCAGGCGCGAGGCCATGGGCGCGCGGGGCGGGGCGGGGCTCGCACGCGGTCGTGGCGGAGAGAGCGGGCGCTGAGTGGCCAGCCACCCTCCTCAAAGCAACAACCATTGGCGGGCCGTTGGCCCGCGCCCGGCGCGCGCGCGGGCGGGATTTCCGGGGCGGGGCCGGGTGGAAAGCGGCGGCGCTGCGGGACCGACCCGAACTTTCCAGAAGAGTCGGGAGCGGCGCCGCTGTGTGCGGGATCCCTGCCCGCAGCCCCAGG
Source organism: Poliocrania exsul (assembly GCA_035041345.1). Taxonomy (NCBI): domain Eukaryota; kingdom Metazoa; phylum Chordata; class Aves; order Passeriformes; family Thamnophilidae; genus Poliocrania; species Poliocrania exsul. Next base: position 24,985,416 of record JAWWLZ010000094.1, read on the forward strand.
CGTCCCCCTCCGCCGCCAGCACCGCCATGGTGAAGGAGACCACTTACTACGATGTGCTGGGCGTGAAGCCCAACGCGTCCGCCGAGGAGCTGAAGAAGGCCTACCGCAAGCTCGCACTCAAGTACCACCCGGACAAGAACCCCAATGAGGGCGAGAAGGTCGGGGCGGGATGGGGCGAGAGCGGGGCGGGGGTCCCGCCTGGGGGGCTGCGGGTGTCTGAGTGCCGGTGTCTCTCCCGCAGTTCAAGCAGATCTCCCAAGCCTACGAGGTGCTGTCGGACCCGAAGAAGAGGGATCTGTATGACAAAGGAGGCGAGCAGGCTATCAAGGAGGGCGGCTCCGGTGGCGGCTTTGGGTCACCCATGGATATATTCGATATGTTCTTCGGCGGAGGAGGGAGGATGCAGCGGGAGAGGCGGGGTAACGTGCAGGCTGTCCGACACTTTCTCAGCGTGTCCGCGGTGGTAGGCAGGGTCACATTCTCCCATGAGAATGCCCTAGATGTAAGAATTTAAAGAGAAGTTACAGACTTAAGTCTCAAAATCGGAGAATGCTGTTGTCCTCTTTATGCCTAAAACTACATGAGAGAGAGGATGTTTCGTTCGTACGGTGGTAGTTTGGTCTCCTGAGCGTTGTCCTCTGTTAATCGCTAACCTGGTGCTGTATTTGAATAGCCTTTACCTGAGCGTAAGCCCAGCTTCCAATAGGCTGAATGGGAAACGGGAGGGTAACGTAGCTTAACATGATTTGTTAACCCTGCTACCATAAGCATAGTGCCTAAATGTGAATCCCATGTTTAATTGCAAGCAACTGTGCCTATAAATACCAGAATCAAATTCAGACTGTGAAACCTTTTGTTCTCCTGTACTGTTCAATGGAAGTAGTTGAAGCTGCAGTAAAATGTTGCTCAGAAGTTATGCTCCAGGTTAATCACGCTGGGAAAAACTCTAAAGTGGTTAAGAGCAGTGCAGACCCCATTGCTTCGTTGTGTAGATCTGGTGGCAAAGTGAAGAAAAAAGGGTTAGTATGAAAGTGTTACAGTGTTAAAGTACTCCTAGTAAGCCAGAGCTCAGCATCCTTCACCAAACTAAGCCTGCAGCAGCAGCTAAAGTCCCAAGGAATTACTGAGTGCAAAAATATAATTGTTTAATTTTATTTCCATAAAGTCCCCTGGTGAGAGGAAAAAGTGTTGAAGTGCAGATTCCCGATAGTGTCTCCCACTTTCTTATAGGAGACATGTTCAGTGACCTTGTTAAAACAAGAGCCCTTTATTATATAACTTAAATGTTTGAGGTTCTGTATGTTTTGTTTCTGTTACTGTTTTTGCTTTCCCAGAAAGTCCTTTATAACAACAAAGCCGTTAGAATTGTTACCCAGTTTGAAATCTGGTGGGAAGAGGCTATTGACTAACGCCAGCAAAAGAAGACAGAGCTCTATTGAAACAAAACGTTAAAGGCCAAAGACTTGATTTCCTGACTTGAGCTTAGAGACATGGGAAGTTGGAGACCAGGCTCTCAGACTGAAATATCCGTTTTCTTTTACAGGTAAAAACGTGGTCCACCAGTTGTCAGTGAGCTTAGAAGATATGTACAATGGTGCCATGAGGAAACTTGCACTGCAGAAAAACGTTATCTGTGACAAATGTGAAGGTAACTGTGAAACTGAAACTAAACACAAGTTGCTCTTAAAGTTTTCAGGGTTTTTTTTTCCTGGCAGCACATAATGGCCAATCTTCAAATTTCATTCTCAGGTCGTGGTGGCAAGAAAGGTGCAGTAGAATGCTGCCCTAATTGCAGGGGATCAGGCATGCAGATCAGAATTCACCAGATCGGGCCAGGAATGGTGCAACAAATCCAGTCTGTGTGCATGGAGTGTCAGGGGCATGGGGAGCGCATCAGCCCCAAGGACCGGTGTAAGAGCTGCAATGGCAGAAAAATCGTTAGAGAGAAGAAGATCCTAGAAGTTCACATTGACAAAGGTGAGGTATCTTTCTAAGGTAAGTATTGCACTTGGATGTACTGAGTGACTTTGCAGCACTAAACCAGAAGCTTTAAAAAATACATTGTGTCGATTTGGTGAGTAACACTGCTGGATACACATACAGCAAAACTGCCTGTTGCTACATTTCTTAAAGTGGAAGACTTGTTTCTAGGGAAGATTGACTGCTTCTGCATTCAATTCTAAAACCTGTGCACATAAACTAAGAGTGAATTCTGGAACCTGCTTTATTGTAAGAGGTGAATTATCTTTGAGTTCCCTCTAAGCACAATTCATGATCAGGTAGCCTAATCACTTTCTATGGCTTGTAGGGAAACCTCACAGACTCGGATCACTTCTGCTGTGTTTTAGTGTGAAGGGGAACCTGATCTGCTACAGTAACAGGGTGCTGAGACAGTGCTGAGCCTCTTATGCTTAAAATTCTGTTGACTGCACAACCCTGACAGTGCTGCTTGGCACAGGTTCTCCTTGCCTGGCAAAATGCATCTCCACACACAAACTCTCAATGAAGGGTGAACATGACAGGATTGCATGACAAATGCTCCTCTTGAGGGAGGGCTGCTCAAAAGCTGGTGGCAGAAGTCTCTGGAGTAGTGCAGCTTGTAAGGCAGCAAGCTTACAAGCATATTGCCCCCAGTTATCCTGTGACTGGTGTACATGTAAGCACAGCTTGTGCAATGGCTGAATTTGTTTTAACAGGGAAAATCATACAGTGATAGTAAGTATGAGGACTAATAGGGATATATTACTGACAGTTTGAACAGGGAAATCTCTGAGAAGGGTTTCCTTTTCCTTTCTAGAAAAACAGACTGATCTAGCAAGAGGAAGCAAGAAATTCTGTTAGACAGACTTGTGTGTGGGTGGAAGGAGCATCTGACAGGAGGGTTACAGTCCACTGGGAGCTCTTCTTGTGCTTGGCAGGCACAGAAATGATGTTTCTTAAAGAGATTTGCCACATGTTTATAAAACTGGGAAAGCTTATTGGTCACTTGCTCTCAAAATGTAGTTTGGACAGTGTTTCTGTCATCTTCCTAGTATTTTTGTGTATAATTTAAGCTTTCTGTGGTATTTCCCTTAAGGACTTTGCCTTGGTGTCTGTTTTCACAGTACAATTAAGGTGTGTGATCCTGAGGCATCAGATTGAGTTCAGGTTAGCACCAGTGAGATCTGCTGGACATGTGAATGGGTTGAAAACAAAAACAATGCTTCAAGGGAAGGTCCTGATGTTTAGAGATCCAGAAATTTCTTGATACCAGCTTGTGCCTATAAAAACATTTCTTTTTGGTGCCTGTCACTTAAAATAAGGAAAATGTTTATTTGTTTTCTGCAATAGGAATGAAGGATGGTCAGAAAATAACATTCCATGGTGAAGGGGACCAAGAGCCAGGTCTGGAGCCAGGGGATATTATTATTGTCTTGGATCAAAAAGACCACTCTGTATTTACAAGGTAAAAACTCTTGAATCTTCTTGTGTTAACTTCTGCAATACTTGTCCATGCACTTCCATGGTTACCTCTGACCTTGTACCTCCTGGAGTGTTGGTGAGTATGATCGTGTGTCTGTAACTCACCATGCGTTTGTTTGGGTGGCCAGAGGAGCACTGACAGGCAGGAATTCTGTGCAACTCCTCTCACCCACTTGTGTTACAGTAGAATGAGGGAATCATTTGTGGGCTTTGGCAGCAGAAGGGGACAGAAGGCAAACAAAACAAATTGCAGTTACTAAGAGTTTAGAAATCTTTAAGAACTCAAATACCAATATCTTGTTTAGTAATTTGAATATTTGTGACTGTTTCCTTGCTCTCTCTGGGATAGCATTCTATGACGTAGGTTCAGAAAATTACCTTTTAGTGTAGGCAGCTGTTTATTGTGCACTTGGCCTCAAGGCATGGAGAACTTGGAGTGTGTTCCTTTTGTTCAGGGGTCTTACTCCTGACAAACTCACTCAGTGTATGCACCCTTCTGATCAAAGGTGGTTTCCTGCACTTCCTTTCCTGCCTGAGTGCTGTGGGCAGGGTATTTGGACCTTGTCTGTTTCCTATTGTGAACGCAAAAGTGTCTTAAGCAGCATCGACCACATCTCAACTATTTTTTATGTTGCTGGACAGTCCTGTTCAGTGTTGCACACCTCCCTCTTTCAAGTTACTGTTTGTGGAATTACTCTGTCCAGTACATTTTGGTCCAATTAAAAGAACTGCTGATCATCTCACAGAAATGTGTTGTACTTGGTGTCTTACTGCTTCTGTTCAGAGCAGTTAAAAGGCAATCAGTGGATTTAGACAAAGCATTTATTTGTTTCAACACCAGCCACTGACCTTGTACTTGTAAACAGAAACAGTGAGCCAAAGGTTCTTGTGAAAACTGGCTGGTCTGCCTGACTATTGTGTATGACACTGGGCTCTTGAAGCTGGTGCCAGAATTCTATGCCAAAGAGCACCGAGCTCACAGGTTAAGAATCAGTTCTGTTTGCTTTGGATGAGCTTACTCAGCTGATTTTTCGTAACTTCCAGTGAAACCAGACACAGAATCAGATATGCCAAAGTGTTCTCATGGTTTCCTGGGACTTGAAGTCACAATTCTGCTGTATTATTTTTGTCCATCTTTCTGCCCACTGCCTTCAGTTCTGATGTCCTTAGATAACCCTTGATATTACTGGTCTTGTGGGGTTATGCTGAGGTCATGCTCTCGCACAAGTGGGATGTTCCTCTCCTCTCAGAGTCTAAAATTAACTTTTCATGCAAGTCTCCTTCTAGGGACCTTTAAAAAACAGGGTGAGTGCTCTAAGTTCTTTGAATAGGCTGGATGATTTTGTAGCCTTTGAACATGTCAGCATCACTAGCACTGCCACACTGAAGTCAGAATAGGCAGTTAAAGCAATTAACACTGTCTATTCCAGATAGTTCTTGGTGCTTTCTAAAAGGGACTTGCACTGTTACCCAGAGTGGCCATCACCTGTTCAAACTTCCTTAGCAGAGTGAGTGTAACAGATTAACATAAAGCCAAGGTGGTGCACTTAAGAAAGTGAAGGGATTAATTGTTCAAGCTGCAGTGTTTATGACGCTGAGAAATTATTTTTTCTTAGAGCTGGACAGGAGCAGTGAAGTGAAAGTGGATGCAAGTGAGCCTTGCTATATGTATTTCTTTTTAGCGAACACTTCTACACCTTTAGATAGCCAGGTATGATCAGTGATGGCTCTCAGGGTGCGTATCATTCCTCTAATGGCTGGCTTGAAATGCTACATCAGTGTTTGGTATTCTTTAATTGCCTGGGTTTCTATTAGAATTACAGCTTATTGTCATTTCCAAGTTAAATAGGGAGGTTGGGTATGATCCTTTTACTGTTTCTGCCTCTCTCTAACAGTTGTTTGATTTGTTCTGCCTTAGACGAGATGAAGATCTTCTTCTGTCTATGGATATTCAGCTGGTTGAAGCACTCTGTGGCTTTCAAAAGCCTATCACAACGCTGGATAACAGAACTATTATTATTACCTCCCATCCTGGTAAGAGTTGCTTTGCTTTCCATTGGAAGTTGTAGCATATGGTAAATGTAAGCTGGAAACTGAAGGAACAGAAACCTCCAGTTTTGATGTGCAAGGGATGTCTGCTGGTATAAAGCTCTTTTTCCCAGTCTTTGCAGTACAAATTGCAAAATAAGGAAGGATTTTCAGAAGGCAATCAACAGTAACTTTCTTTTCATATGACATAGTAAGAGACCTAACCTCATGGACATTGTGAGGATACCTCATGACAATTGAAGGCTGTGGGTCTCTGAAAACTACTTTTTCAGTCTTGGAAGTGATGGAGCACTTAAATTTTTAAATAAACTTCCTTGGGGAAGCATAACAAGGTTCCAGGAGTGTAATTTAGTATCAGCCTGCTTTCCTACTCAGATGTTAGCAGGCACCAATTCCCTGTTAGACATCCACAGATCGGTGTGGGTACCTAACCACAGTGTAAAAACCTACATAAATATTGAAGGGACTTGCAACTAAAGCTGCTTCTGTTACCTGCATGGGTTCCTTCATTTTTATATGTGATTTTTTTTGTTGGTTTGGTTTTTAGGCCAAGTTGTTGAGCATGGGGCTATTAAGTGTGTGTTGAATGAAGGTATGCCAATTTATCGCAGACCGTATGAGAAGGGACGTCTGATCATAGAATTCAGGGTAAGTGGGTCAACTGACTTCAACAGCATCATTCAGGACTGAATATCCATCCAAAATTTAACCTCTAAGCAATATTTCAATCTAGGAGAGATAGCAGTAATCAGATGTCTGGGTTTGGTATTTGTTTTTTTACAATGGTTGAGAACATGTAATCCATCGAACAGAATTACAGTTCAGAACAAAGAAGACCTCCTGAACACTATGTGCTGGAGTACCAGAGGAATTTCTTCAGCGACCTTCTGAATTTCCTTTTGCTTGACATGTTCTTTAGTTTCTATCATCCTGTAGGAAGGATGAATGAGTAACTTAAGCTTCTCCTGTGCTGGAGCAGAAGAGTAGGCTGGAAAATGGTGATTTCTTCTCTGAGGAGAAACTAATGCTGGGTGCTGTAGCAGCAGGCTTTGTCTGCTATGGCTTAGAAGATACTTAACCGTATCTGTACTGTTGATATTTTGTGTTTATATATACACAAATCTATAGTTTTATGCTATTATATGTGTTTTATATATACCTTATTTCTAGGGTGATTCCAGAGGGCAGTCTGAGGCAGAAGAAATGTATGGGTTGAGTTGCCAGAGTTAGAAGCTAACTTCATTCAGGCATTAAAAAATAGCTTAGGGACATTAGTAATTTTTTTAAGCTCTGGATTTAAGTCATTTGTGATGATAAAGCTGACTTTTGGCAGATGTTTAACCTGTAAGTCTGATGGTAAAGGACCCATTCAGACAGACGTGAGTAACCCAGTTCTTCATGATTTCAGGTCAACTTCCCAGAGAGTGGCTTCCTCTCCTCAGATAAGCTGTCTCTGCTGGAAAAACTGCTACCTACAAGGCAGGAAATAGAAGAAACTGAGGAAATGGAACAAGTGGATTTAGTGGACTTTGATCCATCTCAAAAGAGAAAACACCACTATAATGGGGAAGTGTATGAAGATGATGAGCATCAGCCTAAAGGTGGTGTTCAATGCCAGACATCATAAATGGGCCAGTGAATAACTTGTGATGCTTGTTTTGTATGCAGTAGTGGATGAGTGAAGGACTACAAACAGTTTGCCCTCACCTCCTGCTGTATGTTGTTCTATCCAGCCATAGTTATTTCTAAAAGCATAAAGAAATAAAACTAAGTAATTAAACTGACTTTTCAATTTGTATAAAGCTCCAGGATGCAAGCCTCAAATGAAGTTGATTGCACTTCACCCCTGCCTCTTGGTCCAGAAAACTCCCTTACCTGCTTGTCTTTTCTTCCAAACCTTGTAATTCCTGTATGTGTGCAATTGCCCAGGCTTAAACTAAGATTCTGTGGTGTGCTTTTTAGGAATTCTAGATCTTATACTCTGTGAATAAAGTATGCACAAGTACTACAATCCATGGTAAGATGTAGTTAAGTTCTGTGCCACTTAGGATAACAATGTTTTGGGCTTGTATTGGTGTTTGTTAAACAGGCACTGGCTCTAATGCAGCCACATGATACGTGAAGCTGACATGGATGTGGTCAGTTTTCACAGCCCCACCCATTAAAGCCATGTGATCCACAAGCCCTCTGAACTATTGCACTTAAGGTCAGATGGTCCCTTTGTGTGCTAGCATTAGTCCTGACCCCAGAGCTCGATGTGGAGCTTGCTTTGCTTCACCAGTGACTCCTGTTTGGCGGCTGTCCTGCACCACACTGCCTCTAGAGCCAGTGCTTGCTTGGAGTTCCTTTGCTACCACACATTATTAGAAATCTCTAGGCTCTATCAGCACACATGGGGCCTGGGATCTGTCAGACTGCTGCTTGACTTCCACCTTGGTTATTGAAATCAGGTACCTCTCAGTAGTGTGTTACAGAAAGATGTACTGGCTGTGTTGGTGGGTACATGTGATCCTGCAGAGGAAAGAAGCTTAGTGAATACAACCAACTAATGCATCTAGGATGTCCTGAAATTAATGTATTGTATGCATTACTTTAAGCTGAGTCTTGAAGATTCTGTATGAATGTTCTCATTATTGTAGATGACGCATTTCTGATGTAATTACAAAATTGTTCATTGCCTCTTTTCTTAGACCAGATGTTGGTTTAAAGACACCACCCCCTTCTTTTTTAGACAGCTTTTCACAGAAAAATCTTAGCAAAAACCTTTCAGAAAATACGCTGAGAAGACAGGTCCAGATTTAACCTCTAGAGTAGTTGTAGTCTTGTTCAACCATCTGTCTTGGGACAGAGCTTATCCTTTTCATAATGCTTTGAAGCAAAGGAGTCACAAAGAGAACTCTTGTAAGTAGCTACTATGTGATAGTACATGTGTTGGAATTTGAATATCTGGAAACTCTTGGAAGATAGCTCTAGCTGTTTTCCAAGTGTGACAGGTTTCATTTTATAAAGACAGCTAGTGGGTTTTGTACCTCAGCCCTTTCAGGTGTCCACAGAACAATGATTGCCTGCATGTTTCCTCTACTTTTTTGTTTTCTTTCTTCATCTCAGCAGAAATGAAATTGTGTAGGCAAAGTGTTTTTCCAAATTCTACATTGAATAAGTTCATCAGTGAGCTGTACAAATGTGACCAGCAGGTGCCTGTGCTCTATCAGAAGGATGGTTTGTCTTGAGTCAAGGGGAGAAACAGAAAGTAATCCTAACTCTGTCTAGGACTGACTCCTGCACAGCTGTAGACTTGAACAGCAGTAAAATATGCTACTTGTTTTCAGTTCAGTAAGCACCCTTGTGTATTTTCTCCTAACCACAGGATTAAAACAGCAAGGGCAAACAACACCTGTGCAGTGCCTTGAGGATATGGGGGTGTTCTTTTGCTTCAGATGACTGTGTATTACTAAAAGAGAAAAAAATTTCCATAGCCTTATTTTGCCAGGAACACTTTCCTTTTCCTTTCGTCACACTCACAGCTGCATAGTTGAGGTATTGGTCTTGAGTTAGTTTCCAAACCATGGTCAGTTCTGCTTTGTGCTTGGTGACCTGAAAGAGGGTGGGCCGGGTCTAGTTTCCAGGAGGATTCTTGGCCAACCAGAAGCTGCCCCCAGAAGCCTAGGCTTTTGGAGCCCTTGCAGTCAAAAAGCTCATCCAATTCAAAAACCACTGAATTTACTCTATTACTCAGCATTTGGGATCACACGCTATCTTCATCCTAAATACAGTTTTGCAGGAAAGACAGCAGAAACCACCAGTTTAGGATTCTGCTTTGAAATGAGCTGGTGACTCACGTAAAATCTATGTCCCAAAGAAATCGGAAGCACTAGTCAATGGCAGGAGCTGGCAAGAAGGCCTTAGAACCTTCAAGTACAACATATAGCCTCTTCCAAGCTTCTTTGTTCTCATATGATATTCTTGAGTATCATAGAGCAAGCAGGTAAACATGTTCTATGCCACTGAAAAAGAAGATTTTTTTTTTTCTGACTTCTTGTTAGTCAATGTGGGGTATGGTTTCCCATTTTGGGAAGTGAAACGAATGGGGAAATTGAGGATACAGTAGCACAAAATAGCTGTTCCTGTAACTACCAGTGTAGTAATCTGACTTGACGCTTGCAGCGACTTCAGTGTTCTGACACCACTAAATTCGTGCCATCAAGTTGGTAAGTTAGTCTGCACACCAGGCTTCTAGGACTTTTTTTCCCAGAAATCCTGCAGTTCCTCTATTGCGTAGGTTTGCTGTGAAATACCCACTGCAGACTCATTTAAGGGCTTCTGCTTTCAGAGGCCTTAAACTACAGGTCCTTTCCTTCCCATAGATTTGAATGCCTGCTACCCAGCAGCAGTGCAAGAAGTTTGCTCAGTCCAGGGGAGTAAACTGAATCATCCCAAATCTGCTCTGAACTTGTAGTGTGATCCAAGGTCAAACAAGAAAGCAACTTGCCCTATGACTTTTTCATTGGCAACTTCATCTGCAAAGACATGTTCATGATTGATTACTACTCAGACCATTAGTGAGGCACACTGAGAGCAGTGAGGTTTAATTTAAACTGTTTTTTTTCCAAAACGACTGTATCAAGAAATGCCAGGCTCAATGTTTTCTTAGGAGGCAAGATGAACACTACTGTGCCAAGACAAAGGAGGACTTAAGTACCAGTCAGAAAAACACAGCAGGATGTAATTATGCAAGTGGATCCACACCTCAGGAAAGTGTGAAGTGCTCTCTGCCATGATGGTGGGCACTCCACTGGTGAGGCTGATGATCTGTCTATCTGTTGTGGTACGTGGCTGAATCACAACAGACATTAATGGGATGTGTAGTGTTAGAGGCGGGAAGCAAAAGAACATAGATAGGTTCAGAACCACATGCCTACACTGGATACCACTGAGCCTGAAGCACTTCAGACCCTGGTGACCCACAAAAGCAAGGCTCCAATACAACCTCCAAGATCCAGTCCGAAACCAGACATGATATACCTGTTAAAGGCTCTAGATGTCAGTGAGAAAGGCCAAGAAGGGAGAACCTGGACCAGCAGTGCATGGTGGTTACTGTAAAAAGAAATGTTGAGTGATCATGGTGGGCAACTTTCTGTTAAGGGACACTGGGACACCCACCTACCAGGCTGATAGACAGTCACGAGAAGTTTGCTGCTGCCTCCTGGGGGCTGAGATTGTGGTGGTGTCAAGAGGGTACCTCAACCCACTATTAGTTTTTCATGTGGGTACAAATGACACCACAACACAAAAAATAGGTAGAATCAGGGAAGACTATTCAGGCCTGCCGAGGCAGATGAAAACACTGGTGCCCAATTCATCTTCTCATTTATCCTCCTGGTCACAGAAATCAGGCCAGTCAGAATGTCTTTGTGGCTAGTGCTGTTGAGGGGGTTTTGGCTTTTATAATGATGAGTTGTGCTTTAATGATTGTAGCCTGTTAGCAAGATATGGGATCCACCAGTCTAAAAAGGACAAGAGAGTCTTTGGCAGTAGGCTGGCCAGTTTGATGAGATGGGCTTTAAACTGAAGCACTCAAGGGTGGGATCTGAACTGGCAATGCTTGTGCCACTGCTTCCCTCAGAGAGTAGGTCATACCAACCAGTGCACTGACAGATGTTCCTTGGCTGCCTCTCAACTTGGGGATCTAAGGACTAATCACAGCGAGGCTGTGTATGGCTATGGTGAATCCTCTTACACCCCTTCTAGGAAACCCCATTGCTTGATTACCTCTGTGAAGTGCCTGTATTCAAATACATGAAGCATGGGGAATAAACAAGAACTGAAAATCCATGTGCAGTCACAGGGCCATGATCTCATTGCTATTACTGAGATATGGGACAGATCACGACTGGAATATTGTCATGGATGGGTATGTACTTTTTAGAAAGGACAGGTCAGCAAGGTGAGGTGGAGGAGTTGCTCTTTATCTGAGAGAGCAATTAGAATGTAGCAAGCTGCCCAGGGACAGATGAACAAGATGAGAGTTTATGGGTGAGAACTGCCCAGTGTGTGCTGGCAGCCAGGAGGGTGAATCATGTCCTAGGGGGCATCAGGCAAAGCATCACCAGCCAGTCAAGAGGATTGTCCCGCTCTGCTCTGCTCTGGGGCGGCCTCACCCTCAATATTGTGTGCAGTTTTGGGGATAGCAATATAAGAGATACAAATCTGTTAGAGAGTGTCCAGTGAAGGGAAGCAAGGATGGTGAATGGCCTGGAGGAGAAGCTGTATGAGAGCCACTGAAGTCTCCTCAACACAAGGAAGAACTTTATGTTGAGAGTGGCAGAGCACTGCAAACAGGCTGCCCAGGGAGGTCATGGAGTCTCTCTCTCTCTCTGAGGACATTAAAAATCCACCTGCTGTACATGACCCTGCCTTGGCAGGGCGTGGGCAAACACTAGATGATCTCCAGAGGTTCCTTCTAACCCTAAGAACTCTGTGATAATCAATCCAGGAGGTTCATGGAGTGCATCAATGAGAACTTCCTGACCCAAGTGGACCTCACACTGAAGAACAAAGGGCTTGTTGGGGCTGCCAAGATCAAAAGCAGCCTGAATACCTTCATTGTCTGTTTCACTGATGACATGGGCCCTCAGAGAATCCCAGGCTGCAGAGACCAAGGGGAAAATCTGGAGCAAGAATTAGGTACCCTTGGTGGAAGAGGATCAGGTCAGGGAAGACTTAAGGAAACTGGACTTACACATACCCACAGGCCCCAATGGAGCTGTGGGAGCTGGCAGATGTCATTGGAAAGCCCTTCTTGACAGTCGGTGTCTGGGAGAAGTACTAAGTGACTGCTGGAAAGGAAATGTCTCATCTGTCTTTGAGAAGGGCAAGGATAGAGGACCCAAGGAACTAAAGGTCTATTAGCCTCACCTTGATCCCTTGGAAAGTAACAGCAGCTAACCCTGGAAACCATTTCCAGGCACATCAAGAGCAAAACTATCAGTTGTCAATGTGGCTTCACCAAGGTGAAGTCACACTTAACCAACCAGGTAAATTTTTGTGATGAAATGACTGAATTGGTCCATGACAAGAGAGTTGTGCTTGTTGTCTGCCTGGACTTCTGTAAGGCCGTTCACACTGTCCCATAAGATCCACATGGAGTAAATGTTGATGAATGGAATGGATGAACAGTGAGGTAAATTGAAAACTGGCTGAATGTCCAGGCCTACAGGGTGGTGATCAGGGCAACAAAGTCTCGTTGGAGGGCAGTGACTAGTAGTATATCCCAGGGGGCAGTCTGTCTGTCATCCTCATTAATGATAGACAGCTGGACAACATATACCCTCAGCAAGTTTGCAGATGACACAAAACTATGGAGAAGTAGCTAGTGGTAGTTTAGGCCTTAGTTTTAGTAGGCCCTGAAAGGTGCTATGTAGATAAGAAGGGACACACCTTGTCAGCTGACTTAAACAACCAAAGAAATATCTCATACCATGATGCAACCCGGGGTATAAAACCACTGTGGGAGGTATTTCTCTCTCTTCTTCCCATGGCTGCTGTCCTGGGAATATTGCTGTAGATGTTTTGGGAGAGGCAGGTCTCACTGCAGCCTCATCACTACTCTGTCTAGGGCAAGTAAACATTTCATTGTAGCTTTTCTCTTTCTCTGTCACAGTATCTCTCGGGAACTGAGCCTTATTTGGGGCGGCTGGAGTGGTGGGATCTGCGCTTTGGTGGAGAGTGGAAAGTTATCTTTTACTTTTGTGTGTATGTGTTATATTGCATTTTGCTTTTAATTTTCCCTTTTCAGTTTCAGGGGTTTTCCCCCTCCCTTTTCCCTTGAAATGGGGGCGAGGCTACATTTCTGTAGTGAATACTTGGCATTTTGCCAAGGTCAAACCACAACATGGCTGTTACAAAGTGAGGTGCTCTGTTGCCATCCAGAGGTACCTGGAGGGGCTGGAGAAAGGGGCTGATGAAAACCTCATGAAGGGGAAGTGCAAAGTGCATCTGGGGAGGAACAACTCAATGCAATAGGACATGCTGGGGGCCACTGAGCTGTAAAGTCGCAGAGAAGGAACCTGAGGATCCTGATGGACACCAAGGTTAACATGAGCCAGTAATGTGCCCTTTTTGGAAAGAAGGCTAATGCCATCCTTGTTGCCAGCAGGTGAAGGGAAGTGATCCCTCCCCATCTACTCAGCACCAGTTACGCCACACCTGGAATGCTGTGTCTGGTTTTGTCTCAGGACCGGGATGGCGGATGGCTCTCGGAATAATCCAGACACACACAGGGATCGTGAACACACCAAAAGCCTTTATTTCCAGTCAGGTCAGAGTCTTAGGTGTTTGGATAGGGACGGGGTTTAGAGGGGATTGGACAGTACATCTGAGGGCAGGGCTAGGCTCGAGGGCAAGAACAGGGGAGGCCCAGGTACTGGGAGGAACCACATGGGGACATCCAGGATGGGGGAAGGAACCACAGGGAATACAGAGACTGTGAACAGGGGGCAGGTGGGCTTCAGGAACATCTACTGCTCTGTGCCACCTCAGGAGTAGTGGGTTCTGCTGCAGCAGGGCAGGGAAGGGGTGCTGGACCAGCTCAGGCTC
>JAWWLZ010000094.1:24999531-25011459 GCA_035041345.1 Poliocrania exsul
TCACAGCATGGAAAAGCCTCAAGGGAAAAAACACACAGAGAGGGGGAAGGAACATGGGGGATGTGAGTTTTGGATGTTGAGCCCAACAGTTTTGGGTTCCCCAATACAAGTGGGACAAGGTTGTACTGGAGAGAGCCCAGCAAAGGGTAACAAGGTGCTGAAGGGACCAGAGAATCACTCCTGTTGGGAAAAGCTAAGCGGGTTGAGACTGTTCAGCCTGGAGAAGACTTGAGGAGAATCTCACTGATGTGTAGAAATACCTGAAGGGAGGGTGCAAAGAAGAATAATCCAGGCTCTATCTAGCAGTGCCCAGGACCAGAGACAATGGGAACAAACTGAAATACAGAAGGTTCCCTCTGAACATGTTGGAACTCTTTTTACTGGGGATGACCAAGCACTAGTACAGGCTGCCCAGCAAGGTGGTGGAGTCTTCATCCTTCCAACATCAGACATCCTGTCATTCTATGAATAAAACTTGGAAGAACATTTACTTCTAATTTGGGAAGACAGGAAAGGCTTAACTAGCTCACAACAGCACATGCCTGCTCCCAGACAAGTAAATGCCACTTCCTGCTAAACAAAGACTGTTATCAAAAGAATTTGTTACTACATAGGGAGAAGTTTCATGCACCAAGGGAAATAAAGAAACTGAAGAGATCTAAATTACTATGTTTTATGATACAAGTACCTGTTAAAGTAAAATTGTTATGCCTCCATCTCTTGCTCCATGGCTAGACAAAGAATTCCCACAACTCATATTCTGTCCCCAAAAATAAAGCATTTAGCTACCTTTCTCCTTCAGATTCATCTAGAGCCTATGCTTTTTCCCCTGATACTGAGATCCAGGTTTGCTCAGCCTGTCTTTCACAAGTCATCATGATCCAGGTCATAGGGTTTATTTGCAATTACCAGTGAACACATGGAAGCCAGTATCATCAACAGGAACTGGAGAGGGACCAACTCTCCCAAAACCCTCAGAGACACTAGGCAGAATGAGAAGAAAAGTTGTATCCCAAAAGCATTTATAGCTGACTTCCGGCATCATCTTCCCTACAAATGTATGCAACAACTCTCTTTTCTCACTGGTCCTGTCAAGGTGACCCACATCAGAGGCAGGCCCTCACTGAGGCTCATGGTTCAAACCCTTTGCAAAATGCAGAATCATACACTCATGTGGGTTGACAGGCAGCCCTGGAGGCCATCTATTTTCCCAGGCCTCATGAGAATTTAGCTGCTTTACAAGACATTCACAAAGAATCCATTGCTGTTGAGATCAATTTTCAGTTTTCAGGCAGTATCTCTAAATTTTACAAGGGAAGGTTTTTGTTTGAGGATGTCAAGCTGGTAGCAGTATCCGAGCACAACTACAGGAAATACATTCCTGTAACATTAAAAAAAAGATTACACTACAACTTGAATAACTATTTAGGAAACTAAACTCATTTTCTGACATAGCAGTAGCTCCATTATAAACATTTTGCAAGCACATAAAGGCAGCTCAGTTCCACCTGAGCCAGGCTGAAATTTGTTGATCTCCAGTTTAGAAAGAGGAGGATGAACTGATCTCAAACTTCACTACATGGCACACCCTGCACAAAACATTTTCCAGTCCACGTATGACAGAACTTGACAGCTCCAAACAAAATAATTCAAGAAGCAAGCAAGGCCCATGGGTGAACAAAGGTTTTTTTTTAATATGAGTTAAAGCACTAGATGTCTCCTTGTTCCAGTCTTACAGAGAGGAAAGTGGCATCACACCTGGCTGGTTGTCCAGAGAGAAAATGTCTTTCTAGATTTACAAAATTAACATTTACATTAAAACAATTCCATGTTACATTAAAAAAAATTTAACATTTTCAAGATTAACACTGCATTTTTGTGCCAAGTGCCAGCTACTTGAGAAATTACAGCAGCAGCCCCAGAAGTAAGTTTTAACACTGCCATTTCATACTTACTGGTAAATTTTGCTTTTTTGTCTTGAGCATTTAACGCAATAAACTGACCCTTCTAAGAAAAGCATAAGAAATAACAGAGTTTCTCCTATTTGTATGCTAGAGAATTTATTTCAATCCTTAAACACTCAATTCTGACAGTTTCATTTGCTACAATTATTTTTCTCTTAGAAAATAACATAAGATACAGTTCACATTGAGAATTAGCAGATCTGTGTAATCTGAAGACAAAATGAGCCACAAGTTAGGAAGTATTAAAATACTTGACACAAGATCTTCTTCTGTATCAAAAATACTAATGGCCAACTGAGCTTGTCAGATGTGCCACTGTCAGATATTTCTGTACTTTCAGGCAGCAAAAATAATCTCTTTTTGCTATGTAAAAAACCCTCTTGATTGATTTATCTAAGGAGCTAAAAAACAACTTAGGAATTAAAACGTAACAGCTAAACAGAGAAGTAAACACTACATTTGTAGTGAATAAACAATGATATGTGAGAATTCCAGCTGAACTTTTTATGCATTTCCCTGGATCAATATAGACACAGACAAAATATTTGAATCAGAACTAATTTATTAAGTCAAAGAGAGGTTATTACTG
Organism: Poliocrania exsul; assembly: GCA_035041345.1. Classification (NCBI taxonomy): domain Eukaryota; kingdom Metazoa; phylum Chordata; class Aves; order Passeriformes; family Thamnophilidae; genus Poliocrania; species Poliocrania exsul. The sequence continues at coordinate 25,002,085 of JAWWLZ010000094.1, forward strand.
TTTGAAAGATTATTGTGGTAGGAAAGCACTCTACAAGAGATGAGGACAGATTCAAATATACAAGCATTTGACTCATCATTACAGGAAAAACCTCATTTTTTGGCATCCTAGAAAAGACATGGTCAGATTCTGATGTACACTCAGAACAGTGTGCATTAGACAGGATCTCAAATCATAAACTCATGTCCTCCACACTGAAGAGCCTGGAAGTTTCTTTTTGTCTGTGGGACGTAAGTATCACCTTAACTAGGTCCACAGGCATTTGAAATTAAAAAAGAAAAACTTTACATATAGTTATGTAAAGCATTAATTATCACAGCACTAGAAGCTCAGTCTATGTGAATCAACTTTTGCACATTGTAAAATATTTATCCCCTAAAGCCTCTTTCAGTTACAACTGATCTGAAGACATTTTGCACTTACAGGAAGAGAGCTCCAGTAATATTCTTTTTACTCTGAAAGTAGAGTGAAACAAAAGAAAAAAAAAAAAGAACTGTATGTCAGTGCCACATCAGCTAAGTAGGAAGTGCTGGCTTCAGAGGAAGCCACTGTGACACTATTTTCCAATACAATTCAAAAAATGATACTGAAAACTGAACAGAGGACAAGAAAAGGCCCTGTCTTCAAGCTGAAATACAGTCTCATCTGCATTCCTAAGAATGCATTCCTAGGAAAACTATGTTAATGTCTCAGCAGTGGCCAAGAGACAGCTTTCCCATTCCACATTGCACTAAACTAAACTAAACAAAAAAGCATTTTGCTTTATTCCAGGAATATATATACATATACACTTGTAAGTATATATACCTCCTGGATCAATCAACTTTTACAAACACTGTAGGAAGAGTACAGACTTCAGGAGACACAAAAGCACTCTCAGCAAAGTTGCTTTGACTATTCTAGTAAAAACAAAAGTCTATGAAATTAACTGATGCTGTATTTATGCATCACTCTACTCTAGGTGGGTAAAATTGAAATTCTCTGGAAACCTGAACTAAAAATTGAGCAAGTATCGTACTCTGTACTTTTAGATCTTGTTAAAGCACAAACACTAATAACCTGCAACTAACAGGCACACTTCAGAGCTCATGTAACATCCATCTATGGCTTCCAGAGCTTGAGGAGGCCATCTTCACTGTAGGTGGCAATCAGGTTCTGGTGGGGGTGATGAGCAATGCCAATGACATCTTTTTCATGAACCTAGAGAATAAGTAGAAAGATGCATCAGAAGAGTCTTCTTTTAGCAGATTTGAGACAAATACTCTCTTCAGACAAGAACTAGAGGAAAGCTGGACTGAGTTTTAACATGCTTTGTGCATATAGCAAAAGCAGAGGTACATATCCCCCAATATTAAATTCCAGTCACAATAACTTTTGTGATATGGCAGTTACTTTTTGTTGGGCAAGGGAAAGTTTAGTGAAAGTATATTTTCATAAATATCCACAAAATTTAAGAGCTCCTTGTTAAATTTAGACATTTAATCTGGTACTCCTTTTAGTTCAATCCAAGGCAAATTTAAGCCAGACAGCTTTAAATCTGACAGCTTGAACTGATTCTCCACCTGCTGGAGTCCAGCATAAGACACGCTCTATTTAAGTAAGTTTGAATCAATTCACTCTTGACTTAGTGAATATATTCCTAATTTTGACAATCAAATGCTTCTGAAAAACCAAACACATTCTATAGCCAAATGTTCTGGAATATGTTTGTTACCAATCATGGCTACCAAACATGAAAGATTCCTTGGTCTGAGACTGCTCCTTATGGACTTTATGGTGAATATTTACATCATATTTGTGTTTAATCTCTACAAGAGTTCAAAGCTAAAAACTCACCGTCAGAGTTCTCTCCAGCTTGCCGGTCACTGTGCTGAAGCAGTAAAGCACAAAATCTTCACCAACACAGTAGATCCACTCACCACGAGGTGAAAGTGCACAGCACACAAAGTCACCACCTTCCCTCTTACCAGAGCTAAAGCTTCTTACAATCTGTAAAGACAACCCCGAAAATAATTGCCAGGATTAAACATCAGCATATCATTACTCTGTTGAAGGCAAAATATTTGAGCAGTTCTAGGTCTGTTTAGAACACAGGATGTCTCCTGTGCATAGCTAAACATGCTTTCTGCATTCTATAAACTGAGCACAGGACAGTTTGTGATGAAAGCAAACCAGAGAAATCAGGTTTAACCCAAGACTAGGTTATTAACTAGGTATTTCAGCATTCTGGAAATGACAGAGAAACGTGAAAGGATGCCAGTAAGATCACATACCTGTCCCTGCATATTCATAATGACAACTGTGTTCGATCTGTTGCAAACAACAAAGTGTTCTGGGTTTTTAGGCAGCAGAATGACACTGTTCACAGTGATGTCTGTCCCAGCAGTGCTGCCAAGAGACTTGAAGGTGTTGGAGCACTCTGTCGTCTTCACGTTCCAAACCTAGTAATAAAAATAAATATTAAACTAATTAGCTTTAAAAAATTAAAGCAAGAACAAGCTGATAGAAGATTCAGAATTTTTAAGGCTCTTGGAGGGAAATATGAAGTCTGAAAATTGTAGCTTAATGCATATTTTGAAAAAGAAAGTTATCATATCTATTCTGAAGTGTGAACAGTTTCACTACAACTGAACTGCAGGTGACCTTCCATTATCTGAATTCAGTCTGCCTCCCTTACCTTAAGCATATTCCCTGAGAGCTGAGTCCAGGCTTGCTTTCTGGATTTACCTGGTATCTGTCAATGCATGTGGAGCCAGCATACATGCAATTTGCCTTACACAAGACATGAAAACTGCAGACAAAGCAAAGCCTCACTGCTATTAGTGGGAGAGATATCCCAGCCTACAGCTACCTCAGGCTCAACACCAGGCTATTCTGTTTAGAAACACGAAATGTGGCTACTTGTTTAATATTTAAAATAAGATGTCGTTCATCATCCATGGAATATTTTTGTGGTGTACCTACTCATACAATCAAAAGAAACCACCTTCTTATGCTATTCCCATGATTGGGGCAGTCAAGCAAAGGATGCAAGTTTGAAGTAACATCCCATTTGATATGAGCAAATCTACCATAGTTTCCTGGGCACATCTATGAAGAGAATCTATATACCCACCCTCAATGCACTCCATCAATGCCCTACTCATAAATTAATACATAAACAGCTATATTAAAAAATTAGTCAGTAGTGCCCTTTATGTAATAATGCTTTACACCTCTTAACTACTACAAACTGTGCAGTTCCACACTTTGCTGAGACTAAAAGCTGAACCTATTCATTCTACCATGAGCTACACTAAAGTCAGATTACCCACTTTACATGGCAAGAGATTCTTAAGCACAAAGTAGTAAGTGAGTGACCAACACAGGAAAACGCAAATATTCCAGATAAGGTAATGCCCATGTCCTAGGACAAGAGATGTCACGATCAACATTATGTCTAGAATAAAGGAGAGCAGGCAGGGAAGTACTGCACCTATGTCCCTCTGTCCTAGTTCAGCAAGCCAGGACCAGTGTATCACCGTGTGGGTGGGACCAAAGCTGTGTGTTCTAAACTCTCTAAGTCATTTCCCAAGAACTGTTAACAATGGACCATATGCAGCAGCTGCCCAGGACACACCTGACCCCTCAGGTTGTGAGCTGAGTGTGAAAGACGCCTGTGAGATAAGAGCTGTGATAACTCCCTTCCAGTAAGTCGTTAGCACCTTCACAGCCTGAAGGGTCATGTCTGCTAATGGGCCATCAACGATTCAGAATACCCCCTGACTCACAGAGTGACCCCACCCATTGTGTACCCCTGCCCTGAGGAGGTACTGAGCAGTTCCACCTGGACCCGAGGGGTTACCTTTAAACCAGCACACCTTCTTTCACAAATACAGCAGAGAGAGGCTCTGCAACAGACTGTAAGAACAGTATGAAATTCCCTCAGTTCTCACACCAAACTACAGCAAAGGCCACAGGCAGACTCATTATTGCAGATAACCCCAATTCCTTCCCCAAAGACTGCAACTACTATACCAAATCATCTACAAGACAGCAAGAGTCTGAATGAGTTATCTACAAATGGTAAATGCCATCTTACCTTCACTGTGCCATCAGAAGAGGCACTGATAATGTAGTGGCCATCCTGGGTAAAAGTAGCTTCATTGACAAAGGAAGAATGACCACGGAATTCCTTTAAAGTTTTCCCAGATTTTAAACCATGAATCCTGTCAGATAACACAAGTGCAAATGCATGAGTACATTCAATTCAGTAACAAGACACCAAGCAGGTGCATGATCAGAATTACTGCATTACACCAACACTAAGCAACATCTTCCAGGTGTTAAAAGCTGCAGGAAAAGGTTTGATGAGGTTGTTGCTGTCTGTTAGCTTAAGATTAGAACAGAGTTTGAGTATTTTCATTCTTACTTTTAACACAGGAAAAAAAATAAACAGGAAGAATATCTGAGTCCTTACTAAAGACCTGAAAACTTGTAACTATTTGGTCAAACATCACTACCCAACATGTTTTTATAGAATAAAGGGAGTCAGGTTCTTCGCAAAAGCCCACAGCTGAAGTACAAAAGGCAAAGGATACAAGTTAAAAGGGGAAAAACCAGACAGTATCAAACCAACCCAAAATGTCTCTCCCTATGTCCAAACAGGATTTTCCCCAAGAGAGCTGCAGAGCCCCAGGACAGATGGCAAGAGAAGCAGTAGGGCCTTCAACCACAGAGATCTTGAAAACTCAGCTGGACAAGGCCCTGAGCAAGCTGTTCTAACTGAAAGGCTCGCTGTGCTTTGAGAAGCATAGTGAACTAAGGACCTCTACAGGTACCTTCTAAATTAAACTATTTTACAGTTTAGCTGCTTAATGTGAAAATTCTGTTTTCATTTTCCCCTCACTGTAGCTCTTTCTCAGCTTATTTACCTGATTGTCTGATCAAAAGAAGCACTAAGAATTTGGCTGCTGTCTTTAGAGAAACTGAGGCACGTAACACCTTTACTGTGTGCTCGTTCAAATCTTCTCAGACACTGACCACTCTGGATTTTCCACACCTGAAAGAGAAAACAGCAAATGAAATAAAAGTGATTACCTCTGTTATGAGGTCACAGCTTAATCATCAAAGCCTACACCTATCTGTTTCTGAGCCATGCTAAACTTAATTTATTTAAATATGGAATGGCAACATTCCTGCAATTGGCAAAGTGATATTTTTCGTCACTGCCTCTCCCAACACACCGTACAAAGAGATTTGTACCTTGATCTTTCCATCCTGTGCTCCAGTTGCAAGCATTTCTGTATCTCTACTGAAGCACATGCACAGCACTGCATCATCCATCATCATAAAGTTATCTTGTGCCTGGTACTTCAGATACTAAACAAAAGCAAAGATCCAGCAGTCAAAGCAGTGAAATCAATGAAATCTGTTTTAGGGTAAAGTGCAAACATTACAGCAGTTTTATCTTCAGTTAAATTTTACAACCTATCACCAAGCAGACTTCATAGCCTTACAATACAGAATTCTGCCACTGTCACCATTTCAAAGGCAACACTGATGCAGAAAGGTAAAAAAAGTTATCACACAGGGAAATCCATGACAACCCAAACAATTAAACCTGTGTAAGTATTCCTGATCAATACCTGAATCTCCTAAGCAGACAACCTTCTCAGGTTCACATTCCCTGAGAAATTAAAATAATCTCAAAGAGTAAATCCAGGTGCTCTGGCAAATGAACCATCCATGTGAAATAAGGAGTAACTTACCTTCCTAATCTTTCCTGTAGTGAAGTTCCACACTTCAATGAAGCCATCGACTGAGCCAGTAACCAGATACTGTCCATCTGGAGAAAACCGAGCACATTCCACATGTGACTTCTGCCCAAACTGTTTTATGGGAAAATACAAGAAAATATTAATATGCAATTTAAAAGAAACAACTCATTAAAATGAAATTGTAGTCTCATTTTAATGGTAAAAATAGAGTATTTTCTAGAGGTATGCATGCACAGGCACAAACCCCCTGTATTGTATGTATGTATGGCCAGGCTTCACTAATGAAGATTTGGGAAGGGCTCTCCCCACGTGGCTGTGCCCTTCCAGCCTGCACAGTGGATTTTTTAGGTGAGGCACAGCATGTGCAGAACTGGCCCCAGCCTTTAACTCCTAAGGTTCATCTGCCATGGCCGAGAGAGCTTGGACAGTGACAGTGAAGTCCTCAGGACTAGAACCTACAGCCCCCGGTGTTCCCAGGAGGTCTCCCATCCAAGGACTAACTGGGCCTGACCCTGCTGAGCTTCTGAGATCTGACAGGATCAGGTGTCAGGGTGGCATTTAACTGCCTTAAAGCCCCTGTCAATACACACAAAATAGCATTTTAAAAAGATCAAAAGAAAAAAACCTCTACTATTGATCCAGTAATGTCTGTGAAACTGACATCCAACACTCAGTGCTTACAGCAGCAGTGGAGTTGGTTGTCATAGTTTCGTTTTTTGCACTGAATTGTGTGTTAACAAACACCTTTCCAACAACCAACATATATCTCTAGCAGACTTCAGAAACTTCTGAAGCAGTGTAGGTTGCTTCACTTGAAGTGATGTTTTTTTGGTGTAACTTTCACAGGGACTGTTTGATAACTTTTAATATCCAATTTTCAAATTTCTGTATTTTTAAATATAAGCCACCATGACAACTGAGTATAGAAAAAACATCTTCACTAGTCAAAACAAAAATGTAAGATCAACACTGGTAAGCAAACAATTTCTAGCAAAGTATTTTTAGCAAGTTGTTACTCAACACCACAAAACAGACCACAAGTTCCAATTCACAACTTCTAAAAACAGTTTAACACATGAGTATTTCCCTGCACAAGTGAAAAAGGGAATAAACTCTGGAAACTGATTGATTCTGAACTGTGAAGTCGAAGAAACAATACATTTATCTTAATCACAAATACCATAAGCACTCAATCTTGTTAAAAGACCTCATTTCAGACTCTCACGAAGAAGAGTCTCCTGATGAGAAAAGGAAGGCGTAGAAGGAGGGGAAAAATGGAGGGAGGAGGTGGCTTAAAACAAAAGGAACAGAAGAATTCAAAAGATTTACCCCATCCCCCAACATAAAGCACAGAAAGGAACAACCAGCAGTAACACACAGAAACAAACACATCACCTTAATATGCCTGCTCAGCTGCGTGGGGAACTTTTCTTCTTCTACGTCTTTCACAGCTGCTTTGCCTCTGAACAAGTCAATTGTCATACCAGGAGGAAGCAGGCCCTGATGCTGCTGCCATTTCAGTGCCTTCAGAGGAGTTGAAAGCCACACCATTAGGTATCAGTTAACACAGACCTATCATACACGAAATAACTGTCTGCACAGAGTATCAATGAAAACATCCTGAGTATCAAAAAAGGGCTGAAAGTACAACAGAAACAGAGCGTTGCAGAATGTAATTTTCAAAGAGCACACTATATGCTGAGTGTTTCTTCTGTTGGAAGAAATCTACCACTGGAGTGATGACTTCCTACAACAGCTAAATCCTTGCCACATGGAAAAAAATAATTTTTAACTATAACACATGTAAACGTGTAGTATTTGAACTTTACTTTTACAGAGTTAGAGAATCAACTACACTATAGCAAAGATCTAAAGGAACTGACATGGCTACTAAAATACTTTTCCAAGACTTACCTGCCCCAGCAACGCCATAAGGCGAGATGGAGGTACCACACTGACCTCTCCAGCCAAAGCTTGTGCAATAGCAGCTCTCCGCTTCTCTTTGCTGCTCCCATCTGGGTATGCCTAGAGAGGGGTTATTTTATCAGGTGATTATTCTGAAGCATAACAATCTTTTTCTATAAAAACCTCAGTTGCTCTGAATCGAAGCCCCTTCCATGTCCATTTTCTATTAGGCCTTCAAAATTCTCTTAATACCAACTCTTGGAACACTCAAGGTATAGAATCATAGAATTGTCAGGGCTAGAAAAGACCTCTAAGATCACTCCACTAACCTAGTTATCCACTACCCTCACAGGCTTTCACCACAAATGTCAGACTAACATAAGCAGTCAGAAATAAGGCCTTGCTATTATTGTTATTACACAGCAGTACTTTTATTTGCACAAGGTGAATTTTCATTTACTGTCTACTTAAAACAGAAAAAGCAAGATGCAGATGTTATCCTGTGGCACGACACAAGTATAAATCCCCAAATTCCCACCCCTCTGCTGCTGCCTTGTGATCAAGAGTCACATATCACTTCCCAAACAGTTTGTAAAATGTGTAAAATCATCAAACTGGGAAACCACACAATCTTCCTCACAGAGGTAAGGAAGATGCCACGAGCCATCAGCAGCTTGGGGGTCGTGCAGGAGAGGTGCCCGAGAGAGAGAGCATAACATACCTCACGAGGATCAAAGTAGGATCTCGCCAGGAGGTTTTCCAGGTGGATGTAGCGCTCCGGCTGCGTTTGTTTCAGCATGATCATGGGATCTGTTTGTCTCAGCAGAGACCTGGCAGCCCCCAGTTCCCGGAGTTCAATCAACTCCAGCACAACCTGCACGGAGAGACCAATGCTTGTACCACCAAAAAGCAAGCAGAAAACGCCACACAGAGGCTCCCACACCGACCAGAGAGCCTGCACGCACCCCGCACTCGCTCACCTGCTCGTAGAGATCGATGAGGGTCTTGTCGGGCAGCTTGAGCGACTGTATAGCCTGCAGCACCGTGTCCCAGTGCCCGCTGTTGATGTCCGCCACGAAGCTCTCAATGCTGTCCACAGTGTTGAGAGACACGGTGGTCTCCTCCTGAAGGGTGGCGAGCGCCCGGTGGAGGCTGTTCTCCTTCAGGTACTGCATGATGAGCCGGATCACGCTGCCGGGGGCCGGGAAAGCGTGCGGTAAGATCGGGCCCCGCACCCACCTGGCCGCCGGGGCCAGGGCCACCATCCCCTCACAACCGCCCCTGCCCCGGCACTCTGCCCCGCGCCCGCCGCCGCCCGTACTCTGAGGACGCGATTTCGATCGACATCTTGAGCCGCCCCCATGCCTTCCGCCAGCTTTTCCGCCCGGCCTCCCCCGCGACTTCGGTCCGCCCTCCCACTCCCGCTCCCCGCGTAGGGACCCCGCGCCGCCGCGGTCGCCCCTGGCCCGGCCCTCTGCCCCGCGCCCGCCGCCGAACGTACTCTGAGGATTCGATTTCGATCGACATCTTGAGTCGTCGCTGTCGCTGCTACCGCTGCTGCTGCCGCCGCCAGACCTTCCGCCAGCTCTTCTGCCCGCTTTTCTGCGCGGCCTCCCCCAAGACTTCCGCCCGCCCTCCGACTTCCGCTTCCCGCGCGGGGGCCGCCACGCCCAGCGTGGTGACGTCACGCGCCCGCACGCCCAGCGCGCGG
>JAWWLZ010000094.1:25035225-25049825 GCA_035041345.1 Poliocrania exsul
CTATCTAGTTCTCTCTCTCTCTCTCTCTAAATATATAGTAAAGAAGTTACACTTCTTATATATATTTTTTCTAATTAAAGGGTTTTTTTTTAATTTAATAAAGGGTGACGTGTTTATTGACGACAAATCCTCTCCTCTGGTCTTGGTAAACACTTTGGTTTCCCTTAAACTAGGACAGGTTGGAAGGGCCCTTTGAAGGTTATCTGGTTCAAACCCCCTGCTCAAGCAAGGCCACACAGAGCCAATCGCCTAGGACCATGTCCAGATGGCATTTGAACATCTCCAAGGACAGAGATTCTCATCATCTGCCTGGTTACAAACCCTGACAAAACTCTTCTGAGCTGCCAGTGTCTCACCAGCAGGTGGATGGTGCCATAAGTGTGTGTGAGCATGGCTTTTTGTGCATAGTTCTCCTATCTAATTACTCCAGTTCTCAATGAAGCTTTAATATGAATCAACTCAACGTGCCTAATAATTATTTGGGGCAGTATTATAATTAGCACAAGTGGGACAGAGCATCCTTTAGCAAAATGTTTCAATGGTGGGCCAATGCCAGTGGTTTAGACATGTTGATTTTTGTAGTAGATAATTTTGCAGAGGACAGACTCTCAGGCAGTTATAGCAGTTGTCAACACTGACTCTGATGTTCAGCAGCCCTTTACATGTTAAAGGCCCTCACTGATTTCACACCAGCTCTACAATCAGATGGCTTCTTGCACACCAGAAATTCTAATTGCAGTGCAATGACAACTTTAAGGGCTGCTAAGCAGGCCTCCCTGAGAAATCCCGGTTCCTACTGCTGTTCTCCATGTTATCTGGGCAATCCTTGTTATGTCAACAAGGCGTGCTGAGGCCTTGTTTCTACAGGATTCTCAGTGATAAGTACCACAATGTTCATGCAAGTTAGAGGTAAGCAAAATACCGTCAATTGCTACCTCTGCAACTGTGTTTTCTAAGGGAATGATGATGGTTTACAATGATTTTGGCAGTGACGGATCTCCTGAGGACTCTTGCTCAATCCCTTTGCTCAAAGCTGGTGTAAATCTAGATTCATACTACATCATCACTCAGGGGTTTGTCCAGTTGACGTGGAAGCTGTAGTCTTCCTCTTCCTTTTGCTCCAGAGACACCCAGCCTCTCCGCTCACCTTTGTGCTTCGTAGTATGACCTTTGATGATCCTCTAAGGGACTCTAAATGCATGTCCACTGACAAATGGGAGGAAAAAACGTGGTACTGGACAACATGAAAACAACCACAATGATCAATCGATTTTTGTAACATCTTCACAGGCAAAGATCTCTGCATTCACCAGCTGAGTTTGGGAAGGAGGTAGGAAGGCCAAATCTGGGGTTTAGAAATTGCTTAGAGAAACTAGGCATACTTATATCCACTGAAATAGATGATGCAGCCATACAAGCCACCAGTGCTGCTTCATGTCAATGAATCTGCTGTAAGCCACAGTGGAATATCATGGCACCTGGGAAAAGGCTGAATAAAAAAGCTAAGATTATGTCCACCTTTAAGAAGGGCCAGGAGAAGGATCTGGAAAACATCAGTAATACCCTCATCCTTGTATTGTAATTATGAAATATTGTAAGCAATATCACAATCCTTGGAAAAAATATGGAGCAAGAATTCTTGGAAGTAATTTTCAAGCATGTGAAGGGCAGGAAGTTAATCAGGAAAAGTCCACTGGTCCAGCCTTTGGACCTAATGCAAGCTCTTTATTTTCCCTACATAGCTCTTCACTATGAGATCTAGTGCAGACTTGGGAAGCCAGTCACCTCTGACTCCAAAGAGAGATCTTTGTGCACTGATCTGCACTGCTGGTAGTTATACATACTGAGAGCAGTGGATGGGAAAGTTAAACAGGCCCCAGGAGTGGGGTCGCTGCCTTGGGCAAACGGAAGACAGAGGTCGCATATGTGTGCATCGTCCCAGAGTGCACAGACATCCTGCATATGGGACGTAGTCAAATAAGAACAGATCCAGCATCAGCACTGCTGTGCTGACACACAGCAAGAACAAAGGGCAAGCACACCCACTTCAGACTCCTTCCAAGACAGTTAAAAGGTTTAGCAAACTCCAGCTTAGTACTTTTTCTTCCTTCTAACTACTCCTTCTTTCTTGTTACAGGTTTGGGTTTTTGTGGGGGTTTTTTTGTGGTTTTTTTTTCCTGCGGGCTGGAGAACGGGGAAGTGTAGCAGGGTAAACGTGGGATAAATGTCAGAGACCTGTGCTCATCCAACCTGCCCCTTGGCAGGCAGGTGGAGCTCGAGGGGGGAAGAGCTCTGCTAGAGCAAGTACGGTCTCACAGCAAAAGAGTCAAGGGATCCTTTACAAAGCCACATGCTGATCTGGTCCAGGGAAGCCTTGGAGTGGGGAGAAGGGTGAAATCCTGCTGACAATTCGCTCCTGCTTTCAGCAGGGGACAAAATTTCCACACAGGGCTTCTTCCAGCCACTGAGCTGTGTGAGTCCTGAGCGTTCCTCACCTAACCGCGTAGAAGAGGGGTAGAACAGCTCAATACTCAGAGGGCAGAAGCAGTAGAAAGTGGAAGGTCCCTTTCAGACCATTTTTCTGTCCACAGATACCAAACTTTGAACAATAAGAAGGTGGCGCCCATGATTCCTGTGCAACATTACACATCTTTCCCTAGAGAGCACTGGGGAGCTTATGCCAGCTGCCTAGTCTTAGCCACAGTCTTGCAGCCAGAAAAATCTCTTCCACAAACTGTTTTCATTAGAAATTGCCAAAGAACACAGGCAAATGTTTACATCAGTTTCCCAGGAATGAATTCTCCATTTCCACACTTGAGCCAAACCCACAAGCACCCAGGGAGCAAGCAGTGGCCTGCTTTCCCCAAGCAGTCAACAGTCTGACTGAGGGCTTGGATCCCCTGCCTGGTTTCAGGAGGGATTTGCATGCTGTCCCACTACCTAAAGGTAAAGGAACTACCCTACAGTCTTCTGGTGTGATCTGGGGACTCTTGGATCTGTTTCTGTAACACAGGGAAAAACCTTGCAGCACAGAGAAATTCTCTCAGGGGGACAGCCAGAGGGAAGAAAAGCTGGAGAAAGTTAGTGCAAGGGTGTTGAGGCATGGCCCAGTCCACCCCGTCAGCCAGAAACCCACCCAGCTGGAGGGGTAATCCAGAGCAATGCTGCCAGATATCATAACTGAAAATACTTTATTTGACATCAAAAGTAAAGTATGAACATGGATTACACAGCCCTTTTACATAAATGATAAAAATGTAAAAGCAAAACCATCTACAGGAAACCCACAGTCAGTCCAGTACACAGTAACATCTTGGGGGAAGCTGCATATCAGGACCCTACCTCATGCTAACAAGCTGACAGTCATCCCAAAGAAACCAAGCATTAGGATCTCCTTTACAGCTGTTTTTTAATGGGTTTCAACCATTAGTTATACTCAGTATGGCTTTGAGTGTTTTTACCAGCACAGGAAAGGAAAAAACACCACCTGCCATAGGACATAGCCAGAACTGACTTCTGTACAACCGAAGTATTTTGAAGACAAGGCCCAGGAAAATCCCACAGAGAGAAATTTCATGGCCAGTAGAGTCAAGAGCATTTAATGGTTTGACTAATACAGTTTACACAATGAGATCTGGAAATCATGGGTCAGCACCAAAGGGCAAAATGAGCAACAGAAGGTGGCTTTGGTTCTTATATGGCTTGTGGCTTTAGCAGTAGAAGAGCAACTACACAGCAGTTTCTTGCACTGCTAAGTATCTCTCTGCTGAGAATGGTTTTTTGGTTTTCTGGTTTTCCAGTTTCCATTTCTTGTTTCTTTCAAGGCACATGTTGTCAAAACCTATGATCACAACATCCAGAAAAAAGTACTCAAACCACCTCCATGATAGTGAATGATTCCAGCATAGAGCCAAATCACAAGTTGTTACACTAACTTTTGTCTGATCTTCAAAGAATCCCACTGCAAGGAATGCTGCCAGGGCCTCAGGCCAAAACCAAGCCCTCCATTATGATAGGCAGCTCCTTCTCCACTCCATTACAACAGGTAGCCCCTTCGCATAGGCTGGTAGCAGACAGACATCACTACAGCTGAAGGTCCCAACTCTTCAACTTACAAAAGGCTCAGCACAAAATTGAGGTGCTCTCAGCCAAGGCTTGGCATTTTTGTGTCTTCATGAGTTTTGGTGCTGATCTACAACCTGTGGGAGTGGGGTCCTGCTTCTAAGGCATCTTTGAAAAAATAAAAAATAGTCCTCTCCTGTGTCTCCATTACTGGTGTAGACTACACTATTTTATGGGTAGACATTTGACCTGCCTTCTGGAAAACACATTTTCTTGTACTCCCTTGTATCTGCAAGAGCTGGAGCCTGACCTGCCAAAAAGGAGTATTTTATTTTATTTATTTTCATTTATTTTAATGCAGTGATAAGCACAAGAAAGAAGCTCTTAACCACAAGCCTCGTTCCTTGCACTTTGCTCCTGCTCCATGCAAGCCCATCTTCGCTCAGCTCCCAGCATGACTGGAACAGCCAGTCTAGCCAGAAACAGCTTTGAAGCAAAGGGGGTGAAGACTTCCTCCAAGTGAGACTGAAAAGGCAGCTAGTAATAAAAGTCTCTACGCATCCTTTGAGCCACTGCTGGCCCAAGAATAAATGCACTGTCCCTCGGACCCCTGCAGGATCCCACCCCTGCAGTGCAAGGGTTCAGTAAAACCTTCAGGTCTCAAAAAAATGCAACAAAAAACCAAACAAACCAAACCAAAATCAAACAAAAACAAACAAAAAAAACCCCAAACCAAACCAAATAAAAACCCATGGAAAAATGAAAGGCAGTGCCGAAGATGATCCCCAATACAAGTGTCCCTGATTTTAACAACCTTCAGCACAGGCCAAGGAAGTGCAAATTGCTGTGGTCAGAGCTGGTGGCAAAGTACTCACCAGAAGGAATTCAGTTCTCAGTTATGGCTAAGAGCTTTAAATCACTTAAACCAGCTCCATGTGTGTCAGCGCTTCAGGCTTTCATATGGTCACGGGAAGGAAAAGCAGGGTCTGTACAGGTGGTGCCCTGACAGAAACAGTACTGCAAAAGATGCATGCCCCTCAAAGCCTGAGACAATCAGAAGGGAGTTTCAGATACAGGACACACACTGCAAACAGGCTTAAGGCAAAGAAAAATCAACTGGATGTCATCCCTGCTGTGAATATTTCAGCACTGCAGGAGATTTCATGGACAAATATGCAGAGCAAATACGATACATGGATTATATGTAATGACGCACATAAAAAGCCTACTAGTCTAAAGATAGAGGAAGCCTTGAATCATATCCTATTATGCTGCACCCTAGTTTAATCTGGTATTAAATATACTGCTTATGACACACAAATTACTTTTAAAAGGTACTAAACTGTTACAATAACAAAATAGTATAAGATTTCAAGTTTTATGCACAACTTTGAAAGAGAAAATTTTGATTTTAGGAAGCTTCAGACAATGTTTAAATAGCGTGGTAACTTCCTACCACTGTTAACAAGTGTGAGAGAATTTTAAGGCCATAATTTAATTATGCAATTAAATTAATCTTTATTTCAGGGGAAAAAACCCAACACCACAAATGCACCCCCCCTTACTACCCCCTTCCTACCCCCCAGAAAACCCCCAAGTGGTGTTGTGCTGAAACAAGTAGTCTCTATCATATCCAGAAGTAACATTATCTGAAGCCAGTGGTTTTTGCAGATGCCACTTGTGTGGCTCTCAACCTATGCAGAGAGCTCACTGACAAATTCTGGCAAACTGACTCAACTCACCCAAAGCCTTCTTTGAAACTAAAGGAAATAATAACATTCATTGAATCCAGACTTGATTGTTCAACACCTGCTCCGCACATAGAGAAGATGTTTGTTTTGGTCACTATGAGAAAAAAAATGCGTGATACTGTCTCCGTTAAAAACAAAAATATAATGCAAAGCGTAAACTTGTACAATTTTAGCAGCACTTTATAGTCCTTCATAAAGTAAAACCAAGAATGAATTAAAAAGAATGCTTGCATGCACCTCCTGTAAAATACAGAATATGTGCAACAATTGTTGATACATCAGTCGTAATCATTAAAATTTGGGTCCAGCAATTAATGCAACATGGGGAGTACTGCAACAAATAGATCAGATTCAAAATTTTATGGCAAAGTAAATATTTACAACTGTTATATACAACTTCTGGACTTACAAAACAATGGAGAGCTAGTAAGTTGAATAAAGTCAAGTTTGGAATTAAAAAAAAAATATTTTAAAAAGCACTTGTTCAACCAATTTGGAGACACTTTGGCATGCCAAAAGAGGCCTTTTTTTGGTTCATTGCAATTGTTAAAAACCCAGCAGATATGATGCATCAGTGAAGCCAGATGTCCTGGGCAATATAGGCAAGTCTCTGTTGTGTTTCAGATGTTAGCTGTTTGGTGAGCCAATATCCACTGTGATCTTTGTATACAGAGGGTACTTGTCAGTTCTTAATACCTTGTAGGATAGTGTGTTCAAGCCATCAGAGTTCATTGTTTCCCTTGTGTGAGCAATTCGGTCAAACCTGCAGGAGGGGAAAAAAAAAAAAGCAAAGGGGAGGGTGGAAACAACAAAGAAAGAAAGGAAAAAATGTTTAAAGAATCTGAACTTTGCATGTCTCTCAGGCAGCATTTCTGACATCTCCCGTGTTTCAAGAACAACCTGAGTATCAGCCCCATAAACTCCCAGATTTGACCAGCCTGAGCAGTGGGCCAAGGCATCCCTAGGGGGTCAAATTTCAGCTAGGAAAAAGCAGCTAAGCTTTTAAATCACACAAGTCCTTTTCCAGCTTTGCACTGAAGTGCAGGTTTATACCCTAAAGACAAGCTGGAAACAATTACTCAGAGCCTAACTTGCTGCGTTTAAGAAATGATAAAAAAAAGGAGGGAGAGGCCTTCATGTCAGTGCAACGTTGGGGAAAAATCTCTTATAAGACAGGGAATAACCTGGACCTGGTAAGGAGAAGGGGGCAGCGTAGAGCACTGTCAGCTCAGTCAGGGAGGAGATGGCTGCAGCCTTTCTGCAGTCGAGCTTTTTGCACGGCAAAGAAAAAGCCAAGCAGTCAGAGCAGCAAGGGCAGGAGACACCCCTCAGCCTTGCTGTGGGATAGGGTGAGACACACCTCTCAGGGTTGGGTTCATTCTTCCTGTCCCGGGAATGCCGAATCATTCTGCACTTCCCAATGAAGGCATCTGGACGGGATATCCCCATGCCTTTAAACACCAGCCTGTATAAAGCAAATACATTAAACACTCAGTGGATGTAAGATGTTCTGCCGCATCCTCCACAAATGCCATTAGTTTTGTCTACTTTTTTTTCTTTTTGAGGATGTTGCTAGCGCACTTCCAGGCTTGCCAACACTGAAAGGGGGGAAAGCCAGTCCTTTTCCACACAAGCACATTAGTGAGGGAAGAAGAGATGTCCCCGTGCCAACACCAAACTAATTCACCAACCTTCACCTACACCTCCATCTCCTGCAACCAACACCCAGCGCCCACATTAACCTTGCTCCAGGCTGTAGACTTGAATCTGAGTGGCAGACATCTAGTTTTTAACCCATCTGGATAGGAGCCAGAAAAGCATTCCTTTATCAGGATGTGAAAGCTGCAGTGCTGGGAGAAACCAAAGTGATTAGAGGTGAAGCAGCATAAAGGACACAAACAGACACAGTAGTCCCAGCTGGGACCTACTGAGTGAGGGGCAGCCATCTTCTGCTACTCAAAACCCGAGTGCCCTAAGAAGAGAGGACTAACTCCTTGCTCTGAATGTTCTAGAAGGCTGTCCCTTTCTTGGTTTATCAAAGAGAAATGCTGAAACTCAGGAAGGTACAAGCTTTTTCAGGAAGACCCTTCCTGAAGTCCAGAAGAGCTCCGAAAACCCAGAAAAAAGACCACACAGAGTGGTTTTGTCACTGAGAAACATGAAGAGAGCTTCCAAATACAAGCTCCCAGTGATCATTTCTCTCAGTGATTGCCCTGGGAATGTGAAGCTGTAAGGTAGCACAATCCCACACCTG
Source organism: Poliocrania exsul (assembly GCA_035041345.1). Classification (NCBI taxonomy): domain Eukaryota; kingdom Metazoa; phylum Chordata; class Aves; order Passeriformes; family Thamnophilidae; genus Poliocrania; species Poliocrania exsul. The sequence continues at coordinate 25,043,293 of JAWWLZ010000094.1, forward strand.
TCCTTTGCCCTGGTCTTCAAGCAGGGGTGGGTCCCACTTGCCCTGTGCAAACACACTTCCTCCTCCCCTGCAGTTCTCAGCCTTGCTCAGCTTCCTTCGAGACAGGAACCAAGTTCACAGCATTATTTAGAGCTGCTTACAGCCTGACAAATGAAGCTCTCCTGGCAACAAAGGGATCTGCTACAAGGCTGCAGACCCAGGCAAGTCTAGGTCTGCACTGGTTAAAGGACTCATCCACCCTGCTGTTGCATGTCCTAAATCCCCTTACTGGGAGACCCAGAAGCACATTGCTTCAACCCATGCACTGCTGTGGATGTTTGTGAGGCTACATGATGAATGAGCAATGCAAGGGAAAGAGGTAGAGCAGGGATTCTTCAGATTGGACCCACTCCCCACCACACCATGGAAACTGAAATGGGGTGCTAGCACTCAAGAGGAACACATTTTTGCTGACCCAGCAGGTTGCCCACACACCACCTTCATCTCCTGTCTGGAGACACCCCATGCACCCCATACCTGGGCAAGAGCAGCAGGTCTGTGCTCATCCCCATCCTGGACACACCCCAGAGTGCCAAGGAGGAAAATGTATTTACCTGTTATAAATGTCATCATCTTCGCCACCCCAGCCCCAGTAATTGTTTGGGAATCCATTGATCTTTGTGAACTGCTCTTTGCTCAATGCAGACACACCTCCAAAATACTGATTGTAAGGCAACCTGGAAGCAGAGAGAAGAGTAGGTCAGAGGAGGAGAGGTACTACTCAAGGGGCAGCCTGCTCATTTGAAAAGGGTTTGCTGCTGCCCTTCACCCCAGCCCATACAGAGCCACCACCCACTGCAACGCACCTTCCTGCAACAGGAAGTAGCATGTGGTGGGCTGACATAGAGGGAACTGGTGGCATGAGTCCCAAATACATCTGGGAGGTATCTTGCAACTAGCAGTGGCTGCAGCTTTTCACTAAGCAGTACGCTGTCCTCAAAGGCTGGTGAGATGCACATCACCTCACCAAAGGTGACATGCATGCTGCAGGAATGGCAAGAGCTCAAACAGATACTGGATGTGCCACAGAGCCTTCTCTTCCTGCAGCTATACCATTTGCCACCACACTCCTCAGTGCCACAAAAGGAAGCTTGCAGCCCAAAAGTGAGCTGGCAGTGTGACCTTACATACACAAAGCAAACCAACTCCCACTCAAAACAAGGGACAATTCACCAGGGGATTAGGGTCAGATGAAATTCAGCCTCCACATCACAAGGAGTGGGTCCACACAGTGATCACCAGGACCCAGTGCAGACTTGTCTCTGCTTAAACAAGCAGAAGAATCCCCTGGAGGACACATTTCTGCTTTAAACTTCAAATAGCTGCAAGGAAAAACAGCGGTTGTTGCAGTGCTGATGGCAGTCCTGCTTTAAGCAGGGCTTGGTTCTGGAGTGGAGATGTGCAGGGATCCTACCTGCACCACCACTGCCACAGCTTCAGCACTACTGGCCACCACAACCAGTTTTCACTTTAAAAATGAGCTTTAAAACTCCCCCTTGGGGATCTGGGATAGGAAAAAAAAAAAACCTAACAACCAGAAAAGCAAGACACATTTCTGTTCAAAATGCCTTGCTGAACACAAATATATGTTGAAAGATATTTTGTGCTGCTCTCAGATACCAGGGCAGGTCTCTCAGTGGTACAAAAATAAACAGCCAAAAAGATTACATTTTGCTCTTAAAATAATGTCTGATGCAGTCTTCTTAAGGCTGCACATAACTCTCAGTATGTGTGAGTGTCTCACTTTTCAGACTGAGTGGAAACATTAGCTGTCTTCCAGCTTCCAGCCTGAAATACAAGAAGGGATATGTGGGCATCTGCAAAATTAAGGGTGCTTAGTTTTCCCTCATCGTACATTTCCCTTTCAAGGAGCTGTCAATTTTAATAATATGCTCAGCTGCATTTCTCTACCATCCTCCCCTCCAGCCACCCACTCCCTGCAGGGACATGCATGCCCAGACAGGCTTTTGTAAGAGGTGTATTCCCATGCTTCTGCTGGTAGGTGGGAATGGGTAAGACTGCTCCTGGCTGCTAGACTAACAGCGGTACTAGGAAAAAGATACCACTCCAAAAGATATCTCACCGAAATCCAAATTTATCCATGGATACAGAGAGGTGCCGTGGCTGGCTATAACATTTGTAGGTGTTCCTGTCATCCATTGGAATGAGGTCTACATCACTAAACACAAAGCAATCATAGTCATACTCTTTCAAAGCCTCTGCGAATCCTATATTCAGCAGTTTTGCACGATTAAATTCTTCTTCTCCATCCTAATTTAAAAACAAAGAAAAACATTTAAGTGACTTAAATTTGACAGTTGACATCATCAGTTTCTTACCTGTAGCCAGGTGCTGGAGTTGCTGCACTGGGTTGACAGGCCTGTGATGGACGGAGCTCAAGCCTGAGCACTGGTCTTGCAGCACCCATAGGATGTTTACCATCTGACCTCCCCCCAGCCAACACCGCTTCCCTGCAGGATGGTGACATTTGGGACAGCTGCAAACCATGGGAGCAGACACAATGTCTGAGGAAAGGCTGGATTTGGCTCAGATTCCACCTTTTGGTGGGCACCTCTACAAGGGCAGGTTTGATACTGAGTGGTCCCCATGTCCCACTCCACACACACAGGCATTTCAGGATTGAATTTTGTGATTAAGAGCAAGTAGCTGAGGCTTCCTGGAGCAGAAGATAAAAGCAAAGAGACATGAGCTCCTCTGGAAGAAGGACCTCTTGCCACAGGGAGAAACCTTGGTGGTGCTTTATCTTACAGCCAGAACAAAGGACGACGGACCAAAACCTTTTTGTGGCCAGGATTTCAGCATCCTCTTCCTAAGCCCTGCCACAACACGGCTGTGGGACCATGGCACGGCCTCTGCCAAGCAACATGTGTGAGCACATGCCAGGTCTGACTTGCAAAGTGCAAGATGGCACCAGAAGTTCAGGTCTGATGTTCTGCTGCTTGCTCCTGATCTGCTGGCAAGCCCTGGGCAGATATGCACACACAGGAGTAGATACTCCCTGGGCCCTCAAAAGCTATTTCAGCATATGGCTGTGACACAGCCTCAGTTCCCGGGTGGCAGACCAGTGCAAGTTGCTTCCTGCAAGGGCTATGGCTCATGTGCTGGATGATGCCACTGCTGCAGTGGCACATCCCCTTGTTTGTTGCTCCTCCGTCACCATCCATTTGTCCTGGGGGCCTTGACAGGAAAACAGAATCAGGAAGGCTGCCACCATGATGGGAAGGACCTGAAAAGAACCAACACTGTAGCAGGACGCATCCACCCCATGGCAGGGGCAGCTAAAGAAGGGACCTGCAGAGAACAGGGCAGGAAAGTCTGTGCTTTCCCCCTCAAGCAATGAGACATTCTAGGAGAACACATCTGGCCTTATTTAAGCAGAAACGTTTCAAAAGCACACAAGGCTTTGAGCACAGACAGAGGCTCACCAGTTGCTTCAGTACTTTTGAAATACAACAAGATCATACCCAAGAATACTGGTGGTTTGAGATTAAGGATTTTGAGTCCAAGACCCCAGTTTGCAGCAGCAGTTTCAAACCCAAACCCTGTGCCGGGGAACAGAGAAGGCAGAAGGAAACTCATAAGACATCAGGGAAGGAGGCTGAATTTTTTTGCCAGCCTGCAAAACAAGATTGTCAAGTCCTTTCTACCTTTGCTCCTTCACACTCCCTGAGCAGTGTTGAGCCAAAGGACTACCCCACACTGTGCAAGCTGTCCCCCTACCCTGCACTACCCACACTCGACATGGGATGCAAATCAAGGATGGATAAAATACTGTGACCAAGGAGCAGCAGTTTAAAACATCACATCCTCCCAAACAGTTTTCCCTGGTTAATAAACGCTAAGTTTGGAAACTGTTTAATCCAAACTGGTTAATAGATATGCAGCTGGAGAGCCAAGTTCCTGAAACAGCCCCAAGTATCTTTCAAATTAAGGTTTTAACATTCAAGTGTCAAACCAAAGTTTTCAAAAGCATTCATCACCTGCCTCAGGCATAAATGACTTCCCAGGGAGGAGGGTGCTTTCATGGAGGAGGATCTGAGCAAATTCTCAGCATCCTTACCAGAAACAAAAAGGGCTCACACAGTAAATAAGGTGGTGGGAGGATGATTACCATCATGCATAAAGCAAGAGCAACGAAAACTCAACTACAGAAAATGAAGGCAAGTGAACAGAGACTGGGGAGAGGAAGCAGGTGAGGCTGTGAGATTAGGGTTTTCTTCCCCCAGCAAAGAGGCTGTCTGGCCCCAGCTGCCCAGTGGTCGTCAGCTCCTGTGGTGCCAAACCCAAACCTGGCTCCATTAGTCCCAGAGGGCACTCTTCCCAGTGCTGGTACAAAGTGCAATGTGCTCAAACCTCAAAGCAGCTGCTGGGTCCAGTCTAGGAGAGTGTCCTCATTTCACACCCTTTGGCAGCTCTTTTTCTAATGAAATTCAAAGCAAAGGGCACTTCACACTGATGTTGTTACCAGCGGTGGCTCAGCTGTAATTAACTCATGCCTTCAGGTAACCTCTAACTTCTCTGGGTGACACATGGGGATTAACATGCTACACGGAGTTGTGGTTTTAAACTTCTTCCCCACAAACCTCAAAGCACAGTGCAGTGACCACACCAAGAGCATGCAGGACCCCTCCTGCCACCTCACCTACAGGACCCCAGCAGTGCCCACACTGGGGCCTTGCACAAGGAGGGGACCAGACACAGGGCAAACATTTTGTGTGGGCATTGCCACTCTCCCCGCAAATGGCCACAAAGCTTTGTAATCTGGGATCCAAAAGATTTGGGGGAACAGAGTAACAACTGACATAAGAAAACAAAACAAAAAAAACACTTCCCAAAGACATTTTTCAGTAACTTTGTATCAAGCAGATAGCTCATGCACAAACTCTGCAAGACTGTTATCATATGCAACTGCTTTGAGGGCAGGAGGCAGGTTTTTTGTCCAAGGAAGTATGTGGGGCTTTTACAACATGTATCAGAAGAAAAAAGGTTTTGCTTTTTGCAGAAAGATGTTTCATTACCTAAGGCAATGTGGAAGCACTGCCATGCTGTGCAGTACCTGAAGTCAAAGCTCTCAAAACTCAGAAGCATGGTGCAGGCTTCTATCTTTGACTTTCCAATTTTGATACCCAGTATTGGGAAAAAAACCCACAACAAACTGGAGTTGGGAAAACTTTCTGTGCTGCTGTCCCTTCCAGGTCAGCACATGGCACCCTCAAAAAGTGACCCTCAAGAAAGCAGATATAGCAGAACTGAAGAAAACTCCAGCCCTCACCTCTTGGAGGTGAGCAGCGCCTCATCCCATGGAAGCCATTTTTTGCCACAAAGAAATGGATTACTTTGGACTTGCTTGGACAGAGGAGCATTATCCTGAAGAGCAAGTCAGCACACAGGGGACTGCTGCTTTGACAGTGCAGTCAAGTTCTAGATGTAGCCTCCACGGCTTCCTAGGTTTTTCAGGTAAAAAAAATGTAGCCCAAGCACATTTTTGCCATTTTCTTTTCCCTGACAATTTTTACCCCAAAATTCTCTTGTCCTGAAACTTAACCCATGTCTGAGTTCAGTGCTGGTGGTGCCCAGCACCTGTTTCTGTCTTCTGAATTTACTCTGTATATTCTCCCAGTACATCCAAGTCCATCCCCATTCCCTGATCCACGAGAGACTGGCTGAAGGGGAACAAATGGCTACCTCAGTCCTGTAAAGTCTGATGCTGACTCCTTCTTGCACATGGAGATGAGTGATCAGCCTGAGCAAAAGACCATACAGGTTTCCTTATTTCCCATTCCTTACCTTTGCTGAATCTGGTTTCCTTAGACCTACCAAATGATGGTACTATTTTTTTAGTGCCTGACAGAAAAAAAAATTGCTGTTTTTGGAACCATTACTCAAGCTAAAGGTGTTGCAAACCAGCAAGAAGCCATCTGTCCTGACTTTGTCCTGCCTCCCACTTCCACGCAGAAGGCAAATCTGTGATTCCTCCTGCAGATAGCACAGAGCATCTGTGGCTGCATCTTTCACCTGGATCTTACACACTCATCAGGTCTTAGGGAGGTGAAGGTGAGGATACATATTTCGGGCCAGCTAAGAGAGCCATCACCTCTATTGGCAGCTTGCCAGCTAAGTCAGGATATATGAAGACAGCCTGAATCACACACACCATATCCATGTGAAAGTCCTCGCTCCAGTAACTTGAGCAGGTAGAAACTGATTTCCAGGGCCATTAGGAGACATTCTGGTGTTTCTCTGTCAAAGGGTATTTTGAGGCCTCAGCACCAATACTCTGGGCAGCAGGAGAGAGCAGCCACAGTGGAAACTTGCCTCCCTCACGACTGCAGAGATAAGGAGACGAGCACAATTCCCTCCTTTGCCCACATACCTGGGGGTTTCTGATACCCCCTGCAAAATAACATGAGCAAGAACGATGCCCCAGCCACTCCAAACTCACACACACATCTCTCTAGAAAACTGCTACTGAG
>JAWWLZ010000094.1:25049925-25060508 GCA_035041345.1 Poliocrania exsul
GAGACATTGCAGGTAGTGATAGGGGCCAGTGGAAAATGGTTGGGCACCTGCCCAGTTTTCAGGGAATTTTCTAAATCTCCCTTCTCCCAAACTTTAATCTGGCTGCATGGGCATTTGCATAGGCTGAAATGCAGTGAGAAAACTTATTTCTAGACCTGAGTGTCCATGTGGCAACAGCTGAAGGTGCTGGAGAGCACACAGGCAATGGCTGGAACACACGGGGCTGAAGGAGACATTGCAAATTCACCACTCATTTCTCATGTGCTCGGGTCAAGCTTGCACAGCATCAGACAGGTGCTACACAAAGCATGCCCAGCCACATGTCCTCATCTCAGATTTATCTGAAAAACCCTACAACTGCTACTCCACTCACTGGGTTTGGGTTTTCCTGGGGATGGAGTGTGCAGGGTAAAGCATAACATATTTTTCCACTGGCTCCTGTTACCTGCCAGACATTTTACAAATGTCATCCCCCTGACTTCAGCCAAGTCCTACTCTGAGGCATTCAGGCACGCAAGAACAGAATGGTGGAGACACCATGGACTCGTGACAGAAACACATTGCGCTGAAAGGAAGAAGTTTGACATTACCAGTGCAGCAGTAGCAGGGCTCAGCGCTCCTCTTTCTTTCTATGAGATGCAGAGCACAGAAGAGCATGTAGGCAGCGTGTAAGAACCAGATCACACAGTAATTCTCCTTGCTTCAGTGATTGCTTTGATATAGACAGGATTAACAAGTAAAGGTAATATTTCCCCACTAGAAGGAAAAATAAAATAAAAAAAAAAAAGGAGGGCAGATGCAAAGGGAAGGACAGACAAGAAAAAGAGAAAAGCAATTGTCAAGACAGAGAAATAAGACCATTTTTCTACTGTACTTCTGGCAGAATTAATGCATTTTCTGCAACTGTCTTTATTCAGTATTCCCACTCACCCTTGACAGATGCATCCAGTGGGTTTACTACCACTGACCACTCCACCTCTTCCAGACACAGCTTATTAGAGGCATGCAGAAGGAGGATGTTTATTTTACATTTCAAGTAGTCTTACTTGCTAACCTACATTTGCTGGATGTGTCCAGGGTTTATATACCTGCATTTCACTCCTGCTCAAACTGTGCATAAGGGAGGCATCTGAAAAAAACATGTGTTTCAAAAACTTTTCTGAGGGTTAACTTTGAAGCACACAGCCCTAGTGCTGGAGAACAGGACCAGAGAAGAGGAGTAGCCACCAACACAGGGCAATGCAAGCCAGCATGCACCATCGCAGCAGCAGCAGGAACTCCAGCCGGGCTTCAGACACTGCCCACTGGCTTTACAGGCACCAGCACTGCTTCTCTTACCCTTGAACACCACCAATGGTGAAATACCAGCCCCAGCTGCACTGCCAGCTCTTTGCTATGGAGACACCTGTTTGTCCACAAATGATGTCCCTACACCGTGGGTGGGCACTCTCCCTGCCCCTCCACAGAGCTGGCTGGTGAGCTGGGAAAGCAGCAGACCCTACTGCAGGACCACTGCCAGAGGCCACATCACACCCACACTTCTAAGCCACACTCAGGAAAAAGGCAGGCATGCCACCCTGCCACCTTCACTCACCTACACCCCAGGGACCAACAGGGTCCATGGCTCAACCAACCTTGTGGCACCAGTAACTTGTGCACAGACAAATGCTGCACGTGCAAGGAAATGCAGCCTGAAGGACGACGGGCTGGGGCTGGGCCTGCGTTGCTGGACTGCAGCAGCACCAGCTGCTCTTTGCATTACAGAGGAAGGGTCTCCTTACAGGGCTTAATTATAGGGCACTGTGTGCCAATCCACGTGCTGTGGAAACGCCTTGTGCCCTCAGCAATGTGGCTGCCAGCCCACAAGCACAGTCAGACACAGACACCAGAGCATCTTGGCTGCTATGCCTGAGAACTACTGCTAATTCCTCACAAATCACCCTTGTCCAGATTTCTGACACTCTGGAAATGAGCAAAATAAGAGAAATGGTAGTACCAGAGTATTGCTTTTCTCTCTAGGAATAGGTCTCCCCTTATTTGTTCACGTCTATGAGGAAATTAATTGCTTGGGTGACCATTTTAAATATTCATGGTGTTTGATATGCCCAAACACATCAGCTAGTTCGAGCACAAGTTTAAGAAGTTAACATTTAAAGAAGCATGTTATTTCATCTCAGTTTTTACTGAAATGTGAAAACAGTATATAAATAAATATCCAAGAGAGTGTCTCAGTACTGCACCTGCCCTTTCACACTGAAGGGTATACAAATGTCTGCACATTTGAAATGTTTCAAAGTGCAAACAACACCCACTTATTTAACATAGTATAAACTAAGACAGCTTGTCTTGAGTGAAACATACTTTTTTATACCTTTTTTTTTTAAAGACAGGTCTAAGGCCACCAAATAGCAAGAAAAAACTCAAACCATAAAACCCAACAACCTCCCCATGACTGCTTGTTTCTTCTCTGTTCTATTCACCTCAAGACAATCACTTACCTGCCCCACTGCTTTCTCCACACTGACATTCCGTACACTAACATGAACAGAAGGTGCTTGAGAAAGTAAGTGAAATCCTATAACTTTATGGCACATCCAATACCAGATTAGACCTTAATGCTACTGTGTCACTTTAAAGATCTCTGCATGCAATTCCTGCAGCAGCTGTGAAAAAGGAACATTTGGAAAGAAGTATTAAATTGGGTTGTGCTATTAGAAATCTTCTTCCTACTCACCAAGTGGTTTCTTTAAGCAGAAACTTTTTAGACTGAATTGTGCCTGAGCATTAAGAGGGGATCTCAGCTTTTCCATTAAAATTATTGAAGCAAAATTTTTCATTTTAAAAGCAACCTTATCCCTGCTGGCCAGCCTACTGCTGTTCAAAGTAAAGCAATCATTCCTCTGTTTTAAAGGGACAGGCAGTGTTAGAACAGCTATATAATGGCTTGTCTCTTTAGCATCTTTCTTACCTGGTTGATAACATATACGCCATAATCTAGTTGCTGCCTTTGGAGAATTGGGTGCAAGTAATAGAGCCAGTACTTCAGGTGCTCCTCTCGATTCCTGAATGGTATGATTATTGCTACTTTCTGAAGTGCTATGCAGTCCTTTGGAGCAAAACGACCTCCTACTTTGATCTCTGGGTTTATTCTTGCCACTTCTTCCAGGTTTACAGGCTGTGAAAACTCCACACGTAGTGCACCAACTGGAAGAAAGGTATAGCACAATGCAAGTTAACATACACAATCTACTTCTCTGAGCATACGTTCTTTACACACATTTGGGGTTTGGTTTGGTTTTTAAGAAACACCTTTTGACCCCAACACAATCCCAGCAGTGCATGGAGGTGTTGAAACTTCAACCATCCATACCCAAAGTAAACTCACCATCATTCAGAACAAGCACTGTGGCCCTTCTTGGTATTAGAACCTAACCAAGTCACTGACATTCAGCTGAGTCTTGAAAATCATACAGTCTGCATGGCAAACCAGCAGCTGTCCTCCTACTGGCACATGCACCACAAAACCAGTCTGAAGTGTTGCCCTCTGCACTCTCACCCATGTCACACAGTCCAAGAGCTAAGAACTTCAAAAAGAGTCCCGCTCTCCTACTGACATACTTACAGCTAGCCACATGCAAAGTGAATAAAATCCCGTTTTCTTTCTTAGAGATATTTTCGATGTTCTATAGACATGTCCCTTTTTATTAACAGTCCTGTATTAGAAATGTTGGGAAAAAAAGCATTTCCAGATTTGCATGCAGGTTGGCTATTCCTGCAGATGGTTTCAATGGTGGCAGGTTTTGAAATTGCCAAGACAATGTGTGCCAAAAGGAGTGGGTAGAACTGAGAATCCCCTGTGGCACCACACAGAGAACTCTCTCAGAGAGATATCCTCTCTAAATGTCCAGGCTGGTCCTTCTGCATTTGTTTCCAGCTGCTTCAGCCCTGATGAAGCAAAAGCCTAACAAGTGTGGCAGCTCCCACAGAAGAAAGAGTCTCTCTTGCTGCCACATCCTGCTCCCAGGAGCAGCCAGCTAATACATGGGCTTTGAACACACACTCATCTCTGGCTAAAACCTCTGCAGCAGCTGGGGATGCTGAGGCCCCTGTGCATAAGGCAGAAAGTCTCTACCATAAATACTAGGTAGTGGATCACTCCTTAAGGATTCAGCTGCTGTACCCTGCACTGCACCTCCATTTGGGTGTGCACAGACACCCAGGCACATGTGTCAGAGCTACTGCCTTCTGTTTGCACTTGCGACAGAGACCCCCAGCCCACCCAAGGGCAGGACACGCATGCACATGCCAGCAGAGAGTACAGTGCACTTGGGGAGACCCTTGAGAAGGGGCACGAGATTTTCAGAGCTCAGAAAGGCAAGGGCTGTCACAATCAACCCTGTGCATCCTGTAACACATGACTACTAAAAAAAGCAGAAATAAGGCTCCACACTCACGGTTTATTCCCTGGTTATTTAGAAGAAGCTGCTTTTAATTCCATTGTGCTGCTCCAGAAATCTGTGCTCACTCAGGCTGGAGAAGGCACGGAGGAGACTGGCCAAGCAGGCAGAGGTACTCAGTGTACCCCTGGAAGCAGCAGGAAAACTTTGCTGCCTGATTCACTGCCCACACAGCAGCAGGAAGCGGCATCATGGACAGGATGCAAAAGGATCTCCTGACCTCTGCATTTTGCACTGGTTAAATGGATGTGTTTCCCTCTCACATGAGGAGAGGGAAGTGATTTCTCAGACTCCAGGCACTGGGATCAGTCTGCCCATGCTCTCAGCACTCCGGTGGTTCCCAGCTGCACCCGTGACTGGCCTGCCCAGTTCTGCACACACTATGCCCCACAGCAGAAGCTTGGTCCTGTGGATTCCCACTCTGCAGATGCATGGCCAGGGCTGAAGCCACTCCAGTCTAAACGTGGCTTGCAGGAAGAGCTCAGAGGGCATTCTGTAGTGGGAGGAAGAGGCAAGAATTGGAGGAACTGGGACAGGAAGGAACACGCAGTTCCATGACCAGGACTGGGGCTCAGTAGTGACAGGATCAGAGGCCAGGCACAGCCATTCTTGTGCCTGTGGGGCAGGCAGGGGCAGACAACATCAATGAGGCCAGTGGGGACAGGAGGGACATACAGTGCATTGTTTCCTCAGAATCTGGGTACTGTTTCTGCACTATTGAGGCAAGCACTTCCCCAGAATTGCCTCTTGCTTCAACCCACTCCCATCCTTCTGTCCAGCAGCATCACATCCTTTAGGAGACTGGCACTCAGAGTTAGGATGATGCTACACTTTTGTGCATTTAAAACAGCAGAGGGTATTGAACTGGGCGTGGTTCACCTAACCAATCACGTACAGCAAAGGGGATTATGTTGGTATCTGTGTCCAAAGTATTCGTTTTCTGCCTTGCTCGCACCCAGCTGCCAGCCTGGCGCACTCTCGGGTGGTGGGTGGCTGCTGTCCCACCAAGCAAGCCCTTTCCTGCCAGGACAGGCTGCACTCTCTGCTCCCCCGGTACTGCACTCTGCTCCTAGTTGCTGCTCCTGAGAAACAACTGTGAGCCACATCAGCGTGGAGGATGCTTTCTGGCTTAATGAACAAAGGTTCTTTTAATGTCTTGCACTCAGTCACTTGCTCAGTGTAAGGGGGAAGGAAATGAAAGATTGCCATTTAGGTGAATTTATAGAAGAAAACTCCTGCTGGTGACTTGTAAGCTCCAGCTGATCAAGGACAGCTACTAGTGTTTGGACACTGCAAATACTGCATTTTGCAGGCTGTCATCTAGCAGTCCCCAAGGCTAAATGCAGACCACTCATCCTGCCAGCACTTGCTCTTGTTTGCCTTTAGGAGGCTGAGGCATTGGCAAGGAGAAGATGGGAGAAGAAAACATATTCATCATAAAAACCAGCTGCAGAAGACAGTGATTTAACAGTTTCATAGTCTTGAAGGGCACTGTCTGTACTGCTCCGACTCCTGCTTAATAAATCAGTTTTAAAAGCAGCACACCTTCTTGCAAATACTGCCCTAAGGGATGCAGCCAACATGCAGGTCAGTGAGAAGTCCCCAGGCACCAGTGCCATCCACGTGCAGCAAGGCAGCCGCCTCTGAGGGAGGCTGGATGCAAATCACTTGGTTAATACGCTTACTAAATACAAAAACAGAAAAAAAGCTGAATAGGCCATTTTGAAATACAGAATGACTAAAACAAACTAGACTTCATAAAGCCATGTGGCTGACAGAAAGCAGCAGCAACATACCACCCACTGCAAATTGACACTTTCCATTCACTTCCCAAGCAGGACAAAGCTAAAGCCAAATCCACAAACAAGGGTTTCCAACTGTGAACAGTGTCACAGTTTCAGCTGCTAATTTTAAATCCTTTTCACTGAAATTTGACTACCTAGATAGCAAGCAGCTGTAGGGCTGTTGTTTTTCAAGGATGCTGACTCAGGACATGACCTGTGATGATGCCAAGAAAGCATGCAAAGTCTGCTGTTAGTGCTGTCCCTCCAGTTAAAACTGTACTTCTCTCTATGTTTACCAGGTAAACTTTCCAGCCTGATTCACTCCATCAGAAACTTTTCCGATTTTTTTCCAAGATGACTGCCTGACATATGAGTCACTGAATATCAAGTCCTTTCTAAAAACAGGCAGGCACAATAGAGTTGTGCGGACTTGGAGCTCTGGTCACCAATACACCCTGCCATCCATATGCATATGCCTTCCACGTTCAGCATCACAAAGCTCCAACAGAGCAGCTTCAAGAGCCTCCACTGTGTACTTTTAGCAAAAGAAAACTACGAAAACATAAATAAGAACTGCTGAAACCTTGCAAAAGACACAAAAACACCATATCACATCCAAACATTTCAGAGATTGTAAAAGGAGACTTTAGCTGGCAGTGGAAGGGTAAGAGAGAGACACACGTACTAAAAAAGAGCTATCCCACTTCTGCCCCTCACCTCTGACACTCAGAAGAGTTTTCTACTCACAGGGAAGGTGCACAAGAAAAGCGCTGCACAGGCACAAATGCCACGGGCCATCATGCTGCTCACAAACAGGAAGCAGCTTCTCACACAAAGCAAAAAATGAGGCTTGCAAAAAGCCAGAGGCAGTACAGCACTCAAGTCTCAGAAGCCTGGCCCAGAGCACTGATGACTTTCTTGTCCCCAATTCCTGACAGCCATGCCTGCCACAACACCTAAACCTCTTGCCATCTGAGGCTGCCACCACATAACCTCCCCGGTGCTCATCCTGCTTACTCAAATGAGAGAATCCTCACACAAGAGGTCCAGAATCTGTTTAGCCTAGTGCTATAGTAAATATAGAGATTGCTCCAGCTGCCCTAAACCATAGGGAGTGGTCGAGGGAGGCTATAGGGAGTATTTTCTCAATACTAGAAGTGTTAGGAAAACTCATGCAGCAATAGCCTGCAGGGCCAGAACTGTACTTGCATCCCTATGAGGGCTGCAAACAGGATGGTACCACACTCCATCCAAAACGGTCAGAGAAGGTGATACAACATGGGGCTGCTAGCACAAAGTGAAGCCCCAGGGAGACTCAGGTAGGACAGGGCTGGGGAAACCCCTTCTTTAGGAGGGCAGTGCAGCTGCAGCAGAAGGAAACACAAAGAAGGGCAGCGGTGCTCAACGACAGGCTTGGAGAGATGATCCAGCAGTCTGAATCATCCTTCAGAGCACTTCCCTGGGAAAACCAGCAAAATTCACCTGCATACTTTAGGTCAAGTGTCAATCTCATGTACTTAGTTTAGTGAGAATGAAAGCAAAAATCATGTAGCATCAGTTGGAAAAAGCCTCTCCCCAAACAGAGCAGAAAAGAACGTTTCCATTGCCCTTGGCTGAGAGCCGGGCGCTGTTCCCCATCCACGTGGACACACACAAGGCCACACTCAGACAATCCTCCAATGAAAGGAAAGCTGGAAAAAAGAAGCAGAACTCATAAGATGGGGAAAAAACCCGAACCAACCATCTCTTTGCAGGAGTTCAACAGAAAAGGGAAGGAAGGACCCATCGGCCACACCAAGCTAGCCCTGGCTGGGAAAAAACAGTATCAGCTCCACTGCAGAAGATCCGGGGGCAAGTTCTCCCACTCCAGGCTGCGAAACCGGGGTTTCTCCAGTCCCCAGACCAACATGGCAGCCCCAGGTAGCTGTATCCCACAGCTCGGCAAAGCAGTAATTTCCTCTTAAAATCATTAATATAATTTCCCATCAGCTAAACTTCAGAGCTCTACCAGCACCTATTCAGAATTACAGCTCAGCCCCATGGTGGGTGAGACCAGTGAAAAGGACAGCCCCCAAGTCCCTTGACCATCTGGGTCTCCCAAGCAGCCCCTTGTCCTGGCATGCAAATGGACATGAGGACACTGGCCAATGGGTTGCAAACTAGCTGGCAGCTGCTGCCCCTTGCTGACTGCAGCCTGCACTCCCCTACGAGCATTCAAGGAAAAAACTCCTTCGGTCTTTCTAGAAATATCCCAGTGAGGAGAAAAATGCCCTTCCAAGGCCTGGGATACTTGTTATTTGGCTGATGTACACATGTAAAGTTGCATCTCCCTACTGATGTCAACTATGTCAGTGTATGGCTTGAACCCACTACATGGGCACATGTCCTGTCCCAGGCAGGCTCACACAGCCTCTGGCATCTGCAACTGTGGACCCAAAGGGAACTAGGCTGAAAAAAATGAGGATACATGACATGTGCAAGCAACACTGTGTCTGCATGAGAGCAGGTGTGTGTGATGAACTCAGAGACTACAGCCAGTGAAAAAGATTTCTTAATCCAATCCCAAACGCTCCTATTCTAACATAAGGTCTAACAGTAGTACATGGTGTCTTCAAAACAAAACAAAAAGTATTGTCGATGAAAGGCACTTTTGGGAGAGAAGCAAAGTGCTCCTCAGTGGCTCAAATCCAGTGCACAGTCAATGAGGCGGCTTTGAACTGTCTGCTTTGAGCTGAGCAATCTGCATGCGATTAGCCCTTCCCGCTGCCGCCGAAGAATTCAATTCCAGGCTCTCAAACAGCAAACTACAAACACAGAGGAATGGATCAGAAAAAGGCTGAGCTGCCACTCGCCAGAAACCTTCCACCGTGCCTCGGTACTGGGGATGTGTGGACAGGAGCTCTCTTGGGCCGGGTGACATTCCAGGTACGTGGCTTTGCCAGGGACAGCCCCAAATCACAAGGCAACCTTCGAAACCCTCCTCTTCTGCCCCATCCCATCCTGCCGGTGGCACCTGCACCTGGATTCCAGCACTGCCTGGGGCCCACTCCCCAGATAGTGTGGGGAGCACCGAGTGCCAGGTGGTGCAAAGGCATGTTTGTCTGGCTGAAACTCTGCCACGGCTTGCACACCCCAAAGGCATGGGGTGCTAGTGGTGCTGGGAGGCACAGGAGACAAGGACAGGAGCAGTGCATTGCATACCTTGGGAAATGGCTGGTGCCCCTTGTGCTGCCCTAAGCACACAGGTATGTGGACTCCCATCCCATACACCCTTTACAGGGCCATTTCCAGATTCAGCAAGACAGGCTTGCAGATACATGCCCTCCAAGCAAGTCCAGAGACCCCTGAGCCTGGGAAGGTGACAAAAGCAGCCCACTTTCAGACAAGCATCTGCAGGGGCTTGGGGACTGCCCCAAGTTCTTGCAGCTCAGCTGCAGCTGGAAGGCAGCTGGAAAGGCTGTTTGCCATGCCCCAGAAGGCAGCCATGGCCACGGCTCAGTGGATTGTCACCTGCAGTGCAAAGCCACACCTGGTTTACCAAGCACCTCTCCTTGCAGGCAGGGATTCTATGCACGGGTTAGCACAAAAGAAAACACTGTACCAGTGGGGACAGGCTGCGCAGCAAGATCTTCTCCAGCCCAGAGAAACAGGCGAGAGCTGGACACTGACACTGCTTCATCCACATCCTGGAAAACCCCAGATTTTTGGCTCCACCACTGCAGCACTGCTGTGGACTGGCTGGCTTTGTCCCCAAAACCCCTGAAACTAAACCCCCTTCTGCTCTGCAGAGAAGGATGTGCAAGAGGAAGGGGTGCACTGGTTGCCAGGATGCTGGCTGGAGAGTAGGGTCCACTGGCTAGGAAAGGAGATGAGCAGTGACACCCAGCAGCCTAGCACCTCCAGCCTGCTTGCAAGGCAACCAGACCTAGAGTACCTGCTGGCTGAGGACTTGCAACTCAGCCCCTGCCCTTTGGGGTGGGGATGGCTTTCAGGACAGTGACAACATCCCATTTCTGCTGAGTGAAGTCAGACTAAGGAGCTCCACACCAGAGAAGGAAAGTTGAGAGTTTAATTGAATTCTGCATCCCAGTGCAGTTTTGGAAGCTGCAAGTACATGTCTCTTTCCAAACACAAACTTGGCCCAATTTCCAAAGAAACTAGCTATTGCTTCAGATGAACACTGGCAGAGAAACAAGAGTGTTATAAAACACTAGATGCACAAGACAGAAAACCTTCCTTTTCTCCGTCTGTTATGCTGTGTGCCTGGAACAACCGCTCTCCAGCATGGCATGGTACCTTTCCAAGCTACTTTGCCAGCCTAACTAACAGTCTTTGACCTCCA
>JAWWLZ010000094.1:25060598-25086433 GCA_035041345.1 Poliocrania exsul
CTGTGCTTCAGAGGTACAATGTGCTCCCAGCCACACGGCTCAGAGATGGTGTTGCCAGGATCGTGCATCTGCTCCCTGCCAAACATCCTAAACATACTCTTTGGAGAAGTTTAACATGGTTTTTCAACTCCGCTTTTGAAGCCAAGAAAGCCTAACTTTGAGCAAACACGTTAGCTCCCCCTCCCCCAGTCTTCTCCATGCCCTTCTCTGAGTTTCTGTTTTACTTTTTCAAAAGAAGGCAGTGGAGGGACACAGCACAATCCCAGCTTGTGGCCGTGAGCAAAGTAATGCCGGTAGCACCCAGCCTGGGCGGCAGGCAGGAAGGAGCAGAGAGACTGGCCATATCCAATAGGTTAAAAAAAAAAAAAAAGAAATAAAAAAAGTGCAAAGCAGATAACAGCAAGTTCAGACTAGAGGAGAGGCAGATGCTGCATGTAAAGCAAATGTTTTCCTCACTGCATGGTATTGCAAGTGACTGCATACATTCAGAGGCCCCTAGTGTCTGGGGTAGAAACACCTAACGGGGAGACAAGAGGCCATGACTGCAGTGTGACAGGATGACCAGAACCCAGGCAAACCAAACCTACGAAATCCCTCCAGCACTGTCACTTCTTAAAAAATCATCGTTTAAGCAACCCCTAGGTTTTCACCCTCTTGCCCAAATTTTGCCCTGCTAGGATTCTGCCAGTGCTAAAACCCTCTACTACCTCTGCCCACACAATGTCCATATATACAAGGGCCTCAAACTAGATTATCTGTGAATTCACTGACGCCTGAGGCAGCACATAATCTCTAAAAACTTTTGTAACACAGGCACTTAGCACCACTGATTTGACAGGCTACTTACATCTCCTCAGAACAAACCTCAAAGCATCAGAAGACCCTCATCATTTATCTTTAGCATCTACAGTTTTGAACGACTGCGTGTACTGAATACACAGGCATCAGAAGCACTGCATTAAAGAAAAAGTCCATGGCATAGGTCCTCCCCTCCATGACTGATGGCTGCTCACTCATAAGCTGGCCAAAGGAACTTTTTTCTCTAGAGTCATGTTTTTTCAAACATGCCTTGCTAACAATGGGAAGCATCAGTTTCTATCCAGAACTCTGGCATCTCAAAGAAACAGCTGCTTTTCTTTCATGCTGAAGATCCTCAACAAGGACTCAGGGATGCAGGTCAGCCAGAATCCTGGACATGAGCCAGCAATGTGCACTCAGCCCAAAAAGCTAATTATATCCTAGGCTACATCAAAAGCATCGTGACCAGGAGGGTGAGGAAGGTGACTCTGCCCCTCTGCTTTGCTCTGGTGAGACCCCAGAGCAACCAGGTCTGGGACCCCCAACATACAATGGACGTGGACCTGCTGAAGCAGCTCCAGAGGAGGGCCACCAAGATGATCAGAGAGCAGCTCTCCTGTGAGGGCAGGCTGAGAGAGCTGGGGTTGCTCAGCCTGGAGCAGAGAAGGCTCCAGGGAGACCAGGAAAGACTTTCAGTACCTAAAGGAGGCCTAAAGAAAGACGGAGGGACTTTTGACAAGGGCATATAGTGATAGGACAAGGACCAATGGCTTTTAAGTGAAGGAGAGCACATTTAGAGTAGATATTATGAAAAAATCTTTAACTGTGAGGGTGGTGAGGCACTGGTTACCTGGGAAGGTGTGGATGCCCCATCCCTGGAAGTGTTTGTTCAAGGCCCGGTTTGATGGGGCTCTGAGCAACCCAGTCTAGATGAAGGTGTGTCTGCTCAAGCCAGGGGTTGGAACTAAATGGTCTTTAAGGTCCCTTCCAACCAAAACCATTCTATGTTTCTATGCTATCTCAGCAAACAGCCATTTTTAAACATTAGTGAAAATGAGTACATCTCTAGTGGTTTGTGCTTTGGAAAACTCACTGGTTCATACATTAACCTATATTTTTGGTTTGGCAATATGCTTTAATTGTTAGTGTTCAGGGTTATCAGTTTTCTAAGCTTAAATCTGGGGATGAAAAGCTATTAAGACAGATACCTCATCACAATCTTTAGCACAATCAGGTCATCTTCTCCCATAGCAAAGAGGGTAAGAGCACATCCCTTAGGTTTGCCATCCCATACCATGACTGGTATCTAAATGGGGTCACAAATGGCTAAGGAAATAGCTGTAGTCTAAAGTAACCTCCATAAATACATGCAGTCAACTGGGCATGACTTGAAAATGACATCCCTAAAATACAGATAAACCTGTCCATGCAATTACGCTTTGCAGACTTCTGGCTGCCTTACGGTGAACTCTTTTGGAAAACAACCAAAGAATCTGACCCCTTGTGCACCCCCTCCCTAAACTACCCCATCACCCAAACACAAAAACTGCATAGAAGTGACAGAAGAAAAGCATTTGAATGTTTTGAAAGCACTTCAGCCAACACACATACTATTTCCATAGAGGAAATTTCTACTGAAAAAAAACCCCCACCATCACAATACTGTTCCTAAAGAATGTAACAATTTGGGGAATGGACACCTGCAGGAAATTACCTGGATTTACTTGGTTTTGGGCTTCTAAGCCAGAATTTCTTGGTATTCTTGAAATTTTACTGTCAACAAACAGGCTGTGCTTCTTGATACCCTTTTAATATACTCCTTCACATGCAGCACTAAACAGGAGCACAAATCCAAAATGCTTATATTACCTTGTATTAAGAGAATTTCATAGCTGTTAGGGACTTTTAATTCAAAGTTGAATTATAATACTTCCCGAGCCCTGATTTATTCTTTTAAATTATAAATAAAGGCAAGTGAACTGTAAAAGCACACTTTAAATTCGGCAGCTTCTTTTAAGAAATTAAACCTCATTCAGCTAATGCATTTGCTGCAGAGCCAGGCAGCAGGGGCTGTAAAGTACTCTCTCTAAAGATTGCCAGGAAGAAAGCTACGGGCCTCTGAAACAAGTACCTGGCTATTTTACCATTCAAGAGGACTAACAGCTCAGTCACACATATCCTGTATGCGTCATCACAAGCTTCGCAACAACGACGAAGGGGTGGGAAGGGGCAGTCAGGAAATAAATTTAAAAAAAAGCATGATGTATGTTTCATTAAATATAGGTTTACGATGAAGAAATGGGGCAGCTGGAGCTACCTGCTCTCATTAGAGCACTACTCCATGGCTTTGGGAAGACAGAGATTACAGGAAGGTCCTTGATGGTTACTGACTTTTACGTTCATATTGGTAAGGAGTTTTTGCACTAAAATAACTGGTTTTTTGAATTCTGGGTGGGTGAATTAAGTGTCGGAAATATCCACAAAGTGTACACCTCTCTATTCCTCACAGTGGCCTTAGAGATACACGAGATGTTGACCAGGGCAGACTCAGCTATGAAAATGTGAGGCATGACAGAATTGTTTTACAAATGCTTTTTGCTACTAAAACCTGGAAAGAGCAGGAAAAAAAAAAGAACAGTTTCTCATCCACATGCTGGCTACAAATTTTGTGACAGTGCCAGGCCGCATATGACTGCACCACCCCACAAGTACTGAAGGTACCACAGCTAGAAAACTCTTGCCTACTGTTTTGTAAAGAGCTACTTTTTACACGGCCCTGTAGGTCTCTGACTGTCTTTAACCATTTCCTGTTGCCTCACCTTTGGCAGATTCACCAAATTGCACTGAAGATGTTACAAAGACGTTATAAAATATTCTAACTGATACTTCAGCAACTAACTCCAACAACGCTTTGAATCACTAAGAGCGTTTCTGGAAACTCCAGGCATTTCCAAAGCACATGACTCACTCCTGACAGGATCAGACTAAGTGGAGACCATTTAAACGAAAGCCATATTCATAAAGGGTTTCCACATCCACTCCATGAGGACAGGCTTGCATAGCCACTTTCAGCTTAAAATGATCTTGGGGGGGAAAAGTGAAAGATATGAATCAAAATCAACAATAAAAAAACACAGCACAGTTCCTTTTAGTGACCTCAAAACCGTCTTCCTAAAATAACAAAATTGTAATTTGTAATTCACATGCATTTATCCATGAACAGCTGACCAGCAAGAACTGAAAGAAATTATGATTTTTGTGTCCATTTCAAAAATTGAAAACCACAGGTAGCTTCTTGTAAGTCTCTTCCCCCGTTACGGTCTCTGGCAATAAGGGTGCCGATACTAACATGGCACACTTGATGGATGAGGGAGATGATCCCCAGGGTCCAGGGCCCAAACAGCTTATGGCCAGGTCAAGCGGGATGCCAGCAGGTTATGGTAACAAAGTCTAGCTATACCCACAGTAGTGTCTGTTCAACGAGCAGCAGCTACAAGCATCAAAGTTGGGTAAGAGAGCCTTCTAAAGGGATGAAAAATATCTGAAATTCACCTCGCCCTCACCTCTGCCTTGTGACAAAGACAGCGGATCAAAACAGCTCCAGGGCATCACACAGTAAAAATGAGAAACTAGTAAGCTGCAAACCCACCAACATGCTGCCGGCATGCCAGCACCCAAGCGGTCCCGGGAAAGGCCTGTGGGGAGCACAGCCCCAGTGCAGATAAAACACACGTCAGGCTGCCACGTATCAGGATACTGCTTCACAGGACCAAATACATGAGAAGCGCCACTGAGACGCATAACAATTGTATTCATGACCGTTCCTCAGAGCCCATTTTCAACTCGTGCTGCTCATACAGCAGGTCCGCGCACACAAAAGGCTGAGAAAAGCCCACACAGCGCAAACAGCCCCTCTAAGCCTTTCTGTGGGATTGCGCAAGAACAGTATTTTGAGTAGAGTTCCCAGAGGAAATTACCCAACCTTGCCGACAACCCGAAAAGAAACCTCGCCGGGCTGGGAGGGAGCGCTGCCCGAGAGCGCCGGGGCTCCGCTCGCCGCTGCCGCCCTTGCGGCAGCATCCGCGCCGGGCGGCCCCGCGCACCGGCTCCCCGGGGATGCTCCCACAATCCCTCTCCGCCGGCGGCACGCGTGGGCAGCCGCACCGCTGTCACACCGCACCGGCTCCATGGGGGACACGCGGGGACACCGCGACCCCACAGTGGCCGCCCGCGCCTCCCTCTTCCGTGGCCTCCCGGACGGCGGGAGGGGAGGCGGCGGCGGAACTGCCGTGCCCGGCCCCGACAGCCCGACGGGACGGCACTCACCGAGCAGCGGGGAGGGCTCGGGGCAGGGGCCCGGCGGCAGCTGGGCGGGCGGGGGCCGAGCCCGGGTGGCGGGCGGCGGCGGGCGGGAGAGCGGTAGCGAGAGGTTGGCGGGCGGCGGGCGGCGCGGCGGCGGCTCGGGGCTGCCCGGCGGACGCAGAGCGCTGCCCGCCCGGTAGTAGAGCAGCGTGACGGAGAGGTGCAGGGCGCAGAAGGCGACGAGGAGGCGGCAGGCCCGCTGCAGCGAGGTGCCGGGCAGCGACGGCTCCTTCATACCGCTGCGCTGGCGGGGAGCGCCACCCGCCCCGCGCCGTGCCGTGCCGTGCCGTGCCGTGCCGCCGACGGGGATCGGGAACGGGGCGGGGGCGGCGGTGGCTCCGCCCGCCGGGGGCGGCCCCGCGGCCCGCCCGCCGCCACCACCAGCACCACCGGCGGTAGACCGAGCGTCACACGGCCCCGGCATCGCCATCCCTTCCCCGGAAACCCGCCCTGGCCTCCCGCTCGTGTGCCCCGAGCCCTGGGCGGACAGTCCCGCCGCTTTGGCTGGCTGTCCAGCACGGCGACCGGCGGCACCGTATTGTAGCGGCGGCTGCAGGGCACTGGAGAGGCCCGCATAAGCGCTGGGCTGCAGCAGAGGGCGTGAGCTGCTGCAGGGTGGACACGGCTCTGTTGGGGTTCATGTCTCTTGAAGGGCTGCAGGTAGTCTTTACTTGGCACTACTAGGCGTAAACTGTAGTTTTCTGTCAGGTCGGTGAAGCTTGTTTCAACTTGCTATCTGCAAAGCAAAAAAGACCAGAACCGCCTTTTTGTTGAATATATCACAGCACTCCAGCAGTGTCAGTGTCAGGGCCTCCTGGTCTCCAGTCGAACATCCTGCTTGGAGTGGCACTTCTAGGAGCAAGTGAAATCAGCTGGGGTTTGGTCCTGCTGACTCTTGAAAACTGCCCATCATGGGGATTTACACCTTTCTAGTGCCTTGTCCCAGAGCTGTCCCACATTTCTGAGGAAGGAATTTCCTCATGTCCATCAGGAAGCCAGTAGAAGTGCCTATGCAAGCCGGCCTGGACACCACCATTCAACATCCCTCAAAGTTACATGTGTTTCTTAAAACTAGGGAGTCCATGAGCCTGGTAGGAAACCCTCTTGGTTCTACAGGAAGAAACCTGTCCTGTAGTCCTGTCTCCGCCAGCAGCCACGATGTGGGAGGGTTTATAGTGTTGCTCTTCTGTAATAGCAGAGACAGGAAGCCAGTACTAACCTTCCTGGTTCCCTGGGTGCTTCAGGCACGTTGTTCATGGCTGACTGGAGAGTAATCAGTGGTGTATCTGTGACTCACGGGGTAAATGAGACTGACAGCTGACCAGGCAAAATCCTGCTCGTGGTCTGGCAGACTTGCATGTATCTGGTTTAGCCCTGTGGGCTTCAGACTGCTTCAGGGATACTATGTGACACTCCAGTGGTTTTTCAAGTGCAATAAATAACTCCTGCCAGTAGCCCTTAATGCTGCAGTTTATTTGGCCTCCTGGAAGCAAAGTAAAGAGGAAGTGAATCTACATTCTTCTCATTGGTTAAAACTACTTCTCAACACACACAAGCGCCACTCCTGTTGCCCTCAGCCCTTGTTGGTCTGCTGATTTCAGTGGCCTCTGGTGCTGCCTGGTGGGCTGCCAAAGTGCTGGTTTGTGGAGCAGGGCTCTCATCCAACAAGGCTGGATGCTCCTTCAGTCATTCCACAACTGCTCACAGTTACTCCAGATTAATGTGTTGCTGATGGTCTTTGAAGAAGTATACCATGTCCCACACTTTGACCTCCAACAACAGCACTATTTCTTGGGCCAGGTGGACCTCATCAGGTCGATCTGATCCCATGGACTACAGCTGTTCAGTGCTAGGCATTCGGAAGTGCACATCCTTTTTTATTACTAGCCATGGTGGTGAAAACCAATAGGGCATGGTCTCAGTTTGTGATGCTGTGCTGAGAGAGCAGCAACAAGAACAGAATTTTCTTGTTCTTAAAAATGGAAATGGTCAGTGATCTCCAGAAGCTGTCTTGAATGTGGACAAGTCTACCTTGCTCTGAGACAAAGGAGTTTCCTTCTTCTGGCAGAAAGTCAACAAGGAGTTAACTTCAGGTCTCAGTGCTTCTTTGCACATTTCCCAAGTGGCTTCCACTAATCATCTGAAACTTCCTTTGGAAGTTGGGCACCACTTTCACCATGAGAAAGCTTGAGGAGAAAGAGCTATCCTGCAGCCAAAGTGCATGACCGGAGACATCTACTTCCTTGTTCCTGTTCACTTACATGTTTCTCAGTTCTTTCTGACACCTTCTGCAAGGCAGTTGAATAATCACCTTGTGCTTTGCCTAAACCTGATGTTGTGAGCATGATACTAATGACAACTAATGGCACTGATATTCTCAGTCAACATTCAAACAAAGGCCAGCTTATAAATCACCTTCTTCAATGAGCAAACCTAGTTTTCAAGGCCTCCAGGCTCTACAGACATCTTTTATGTATCAATTAGCAAAAGGCAACACACGATGTGAGCCAGCAGAAAATCCATTTTTCAGAACTAGTAGATCAGTCCAGAGTTTCCACCTTCACAGCTGTTGGCAAATACCTGGACTTGTGTTAGTAAAATTTGTCTTTCCTTTCTTTCAGCTTTGAACTGGGCACTTGAAGGGAAAGTTGTGATGCATTGTGAGGCAGGCCTTGACTGTGACTTAAGGCAGAACCAGTCTGATTTCCAATGACACTGTTACGTATGTCTTTTTACAAGTTTGGCTAGCAATAGCAAAAGAAGTTACAGCACAGTGTTCATGACAAACTTCAGAGGGTTAGAAAATGTCTAACACATTTTCCCACAGGTCCACTGTAGCTCCTTACCATGAATGCCTGCTATGTTCTATGTAAGTCATATATAAATACTGCCATGAATGAAGAAGTACAAGGCCTTACAGGAAAAATGCAAATGTGCATGTGCAACGTCTGGCAGTGCACATTGCATGTCAGCCCTCTCCAGTTTTTCACCATTGCAATCTCCACTCCAGCCCAATCTCTCAGGAGTCCTTGGAGATCTCACTTTTCCAGTCATACTCAACTCCACTTCTAGCTCCCTGGCCTCATTGTGTTGGTGATACTCTTTTTTTGGCAAAGCTAATTTTCAGCCTTTTTCTCCCTACAAAAAAACTACTGTGTGACTGTAGTGCTTTGCTGCATGTTAATACATCTGTTCATCCACCATACCTAATGACTTGTGTGATTTTAATCAAACTTGGCAGTGAGAAGAGATCGTAAACATGAAATCATACCTGCTGAAACAAGCCATCAAGATGCAAGAAAGTCTTGCATCTTGGAATGTGCTAAGACATTTGTAGCTAGGCAACAAAGTATGAGGAGGAAAGGGGAACCTATAAACCCCATACTCTCAGAAGAAAAGCAAAGTTCTCAAGGAGCATGGCAGAATCCAGGAGAGGATGTGAATATATGCCAGATGGGGTTTGTTAGTCATGCACCTTATGGAAGGATTTATTTCAGCATGATCTAACTTTCCAGGTCTGTGCTGAGGTCAGTGTTTTAGCTACAGGGGTTGCTAAACCATCTGTTGCCATGGGGCAGCTTCTCCTTACCTGAAGTGCAGTGTCGTCATCACCAGTTCTTCAGGGATGTAGCCACATGAAAATATGCTTCCCCCAGTCTGCACAAAATATGGTTCATCTGCTTACATGGTCTTGTGGAGTTGAAAGTGGCTGGGACAGCGAGGGTGCAGTAACTGTTCTAGCCCTTTTAAGTATCTCTGTGTCAAACTTCACAAGCCCCTTTCTGGCCAGGGAGGGCACTGAGAAGCACAGCCTCCCAGCAGCATTCCTATCATCTTCAGCCAGCTTCAGCATGCATCATGTCAGCTTCTCCAGGAAGGCTGGGAATTTGGACTTGTGACCCTGCTTTTCCAGGTAGTCATGGCAGCCCTGGGCGTCCATGGGTGAACAGCAGGCCCTGCACGTATGAACAGCCTTGGACTACGCTGGAGTAAAGCCCATAGCCTCGAATCACTCATTAGAGCAAAAGATACACAGCACACATCCCAAGGTACAAAAGTGGTGTCTGGGATGAGCATGGCTAAGGCATGAAACAGGTGAGAGGAGAAGTCAGAAGGTAAGGTCTGGATTGGGGGCCTGGCCAGATGGAGAGGGCTGGTAGAGAGCAATGGATGGCAGTGGGTCCATGCTGGGGGTTCACAAGTTGAAAAGTGCCCTCTGCTGGCATCATGCTCCTGGGAACTGGCAGGGAGCCCGGCATATGCTCCTGCTCTCTGGGCTCCCTCCGTGCGCTGTGCTGTGTAGCGGCCTCAATAGAAATGCTGCTTCCATGGATGTCAGCTGGACAGACACATGCTCCCTCTCTAGCGGTGTGGAGGACCGTCTTTGAGCCCATTGCACACTTCAAGGCCTGCAGAATCTGGGGGATATCCCCAGTGTCTGTCTCTCTCCCCCACGATGGGGCATGCTGCATGGATGGGTG
Organism: Poliocrania exsul; assembly: GCA_035041345.1. NCBI lineage: Eukaryota > Metazoa > Chordata > Aves > Passeriformes > Thamnophilidae > Poliocrania > Poliocrania exsul. The sequence continues at coordinate 25,070,240 of JAWWLZ010000094.1, forward strand.
AGCAAGCATCATGACTGCATAGTGTGCCACTATTCAGGCACATTCCTGTTTCTTTCCAGTGCCGTTGTGGCAGCAGTCTATTTCTGCAGGGCAAGGCTCAGAGGCAAGGGCATGGCTCCATGCTGCCTGCAGGTCACCCTGCTTCAGGGCCACGACACTGAGTTGTCCCAGCACAGCCCCCTGGCTGTGCAAGGTCATCTATCATGTGGTGCTCTTCTGCCACTGTGCTGGTTGAGGAGAAGGATTGGAAAAGGGCTGACTTCATCTGGAGGGACAAGTAGCAGGCAAGGCAGACAGCAGAGGAACAAGTGAAGAGAGGCCAAAAGCTCTGGAGATCCAATAGCAACAACCAGCTGCCCCTTGCTGAGAGCCTGTAAGAGTCAGGGACTGTCTTTGGTGGAAAGAAGTGTCATGAAGTCCAAGACACAAACTTTGCTCATTAATTGAAATAAAGACTTGAAGACTTGATAAAAGAAACTTGAATCATCTTACACACCTGGAAGTCTTTTTTCACAGTTCCTCTTTAATTTCTGCTGCCAGCAGTGAGTGGGTTTTGTGGGGTGGTTTTGCACAGTGCAGCAATTTGGGAAGGGTCCCAAGCAGCCCTGATATTGTGAGTGCTGACATAGAGCAGCTCCTGATAATCTCCTTGCCTCCTGAATGGTGCCAGCAGGTCCTGTTGTGCACTGAGGGTATCCCATACTTGTGACAGGAAAAAAGCATGAGCCTGTACTCCTTAGCTAGCCCTAGGGGACTCATTCCTCCTTACCTTTCAATTGTATCTAATCCTGTAACATGTATCTTTTTAACTGAATGGTGCTAAGCTATGTCCTGTGTCTTAGGTCCATTTTCTGTGCTTGCCTCCGCAGGCGACTGACGATAATTCTCTGCAAAAGGCATACAGTCAGGCCTGTCAGAGAAAAGGCAGGTGTCTGCAAAGCTTTGCTTGTGTGTAGGTTGAGGAAAACAAGGAGAAAAATAACTTCACCTGCAGAGAAGTTCATTGTCAGGGAAGAAGACATGCTCTAAGCATGCAGGTACATTAATCTAAGTGAAGAGAAACTTCCACCATTTCATAGTTACAGTCCTTGATTATATTTAAATGGAATGTTTCCTTTATGAGTTTGGGGTTTTTTTAACAGGTAAGCATTGTGGCTCAGACTAAGTTATGTTGCCGTACACATCCTTTTCTAATCACCAGAATAAGGTTAAATGGACTTTGCCAAAATCTGACTCCAAAGCTAGCTCAGGCTGGGTTAGTGCTGCACTTTCTCAGTTCCATGCTAGGCTCATCTTCTTGGTTTGGATAAGTCCTACTATAATGCATAACATACAGCCCAAATTATTTGTCACGGAAGTTTAATGTATAAATCACATAAATCCATTAAAAGGGTGCTCAGGCTTTGTGCTCACATTGCATTTCTTCTTTATGCACTGCTTTGCCTCCTGGGACAGACAACAGAAAGAACAGCACCTGCCCAGAGGTGCCATGACCTGTCTGAACCCTTGGACATGTATTTTCCAGAGCAGAATCTAGGATGAAGGTTATACACAAAGGGATAGTTTGGTGCCACTGTTGAGCTCATTTTGCATGACAGTCCCAAAGGAGAAGCTCTGCATTAGTATCTGGCCACTCAAAAGTAAGCTGCATCTAGTACTTCTAGATCTGTTTCCAATACTTCTAGTTCTGCTTTGATCCACCAGTACACATCTAGATGACCACAGTGTTGGAGTGAAAAATAAAGCAAAGATGTGAGTTAACAGAGGATATTGCTATCAATGCATATGAGATGTTCTAGATACTACAAAGTTCACTCTGCAACTTTTACAGGAGATTAAACCAAAAGCTGTGGGAACACATTTCAAGAAACAGGATGGATTTCACTGAGGTTGACAGTGCCCTTCAATGGTATTTGTTATGGCTCCTTCCTGATACTAATTCATACATACCCAAGTAGATAATAGATCATTTGTAAAAAATTATATCTGCATTTTAGGTGGGCTTTGAAGTCACAAGTAGCAGGCAACCTCAAGGACATATATTTCTGCTCTATGTGTCTATAGGTAAGACCTGCATCCTTCTTCTCTGACAATTTAGCTTATGGGAAAGTGCTGAGCAGTGTGTGTGCCTGCACATTCATCACATAAAGAGCACACTAGAGAGCTATTTATTCTGATTCTTCTTCAGACAGATGCTGCACCACTGGACATACAGGAGAAAGCAGAAAGGTGTGACTGTCAACCAGTGGCAATGAGAAAACTTGGCTGGGCATGACTGCTGCCAAAGATCTTTGCAAATGCAGCATCACCAAACAACATCCCCCTCAAAATGCAAGGAGAAACAGAAAGACTTCCTTGGTTCTCTTACATTATGTCCCTTTCCACATCAATTCACTGTAGGGTACCTTTAGGTCCTTCAGTAACTGGCAGACTGGCAAAACCAGGCCTTTCATGCAACAGTCAGGGGACCTCTTCCACAAAAACTCACCAAGAGTAGCTGTCACTTTGAAGGGGAGAACTGGTATATGTGCTACCTGTTTTTTTCCAGCGTGGTGCTAAATGCAGAGTGATGACAGCATTCAGTCCCACACAAAATGGCATTAGCAATACTGTTCTTAGAAGGCATAAAAGACTGAGGCCCAGTACAGGTTTGTTCATTCAGAAACCAGCTCCAGGGAAAAGGAGATTCAGAAACCTGATTTTTCTGTAAATTATAGTGGGTGTGAGTTGCCAGATAAACAAAACTGAACATCAGTATGCTGGGGACAGCCAATATACCTACCTCTGCTGCCAGCACCTAGGTTATCTGTGTCAGCTCAGAGCAGGAGGGCACAGTCCCACAGAAGCAAGGGAGCTCTGCCCACGAAGTCCAGGCACACAGACTCATCCCCTCCCTTGCACCAGTACTGTGGCTTGGTGTACACTGTGCCTAGCATCTGCTGGGCAAAAAGTAAATCTGTGGGTTTCTGCTTTTTTATCTATTCTGCTGAGGATTTGGTCAGTCAACCCTCATGTGTGAGCATGTGGGAGAAGGCAGGTCAACACCATCATTAAGCTGTCAAGGAGCTGCAGGGTGTTTGCAGACTGCAGATGCATTTAGAGCATGTCTTGCAGTAAAGAGGTCCAAACGTGCAGAGGTAAACATAAGGGAGAAGAGAAGCAGGTGCCCTTGGTTTAGGGCAACCTGCATCAATTTCTGCCCAGCTACAGAAACTTCATCTGTCAGTTAAAGCAGAAGAAGATGTGCAAGGGATGCTCCCCTTAGACTGTTGCACTTCCAAGGTTCAGTGTACAGCCTGGCTTGGATGGAAGTTCTAATCTTCTCCAGATTGATGCCACCTTGGCCCTGACCTTATCTGGTGAGAGTGTCAGCAGGTAGGATGAGTCCGTGTAGTCACCCTGTCCTGTGTTCTTGCAGCTGACAGTATCACAGGGAAATTTTTCTATCATCAGAGAAATAAAGACCCTTACTCACAATCTGACACGTGAGAGTGTTTACTCACAGTAACAGTGAGGTGGACAAAGGTGTGGTCTGAATCTAGAAAGTCTGGCAAAACTGCTGGGCAGTGGTGATGGCTGGTCCCTGTCCCAGCTATAGAGGGAGATCTCAGATGTGAGAGTTTGGCTTCACTGTATAGCCAAAGGAAAACAACTGGTCACTCCTCTCTCTGGTGCTGATTTGTTTTGGTTTGATTGTTTGGGATTGTTTTGGATGCAAAGGAGACCAAATTGCTCCTTCTTACTTGAGGGGACACCTCAAAGTGATCAGAGGGACAGAACAGCAACTATTATCCTCTCTATAAAATATATTTCTGGAAGCAGGGAGTGAGCTAAGGATGAAAATGAGCATGGTACTTGTCCTCCTCTTTTTGCCTTGTCTCTTGGTGCAATGGGAGGGTAGAGAGTGGGCTCTGGGCTGGTGCTGCACTAGCAAGGCAGCACTCAGGGTACTGCAGTATTTGTATGATTCTAGAACCTGCTGGTATGCCAAAGGCCTGAGAGGAGCAGCAGAACATGAGTTAAAATATCATTGTGGGTGCAGCAAGTGGGAAGGCCAAAACCAGCCATGAAATCCGGGAAAGGCAACAGATAACAGTAAGGAAATGGCAGGTGCTGGGTGGAGGAGTGACGACACCAAGGCCACACCACCGATAAGGCCACCAGGCAGACATGGGTGACGTGATGCAATCTGATCTGGACTCCTGCCATCTGTGCCCACTCAGATGGAAAGACTGTAAACAGAGCTGCAGTCTCCTGGGAGGGGAAAGGTGTGATAAGGGCTCATGATGGGACAAGCAATCCCAGGTCAGTGCATGGACATGGACCAGGAGGTGCCAGTGAGTGTATGGGAACAAGCACAAAGGCAGGGGCAGTGCCACAAGGGATCAAGGATGAGATCAGTTTTGGAAGTAGAAGTCTCCTTCCTTGTTGCCACTGTCTCCAGAAGAGTTCATCTGCCTTATTGATAGCAAGACTGGGATGTTCATACCTGGCCCTCATATGCATCTTGCTGGTGAAAGTGCAGGGAGAAAGTGGCAGAGCCAGCTGGAGCTGCACAGCTAATGTGAGGGCAAGCAGCAACTAGAAAATCTCCATCTCACCCAAGGAAGAATTTCTCCACCTTTTCTTTGAGAGGGACAGTAGATAGCACTTTTGTTAGCTTGTGCTTGCAACAGAGAGAAAAGCCAGAAAAGACAAAAACAGTTTGCAAGAGGTGATTTCCCCTTTGTCATCTCTTAGCATGTCATTTTAATTTGCTCTGTGAAGGAAGTGGCATTTGAATATCACTGAGGCACCAGGTGGAGGAAGATCAAGTCTTGTATCAGGCAATAGCTTTTCCACAGCAGTGCTGATCTCCAGCACAGAGAGCATGCAAACATTTCCTGCTGCCCTCCATTGAAGTAGAGTGATCTGGAGCATACAATATGTTCCAACAGCACATGCCCAACCTGTTGCTCCTGTGCTGCTGGCACGATCAAAAGAACCAGGCCATGCTTGTGATTGAAGGCACAGCATAATGCTCTGCAGCAGCAGCACCAGACACCTTACGATCAGCAACTAGGTGGGGGTTTTGCTAGTAAAAATTTTGAACAAGATTGTAAAGGCCCATGGTAGGCCACATCCAGGGCTATGCTGTGTGTTGATGTAGGAGCAGATTGCAGAAGGTGGCTCCATGTTGTCCATGTAGCTGAGTGTTGTCTAGGATCAGATTTACAAGATGGGAATTGAAGAAAATACATTCAAGTGTGCTGGGGAGTGACAGCTGCTTGTGCCATGTGCCCAGTGTCCTGGTGGCAGGGGCCTCCAAGGCTCACCCACCAAGCCTTGTGCACAGCAGGGTTTGGTCAGAGCAGCTGTGGCTTTGTACATGGCTCACCAAGGATGGAGATCTCCCACCTCCTGCTGGTTTGGGTTGTTCACCTTCTGGGGTAAGGTTTCTTTCCTGACTCCTGACCTGAATATCTCAGGACTGAAGCTGCTTTTTATTCTGTCATCTGGCATCATCAAGAAGAGATTGGCTCCATCAGATTCCCTTCTAGCAGTTGTAGGCTGCTATCACGTCCCTCTTGGCCTCCCTTGTCCTAGACTAAACAAGCCAAACAGGACCCCATGTGCCTCAGGAACAACTGCTAATGCAGTTAAATATTTACTTTAGTTGAAGGATTTCCAAAGTGGAATAATAATAAAAGGCAAAGGTTATTGAACTGTGTAAACTCTGTGAAGAGGGAATATGAAACATGTGCACAGCTGCCTCTGCAGAGCAGAGGAATGGTTCTGCAAGACAAACCCTGAACTGGTCACCTTCTCCCTTTCCAAAACCTGGTCATAGCCCTACTGAGTTGCATGGAAGGACCTCCCTGTGGCAGGGATGTAAGCAGTCTCATGCAGGGCCCGTACCTCTCTGGCCATGGGGGATGCTCACCAAGCAGACCTGTTTGTTTTAGATAGGGCGAGCCTGTACCCTCCTGTGGGGAAGAAACATCCTAAGCACAGTCATGGTCAGATCCTCATGAAGTGCAAATATTGGGGCTCTGCATGCCTGGAGCTCTCCCAGGGTGCTGGTAGTTTCTGTAGGACACCTACCCTATGCTCACCCTTTGTACACACGGCACATCCTACCTGCTCCCATGGGGAAGGAGGCTCTTTGTCCCTTCCGGCCAATACCTCATCTCAGCAAGTCTTTCCCAAAGGTGTTTTCAGTCAACACTGGTCTGACACCAACTTTATGCCCAGTGATGCTCTTTCCCACCCTTCACCCTTCACCAGTTGATTTTGTTTCATGAGAAGAAGGTGAGGACAAAAGTGGAAAATTCAGCTTCTGAGAAAGAGCTGATAAGGATGCTCACACAAAAAGACTGATGTGAAGCATCCAGTCCTGTTGACAAAGCAGCTGAGATCTTCTGGGATGCTTATGCTTGTTGAAAAGACCCTGTCTTTTACTACTGAGAATTCTCTCTCACTTCTCTGTTCCCTCCCTGCTCTTCGTGCCACCTCTGTGTGTTTAATCTGGGTATTCATGCACACAGCCCCCTTCCAACACACTGAATCTTAGGATAATTTTACGCTGTTAATCTCAGCTGAAACCAAGGTGGTGAGTGGAGGAAGGTATTATACCACTTTTAACTATGTGGCTCCTCTACGCACAGATAATAACTGCACCTGCAGCTCCCTGCTCCCAGTCTGGAGGAATTTTGTTCCTCCAGTCCCTCTGAAGCCCCAGTCTGTTCCATCCCACCCAGTGACTGAGAGGGCTTGCTGCAGTATGACGGCAGGCCTCCTGTTGTGTTTGGGGTCCTGCCCAGTACGTCAGGCCACTGAGATTCCACCTGGCTGGGTCTCATGGGATAATGCTCAGGCCACCGCATCACCACCCAAAGCCTGAATTTCCTGCCTTTTCTCTGTGTAGTCTCAAAACTCAAATGGAGATAGCTGTCACAACAGAAGAATAGCAACTGCAAAGCTGAAAGGCTGGTTTGGGTGAGATACACTCAGAAGTAAGTTGCCTGGGGTAACCAGGGAAGAGCAGCATTGTCCAACCCTGACTACTGTGCAAAGGGATTGTAAAACAGCCTCCAGTGCTATCACTTGAAGCTGGCAAGTGGCACAAGGGAAAATTATCACTTGCATGAGAGTGCCCAAGTGATCCCTCTGGGTGTACAGTGCAGCTGTTCCCAGCACAGATCAAAATGCTGCTTTTCCCAGCACTCCTGAGATAAGCTGGTGCCCTCCCCTATAAAGGCAGCCATGAGCAGAGTGAGGTGCACAAGTGTGTCTGCCTGAACCAACAATGGTTGTGAGGGACCTGGTGGTGGTGTTGGCAGCAATGGTGACTCTCGTTGCTGCTGACGGTAAGTCTGCTGTGCTGCTTGAGGCTGGATCATTGGTGGTGTGTTGGGAATGACAGCAGGACCAAAAATGGGTTGCAGGGCAGAAAGATCCAGAAATTTGGGTTTGGAGAGAAGTTGAGGAGGACAAAAAGTGGCAGCAAGATAAGGAAGAAGAACTGGAGTCAATACACAGTGCCTTCCTTATTAGCAATTTGGGGCAAGGATTACAGGGTGGTTCATCAACTATTGCATTTGGGAGAGGGATGGGATAGGGAGAGTCCACAATGTGAACCAGAACCAGATCCTGGGAGGACAGAACATACACTGGGGTGGCAGCTACTGCAGTTCCTGCTTCCTGTTCTTGCAAAGACTGGTGAGTCTTTGCAAGAACACTGTGTTCAGCATATTCATGTGGGAAGCACCTGTTTGTAGGCACTGGAAGGCCATTGCTACCTAGGTGGGTGTAGTGGTGGTCCCACAGCAACCTGTGTGAGATCCTTCATGCCCTTAATTTGTGCACTGCATAGATGAGCTGTGAACTGTTGCTACTACTCTGCCTAACTGAAAAAAACTGACCCACCAAATGCTGCTTTCCCTGGGGACTGCAGTTGTCCAGCTGCGTGGCATCACCAGCCTTCTGAGGATACCCCATGTCCCATGCAGCACTGCATGGCTTCACATTTCCTGAGATGTGTGGTATGCTCTGTGGAACTTCTGGTCCAGGGACTGTGAGAGTGGGCCACCGGGAGAAGGTCTGCAGGGTAGGAACAGCCATTCACAGCTCTGCCCCCGCCAGCTCAGCTGTGGGTGGGAGCTGTGTACTGTGCTGCTGGCAGGTAGAGTAGGGGAGGCATGCAGCAAACTGATCCCCCTTCATGAAACACACACAGCCAATTCAGGTCCTGAGTAGGCTCTACACAACACTGCTTTCTCTTTGGTTTGGATGTGATCCTCTCTATTGATGACTTGTGCTTCTGCCATCAGTCACAGGTGTGCCATGCTCATGGGTCTTTGCTCTGTTTCAGGGGCAAAGCTGAAGGAAGGAAATGGCCTGAGAAGGGTAAGAGATTTCCATTTTATCTTGTTCATGGCTTGAGATGTGTATGCCTGGTGTGCCTGGGAGAAAGATTGTTGCCAGCAGTGATCCACAGCCTCATGGGTACTGGTGTTTCAGCACCTAACACACATTAAAGCCTGGGCTGTGAGTTGCACTGAGTGATGTGGTGCAGTGGCCTCTGCTCCCTCTGTGGGCATGCCCTGCCACATCTGGGGCAAAGGGAACCAGGTTGCCAGTGGCACTTGCTCCTGCCTGGGCATTGTGGGAGGAAGAGATGAGTCCTGCTGGCACTGAAACACATGCCATGGTTTCTCCTTTCAAGCCAGTGTGTGAAGACATGATTGACCTGCAGGCCTGCCCCCTCCTGTATTTGCCTATCTGTGGGACCGACGGGAATACCTATGCCAATGAATGCCAACTCTGTGTGGAGCAAATGTAAGCTCATGCCCTTTGCAGAGACCTCCTGGGGCTAATTTAGTCTGAAAATGGGTGGTCATTTGTGCCTGGGAAAAGCCATGTCAGACTGCACTTGCATGGCGAGTAACAAAAACCATGTGCTGGGCCACAGGAGGAGAGGGATAACCAGCTTGTCAAGCGAAGCTGCCAGGAAGGGCAAAAGAGCTGCACCCATCTAGTCTGGGGAGAGGGAGGCCTGGGCATACCTCACAGCAGCCTACAGTTGTAAATGGGATGGTAACAAGTGATAAAATGTGGTGCAAGAGCCACCAGCAGCAGGTCCAAGAGGATGAAAATTTGACCCAGGGGAAACCATGGAGGTGTGAGAGGGGGCTCCAGTCTTGGGGAGGCAGCGATTAGGGCTCAGATAGAGCCATAGCCACCATAATCTTATGCTAGAGACAGCCCTGCTGTGAGCAGGATGGGCTGGAGACCCACCACTAGTGTCACAGGCCCTGGGAGGGGACATCTGTGAGCCAGGATGACTTGAAGTCACCTCAGCTTTTTAGACAGGAAAATGAGTAAGCCAATTTTGTAATAGTCAGTTCCATTCCATTTGATGGAATGCAGCCAAAGTATGATGCAGAGTATTTTTTTGATCTCTCACTCTTTTTTCCTATATTATTCTAGGAAAACTAGGCAAGACATCCGGATTTTGAAAGATGGGGAGTGTCAACATACCTGAGCTTTCGGATAGCTTTCCTGAGTCTAGAAACAGATGATTAATTGATCCTGTGTGCTCTGTGCTGATTGCACACTTAAGTTAGCTATGGTAAATAATAAAAAATGACATGCACCATCTTATTTAAACAGCACTTTTTAAATGCAAGGCTGAGGGAAAACATCACAAGCCAATTCCCATAAAGGGCTACTAAAAGTGTACTCAAAACATTAATTTCAAATCCACACCACAAAACAGGATGTTCTGCACTGTAAGTATTGTCTCACCCATATTCCTGTGAGAAAGGCCATGGGGAAGTAGCAAGAAACACACAAATCCTGGTGAAGAAGGTGCTGAACAAGTGCAAGGGTTTTTTTCTGTGGAGGCAATTTAGCAAAGTTTCTTCAGGATGGGAGAATATGACTCCCTGGTTCCCTAGTAAACTGCTTCCAGAGCTAACATAAATTAAATTGAAAATAGTAACATCTGCACATTTCATATTAGATGTGATTCAGCTTTTTATCCAAAGGCCTTTCACATAGCAGTCAGCTCAGATAATACATGGGATCATGGAAAGAGAAGCATGGGAGTGGAGAAGCTGAACACAAGGGATGCCAGATCTCTGCCCCAGCACTTGAGAGCAACCTTCAAATCTAACAAACTTCAGATCTAGGTTGCTGCTGGTGTCAGAGACAACTTTGAGACTGTGGCAGGGCTCAGTCCCACCAAGATAACAGTGTCAATGTGCATCAGCAGTCTTTGGGGCTCCCTCTGCTCTGCATCTCCCTCTTCTACCATGGGTCCACAACTTTTCTTTCACAAAATACCTGTAACAAGGTTGTACAACTTGATTGTGCAAAAGGCCGTCTTTGTTCATGATGGCAGATATCAGAGGGCACTGCCTAATCCAGTGGCCTCTTGAATTCAGTTCAGTCCTGCACCAGGGGTTGTATTTCTACAGAATTTCTGGCTGAGATTTCAGATCAGCTTTGAAGAATATTTCACTGTGAATTGACACCCTCTAAAGATAGGTCTGTGCTCACCCAGAGAACATCATGCTGCTCTGACTTGCTACTATACTTTACTTGTATAGTATACATGTCTTATTTGCAGGCATAGGAGTAAGAGTCCAGGGTGCATCATATTGTCAAGTGAGCTCCCTGAAGTCAGTGACCATTCTGCAAATCTGAGAGCTGTGCCAGTGTCATGGCTACTGTACTTAGTCAGCTAGAATTCATCCTCTAACCCAGCTCTGCACCTTGCCGGAGCCCCTAGATGGGACACTGTAGCACCATAACACACAACAAAGCCATTGCTGACAGATTTAATGTTGCAGCAGGAAATAGTATTGAGAAGCATAAACCAGCCATGCTTAGTCAGATGGATTACATCCACCATTTTCTGTCCCAGAGGCAGCTGCTGCCATCAAAAGCTTTTCTCTCCTTAAAAAGTTCTTTATTGGGCTGAAAAGTTGTACCCTGGCTAGTTGCTCAGGGTTGTCAAAAGCTTTGATCCTCCCTGTTTTGCTTGCCTGGACCCTTTCCATTTCTGCAGATGAGGAGACACAGCTTGCCACCCATCCACAGCTGCTGTTACTACACCACCTGCTCATTTGCCCTGGAACTCTGCAAGCCTGTCTGCCCACTTCCAGCCCTCAGGTAGCAAGGGAGAGGTGCACTGACTGCATGCTACTCTCTGTGTTGCCAGTCCTCTGCAGATCTTGGTGCCTCCTGTGCACCACAGGGAAGGGCTGTGGTGGGGTTGTGGCCCCCAAAACACTTCCATGGTGAACAACATAAATGTATTTCTCACTTCTGTCCTGGGGTTTTCTGCTCCTTCTGCTGCCAGCCCAGCACAGCTAGGATGTATTTTGGCAGCTCTATCCCAGCTTTCTGCCAGGGCTGAGGGGAAGATTATGCCCTTCTTAGCATGATGCATAACTGGGACCCATTCTCCTCCTGGAGTGGTTAAGGGTCACCAGTGTCTCAGCCCCACACCATGGCTTGAGCTGTACAGAGTGGCAGAGTGGCTGCAGACCATCGCTGTGCATGCCCTGAAAGCCATGCCTATTTATGTGCAGAGGCTAGGAAAAAACAACAGAGACAATCCAGAGGCCCTTCTGAAGAGGGAAACCACATGCTTCCAGCACAACCTGGAGTGTTTATTCAGAAATCGCAGAACTAAAGCACATACTTATAGGCTAGACCTGCAAGGTCAGGGCATGGCCAGCCACAGGACAGTGTTGGTGTTGACTCCACAAGCAGTGAATTCAGAAGTACCAGTCCTCCCCAGAGACTGGTGGAGTTGCCTGGTTATTTCACATCACTCAAAATCAAGTCGCAGGCCAAGGGAAGTGTGATGGGAGTGATTTAACACCACCACAGACCTCAAGGCCTGTGCAAGACCAGCCTGGTTGCAGGGAGCCTGACGCTGAAGCCTGGCAGATCTGTGTCTGGCAAAGTCAGGTGAGACTCAGGAGAGAGCTGGTGGACAGCAAGATGCCTGAAATGCCCTGATCTTTGCCAGAGGGTATGAACATGAATTTTCACTTTTGATACAGTTTTGCCATTCAGTTTATCCATCTGTTTTCCATCTTTTGATGCTTCAGTCAAGGCAGGTATCTGTTTTCATAGGCACCATAGCTTGTGACACAAAGCAACTGGTAGTCCTGCTCCCAGAGAAGTGTGTTGCAACCAGACAAGTTGTCTCCAAATGTGCCTCAAGTCAGCGAGTGAAGAATAAGCCTGCAAGTTACTTCTTTGTCAGACAAAACTGGAAGAAGTGCCCTCATACCCTGCTACAGGGTATGGCACTGGTGTAGCTTCCCCATCTGCCCACGTTAATCCCCCGGATAACTTTGGACTCAGGGCTGCATCCACGAGTGCAAGAAGTGATATTTGGGTCTCTGGGTATTGCCTTGCAGTAGCATTGCCAGATAGAGGAAAGAGAGATACAATGGAGACTCACAAAGTCCTTTGACTTATACAGAGATCCAAAGCCTGGTGCTGTTGTGTCTAGAGTAACAGCCATCCCACCAGTGTCAGGAGACAGGCCCAGTGTCAGGATGCAGTCCTAGCTCCAACTAACCCTTGCACAACATTTTCCCAGGACTTCTGAAAGCTATGTCGGGGAATGGAAGTGGTGAGATATACTCAAGGTTGAGAGTGTTCCCCTACCAAGTAGCTCCAGTGACACTTCAGGAGTCTGTGACATTGGAGATTCTCAGGTTGCTGAGCATCCTAGTTGAGCTCTTCCAGGTCCTCACATAGGAAACTGGGTGCATCCGTGAAGGTGGCCCATGGCTAGACGAACTGAAATATGAAGAGAAAGGATAGGCAAGCAGCACCTGGCATACTGTAAGTTGTCCAGCTGCAACAGTTTATGCAACCGAGACTGGTCAGAAAATTTAACCCAGCTGCACAAATTCATCCATAGCAAAGGGGAAGCAGCTTTGGCCACATCTGCTAGGGAGCTCTGCTGGAGAAGATTTCACTGAATTGCTGGTGCTGGTGGGGCACAGGGAGGCACAGGAAGGCAGCACTATAAATGAGTCCAGTGGCATTGTGGGCAAGTCTCTGCCTCTCATTCCCTCTACTTCAGAGCATAGATAACTCAAAACTAGATGGTGGGGTCTGTAATTTCCACATTGTTAACCATTACCAAAGCCTTCCCATGGGATAGTAAAATCACTTCCTTGGGATTAAAGTAAGTCACACAGAAGAGACAAATCTCCTATAGAGATTTCATTCCTTAGAGACGTAAGCAATCTCTGTAAGATTTTGAAGTCCATCTATTCTGTTAAGCACCTCTAAAAACTCCGAGGGCACAACACGTCTGTCTTTTACAAATACTCCTTTCGAGGCAGAAGATGGAGAATAGAGAAACATCCACACTATCAGCTCTGCAGTATCACATGCAATGTTTTGCTGAGTCAAGAGTCGGTTATCAGACCTCACCAGGCTTTGGAGTGACTGAGTAGATGGTGGGTGTGAGAAGCTGAGTTAGTGACAGTGTGAGCACGCGCCCACTTCCTATGGGGCACTGAAACACACAGGGATTTCCACCCTTTCTTCCATGATTCATATCACCTATAAGTAGCCCAGGATATAGAATAGATCATTTAGGTTGGAAAAGACCCTTAAGATCATGAAATCCAAGCATTAACCCAGCCCTGCCATGTCCAGCACCAAACCATGTCCCTGAGCACCATGTCTACATGTCTTTTAAATACTTCCAGGGATGGTGACTCCACCACTGCCCTGGGCAGTCTGTTCCAGTGTTTAATAACCCTTTCAGAGAAGAACTCCTTCCTGATATCCAGCCTAAACCTCTCCTCAAGCAATATGGGGACATTTTCTCTTGTCCTACGACTTGTTATTATCTACTTTCAGGTAGCTATACAGAGCAATAAGATCTCCCCTCAGGTTCCTTTTCTTCAAGCTAAACATGTACACCTCCCTCACCCTCACAGGACTTGCTTTCTAGACCCTTTACCAGCTTCATTGCTCTTCTTTGGACACACTCCAGCACAGTTTCTGCACCTGGGATGGGGCAACCCTGGAAGTTCATATAGACTGTGGAACAAGATGCTGGAGAGCAGTGCTATGGAAAGGGACATAGGGGTCCTGGTTAAGGGCAAGTTGAATATGAATCAGCAGTGTCCTGGCAGCCAGCAGGGCCAACCGTGTCCTGGGGGGCATCAGGCAAAGCATCACCAGCCAGTCGAGGGAGGGGATTGTCCCGCTCTGCTCTGCACTGGGGCAGCCTCACCTTGAGTACTGTGTGCAGTTTTGGTTACAACAATAAAAGAAAAATATTAAGTTTCTAGACAGCATCCAAAGGAGGGCAATGAAGATGGTGAAAGTTCTTGAGTGGAAGCCATTTGGGAAGTGGCTGAGGGCACTTGGTCTGCTCAGCCTGGAGAAGAGGAGACTGAGGAGAGACCTCATGACAGTTACAACTTCCTCACAGGGGTAGTGGAGGGACAGGTACCAATCTCTTTACTCTCATGACCAGTGACAGAACTCAAGGGAATGGCCTGAAGCTGTGTCAGGGGAGGTTTAGGTTGGATATCAGGAAAAGATTTTTCACCCAGAGGGTGGCTGAGCAGTGCAGCAGGCTCCCCAGGGAAGGGTCACAGTACCAATCCTGACAAGCCTTTTGGACAACACTCTCGGGCACACGGTGTGATCCTTGTGGTGTTCTGTGCAGGGCCAGGAGTTGGACTTGATGGATCCCTTCCAACTCAGCATATTCTATATAATGTTTTTGAATATATATATATATTTGAACTTCTATGATAGTCTTTGTTGTAATGAGGGACTCAAAAATGAACACAATGTTTGAGGTCTGATATGTTTCTCTCCTCCATAAACAATGCCATTGCACAGTAAAGCATTCTGAAGGACACAGTTTTCAGATGTCTGCATGACAAGGGTGTCCCCAGGACTATGCAGACTCACACAGTGCTGGAACATGGACACCCTCACCAGTTTGGGACATCCTGCCTTCACGTATGACTGAGCTACAAGAAACTACTCCATGAATGACTTGGAAGCCTCACATCTCTTTATGCCATCCATGCTACTGGGCCACCCTCCCATATCAGAGCGTTCCCATATCTGCTCTGCTGCCACCACCCTGCTGCTGCTTTTGGGGCTGTTAGACCTACTCCACCTCTCTGGAGGTACCATGTAATCTACAGTGGACACAGGGCAGGAGCCCTAGAGCAAAGTGGTAACTTGGGATAAGCAAAAAGGCAGCAAAGATGACATGGACCCCCAAGGTTACACCTTAAGAAATCCATATGCATGAATTTTCAAGCTCTGGAGCTTCCAAGGACCTAGAGAGAGATCCTGCTGAGAGCAAAGGATGTACAATAAAAACAAAACAGAGAGGCAAAGACTGGAGGCAGGTCAGGTCTGCTCATCCCTGAGGAACTGCTCTGCTTCAGGACAAGTCTTGGCTCAAGGAAGTGGGCTCAAGCCTGCTGTGAGAACCTGGGGGTAGAAGAACATTGTCAGGTTCTTCTACCAGCCTTTGAACCACTTTGAATTCATGGTGGGCAGGGAGGGAAGGGATTAGAAGCACGAGCAGCTCACCGGTGCATCAATAGTTGAGTGTCTCAGGAGAAAAGTGTTGGCAGAAGCTGAATCCCAAACAGCTTGGCACTTGAGCGCATTAGAAGCTGCCTGAAGAGGTGTGTCTCATCCATCAGAGTTGCTACACAGTGTAATCTTGAGGTTTTCTGCACTATCCTGGTGCAAGAAGCTATGAAGGCAGATTTCAGGGGAGCCAGGACTGCCACCTCATCTCACATGCACTGATCTAGGGAACAGGCTCTTGTCATCAAAGCTATTGTACCAAGCAGAAGCTTCCCCTTGGCAGCTATACTGGCCCTGAAAATGGTCCTACAGAAGCTGCATGAGGCCACATGCTGTGCAGATCTGGGGCTACGGAGGACAACAGGGACCTAGGAACAGCCACGGAAGAAAATCATCCTGTGGGAGCAAGGGACTAGCTGGGTCTTCTAACTGTTTTTACTGGGGCTGTCCATTGCATCCTGCTTCATGAGTCAAGTGTTTTGCTCACAGCCTCAATCTATTGGGTACTGGATCAATGAATCATTGGAAGTCCTCAACATGCACAGACAGGCTGGTATGGATTTATTATTCTGTCTGGATTTCCCAAGA
>JAWWLZ010000094.1:25107083-25121809 GCA_035041345.1 Poliocrania exsul
ACAGATCAGGCTCTGCCCAAGCAAGCTGAAAAGCCCTCCAAGGGCAAAGGTCCCACAGCCTCACTGTGTCCCTCTTTCTGGAGCTGGGCATGCTCATGGTAAAAATTTTTATAGTTCCAATCTCACCACTCTCCCAGCCCTGCAGCACAGAGCACGACCCCTGGAGGGATCTGACTTGCTGTGTTTGCCTGGAACCCCAGCATCCAAATGTTCTCCAGTCCTGGCCACCTTCCTGGTACAAAGCCTACCACTAAAACCCAACAGCCCTGTGCAACAGCAGGGACATGCCACCACATTAGTGTCATGCATCCCACTTTTACAGATTTGCCTGCACGAGTCCAGGGAATGCTTCCTCCTGCCTCCCATCTCACCCACACTGACAGATGTTTTGTTCTGTAAATAAAATCAACAGCAGAGATATTTTCAAAAATGAGATCTTCCCAGGTAGACCAGGCGGAGCCCTGGTGGGTGTGCCGAGATGGTGGGAGTCTGGCAGGAAGCTTTGAGCACCTGCCCCGGAAAAGGCTGTAAAAGAAGAATGGACTGTTTGCCCTATCCAGGGCTTGGGAGTCCCTAGGGTTTTTTCTGGAGAGGGCAGTCAGGGCTGGGCCTGGCACCCCAGGTCCCCACAGCTGACTGCAACACTCCCTGCCAGGAGGTCCGGGCAGATGGCATTTTCCCGGGGTTCAGTGGCACCAGTCGAGACATGCAGCCTGCCTTCTCCCGGGCTCCACGCCGCGCTGTCAGGCCTCTCCCGGGATGGGTCAGAGCGCCGGGACGAACCTGTCGGGACCACCAGGATAGGCACTGTGCCGGGGCCCGGGCCCGGCGGTGCCCAGGTGCCCTGCGGCGCCGTAGGCGTGGGGCAGCGGCGGGTATGGCACGGGGGAGCGGCGGCCGTAGACCCCTGCGGGGGCGGGCGGCGAGGCGGGCAGCACGATGCGCCCCGACGGTGCGTACAGCGGTCCGTGCCCTGCTGGCGCGTAGGGCCCGGGTGCGGTGGGCAGGGCGGCGTAGGCATGGGGCAAAGTGGCGGAGGCGCAGCCCTGCGCGGGGAAGGCGGCGGCGAAGGCGCAGGAGGCGGCGGGAGCGGGGGGCACGTCGGTGGGGGGCGGCGGCGCAGGCAGTGGTACGAGGCGGCAGGACGCGTCGGGGCGCTCGGCGAGGAAAGCCGGGTAGGTGGAGAGATCGCTCCGCTTGAAGCGCTTTCTCCGGCGGAGGAAGGACCCGCTCTCGAACATATCGCGGGCGTGGGGGTCCAGCGTCCAGTAGTTGCCCTTGCCAGGGCGGCCAGGCTCCCGTGGTACCTTGACGAAGCAGTCATTGAGAGTGAGGTTGTGGCGGATGCTGTTCTGCCACTTGCGGGGGCTGTCGCGATAGAAGGGGAAGCGCTCGGTGATAAAGCGGTAGATGCCGCCCAGCGTCAGTCGCCGCTCGGGCGCCTGCCCGATGGCCATGGCGATGAGGGCGATGTAGCTGTACGGCGGCTTGCCCCGCTCTGCCGGATGCTTGCGCCGCCGCCGCCCTCCTCGCGACCCCGCGGTCGCCGCCGCCGCCTCCTCTCCCGGCGGGGGTGGCGGCGGGGGCCCCGGCGGCAGCCGGCACTCGGCGGTCATGCAGCCGTCGGTGCGGTCCCCTAATGGACTGGACTGAGCCGAGCCGAGCCGAGCCGAGCCGGGCCGGGCCGGGCCGAGGAGACGAAGCGCAGCGCGGCAGCGGCTTTTATGCGGCGGTGTCCGGCGGCTCCGCGCCCGGGCGGCCGGCACTCCCCCTGCTACGCCCCGCCGCCCGGGAGGCGCGGGCAGGGCCGGGCGTGCCGCCGCTGCCGCCGCGGGTACGGGCAGCACCCTGCCCTGCACCCCCCGTTCGCCTCCCTCCGCTGGTCCCCGTCCCCAGCGCCGTCGGTGCGCCGCTGTCTCCCCGCCGTCGGGAGCGCACAGCTCCGGGGACCGGCGCGCACCGAGTGGGGGCATCTCTCCTGTCCCGCTGCAGATGTCTGGGCTCGGGCATTTTCCTCGCGTCTTCGCAGGGTCCGGCGCCGTCGGGGCCGGCTCAGCTGGCGGCCCGCGGAGACAGCTGAGGTGTGGTGAGCGGCTGCCGCTGTCGAAGAAGATGCTGCCGGTTCGTGGCGCGGGGCAGTCGGCGCCGGGCAGTGTCGCCGAGGGAGCCCCATGCTCCCTTGTGGAAATCAAGCGGTCGAAACAAAATCAGTGTGGAAAAACCCACACGGTGACAGATCTACGTGGGGAGAGATAGTAAATGTGGCCTTAGGTAGCCTGGGTTGCCTACAGAGCTGCTATGTAGAATGCACTGAGGCAGAGGTCCTCACTTCTGGTCCCCAGCAACTACTCTGTACAGGGCTGGGCTCCCGTGCACCTAGATCTGATCTGCTTGTCCCTAATCCTTGTGCCACAGGACCTCACACATACATGATCCAAACAGAAAGGATGCCAGGCTCTCCATGACCTGCTGGTGGGACATACTTACCTGCCAGTTCCCTCGTGTTTTATCAGATACTTGGGGCCGAGGGTCAGACCCCAGCTGAGTGCGCTAGCTGGTGAGGAATGCTTCCCAGGACTTGAACCCCTGTGGCACAGACCCACAGGCCTGGGGACAGCACAGGCTCCTCACCTGTTGGCATGGTGATCCTTGCAAGCCAGAATATAAAAGTGATGGCAGGAGGTCTTAGGGTGGAATGGAATGTGTATGCAGGTGTGTGTGCATGGAAGGGTGAGCATGCACAGGTACATGGCCAGTACAGTAGCACTAGTAGGGGGGATTTAGGATGTGAATGAGAGTTCATAGGTGTGAATTGACAGACAAGTGTGTGTAGAAACAAATGCCAGCACAGACAAATGTATGGCTGGACCTGAGGCTTGCATGTGGACACATAGTCAAAAATTAATGAGGGCAGGTATGTGTGTGCAGAGATGGTTGTGCATAGATGTGCAGGTGCTGTGCATAGTTGTACAGCTGATCCAGCCCATGTCTTGGTGTCTCCAGTCAGTTCTTCCAGAATTTGGGGCACCAGTGGACTCCTAAATCCACCTCTATGGGAAAAGCTTTCCCAAAGCCCTCATGGGTGTTGCACATATGATGTTTAAGGGAGCAAGGGAAGGTGGGAGATGCTCATCCTAGTGAAACACAGCTCTTTTGGAAGTTTCCAACAAAGCTCTGCTTGGACCAAAATCAGTGTGTGTGTGTGAGGATCCATTTCAAGGCAGCAAACAAACCCCAGCCCTGGTTTCTAGCTAAATAAGAGAACCCAATGTCACTGGCCACCTCCTTTTTTGTGCAGCTTCCCAGCAATCTGAGAGGTAGCAAAATAGACTATGGAGCTAGCAGAATAAACCATGAAGTGGCACTTGCTGAGGATCCACATGTGCAGTCCCAGTATCTGGATGCAGATATGTGGCAGTATTTTAAACTACATGCTTCACAGTTTGTGCCAAAAGAAAAATCAACCTTCTGTACTGACACCTGTGTTTTTGAAGTACGCAGAAGACTGGGGTCATGTTACCCCGTAGGAACCAAAAACCCGACTCTGTCTGAGTGACCGAAGAGTAGTGAAGCTGCCTCACCAGCAATGCTCTGCCTTCAGACTCATGGGAAGCTGTAGCTGGGAATGGATCTCCTGTCAAATGTTCCAAAAGGCAGTGCAGTGGTTCAGTCACCTCTGGGCTGCGTCTCTCTGTGCCATGCCAATTCCGTGCCTCCAGAGGGCAAAGTCAGATCGTGCTTCGCTTTGCACTTGTAGAGGATGGGGAATGAAAGAAGTGTGTTCCGAGGAGGTATGGTGTGCTAAACAGCTGCTTTTGCCCTCCCTGCTGGTGATGAAAATTCTTTTCCAAGTAAGCACGTTCCTTGGCAGGGCACAAAGTGGAGTGAAATGGATACCCAAACAGCATGTGCTGGCTCTTGTCCCTTCTCGTTTCCTCATGAAGCAGCTTAAATTGTGGTGGCAGTATTTGTGGGTGAAGTGGGAGTTGTATAACATGGAGGCCTGGAGACTATCCTCAATCTGATATTATCATAAGCCTATTTAAAAACATTTTCAACTCTCCACTCTGGGAGCAGAAGCATGTCCCATTTTAAGCACTGGTGACTCTTTTGAGTACCAGTTCCCATGGGGAGGGAACTATGGAGTACACAAAACTCAGACTCACCCAAGTGGATCTTAAACTGCAGAGCTCCTCCATCTGTAAGTCAAGTGGTGCCTGTTGCTGGAGCAGAACAGTTGGTGCTTTTCATGTTTGTGAAACATTTATGTTTTCTTTTTTTGATTCAGCCGTGCTGGAGGAGGGACAAACATAAGTAACATGGGAAATGCCATGCATTGATTAAACCTTTGGAGTTCATAGTGCAATAGAAAATGTATGATATCTCCATACCCATACAAAAGCTGTAGCTTGAACTTTCTTTTGGTCTCTGGGACAAAGGTTTAGAGTCAGCTTTTCTTCTGTTTGAAATTCCTAGCTCAGATCCTGCCAATACTGAGATCTGCAGCCTTCAACCAAGCAAAGTGCTCACTGATTTTGAGATCACTGCACTTGCAGAGTGTATACCCTGCACAAGGGCACTATGCCTTGGCCTCCCAAAAATGGAGTTAATACTGATAGGCGCCAGAAAATTACTCCAACCAAAATGCCATCTGCTTGCATCTCCAAAAGCAATTTCCACCCATGGGAAAAAATCCAGTGCTTTAGGCTTCTTTCCCCACTCAGTTGCTTTCATATTACAAACCACACCATTGAGATCCCTCAAGAGTAAACTGCTGGGAAGCCCTGGCCTTCATTAGCCCTGTGACCTGAGCAGCTTCTCATACTTCAACCATATCACAGGAAGCAGACATTAAATGTGTGGAGAGCCCTTCCTGTGCAGCACATTCGTAGTTTTGGTTCCACCATCAGAATTCCTCTCGTCCTTGAGGGGAGAAAATGTTTTGCCTCTGTGTCCCAGGAACAGCAAGGCTGTATTTAATGTGCTCCAAGTCAAGGGACCAGCGGAGTAAAAATCCCAGATCATAGTGGCTGAATGAAAACCAAGTGAGAGCACACAGCCATGGCACAGCCTGCACTCCAAGCTCAGCTGCCTCTGTTATGAGGTGGCAAGTTTGAGTTTTTTATTGGCTCTCTGTTTGTGCAAGGACTTTGCTGTGAGAAGTGTAGAGAGCATCACAGCCAGACACTTCATGACACATTGTGGCAAAATGCCTACCTGCAGCTCTGAGAGGGGACCATAAGCCTGAGCCTTTTGCAATTAGACAGGTGATGGCATGACATCCTTCCTTGCTTTTCAGATCACATTCCACAAAGAAATGATCAAAATAACTGAGCTTAAGATGTTTTGCACCTGACTGGAGTTAATGGGAGACAAAAACAGGGAGCTGATTGCATGGATTTTGGAAACACTTTATAGCCAGATTGTGTCATGGGGACCATGGTGAAACCTCTGAGGGAGGACTGATGTGCAGCTACACATGGAGTATGGCCATATGGCAGAAGAGAGGCTGGAAAGCACCATAGTAATGGGATGTGTCCATTACATATTTTCACGACCTGTTCATGTGCCTTGTCTGGTGGGAGCAAGGTTTCACTCTGCCTCAGTGGCCTGGTTGGTTGTCACCAGGCCTGTTTTTCCAAATGAGTGCACCTTCTCATCCCCTGGTTGAATTTTCTATGTGAACTTGGGGCTGCAGGGAAGAAAGAATTGCTTGCTAAGAGAATCACAGGGATGTAACCAGGTTCATGAGGGAGGCTTCCATTAGCTGTTGTGGCCATTCTCTGGAGAAAAAAAAAACATTATTGTGGTTTTAAAATAGGCTATGAGTCAGGCCAGAGTTCGGTGCAAGAGGCCTGGGGAGCCTTAGCCTCCATCCAGCATGGTTCCACCCCGGTACGCCACCAAGTATGCTTGTTCATGGAGGGCAAACAGGACCTGAAGAGAGTGAGCTTCAACACATGCAGGTGCAGGTGGGCAGGGCAGGCTCTCTCAGAGCACAATATCATCTCTAACCATTCCCCTGGGACCTGCCCCAGGAGAGGCAATACGGTGTGAGTGTAATGGCAAAAGGATTGGCATGGGGGATGTTCATGGTTTCTGCTGTGGGGTGATGATAGCACTGAACTGGACAGAGTGGCTGACACAAGAAGAGGCAGAGCCTCAACCTAGAGGAACCACCAGAAACGGGAACACTGGACTGCTAGAAAGCTTACAAAGCCCAGCAAAGAAAACATGCCGCTGGGGTGGGATAACTCTGTGTGTCTGTCCCAGCTGGGAAGTGGCTGGAAAAGTGAGGCCCTGCTGCAGAGGATCGGGGGAGCACTGTGCATGGGGCTGAGTGTGGGCCAGGAGTGACTGTGCACTCCGTCCTGGGCTTCATGAGGCACAGCTTGTCTGGCAAACCTAGGTCTGTGCCAACACTGCCTAAATAGGTAAATATGCAAACTTGTAGTGCACACTGGCAATGAGAGGCTCCTTTAGCTAAGACATGGAGCTACAAAACAAAGCAATAGAAAACACCACATGTGATGTAGGCAGCAAGGAACAGACACATTCTTGGTGGAAGCTGTGTGGATCCAGCCTGAGCTGGATGGGCCATGACACATTCACTTGTCCTCCTGATGAAGCAGATTTTAGTTTCCAAGAGAATAATCTGCTCATTCTTGCCTTTGCACCTCCAAGAAATCACTGGGAGCACTGGAGATCTGACAGATGCTTTAAAAAGGAGGAGCTCGCTTTTTCTGGAAACATGCAAAGCAGATCCAGCCTCTCCATGTAAGCTCAAAATCACTTGGGATGGAGTTTTTGGTTTGGGGGTTTTTGGTTTGGGGGTTTTTGGTTGTTGGGTTTTGTTGGGTTTTTTGTTGGTTGGGGGTGTGTGTTTGTTTTGTTGGGGTTTTTTTGTTGGTTTGGTTTTTGTGGGGCCTTTAGGGGGGTAGGGAGGGGGGTGTTTTTGTTTTTTTTTTTACTGTGCAGGTGTTAGAAAGTTTGCATGGCTTTTCCTCCCCTGAAGCCTGTGAATTTCAGCACCTCATGAAAATCTTCCGGATGGGTATTTTTGAATAGCCATCAGATATTACTGGCATGGAAATAACTTTATTTTGCCTATCAAACGCCCTGTTTGGGCAGTCATCCAACAGTTTTGAGAGGTTTAACCTCTGGCAGGATGAACATCTCCTAGTCAGTGTTTCTCAGGTGCCCTTGCTGGGACCTGTCTGCCCTGCTGTCTCACAACTGGCATCACTGGCATTTGACAAAAGCTCCCAGAAGGGGCCCATGGGGTCAGAAAAACCCTGAGGCTTGTGGACAAGAACTATCACCCAAAACGAAATTTTTTGAAGACAAGTTGCCAGAGCAGTAATTCAATCCCCTCTGCAGCTAGTGGTGAAACCTGATGCTTGATAGAAAATTACAGGATACAGCAGTTTAGAGGGAATTGTTTATTGCTTGCTCTGGAAGCTGGGAATGTTATTTTAAGTATAACTATTTAATTAATTGCTATATTGTGAACAAAATATATTTTCAAATACCCTGCTTTACTTCAATAAGTTATGTGGAAAGAAATATTATTTGTTTTCTTTTTCCTTTGTTGCAGACAGACCGACATTACCCTAGACATCAGCTTTTTCTAACACACACTTCAGCATGGGATGAAGAAGGCCAGGTCATTTTGACCAAACTCCTGTATTAAGAAATTAATTAAGACATTAATTACCCAACACAGGCAAGAGAAATCTCTTGGTGTTGTTTTTTATTGGCAATGTTCTTCACATTGTTTCACCCAAATATGGATATTTAAAAGTCTCTAACAAATTGCAGTGGAGTTGTCCTGTAATTTACTGACCAATTTCCTGTCCTGAGACATGCTCTGCACTGTAGTCCTTGCAGAGTACTTTTCCTGTGGTCACAAACAGTAGATCAGCCAAGGAGGGAGGTGAAGGAAAGAAAAGTTGTTGGGGGCAAGTAGATGGGAGCAGCGAAGGGATACTAGGACCACATAAAGCAGAGGAAAGAGAAGGAAGAGAAGTACTGTGGAAAAGCAGAGAATGTGGAGAAGAAGGATTGGAGCTGAGGCTGGAAGAATATGAAGAACCTTTGCTGGAAGACTAGTTGGGAGGTTTCTTTTGTGGAGAGAATCTTGTATTGATGGGAAAAAAAGAAAAAAAAAAGCAGTGATCACCAGCAGTTTCTTCTCCTCTAGGTCTTGGCCTGGAAATAAAGATTTTCACTCTCAGCATCACAAGCAAATAATCATGAAGTGTGCTGTCACAGCTTTCTAGGAGTGGTCTACACAGACCACAAGAAACTTCTAGTACTGTGAGCTGCTCTGTTGGATTCTTTTCTTTCTTTACTTTTTTTTTTTAACCCAAGGAAAATCACTGTTTAAACTGTATTAATGAGCATTATTAAAAAAAAACCCCAAAACAACAACCAGATATTGGTATTACTTTTCTGGAAACCACAGCTTTCAGCACACTTTGTGTAGGTAGGTCTGGGCACCCAGCACTTCTGTCTGCCAGGCTTCTGATGCTTCGAGGTTTTCTGGGGAAGTCCTCAGCAACGAGGTAGGTCAGAGGCAGAGCTGGGAAGCCAAGACAGCGGGTCAGGGCCTGCATCAGGGTTTGCAAGGAGAGACACAGGTACTGCCACAGCATGGCCCTGGAGGCAAAAGCCGCAGCTTGAAAGTAGCTCCTTGTTAAAGCTGAGGAACCTCACTGGGCTCTTTCCCGCCCTTGTGCACAGCCAGGTGGATGCCCAGGCTGGGGAGTGTGTGTCCAGCCTTGATCGAGGCGAGGAAAATTGTACTTAATGCACATGTGCGTGCACTGGTGTGGGTGTGCCTGTGCAAGGCACAAAGCATCGCAGAAGGCTCAATCACATCGGGCTGTAGGGTGAGTTGTGAGTACCGCTGCTAGGGTTGCATTCAGCCGCCGGTAGATGCTGATGGGGGATTGGTAGGACCCAGCGTTACCCTGCTGTAATTCCATGCCTCAGGGATGTAAATAGTCTTTCTTTGAAAAACAAAGTGTGAAGTGGGGGTAGTTTGAGCTTATTGGCACTGGCAGACAAAATCTGAATACTTTTACAATGAGCTCCTGTTTTTTTTCCCTAGGCCTCTTTGTTCTCATTGCCACTCTCTGACCCTTTAGCAATCACCATGGTAATTACCAAGTAATGCCCTATTTACATGTACCTTCCGAAATCTGCTGGAGTTTTGCTTGAGCCTGTAGCAAAATGTCTTTCCCCAGATGAGAAAACGGGTTATTTCTCAAGTTCCAAGCTTTTCTTTACAAGATTGCAAAGACTGTGAATAGCTGGAGTCCTGCTGAGGTTAACAGACCTGTGGCGATTTCACTAGATAAGCATCTGGCCCAGCGTTTGCCTGAGGCAATACATTTTACCAAAAGTGTGTAGGTCATGCTAATCTGGACAGGGAAAACTGTTTTTAAGTTTAGTGCTGCTATTAAAATTAGGCACTGTTGTACTACACGTATTTCCAGGGACAGCAAAAAGTTTCAGATTTTTTTTTTTGTTTTGGACGGTCTGGCCTCACTTGTTGTGTAAGCAGTCTGTATTTCACATGTGAAGTCCGTGCCATGGGACAGGTTTCCCACAGGGAATGGTGGGATCTCTGTCTCTCGGGCTTTGTTTAAACATGACTGACTTAACCTGGCGCATAACTCTGCTTTAAATTTTAGCTGGACAAGAAACCTACTCATTCCTGCAGTCCTCTCTGTTACTGTGGGAGAAATACGATTTCCGTGAGTTTCTGTCAAATCAACTCAAGTCCCGTCGATACAGGAAAGTGACCCAAGAACACAAGCAAAATGACTTCTCAAAATGCCACGTGCTCAGATTTTCTTTCTCCCAGCCAGCTCTGCTGTTTTTTCTAATGCCGTTTGGGTATTCACATGCAAATTACAGATTTACGACCATGCTGGACTATTATCAGAAAACAGATCTTCCAGAAGTTATTTAAACACTCACTTCCAGGATCGTGTTTTGGACCAGGAAAAAGGAAGGAGAATGGCATCCTTTTGAAACCTTTGAGATTCCCTTCTCTTTACTCCACTGTGAGACAATGCAGTATTTGCTGTGTGAGAGTGTCTTGGGTTTGACTGGGATCGAATTAATTTTGTCCACAGTGCGTAGTATAAGGCTGTGTTTTGGATTTGCGCTGAAATAAGTGTTGGTAACACAGGGATGTTTTTGTTACCGGTGAGCAGTGCTTAAGCAGAGCCTTTGCTACTTCTCACTCCACTCCCCCAGCGAGGATCTGGGAGCGTACAAAGAGTTGGGAGGGGACATGTCCGGGATATCTGATCCCAGCTGTCCCAAGGGATATCCCACAGTATACGGTGTCATGCTCAGCATGTGACGCTGAGGGAAGAAGAAGCAGGCGGGAGGATGTTCAGAGTGATGATGTTTGCCTGCCCAAGTCACCATTAGGCATGATGGGGCCCTGCTCTCCTGGGAATGGCTGAGCACCTGCTTGTCCGTGGGAAACACTGAATTAATTCCTTGTTTTGCTTTGCTGGTGTGTGCGGCTTTGCTTTCCCTAATGAACAGTCTGTATGTCAATTTTCTCTCTTTTGCTCCTCCGGTTCCCCTCCCCTAGGCCACCAGAGGGAGTGAGCGAGCAGCTGTGGGGTACTTAGTTGCTGATGGGGTTAAACCACAAGAGTGTCTTCATTACTTAAAAAAGAGAACAAGGAAGAGGTGGAAAATTAAATGTGAAAATAATTTTTTAAAATACTGCTTTTTCCTGTAAGAAGTGTTTATTTAGATGTGAACATAAGAAGAGGTCTGAGGGCAGGGACAGGGTAAGATCTGCTTGCAGCAAGTAAGCAGAAGACTCTGGTCTGAGCAAGGCGCTGAACACTGGAGGTACAGGACTGACTTCTGCAGTCAGCAGAGAGAGGGCACCTCCAGAAGGTACCCTCACCCTAAAAGCAAGAGCACCCCAAAGAGGCTCAACACAGCCTCCCCAGTGCTCACACAGCAAAAGCCAGGGCAGGGAACCCCATGGGCAGTACATGGTGTCCCCGTTCCTTCCCGGGGGTCCTCACAGGTGATCCTTGAGACACCCCTTCTGGGGTGACGAGCAAGCCAAGGAGCAAGCCAACATCCTTATGTGGACCACAGGAGCGAGTGGGGCACTGGCCCATCCTCTTTGCTCAAACTGCGAGACCAGTGCTCGGAGTGAGCACGCTGCACCTTGCTGAGGGCTCTGTTGCCGTGATGGGGTGATTCTTGATAGTTCACTGGAAATAACTGAGCACTGGAGGTAATTTCTTTCAGTCACTTGTTACACATCCTGAATGGGGAGTGTTAATTTTTTCTCTTCAGAACTAGTCTGGGCAATACTGACAGAGCAGTTGAAAAGTAAGAGCTAATCCTGCAGGAATGACTCATTCTGGCAGAGGATTTGCAGAGCAAGATGAGATGTTCAGGTAAAACAAAGGGAAATGGAGGCTATAGTAAAACTTTGTGGTTTGGATCACAACAGTTTAACTGCTACGAAGACAAACTTGGAAACCCCCTCCCAAGAAACTGCTGTACTCAAAACTGTGGCTATATCTAGAGCAAGTCAATTTTCCAGTATACTTGTTCCACAAAAGCAAAGGTTCTTTCCCATGGGAGCCGTAGGTTGGATTGCTAATTACTGTGGATCTGGAAAACAATTATTATTATTTCATTATTATTTTTAATTAAACACAAATAAAATAATGGCTGTCCCTTTAAAGTTTGACTTTGAAATATTTTCTGCATTTTTAGCAGGGGTTACACTGGCCAAGTCCAAACAGAGCAGCACTGGAGTTCTGACAGAGGTTAAAGGTCATTCGCAGCCAGATTCCTCTAGCAAGGACAATGGAGTAGTTGGAGTGAAAGCACAAGCCGCCCTGTCTAAATAGCTGGTCTGGGGAAAGGGAGGTTGGATTTCTTGACGCTATAGTGGACACAGAAATAATTTTCCCCTGCATCCTTCGCAAGTCTTTTAACTACTTTAGCATGCTTTCTTCACCTGATATCTTTGCAGACATTTTCAACAGGTTGCAGAGCAGTAGCTCAAGAGTATGGATTAGAGAAGGTAATTTTCCCATTATTATTTTAAAACATTTCACCTTGTAAGATGAAGATGTTGGTGTGGTAACAACAAAAAGCTAAAGCATCAAGTTCACAGAGAAGAGGGCACTTTTCCATCCCAGCCTTTCCCACACCCACTGGTAGACGTGGCACTTGCAGAAGAGTTGTACTTAGATGAGGCATAAAACACTAAGTTTTAAAGGAAGATATTTTTGAAATGCCCAAAATATTAGTAGAAGTGTGGCAGCCTTTCAGTAGATGCAGGTCCTGTTCTGCAAGCCAGGAGGGGAGCAAAGCAGATGATTTTTATGGATGAGACCAGCTGAAACCTGGTAGATCTCTTGGTGCGTACACCTGGCAGGCGGTGAAATGCTGGATTCCCTGTGGCAGGGCTTTGGCAGTCACAACTGATGTTACGCTGCTCTTTAGACTTTGGTGTGGGCAGATCTGAGCTGCAAAAGGGTCTCTGGCAGCAACAAACAAAGCAATGCTTGCTGGAGCTGTAAACCTACCCGGGACGTGGTGGGGGCTGGGGCTCGGGCCAAGAGAGGCCAGTGCGGGCTGCGCCTCCAGGCTGGAGCAGCCTGGGGCTGTTTGCATGCCGGCGGCACATTCCCCCAAGGATTAGCCCCGCAAGGAATGTGGTGCCGGAGGAGTGTCCTGCCGGCGAAACCTGAAACCCTCGGTCTGATACAGCCTGAAAAACCGGGTGGGTTGTGGCAGCTCTGACGGCACCATGACCCCTCGGTCCTAGGTTGGGGATCACGGGGGATGCTCTCTGGTGTTTGAACTCCGGAGGACCTGGACTGGAACAGTGACCTTGCATTCTGTGAGGCTAGGGTGGAAGGAGCATCCTCGAAGAGCAAAGGACCTTGTGTGAGGGCACTGTTGGCAGGCTTGGATTTCTCTCCTGGTACATTCTGCCAGTGTCTATGGCATGAAGGCTCACTGCCACTACAGAGCGAGTGAGACAGTGGTTATGGGGAAATGGGTTTTCACTTCATCAATCTGGGGCTTGAAGGTCCTCTCTCTTCCCTCTTACACCCAGCTGCTTGGCACAGCTGTCAGTGTAGGTGCTGACAACTCTGGAACCACCAGTGCCCTTATCAGTGTGGCATCAAGAGGTGAATGCTGCTGTGTGAACTTTCCTACAACATTCCTTGGGCAAAGAGGGTGTCACTGTGGCAAGGAAGGCCATGTTAGCTCATGTTGCTGTTTTAAGACCAGCTAGCAAGACCAAAATAAAACTCAGTCAATGTCTGATGCTCATCCCAGCTGCTTCCATCACAGCGTTCAGCCTCTCCCCACAGTGCTCGTGTCAGAGATTGACCATAGCTGGCTTTCTGATCCCAAACCTGCCCCTCGGCCTAGGTGTTGTGCAGCTTACATGGCAGTCAGATGGTGCTGCCTCACCTCTCCACAAAGTGATGGGTGTTTTGGCACTGTGTGAGCCCCCAGAGACACGGCTGGGTGTGGAGGTTAGCATATCTCATGGGGCTTCTGTACACAAAGCTGTTTTCTGATGAGCTCGTGGTGGGGTCAGCGCCAGAACAAGGGCAAACAGAGCGGAAAGAGTGTTTGCACCCACACGCAAGCCCCATGCAACCTGTATTTTGTAACCGTGATTTAACTCCTGATCAAATTCCTGCCGGTTTATTGCTCAACCCCTTGTAGGGCCAGCAGCTGTGTGCAATAGGTGAAGGCATTTGGCCTCCTCCAGCTACTAGGCAGTATCTTCTCTGGAAGCTGCCACTTCCTTCTCCCTGTCTGGAGGGGCTGCCAGACCCCACTGTGATGACTGGGAATCTCCTCCCTGTAAGGGCAGTTCAGCAGACATGTTCCTGGCAGCACACAGCCTTGCCTGTGGCTAATGCAGCAGGTGGCTTGTCCTGCTGCATGAAGCAGAGGTGTAGGAATTGGCCAGCACTAAATATGCTGTGAGCCCAAGACTTGGAGCTTACTTTTTCTCTTGCTTGATGAGATCGGTCTCAGCTGCGGTCTCAGCTGCTCCTGTCTGGGCCGCTAAACCATCCAGTTAATAGTCTGGAGACCCTGTGAGATGGAAAGCCACACCTCTGACTCATGAGCCTACCTCCAGCTCCTTGTGCATGACAAAGACCTGGGGGCAAGTGAGCCTGCAGGTCTGTTCTGAAGGAGATGGGAGGGGAGATGAGGAAAGAAGGTCTGAAGTCATCACAGAAAAGCCACAGCAGAGTGTCTGGGAGTGCCATTTCCATCGTGGGTTGATAGGAGGAGTGTGGTTCTTCTCCCTTCCTTGTAATACAGGAAAACATCTGATGCACATGGCCATGTGCTCTGGCACAACTCTGCTTGAGCAGAGTTTGGACCAGATGACCCACTGTGTTCCCTTCCAACCTGACCCACTCTGTGATTCTGAGGATTTTGAGTACCCACCACCACAGGTGGCCCTGGGGCCTGCCAGTGACAGCATCTGAACTGAGCTACCCGATGCTTATGTCCCTGGCCCCCTCTCACACTAAGCACTGCCAAAGAGAACCATAAGCTGACTCATATTTATGTGCAAAACAAAGCCTGATAGGGTTGGGAGCAGAGCCACAGAGAGGCTGAAGTAAGGGACCAGGATGGTCCACAGAGGCCTCAGATCTTCCAGGGGA
>JAWWLZ010000094.1:25131592-25145572 GCA_035041345.1 Poliocrania exsul
CTTTTCCTTTTCCTTTTCCTTTTCCTTTTCCTTTTCTCTTCTTTTTTCTCCTTTTTTTCCCCCACCTCTTTCTTGTGTAGCTTTCTCCTAAATGTCTCTCCCATCATGGGTCACTCAGCTGCAAAAGGATTGATTTTGACCACCTTGAAGAAGAAAATGGATCACCCTGCAGAAACAACCCAGAGACTCAGCCAACCCCCCACCATCAAGATCAATGGAGATGTACTGCAGAGAAATATTAACCCCAGGAGAAAGCCCACTTGAACTCCCTGTAGATCTCTTTGGTCCTTTGTTTCTGTCCTTCCCATGCTCTTCTTGCTGGTGCTTAGCTCTGAAGAGATGCACAGCTCTCAGGGCAGCAGGCTGCATTACCTCCTTAAGGACACTCTTTCCCCAGTAGATCCTCTTTCCACTTTCCACTTATGTGAGCTGTTGAGTGGTTAAGTGTGGATTCAAGCCTCCTTCTCATAGCTCGGCTAGGCAAGCATTTCACTGGTGATATATGTGCATCCTGTTGGAGAGGTGAAGGCCCTTGAGCTGGCTGGAGTGGGGGAACATACAAACCTCAGGGACTTCTCTTTTCCACTGTGGTTGATAATAAAATGTGCTGTGGCCTTAAGCAGGCACGGCATGTGACTATAACATCATAGGATACAGTGTGGGACACTGCCTTTCCTGAGCCACTGAAGTCAGTCCCTGGAAAACTGTCAAGACTGTTGATCTGCAGCTACTTTTCCAGGATCAACCACAAATTAAACCTAGCTAGTGAATGGGAAGATTTAGCTGGTTTAGATGCTGGAGAGCAACTAATTTCAGCTCAAGTCATTGGAACCCCTGCTGCTGCATGGATCAGGCCCCAAAAGGCCATGTTTCTCCATGCTAGGATGCTGTAACAAACCCTCCTGGTGCATCCTGACAGCCTAACAACCAGGCCAGACTGCATGCCAAAAAGTTCCAGGTACTTGCTGGTGCCAGTCTCATGTCCAAACAGTGGAGAAACCTGAAAAAGCTATTTTCTGGAAAAAGCTTGCCTTTTTTCATCACTCTTCTGGGCAGAGCACATTTTATGTTGCTTGATTATCCAGGGAAATAAAAGCACTGAACATTCAGTGATTAGATCCAAGTGTGATTTTGGGGGTGCTTGAATAAAACTGAGTAGGGAGGCACACATGCTCTGCAGCATGTTGCAGATGTCAGAGGCAGCTGTTGCAGTTTTCTTGCACATGCTGTAGAGAATGCATTGCAGGACTACAATGCACTACAAAGGGACATAGCTTTCCCAATTTCCCTGTTCCTTAGGCTCTGTCCTCTTTTCTGTGCTTTTTGTTTTGTGATTGCAGGAAAGATGCTTCTTCAAGAAGGCCTTGAAAACTCAGGATCTTTCTAAACTTTCCAGTTAAATATTTACTGTCCCAGACAGAAAGTGCTTCATTCACCAATTGTCTGAAGGCCCCCACCTGGAAAAGAAGCACAGAGCCTCAGAGATCCCTCAGCAAACAAATTCCTTCTCATTACCGACTCCATGGGCATGACTTCTCAGGAAACCTGAAAGTCAGGCTGCTCAGGAGTGCTGCCCATACATGTTTACCTTGTACTCCAGCTTCCCTCTTCAGACTAAATCAGGTACTTTTTGTCTGGTTTGCCTAAACAAGTACAGCTGAGGAATGAATGCTGGAGCATTCCTGGGGTTTCAGCCAGGCTACTCCAGGTTTCTGACACTCAATTTCTGTATGCTTCCTGTAAACTACAGGTTAATCACCAATGCCAACATGCTCCTCAGCACCACACATAGATATCAGAAATGCTTTTATACTATTTTAATCAATCTATCTATCTATCTATCTATCTATCTATCTATCTATCTATCTATCTATCTATCTATCTATCTATCTAATCTTTACTCATACCCTGATTCAGTCTTGTTCTTTTACATGTAGCACAGCTGACATCTGCAGAAAACAACTTTCTAACACGAGGTCAGACTGTGAGCTGTCCCACCTGTGGAAACAGGTATTTTAGGCCTTGAACTTCAGCTGCATGTCCCTGAGAGTCCATCAGGCTAAGCTGGAAGTGGGAGAGGTGGCTGTGAAGAGCAAACCATTTTCCCTGCAGCCTGCACTGGTCCTGTCAGAGCTTCACAGGAAGGAGCATAATCCCACGGTGTTCCACAGAGTTCCAGTCACCATCCCCTGAGCTTTACAAACAGGCCAAAGGAAGCTGCATTCGGCAGGAGTAACTTTGCAGTGATCTGGGTGGAGGACACTGCTGCAGTGTGATGAGCATATTTATAATATTGAGTGTGAGAACTGAAAGCAGTGCATTAGATTAAAACCACCCCAGCTAGTGAACTTGTGTTCTGCCATGAGCGTAAGACTCAACAGTTTCAGTGAAATTTCAAAAACTGATACCAGATGTTTCTCTGTCTTAGCAATTCAATGTATTTCATTCCTCAGATATTAAGTTGTACTGACGTATTTCAGAGCATCACAAAGGGAGCCTGTGTATACTTTTGCTCAAATGATAATGTGAATTCATACATGATATGACTACCACACTGTTGGCATGGCTGGAGCAGCCCTTGTGAGAGATCTGGCCTCCAGATTTTGCGGCATTGCTTGACTGTCATTGTCTGGAGCTGGTACCTGTACTGGAAAGCACCAGAACATGGCAATTCTGTGGACAAACAGCCATTTACCTGAGCCAGACAGGTGCCTGTGTGGCTGAGCAGTACTTGGAGCCACAGCACCATGACCTCAGTAGCCAGTGCTTATTAAAAAAAGATATGCAAGAGCAAGAAAAAAAAAAGAAGCTAAACTGATAAAGGAGAGAACGAGACACGTAACATAAAAGTAGCATGCTTTATTTACACATTGGTTCAGTAGTGACATGGAGAGTCTGAGGTCTCAGACAAAGATGCTGCCCAAGTTCCATGATGAAATCCTGCCTTTAAGTATCATCCTCTAACCTGGCCAGAGTCTAGAGGGCCATCACCAGCTGACCACAAGGTCGTATGCTGTCCACACTTCCACTGCCTAATGCTGTCAGTGGCAAACAGCACCACTTTCCCCTGTAGGCTCGTGCTGTTCTCTCTTCCAGTCTGACACTGGAAAGGACACAGGCCATCATTGAAGAGACCAATTCTAGTCAGCTCTGACTGACAGTACAGCCATATGAGCATTAAAATATCATCAGAAGAGCATTTGTCTTCTCAATGTGCGAGCAGTTCCTGTGTATATGTCAGGCAGAGAGGCAGACATCGCAGATTGGAGACAGATCACTGCAAGGCCACAGAGGGGGTGAGTAGGCCTGCTGTAGAGGAGAGATGGAGGAAATCAGGCTTTGGTAGCTCAGCAAAGAGACATGTCAGGGAAGCCCTAACTGCAGGTGTCTACTCACAGGCAGTTACCAACCTCCTCTCAGAAGTTCCCAGAGATGTCTTAAAAAGTCTTCTTTTGTGCCTTGTCATAAGGGACGAAAGGGACACATTGCAGAAATCCTGTTTGCTTGCACATAAGGAAAAAACCAACAGTCGTGCAGCCATGGCATAGGGCAAGAAGAGGTGGTGGGATGTCCACTGCTGGACATGTTCAAAACTTAGCTGGACAAGGCCCTGACCAATCTGACCCTGCTTTGAAGGCAGCTGAGCTTAGAATGGGGGGTGGGAGTGAAAACCTTCAGCTGTGCCTCCCACATGAAAGTTTCAGTGATTCTGTGTGCACAGCCTGCAGCTTCCAGTCATGTGTTAATCATACTTTAAAAAATAATTTCTCAGTAGTCCTGAGGATTATTTATGTGACCCTTAGGCTAACTCACGTGAGTACCAAGTACAGGACTTGCTCTTAATTAAAGAGTTAGACATAAGTCAGCAGCCCAATGGGACTATTCAGTCTGCAATAGAGTCTGGCAAATGAGCATGTGAGCTTTCCATCCATTCCTTTCAGATATTGGTCTGCATTTGCTGCAACATTGTGTAGCTGTGTAGAATTATTTGAATAGGCAAGTTCCCATGTGTTTCTGGTGGGAAGGAAGGTCAGGTCTACTTTCAGTGTGTGTTTCAGTTTTGTTTCCTATCTGTCAGCTTAGAGAAGTGCTAAAAATCAAATTTTACATCATGGACCTCCTGCTGTTCTCTGTTATCAAAATGTTTGGAGGCACACAGAAGAATGCCTAGTTCACCTTTACCATAGGACTTGGTGCTTTGTGATTTCATGGGAGTGGGCCTTCTCAGCACCTCTGCAACCAGTTGATCTGCCCCAGCTCTTATGAACCAGGAAAGCTACTCTAATTTTAAGAAGCTGGTTTCACTCATTCACTCAAAGATTTTTCTCTACCCCCTCTCACATATGTGTTCATAGGCACTGAGAGATGTATATCCAAGCAATCTGGCCAGGATCACTTGGGATAACACAGTGGATGAGGGACATCACATATCAAGTTCTTGGTGAGACTTTTGTAGCCCCTCTTGGTTGGTGATTCATTTTGGGGCAGGTCTTGTACACTCTCTAGGATACGGGGGTTGCTACAGGGTCCTAGCTTTGCTTCAGCACTCTGCTTGCTTTTGCATCATTTCTCCTGGGTTTGGGTTTCATGAGATGTCAGAAAGAGGCAAGGCAAAAGTCTGGGACCTTGATGCCATTCTCTTGTTGTCAGAGCATATGGTCTCCTTCATACGGTCTACAACACCACGTGTCTGGGATGGTTCCATTTCTATTCTCTCAAAACTTCTCTTGAACTGAATGTCCCAAAATTGAACTTAATTCAGGATGCTGCCTGATTGATGCCATGTAACAGTGAAGAGGCCCTTTCCTCCCCTGGCTTTTACGGGCCTCAGCCACTGAGGTCCCAAGGCTGCTATCTGGTGTTCCTTGCTGACCAGCAATGCTTCTCTCCAGACCATGGGACTCATTCTCCACAGTGCTGGGCTCCTTCCAGCCAGGGCAGGACATATCCTTTGCTCAGGCTGTGCTCCAGGAGGTTCATGGCATCTCATTTCTGCCGCTGCTAAGGTCCCTCTGAAGAACTGTGTTCCCCTCCACCTTCTCCCCCAGTGTGGAAGTATCCCCAGAGCCCTACATCCCCTCTTCTAGGTTGTTGATAAAGATGTTAAAAAAGTTGGCCTGGGACTAAACCCTGAGAAATGGCACTTCTAACTGTCTGCCAGTTACTCTTTGACTCATGGACCTCTATTCTTGATTGTGATCACCTATCCAGTTTTCCACTCACTTAGCAGTTCACCTATGAAATCCATATTTGCATCAGTTTTGCTGCAAAAGTAATGATCAAAAACTCAAAAATAACTCTTGCAAAAAGATGTCCTTTCCTAAAACATCATCATTTGCAGACAAAAACTTTTCATTTTTATCAGTTTGATCCTTTGGTGTTGGCCCAGCCTGGGAATCAGCATGTCAGTATTATGTCTCCTGCTCTGAATACCTTGTTATTCTAACAAAGAGCACCCACTTGTCATTTCATACTGGCAGCAGCAAAAAGCTTTTGTCATATGCAAAAACTAGCAGGAAAATCCATCTTTTGTAAGGTCCTAGAATTAGAAAGTTAAGGTACTGTCAACCAGACAATAAAACAGATATAATGAAGGGCATGGACTGACAGTGCTTTGTAAACATAGTTTTACCAATCAGAAAAAAAGGGAGCATTTATGCTTTTATTATCTTGGGACAAAAAGTGAGCTACTGGAAGAGGTTACAGGCAGCAAAGAAACATGGCTTTATCTGCAGGTTGGGTGTGCTTTAATCTGACGTCCTGACAAAGCTGTCTGGTAATACCTAGAGTATGTCTGCCAAAGCTCTAGAGCCAAAGCACAGAGTCTACCTGTCACTCCATAAGGGCCCAGATGAATAGCAGGACGCTAATCCCTCGGGCACCACTTTGCCTGCTGCGCATCTGGTTACTATAGGAGAGAGCAGATGATGCTTCCTTTCAGATTACTAAAGGTGTGGAGCTCCCACACACAGAGAAAAACATACAGCTGCTCAATGCTTGGGGTTAGTTAAAGCTTTCTGATAATGGAAAGTAATGTGCTTAAACTTCCAGGGCACTTGCAATTCACTGTTTCAGAACTAAAACTGACTCATCTTTCTCAGGATGACCCCATACTTCACGCATTTCAAAGTTTGTTTTGCTAAGAGGAAGGTGGGAAGTTCAGACATTGTTTCTCTGCATGCTTCCCTAGAAGTTTAGCTGTTTGCTTAGGAAAAAGCATTACACTGACAAATACATGCGTAGCTCATGTAACTAGTGAACACTGTAAGTTATTAGATATGAACCAAAAAATGCCTTTTCCAAGTGAGATACGTGAAAATTTTGCATTTTACTTTACAGGAAATGTATCTAGAATTTTTCTTAGACCACAATAAAATTTAAGAGTAGATGTTACCTCTGTATCTAATCCTTTGTGTAGGTCATCATCGTGTTCATACTGATGCTTAGTGAGCAGGGGACCCTCTCAATCAGCATTTCAAAGAATCCTTCACAGAAGTTCCCGGCAACACCCAGCGCCACCTTCCTCCTGAAAGGATCCTTCAACTGGGCTTTTTCTACCAGTTTCTCACTTCAGTCACCTTTATTTCCTTAAGTAGCTGTGAATACTGTGTGAACTACCTGAATGGCTAGGAATCTCTGCTGGTAGCTAAAGGCTGTGGATTTTATCTATTTTAAAAAGACAAACATTTAATCACATCTTAGAATGACTCTGTTGCAAACTAAACAACATGTCTATGAGCTTTCTGAGTTATGTGGCCATAGATACAGTATCATCCTACCATTCTCACAGGTGAGACGAGATACACATTTTAATTTTGAGACAGTGTTCACAGAGGGATAAAATGAAACAATTGGCTCAGTCACTATATGGGTACAATAGATTTCAAACCCACTAGATAGCAACAGGGAAGCTTTCCTGCAGTTGCCCTCAGAAGCAAAAAAAAAGTCATTTTAACATAGAGTTAAGTTTTGATCTCTGCTTCTTCCACTTCCTGGAATGGCAGGACCTGGATTTCTTTGGATCATTTACTTATTGTCTTGTACAGGACAGATGGGAAGAGGTGTCTTTCTGGAGTACTCAGGCACATATTTTAAATTGAGTCCTTTTTACTACCAAATCAATTAAGTGTATATGCTATTACAGTGCAAAGCATTTCAGTGAAAAGGATGAGGAAGGAACATGGCACCTGCGATCAGGATGAGCCTCCCTGACTTGCTCTGCTTCCTACCCAACCCCACATCTCAGGTGTACAAAAATTTTGTATCCTGGTTTTGGGGCTACAGATTTGAGCTCTGCTGGTTCTGAAGGTGTGAGAGGTGTAAAGCTAAGGGAGGTCTGTAGGACACAGACCTTTAGCAGCTTATTCCTACTAAACCAAAAGACCTCTCTATTGAATACTTACTTAGTAGATCAGTGACAGCAAGTTACAAAAGCTTTACTGGTCAGAGGCACATTTCAAACTCCACCCTGAAACCAGAAGCGTGCTACAGAGTCGTTTAAATGCAGGAATATACCCAGTTTAGCAAGGAGCTGCCATATCCTGCCCCAGCTGCAGCTTTCAAGGTGATTTAAGGTGGAGCTCATGTGGAGTGACTGATGTTGAATCTCCAGGTAATAACTGCCCTGCTGATGACAAACGGTGTCAGC
Source organism: Poliocrania exsul (assembly GCA_035041345.1). Classification (NCBI taxonomy): domain Eukaryota; kingdom Metazoa; phylum Chordata; class Aves; order Passeriformes; family Thamnophilidae; genus Poliocrania; species Poliocrania exsul. The sequence goes on from JAWWLZ010000094.1 coordinate 25,139,241, forward strand.
ATCTAAAGGCTGTGCCGGCAGCCTGTCGGCCAGTAGGGAAAAAAATGTCCTACCAGATTCACTGCTACTCAGTCCTCCAGGAACAAGAAGAAACCCAGCTTCTTCACCTGGAGAGAGCTGCAGTTGCAAATGTAGGCACCCATCAGCTACAAAGCAGATATGTTTTATTCTTGTCTGCCAGGAACCAGCCAACATCCTTTGTATTACAGCTGGATTAAACTTTGACTTGTTTCTGTCTTCTAGGCCCCAGGCTCACCCCTGTGCAGGGAAGAGCACTGAACTGTCCTGCCTGTGTTTGGAGCCACAAGAGAGCTTGACACTGCAGGTAGTACCAGGAGACAGTGCTGAAGCACGGAGCAGAAGTGGGAGGGTAAGGGTAGTGGGGGAGAGGTGGTGGCAAGCGTAGGGCTGCTTCACCTTAACTTCCTGTGCTAGCAAGCTCCCTCTAACAGGGGTCCCTCAGCTCCCCACAGCAAGGAGAGATGTGACAAGTTGTTCAGATATTGCAGATCAGTGTCTGCACTTGACTGTGATAACTTTACATTAAGCTGTCACATCCAACAGGTTTCATTATTGTAATAGAAATATGTCTTTTGCTTATCTCTAGAAGCATTCCTCCTCCCTTCACCCCGCCCTTCCTTGCATTTGAAAGATTTAGCTTTCAAGTTCACATCTATCAGTACAAAAAAAAGCAGGACATGCCCTATCACGTCTTGAACACCCTAAGCCAAAAATTGAGAGAGCTGCACCCTTTCCCCCTTATTTAAATTCTATCTTTTATAAGCACTTAAAATGTGCACATAAAGATTTATCACACCCAAACCATTTCCAAAGCAATGAGCAGTCACATTAACTATTAGAATTTTGAAGGACTGTAATTCCAGGGTAATTTTACCAGTCCCTCTGACAGTCTTTTGTATTTGTGATACTATATGTGTCTTATAAACAAAACAGCTCAGAATATATCAATCACATCAACACAAGAGAGGATTACTTAGGAAGGCACTAAGAATTTGCCCTGCACTCCTGGTGAGTCCAAAATAGCAGGTAGCCCATTTTACTATGTAATAGGATTAACACTGATGGAAAAAGTGTTAGGACTTTCTGGTGTTCATATAACCCAATTCTCCTATTAAATTAGACATGCGTAAAATAGCAGGTACTTCAGTTAGATAAGTATTTTAAAAAGCCCACAACAATACCTTGGAGTATTATCATCAGACCACTATGGCAGAAAGGCATGAGAAAAGATATTTTTTGACCCTGCAGCCTATATAATCTTTGGGATAAGGCCTTGTGGCTTTTCATGGTGATCTGGAAAGTCTGAACAGCAGCAAGGTTTTTACTTGGATGCAAGAAAATATATATCAACTCTAATACTGGAGAGCTCAGCAGGATCACTTCCAATCACCTCTGGGAATATGCAAACTTGTTTTATAGTACACAGAACTTGGTCAGCAAGCAACTTACAGGAGCACCTTCTGGTTTTGGAGTGTAGAGTAAAATCTCTCAGCTATTTCCATTAGAAAAGAAATTGGTTTTTGCATTTAAAAAAATCTTTATGGTAGATAAGGCTGTATGAGAGACTTGATCCTTTTTCTCTTGTTTTTTAGTTTTGCTTATGGTAACTACATCTCACTTCTCAGAGACAGATGAATCTTCTGGAACCATGTTTCTTCCTTCCCTTGTACTGCTGCAGAAACAGGAGCTAATGAAGCAAAAGCTGTATCAGAAGTCAAGACTCCCATTGCAAGGTTGTTTTAACTTCTTCCAACAACCAATTTGTCACAATGTAACGAAGTAGAAAGACCATCTTTCCTACATATAGATTAAAGAGGCAGCTATGTCTGTGTAAAACTTGTGCCATGAACAAAATCCTTGATGCTGGTGCAGCATCTGATGTTTTAAGAGAGGGCTGACCATGCAACTGCCTAGGCTGTTCCACAGCCACAGGTACTATTCCTCCGAGGAAGGCAAGCCCACCTGAAAGCTCGCAGCAGACTCCAGTGTACTGCACCATTGTGTCTATTAAGAGTCAATCAGACTTGACTACATACATAAAAAAGTGTATCCCATACTACTAAGCTAAAACCAGTGGGAAACAGAAAAATGTAGGTGCAACTATTTCTTCCCCACAAGCTTTCCTAATTAAGTCTAAAAATGTCTGTAAGGCAAGCCCTGCCCCAAGTTTTTGAAACCAGTCCCTACCTGTGTTTGTCAAAAGTACTTCTATCATGTTGTTCTGTAAATAAAAGCCACTTAGAAATTGAAGAACATAGAGTGAAACAATGCAAATATTAAATAATCCGAAGTCTTTAAAAAATGTTTCTAAACACAGAGAGAGTGGCAGGCACAGAGCATTTCTAAAAACCAGTATTGATGTGTAAGTGTAGGACAGAATACCTGAAATGGGCAAGGAATATCGCATTGTGCAGCCTGAGGTTTGTACAGGATTCTCAAAATTCATACAGTAAACAAGAGCTCTGAGCCTGTCTCATGTTACTGTATATGAGCATCCTCCACTGTCACTGGGTTCCCTAGACAGCTTCCAGTAGCAGAAGACACACAGTGTGAAGATGTGCCATCAGTTTCTTTCCTGCGCAGCTTCTAGACCCAGCACGTCTTAAAGGCTGTTTAGCATAAAGCGAATCCAAACCTTGCAGAGAGTGACTGTGCCCCTCTGCTCAGCACATCTGGAGTTTTCAGATGAGTTTTGGGTTTCTCAAGACATCAGAGATGCTGATAAACTGAAGAGTTCAAACACAGAATCACAAAGATGTCCTGGAGATGGGAATGCAGGATATTATGGGAAGAAGCAGAGGAAAGTGGTCTTCTGCGTGCAGAAGACAAGGCTGTGGTGGAATCTATTTGAAGTCAGCCATTGCCTGTTTGAGCAAGAGGCACCTCTTCTCTGAGGTGCATGAGGAAACAGCGAGACAACAGGCATGGATTGCAAACAGGGAAATTCTGTTTGGGTATAAGGAAAAAATTCCTTTCCATCATTAGTGCAGAAAAGGGTCAAATAAGAGGTGATATTCCAGACTCACCAGGACAGAGCAAGATATTCCAGACTCAACATAATACGGCAAGATATTCCAGACTTGATAGGGCAACCTGGCCTAGATATGGTGAGCTCTGCTTTGAGCAAACAGTTGGACTGGGGGCCTCTGTATGTTCCTCTTCTAATCTATATTTTTCCATGGTTTCTATGACCCTCAGGTGTGGATTTTACAGTTACCGATTTGGTGATGTAGGTAGGCTTTCAACATTTCTGAACTTCATAGCCTTTGGAGTAACTGAAACAGGCCCTGGTTTTATGTATGTCTGTGAACTCACTAGGGGTCTGGGCGTCCCTTGTGAGCCACCTGTCACTCAGCCACCATCACTGTTTGCCATGAGACTTTCAGAAACAGAACATAAAGAGCAATTCTGGACATGAGATAAATGTTTAAAAGACCTCACCTCACTCCTTCCACTGACAGCCCTAAAAAACCCTAAGCTGTTTGCCCAACTCTATTTTCTTGTTAGCTCTACCTTCTACCTTCTGCCTACCTTCTGTGGTAGCCCTCTGCATCTTGGTCTGTCACCAGACCCAGAAGAGCCTATCCTGAGCCTCCCTGGCAGCAGGCTCAGCCAAGACAGGGACACAGAACCTGGCACTGCCTCCTTCCCTGGTGCCACCCATCCCAAATGTTCAGCAGTGGAGCAGCATGGAGATGCAGCATGGTGGTACGGGGCTGTGCCAACCCTCCAAACCCCCTCTGCAGTGCCCACGCTGCGGGGTGGCTGGTAATGAATGCAAGCTGTGCCCAGGGAGCAATACTGTCCAGGAGAGGGGAGCTACTGCTGGAGAAACCTTACCTCTCTTTGTGGTCCATGCCTTTGTGGTCCATGCCTTCACCCAGGCCTTACCCTTTCCCTTCCTTCAACTCCATGGACACATTTTTGTGCCCTGCTGTAGCCTATGCTCTTTTCAAAGAAAAGTAGCCACTCATCCTTTGGCTTGTTATGTTTGTTAACCACTTAGCAACAGCACTGAAAGGTGAAGGGGGACCAATACGAAAGTCTGGAAGGGAGCTATACCTCTTCCACTTATTTGTAAGTTCTTTTCAACTAAAACATCAGGCATGTGTAAGTCTCACTCCTCCTTGTTTAACACGAAGTAAAGATTTGGAATAAGCCTGTAGAACAAAGTAAAGGAAGCTTGGGGGCAGAGCCACTGGCAAGAAAGATTTGGTTTCATAGGTGTGTTTCTTTGACTTGAAACATTATTATTATATTCCAAATGGGTTGACAAAGCAAACAAGCACAGATTCTTTGTAGGCTGTTAGTATGGATGCTGAAAGCAGGGTCCTTTTGCCCATCCCTTCCTCAAACAGCTACTGCCTTCCCACAACACTCCCAGTACAAAGCCTGTCTAACATGTTATTTTGTATGAAGAGTTCAGTCAAATGAACCATGAAGCAATGAGATAGACAAAAATGAAGCAAGTACAAACCATGCCCACAGCAACAATCTGACAGGTTGAGAACTGTCTGCTCCTCCTTCATGGATGCTGTGATGAAGACCTGGCTGTACCAGTGTGGCAGAAGAACTCTCCTGAATGTTTATGTCACCAGGAGCAAAAAGCAGAATACCCAAGAAAATAAATATCATCCTTGGCCCTTTGTCTCCTTTCTGGCCCTATTTCCCTCTCTCTTTGGTTTCCAGCTCCATTCTCTTTGCCAGGCAGAGCTGAAGAGCACCTCTGCCTGCCCAAGCAGCCAGGCAGCACGTGCGCTAAGCCAGTGCTACACAGCAGCACCATTTCTGCAATCCAAAGGTTTGCTGGGGCCCCCTGGCAGGCTGGCAATACAAGCCTGTTTTCACTATGAATAACTTATCCTAAGATTTCCTGCATATTCGCAAGAGCTGGAGTACACAGCAGAAGAGCTGAAGCTATCTGGGAGCTGCATCATTTGTGTGGCAACTCTTACATCTACAGAAGGCACCAAAGCTGTCCTTACCTGGGCAACATCATGAAGGCTCCAGACTCCTTTCCCTGAGGTGGCTGAAGCCCCTGAGATGCACAGCAGGCTGAGAGGATGCAGGAACAGAGTCACTCAGCCAGCTCCATGGGATAGCCCTGGAGGATGCCCCCCAGTAGGCTATGCTGTTCCAGTGTTATCACATATTGGTGTAGGTCTGTCCCTCACAGCCCTGGAAGGAACGTGTCCCAGCTCCTGCATGATGCTGGCTTTAAGGTACCCTCCAAACAATCTCACACCTAAACGTGTTTAGACAGTTATAACATCTGTTTTGCCACTGTTGCTGCTCCAGGGCTGGCTTCAGTCAGTGGAAGAAAGGGTCCAGAGGCTAGGAGTTCAGGTAGTCTGATGGGACACCTGTGCGACTGGGACTTTATGTGTACTTGAAATTGGCATGGCTTTGAAGGAGTACGTGTGAGGATTGTTACAAGAGTTTCCCAAAGGATCTAGGACCATTCCACATCTTGGAGGCAGATCTACCCCATATCTGCCCATTTACATCCCCTTTCTGCCCTGCCACACCAGATGGACATATCCAGGCTGTGGATGGGGAGCTCTCCCAGGCCTGAGTATTATTTGGGAGTGTCTGAGCCAAAGCAGTGGCAAGGGCAGTGAGGAGCATCACACAGAAGCGATAGGGTGGTGTAGTCAGGCCAGCACCTGGGTCTTGCCACAGTGTAAAACATTCATACTCTGAAAATTGGGGCTGATTCTCCCTTCCTCTGCCTCAGCAATGTCCACAGACTGGAAAAAGGTGTCGGAACTGCTACAACATGTGATCAGGTAGATATCCACACAGTTTCAGAAGTTGTCTGAATTATATCTCCCTGCACCAGCTAGCTTTCCTCCACCCCAAGAGTCCAGATGCCACATATCCCAGTATTTCATCTCATGGCATGTGTTTCCATTGCTGCCAGGAGAAGCAGCTTTGTCCTACCAGGACTTTGAAAAGGAGACGCATCTCCAATGACTCCTTCATCAAGAAAACACTTGATTTCCCCAGTGGACATGCATTTGCTGCAAGGAGTAACAAGGGAGCACAAAACCTCTGCCCACCTTCTAAGGTTGTTAAAATCCTTTCCTGGGCATGCAGCCACAGGAAGAAGCTCATGTACATAGAGGATCTCATGCAGGATTTGGTGCAAGTTAAAGGAAAGCACAGAGATTGTATTTACATGAAGTTTTGGGTCATGGATCAAAACTAGCAGATGGAGAAGGACAGGTACCATGGGATGTAAGGTCAAAGCAGCATACGTCTTCCCTTATCATAACTCATTGCATTACAGAGCTGCCTGTTGTTGTATG
>JAWWLZ010000094.1:25145672-25159737 GCA_035041345.1 Poliocrania exsul
ATGTGTACCTGAAGTGTCACCATAAGGGTTGTACCTTTAGCTGTGGGGAGAGTTTATGGACAAGGAAACCAGAAACAATGGTTTCAATAAATGGCTTACAAAAATTTTGCTCCTTGCTGCTTTTTAGGCTATTCTTAAAGCAGAGTTTTTCTTTTTCAGCTTTATTTTATGACTTTGAAGGAAAAAATATTCCAACAGCAAGAGACAAGAGTTCTGTAAAAACCACAGAGCATCTTAACAGCGTATCATTCCTAGTAGAAAATTACAAACTGCTGCTTCATCTGTTGTTCTGCTGCCCCCATGAGTGCCTGTTGCTTATTTTAGGACAGGCACACCTGCACAAAGAGCAGCTCTTGTTCTGAGTGCCACAAGTACTGTGAAATAAGCTTCTGAGATCTGGGCTGTGCCAGCAAAAATGGGGGCTGATTCCTGGGCTGAGTCTAAAACAATGTATTTACAAATATTAAAGAAATGCTGAAAGCAGACAGAAAATCTTGCCAGCCTTCTCCTGTCTAAAAGCTGAGTGCTTTTCAGCCTGAGTTTTAACACTCCTCTCCCCAAACACCATGTCCCACCCCACAGTGATTTCCTTTGTAAACGGCAACTCAGAAAATAAAATAGCTCCACTTCTTCCAGGCATGTCTGAGAAGACATTTTCTAACAGGAAAACCAACAGACTCAGCTGCCTTAATAACTGTGGTATTGGCTTGACCTGAATTGCTTTCAGGGCTTGAGGATTCTGCTGTGACCCTCACACATGAAACTGCTTGCAGGGGGAATGACTCCAGTGTTAACCTGCTGTGGGGCCTCCAGGCTCCATTGCAAGCTGCTGCAAGAAATCTCTTCTCCTGCCAGATGTTTATCCAGCAGCCTCACTTCATGGGTCACATCAACTCTGAAAGGCCTCTTCTACTTTCCAGTCTTCCTAGTCCCATTGTAGAGTAACTCATGGGTCCCCCTGCCTTAGAGACTATCACTGAAGTGCCCTGCCTTCATGCCAACACCTAGAGCTGACAAAGGCGTTTCAACCCATAGGATCAGTCTGCGTTCTGGAATTGGCCCCAGCAACAAATACAGAAAACATCTTCAAATACATATGTGGGGCAGTCGTGGTACAGTCTGTGTTAACCTCCCAGTGGCAAAAGACTGAGTTTTCAGACACCACTTTGAAACAGTACCTTCTGACTATTATAGAAAGAAAAGAGGGGAATTAAATAAAAGGAGCAGTTTTTCTTCAAAAGTGCTCTCATAAGAACACAGTTCTCTTCCTTGGGGCAGCGGAAGGGACTGTCTCTGTTTCCAAATGCATCTCAGCAGGCACCAAATTAGGCAACATGGAAATGGTCACAACACCACTGGGACCTTCACTGAAGATGCCTTCAGACTAGGGCCTGGGATTGCAAATGTCCAGAGATGTCTCCTGACACAAATCCTTGTCAGATTTTAGGAATCACATTCCATCCAGTGTGACCAGCCTTGCAAGCCAGAACTGATCATCCATGTTTAATGAAATATGAAAGTATTCTTGAGAGGAGAACAGCATCTTCCATGCATGATTGAGACGGCAATGCGTAAACTTCATGGGTGGCTCAGTGCTCAGCCGTGAGCTCCCTGACTCACACAGCACCTCTTCGCTGCTGCCTGCCCTGCAGTACTGGAAAGGATCTGCACGAGGGAGGAGCTGTATCTGGCACACATGCTGAAGCACCTTCAGCCACTTTTCTGACTGTCTCATTGAAGGGTTATCTGTAATAGTGATTCCCACAAATGTCACAGGTGTTGCCTTGTCCATGGCAAGGGTAGGAAGCCATCAAGCATCATCCTTAGGATCCCAGATGGAGCAGCCTTCATGTTTTGCCCTCTTGGGAATACTTAAAGGTTTTAAAGAAAATAGAAGCAACCCCTCTTTTTTCTAATTACTCTTTAAACAAAAGCATCCCTACCAGTGCTCCCCAAGCTTCAGTGCCACATTAAGCCAGGTACACCAGTCTCTATAGCACCATTTCCATTGCCCTGAAGAACTGTGGCCCAGAGAGAAAAGGTGGGAACAGCTAATTGCCTATTGTCCTACAGGGGTTCAGGTGGACACTGGAAAGTGATTCACTTTACCCCTAAAGGAAAGAAATCCTCCTGTGACTGAGCCCTTCCTAAGACACAAAGTCTAAATCATCTGTAGCAGTCTCCCATGGATCCCAGATAACAAGCCCATCAACAATTTAAAGAACCAGTGTAGGTGAGAAGGTGAGAAGCCCAAATTTTTGCACTGCTGCAAGAAGTGAACAAAATCATCACTCAGGGAAAGAAATTTGTTAGAGAACAAAAGAGAACACATGAGAGCTAAGATCTGCAGCCTTAGCTGAATTCCATCATGAAAATCCACCTCTGTCTTCTCAATAATTACAACAATATTATTTTTCTCTTTTTATCTCTCTCTTTCTCCCCTTTCTGTCTGTAATATGCTCTTCCTGGTGGAAAGGAAGTGTGAATTATTGCAACACTGACAAGACCTGAATAGCATCTTCTGTCACTAACAGCAAACCTTAGGAAGCAGAACAGACCTCTGACAGGGCTTTGTGGAATCTGGAGATGCTATCCATGTGCCTCTTTACTGACTGAAAATGTAAGCATGAAAGCAAATCAAAGTATGCCTCTCTTTTCTATCTCACTGATTTTGCCTGTTTCTGGCATATCTCACAATTCTTTAGCAATGAATGCACTGAGTTGGGCCAGATCTGACTACTCAAACAGGCAAACTAATGTACATTTGCCTTGTCCTTTTGCGATGAAGAAATTCAAATCACTTGCTGTGCAGATGGAAGGTCCAGAAGTAATTGAAACTGTGTAGACCACAATGTCTAGACTGCAGTTTCACAGTGGTGGTCAAATGTTGTCATCTTGTGAAAGATCCTTTACATGGCTGCAGCTGAAGAAAAAACACCTCAAGCAGAAATCTGACATAGGATTTTTCATCCTCAATCAGACTCTCAGTTGGGGGTAGTAACATAATAATCACTAACACTTTTTGTATAAGGCTCCCAGATTTCCACCAGATGACATCTCAAGACATATGCGTTGTGCAGCAGTTCCACAGCAAGCACTATGTACACATGCAGGATTTACTAAGCACACACAGAGGAGGATTTTACCTGTGTGCTGAGTACACCCAGGACTGTCTGAGCACAAGCAGTTGACCCACAGAAATCACAAACAAAGGCTTTGCAGCTTTCAGGTCATTTTGGATTCACTGGTTGTACACAGAAAAAATAGGCCTGCACAGGTGTTGTCACTGCCATTCAGAATGTGTGGATATTGACCATGCCTTTGGAGATTACTGCTGCATTACAGAGCACTACTGTTTGAATAGTCTAGTTGACACTCACAAACACTGGAAAAACAGCCTGGATTCTGGTTTTTGGCCCAGACAAAACTTCTGCATGGAAAAAGGGGACTTGCTTAGGGATCCTGGTTCTAGAGACACTTTCCAGCTACTGACGCCTCCAAAATTTCTGAGTGGTTGTCTGCTTCTCCTCATAAGCTGGACTACACACTGCTAATAACCAAGCTGGTGTATGAAGCAAGACAAATGATGCCTGACAATCCATGAGGGAGCCACTTTCTATAAAAGGTGACAGAAGGGTGTGGAGTCTCCCTCACTGGAGATATTCGAGAACTGTCTGGACACAATCCTGTGCAATATGCTCTAGGGCTGACCCTGCTTGAGCCAGGAGGTTGGACGAGATGACCCACTGTGGTCCCTTCCCACCTGACTCATTCTGTGATTCTGTGATTTTAAAATAAGGATTCCAAGCACTTTAGGATCCTGTAAGCTAGCAGGAGGACACCCAGAGCAGACTCTGTTTAATAAATTGGTTCCTTGCTTCTGACAGGTATCCAGAGATTTTTACTAGAACTGTGCCCCGCATCTTTTATTTGGTATTGTGCCACCTTGCTAGCAGCTGTCTTCACTGGTGGTGCTACACACTCCCACGAGGGGTCATGGAAGGGACATTACTGCCAGCTTGAGAACACTGAGTTATGTGCCCATGACTTAAGCAAGATTTGTCTGCTGACTGAAAGTCTCATGAAATACAGAGGCGTGCACCACTCTTTGTCCTGTGGATTGCACAGAAAGGATGCACTTAACTCATCTGTCTGCCTTGAAGACCTGTGTTTTAAAATATTAGCAAGAAAGTCTGGGAAATTGCTTCAGCAAACAACAGCCGAAATAGCCAAAAAGTACACTGATTTTGACAAATGAATGGACATTTTGGAGTAGTGTCAGGTCAGCAGAGCCACCTCTAACAAGGCAGAGTGACACTGCACTGCTAGTCCTAACACAGCCATGACCGTTCCCGGCACAGGCACCCCAATGCTGCTGGAAAGCCCCTAGTAAGGATGGGACAGAGCCTTCACCGCACTGCCATGCTGGGTGGCAGCGAAGCCTGCAGACAAACCCTTGGACTTCTGACTCCAGAGTGACACAGCTGTGGTTTGGGTTAATTCAGCAGCTTTCACTTCGGTTGCTGTGCCCCTCAGCGCTGCCTCCTTTCAGTTTCAGAGAAAGAGATGAAAGAACAATCCAGAAGCTGGCTGCCTCATTCAAAACTGCACAGTGTGACTTACAGCAGGAGTAAATCTCACCATCTTCAACTACTACAGAGGCAAAAGTCTCTTTTTCCCGTCTTGATACTCTTCTGTCAGCAGCATGAACACACAGAAAATTGCATGTTGCTACCATTATTTGAGTCTATTGTTCTCTAAAAGACAGATTCAGAGGAACAGTATTTGAAAAAAAAGAGAAAGAAGAAAAAAAAAGAAAAAAGGAAACAACCCAACAGGTCTGTCAAATGTGCAAAATGCATTCCTGAACTGCAGGGTGGGTGGTCTGCTTGGAAGGCTTTATGGTGTCAGCACAAACTGCCACAAGAGATTAGTAATGTATGTGCAAATAGAGCAGCCTGATTGCTGCATTTGAAACCAAGTGGCTTACCTGTGTATTGAATCATGTTTAACACACTACTTCGCTAACTGCCCATCAAGTGGGAAGTGCCACTCAACTCGCATCCACTCTCTGTCAGGAGTTTAAGTCGAATTTTAAAACCAAGATGAATACACTCTTTAAGTTTACACACAGAGAAACAGAGGCATAAAACTCACAAAATATGGGATTCTGGGATGTGGAAAATGAGGTGTCTTTGGAGACGGAGCAGTTAAGTTACTTGTTCAACTTCACTGATTAAATTACTAAGAAGGTGAAGAGCCAAATCAATGCCTTTTGCAGTAGGTGGTTCATTGAAAAGACCCAACTGCAGCCAGCATCAAAGACAGAAATTCTTTTTCCTTTTTGGAAAAGACTCGGACATCTCATTTGGAAATTATCTTAGTATCAAATAAGAAACATATTATTATGTACTTTGTAGGTATGAGACTTGTAACTAAAGTAAATGAAAATTCAAAATTCTTGCTATGCTTACAGCTGTGTTAATGTAAAAAAATGAGCCTTAAAGAGATATTTTCTGGTTTAGCCTCAAGTTAGACGAAAGTGTGTTTGGGTGGGGATTATATGATCAAGCATTACGGCTACTTTCAAACAGTGTAGCTGGCTTCCACTTATGATGAATTCACTAAAGTTTTTCTAAGCGTTAAAATTAGTTTTCCTGTTAGCTCTGAGGATGGAACTCCAACTGCGTTCACGGAATAGTTATTAAGAGCACCCTCTTGTGGTCATTATCACAGATGTTAGTTTATGGTAAGCTGTTAACATTTCTGCTCTGTCATGCCTACACTGTGCCCAGAAAGCCCATTAAAATATGCACACTAAGATGCTGTATCAGGCCAACAGACACAACTGCAAGGTTCAATCTTGCTTACTCACCAAAAATTCTATGCATTTGATAAAAATATTTTAACACTTCATACAGCTTAGGGCAAAATAGTGCCTTTATTTGCCATTTTCAAAATTGGCAAGGAAATCCTCAGGCAGGATACAAAAAAATGACAGAGCAATAAGTCTGGTCTCCATACCAGAGAACTTAGTAAAAACTGTTATAGAGATGGAATTAATGTACAGCTGTATAAAGATTTCTTCTGTGTTGAGAAGAAAGCAGTGTGGCTACTGTAAAAGTGAGTCATTTTTACAGATGTTTCAGTTCTCTGAAGTAATAATGAAACATGTAGACTTCCCACTTAACTATAACTTTTCTTAAGATACTTAAGTATAGAATTTGCTATAATACCAAAATTAGTATCTGATAGTCATTAAACATGAAACACAATCAGAATATAAGTAGTAGGTGGGAATGTATGAGTAACTTATGGCAGCTTCAGTCAAGTTAGCTTTAGTTAGACTATATGAGAGTTATAGTATGAGAAACTGTCAAAGATAAGGGACAGATAGATCGAGTCTTTACAGAATCAGATTAGGAAGAATATCTTGAATACCAAGTAGCCAGTAAGCATGTTTTGTATGCATTTAATTTCCAAATACACACCCTAGACATGTACCACAGCACAAGAATTTGCAATATTGTGTTAGTATCACACTGATCTTGATTTAATCATTATATTGCATGATTAAGTTAGTAACTAAGACTTGTTAACTACTACCATGAGAGTATACTACTTGCTGGGTGGGTCCTCTGGGATTTGCCACGTAAATGTATGAGTCAAGAGAACTGATGCCCCATATAAGGAAATCTGCAACCAAGATTCTGCCTCAGTTAAGATGATTTTATATTGTACATAAGATTACTGCAACGTGTAGTTCTGAGCAATCACTTTGGGAAAAGTAAGAAGTAGCAAGAAAGCAAGTTTCACAGTATGAAGTCAATTAATGGAATGATGAAACGAAAAGGAAAGTATTCAGATTATCAGGGCATTAGGGAAGAAACTGAGGTTGTATGACACAACACTAAAATGTCAGAGAACTTCTATGGACAACAGCAGGGAGAGACTCAGGAAATAAAGACTTTAATATAAAGCATTCTGGTACATTTGAATGCTCCATGAGAAATTACTTTGCTTAAAGAGATGGAGTGGCTAGTGCAGGTAAACATTCCAAGTCCAGGGATGTTTGAGGTGATTTGCACAGGCACTTTCAGACTTCAGTAAACACTGAGGTCAAAGTGTATTCATGAAACAATGCTGGAGCTTCACCAATTCCACTTTTCTTTCTTTCTCAGAAAATAAATGGAAAAAAAAATTGAAACTCATAAAAATACCTCCAACATAACCTAGGAAAATGTGCAACACTCAGAACCACAACTCTCCCCGCCCCGCCAAATTGGAAAAACAAGAAGTGATAAAATGATAAAATGGGACTTGAGGAAGATCCAAACTTTGACAGATAAAGTCCAAGCTGTTTGAGTTGAACCATGCTGATACACCCTAGAGAGAGAGAGCATAAGTGGACTTATGAGAGAGTAACACATCCCACCTAGCATGGAAGTGTACCAGTGGTGCATCAGCTGCAATGGCTGGCAGCTGAGTGTGTCAGGCCTCCAGTCCGGGGATAGTCAGGCACAAAACAACATGCTTTCCTAAGACAGGTGAGAATGCTTTCACTCCATGGTGAACAGTTTAATTGTCTCCAAATTCAATGAGGATGCTGAAAACTGGGAGCCATTGACCACTGTTGTGAGGAAAACCAAGGAACTGCAGCCTCTTGCAATAAAAGTGCTGTATCACTAGTTCACTATTAGATCCCAGAATCACAAACTAGATACTAAATCTGGTCAGGAAGAGAAGAAATTCTTGTTTTCCTCTCTTTTTTATTTTTCTTCACAAACTATTCCCCAAGCTCTAGGCAATATCTGGATGTATCATGCTTTCTCAAAAAAACCCCAAAACAAAAAACAAAACAAAGAAACACACACAAAAAAACCTGGCAAAGCTCAGTGTACCCATGCTACACAGAAAACAAGTTCTGGAAAACAGCAAACCAATCTCAAAAATAAAAGGGAGTATCTGGCTTTACCTTTCTGCTGCTATGCAAAAGTTTGACTTGAACAGTTTAGCCAGAAACATTTGGATGAAGTGGAAGTAACAAAGAAAGACAGTAAAGGTCTCAAAGGGGCATCAGCAACTCTTTTTATTTTACTTAACTCATGAACATTTTCAAATTAATCAGAGGTATTAAAACCTTTGGAAACCATTTTTCTCTGTTATAAAAGAGTAATCAGTTAATGTTGCAGGTTACATTGCTATGGTCACCATTCCTCTTTCTGGCAAGGCAAAGCCAAGTTTTCCCATTGAGGGGGGGAAAAAATGCAAAATTAAGACAACGAAGTCAACTAACTGAAGAAATCCAGGTATCAAGTGCAGACCCTGATCAGATTTTCTGGTCATGTTGAGAAGATACATTAGAATTATGTTCAAGATTCAAATTCTGTGGATGGCCCAGTCTCTCAGAAGCACCTTGCACTGGTCCTGCATTCCTGGAGGGCTTAAGCCATATGTCGGCTCTGCATTTTTCTCACAGGTAGGTTGGCGTAATCCTAAAATGCATGGTCCAGTCATCAAGATGAATTCCACATTCTTCTTCTTCTCTCATGGTTCAATATTCTTGCTTAAGTCCTGGTAACTGGGATATGGTTTTCTTGCTATAGCAGACTTTTCAGCTAGTTTATGCTTTTCCATTCCAGTTGCTCTCACCTGGAACAGGCCAGGCTGACTTGGAAGCAATAGTTAAAAAAAAGTCTCTTTATGATATGGCTTAAAAAATTATAATAAACTGAATTATACTAAGCAGAAATTTGAGGAATTTCTTTTTAAATATTTCCATTTCTCATCTCCTTAAATATTCAGGAAGGCCAGAGTTTTACACATTTCTCTGGAATGCTCAGTCTTTCACCATCAATACAGATAGAGCTCATATCTTGCAGATTAGTACAACAGATGATGTACCTATGTTCTGTCTCAAAAATGCCCAAGATCCTCTAAACAGAAAGAAAAAGTGACTTAAAAAGTGAATTTGGCAAAGTTTCTTAATGTTTCTAAGTTGCTACAGAAAAGGTTCTTGCATGGATTAAGTAACTGTCCAGATAGGAATATTGAGAGGGAGAATAAATCTGCCAATATATAGATCCCTTTTATGCGATATTTGAATATTCCTACACATGCCAAGCCTTGCATATTTGGAAAAAAAGGACCAAAACCAAAAATAGTTTGGCTTTATGACAGCTGAGAGAGGTCTTTAAGCCCTATTTTGAGGGGAGGGGGGGAGGAGGAAGAATAATCCCAGTATATTAGTTTCAGAAAAAAGCGTCTATTTTCCTACAGTGATTTTATAGTTTGTATTGAAGATACCAAATTGTCAGAGGTTGCTGTGCTGTAGTTACAGAACTTCTTTGCTATTTTGACACCATTTCCCATTCTTTATGTGTATGGAAGAGAAAGATGATTTTTTTCTGCTAAAATACTGAAAGAGGATTTCTCTTTCTGGATTGCCAATCAACAACAACAGTGTGCATTCAGCTTTCTGGTAATCTGTGAAACAGTAAAAAGCAGCATTTTTTCATCATGCCTTGACACTTCGCAGTTCACAGATATGAAACTAGTGGGTTTTATTGATATTAAAAGCAAACATATTACAGTCTTATTCAGTAAAGATAATCAAACAGAAAAGTCATGTACACTGCTAGCAAATAAAAGATATTTACACTTTAATTTCACATTCTGTCATCTCCTGTAATGAGAAAACAGTAACAAACTTGCATTAAGATCTCCCGTCAGAGAAGAATGCCAATTTTTGTCTCTAAACATTTGCACTTTGGTTCTTGCCTACCTGTTCTTTTCAGATCTGTTGGTCAGGCTTTCAACACCTAACATGTTTACCCTATTATTTATCTGTTCAACCTAGATTATATACATCAATTGGGGTACAATAAATGGAGCATGAAGACAGGTCACATTACTATGAAAATCCCCTCCTACAGGTAGTGAGTAAAGGAGAAAAATCTCACAGAGAGATGACAAACTTAATTTACTCTGCATGCCCCATTCTGTCCAACAGGATGATTCACTGTGTATTTCCCGATCCATGAGCTATGGCCTAGGTGAATTCAGAGAGAGAGCATACAAATCCAAGAGGTGTACTATCTGGTTTTAACAAGCTCACTCTGTTTTTCATAGGTCACATGCTTCTTTTTCATCAAGAAGCCAGCAGTATTTTTCCATTTATTTATTTAAGGTAACATAAGAAATGGGTGTATCAAACTAAAAACCTGATAGAAATAAAATCACAAAGGGCATGGTATTTTTTGCCTTACATCTCTAAGGACACAACTGAACGGTTCTCTCCTATTCAGAAAGCATTTGAAATCACTGGACAAAATCCAATGCCTTAGTCATGCTAAGAGGCAGCAGCCCAACAGTCTGCATATATTGGCTGGTGAGTTGCTGGCTATTGAACTCAAGGATGGCTAAAACTGATGCTACCACCTGAACCATCAAACAAAGGGGGAGGCAGAGGGGGTAAAGAGATTTTTCTCCACAGCTGCTCCTTCAAAAAACAAACTCACAGAAAAGTAAGACATTAGGTCTGTTTCTCATGGAACAAATGTTTTCTACTGAGGAAGGACAAAAAGATGGTTTGGTTGTAAGTATGCAACCACAATGCAACTATATGTATATTGCTACTAAGACTTCGTGAACACAGAAATTATGTCGTGAGGCAGAATATAAATATGTAGCCCAGCAGCTGCTCTGTAAGTAACTACTGGGATAGATGAACATTGAGTCTGGTTTGAAAGACCTTACCACACAGGCCTAACGCTATTACGTGGCTCCATGTGTTTAAATGTGATCCTCCATGAATACAGAGGAAGAGGTGCACTGCCTTGGATGGAGAACTCATTCAGTTCAACATCCTGTTTCCACCACAGGCCACAGGCAAACGTCAAAGGAAGAGGAAAAGCAAGGCAAACATATGATATCTTCTCTGCAACACTCCCACAGCTTCCAACTGCTTTTAGCTCTGGGAATTTCCTGAGTGTGAGGGGGTGTTCATTCATTAACTCTCAACACAGCTCTCTTCCAAATACTTGTCCAATCTTCCCTGCACCCCAGAGAAACACCCTGTGCCCACTGTGTCATTCAGAAAGGCACTGCAGGAAGAACCATCCCCTCTTGTTTATTTAGAGTCTGGCTTTCACTACAGCAAATCTGATTTTAGTACTCAAAAAGTCAGTTGTCATTCGCCCTCCCCAAGTTACTTAGGATGAGACAGCTCTCAGGCATCCTCCCTCTCGACTGAGATCCACAAGCCTACTCCATTGTCCCTTCAAGGGACACAAAGTCAGACAGCTGAGCATCCTTATTATTCTTTTCCAGTTCCAACATTTTCTTTCTAAGAAGCAGGAAACCCAGTGGGGAACAGTGCTTATGATGCAAACTCAGCACAGATTTCTGGAGTGCCATAAACATGTTTCCTCTTTTGTTCTCCGTCCCTTTCCTTAAAGCATGCCCTAATTTTTCAAACGCCAAGCTGGTGCTCATGCAGGCCATACATACTTAAAAGTCTCACTTCTGAGTGGCATCAATCACTTCAGATATTCCTATCTTTTATGTAAAGTTACGACTAGGTTTCTGCACATACATCATCTTGCATTTATCTACCCTGTATTTAATCTACTTTTTTACTGCTTTATCACCCACAATTCTTTACAGATGACCCTCACCCCTGCTAACTAAAAAAAGTTTTGTGGAGTCAGCAAACATTCTCATCTCGTTGCTCACTGTTTCCTCCAAGGGAGTGATGAATTGGGAAGCATGCTTAGCTGCCTCTTTGCACTCAGCTACTCACTGGTGCTGGTCTCTGTGGCTCTGAAATAATTAATGTCTACGCTTGCCAATTAAAGTCTACCTTTTAATACATGGCTACCAGCAGCCAAGTAATACTTGGTATTACTTGGCATACAACACCTGAAAAACTGTCTAAAATGCAGATACCATGGTGTTTACTAACTCATGTGCACCCATTAAGCCACATGTGTTTAATATTACACATGAGTATTATCACATGGCCAGAGCAAAGCATGAGATGGTTTGTAACACGTTGCTAATACATAACTAATAGTTTTATTACCTTGTCATGAGCATGAAGATTAGGAGCCCTGTATTTGATGCATTCTGATGAGAAGCAGAGCTGGGGAGAATATTTTGCTTTGATTGCCCAGTCAGATAGACCCTGAGAGAAAGAAAAAAACCCCGAAGTATATGTTTCTAAAACAGTATATGTTTCTAAACTAGTATATGTTTCTAAACCAGTTTCACTTAATAAAACACTAACTGTACCGCATACATAGCTGCGGCCCACAGCCAATTCTATTTGAATGCTTTGCCTCTGAATTTGTTTTTGTTTAGGTGTTCTGATTTCCTTTTAATCCTAATTCCAGTTTGGTTGCATAACAACAATGTCCTTCTGCCCTTAAAAACCCTTCCACAGGGTCTCAAACTCGGCTTCGCTTTAACGCAGTTTTAGTCTGTGAATGATGCAAAACTATTTATTACCCCACAAGCACAACTTAAAAGTTCACTCCTCCCTAAATGTCTGGTCCTACAAAACAAGGAAGGAGAAACTGACATGAGAATAATATAAGGAACCTAAGCAAATGTGTCTTTGCTTTTTGAGAAAACAATTACATTTCCAAGTCATCTTGTAAACACTTTTCTTCAATCTTCTTTTACTTCACTTATTTCTACTGTATTTATTAATCTCTTTTTAACTCCACTGTCGGTAAGGAAGTCCAAAGAAGGGAGTAACAAGGTTGGAAAAACGTATGCTCATACTGTAAAATTGCATAAGCTACTTCCTGTGGGCTGGGGTTACAATTTGCATTTTCATCCATTAACTACCTTGTGTTTTAGATCCTTCTCTGACTGTGAAACGTATTTGGACATCTTCATTGTGGCACTCTTCCAACTTTGTACAAACACTGGAAAGCAATCTTGCTGAAAGCAGACGGTTTAGTATGACTTGGTTATTAATTTTTAAGGAGAGGTTCTGTGATCAGCGACAAGAGAAGTATTTTAATTGATGGGAGGAGCCACCTACTACTCATGCAAGTATTAGAACCACTGAAAATGTCTTCATCTGCATTTCAGTACATATATGTAAAAAAAAAAATAAAAAAAATTTTCCCAGAAGCATGATATTCTTTTCACAACGTTCACAGCACACTCTGCTGGCTGTTGTCGAAAGTTAATGCCAAGCGAGGACGACAGGCTAAAAGGAAATAAAATGTCTTAGGACACAGGAGAAACGCAATCCATGCAGGTAATTACCGAGCATTTGAACGCAGAGGCACAAGGGACGTATTCTGGGAGCAGCGGGGAAGGGTTGGCAAGGAACTATTTGAGTTTCACGGCAAAGCCCTTTGTGGGGGGAGGCAGGCAGTGCCTGCGCTGAGGTCATCCCGATCCAGCATGGAGGCAGGAGCACGCCGCCCTGCCACTGCCTCCATTTCCGCTCCTCCAAGGACAGGACCGGCGCTGCCTGGCCGCGGGTGAGGATCGCTGCCTGCTCGGCATTAAGTGGCTTTATATGAAAGTGGCTTACAGCCACATTTGCATGACAAAGCCATTTGCGCGCCCCTCGCCAGCAGGGAAGGCTGCAGCCTCCATTTGTGCTGCCCTGCGCGGAATAGACGCGCCCATGAAAGGCAGGGACGGGCACTGTGGCAGGAATGCTCCCGTTCCCGGTGGGAGCGAGGCCGGGATGGCTCCAGCACACTTCTCTGGGCAGAAAACGTGGCCGGGGCCGTTTCCGGCCGGGACCAGCCCCGCGCAGCGTTGTGGCGGAGCCGGGCCCGGCGGACAAAAGGGGCATTGCTGGGTGACGCTGCTGAGGAATTCCTGCCGGGCGGGGCGGGATTTATGGCTTTTTTTTTCCACGGGGCCGTTCGGGCCCGAGGCGGGGGACGGTGCGGAAAGCGCAGGGTCATCGTCGACTCCCCTCCCCCAGGCCCCCGCCCCCCCGTCCCGTCGGTCCGCCATGCTGATCCCGGTCCCGATCCCGATCCCGGTTCCGATCCCGGTGCAGTCGCCCCCCCTGGCCCGCGCGCGG
>JAWWLZ010000094.1:25160983-25173839 GCA_035041345.1 Poliocrania exsul
TTTTTTCTCCTTTCATTTTTTCCCCCTCCCCCCCCGCCACGGTTTTCTGGATGTGGTCGATTAGTGGCGCGTCCACTTCTTTTCAGCATTAGATCGGCTATAGCACATGCTCGGTAATTAAAAATGAAGAATTTTAAGCCTCCGAAGTGGGACACAGCCAGTGCTCTTGGGTATAGCACATTTTAAATTTTTTTCCCGCCTGATAAACGTTATTTCTATTATTTATTTCGGGAAATGAGAATATTAAGACCGACATTAAAGCTGCGCGGCTTCGTCGGTTCTGGGAATTTTGGGGTTGATGTGGTTTGTGCCAAGACCGGCGCGCTGCTGCAGTGCCAGCTTTTATCGTTATAAAACGTGCTGGCGCCAAGTTAGTGATCATTCGGTGGAGAATTTCAGCACGTTGCCTTGCGATATTGTCCCCACCCAGAAAAGCAAATGGAGAAGTAAGGATCCCAAAATAGATACACTTTCTTCCCTGGGATTGTCTTTGTCTTGCTTTGTTCTGCTTGAATCAGCTGCGGGGCTGTTGGTGCAGTGTATCTCTTTGTTAGAAATCAGCACTAGATTTCATTAACAGTGTAAACAATTAGCAGCCGTACTTCTTTTGATGGACTAATGTTTAAAAATAAATTAAAGTAGATCTGGGATGTCTTTGCAAGAGGGATATTTTTTGCTGTGTAATTCATAACGTCATTGTCTTAATAAAATGTCTTCGTGTTCGTGGGAGCACTGCCTTAAATGATGGAATGTGATGTAAGAGTATGAAATGACTGAAGTACTGAGCATCCGGCTGTCGCTAGTAGGACGGAATTTACATAAAATGTCGACTTTGCTGGATCGGATCTGCTATAAATGCAAAGGCAATTAAAATGTATGGCGCTGCATGTCAACCATTAATCTTCTGCTTCAGGTGGTCTTAAAATTCCACAGCATTGCCTCACTTTCAGATCTCAAAACTGTATAGAAATTTTAATTTTTTTGCTAGAATTCCAGTGTTACTGTTCAAGGAACGTTCCTTATAGCTGTTTCCTGAATCAGTGTTTCCTGGTGTCCCATGGAACGTAAAGCAGACGGTGATGATGCTGGAGGTGATCCGCCCGTTGAGGATGCGCCCAGAAGCAATGGCTGGTGCTGAGATGAGTCTGGGCTTGGAGCAGTGCTGAGAGGGCTTGGGGAGAGGATTGTAGTGGAGCTCCATCCCCATTCCACTCCTAGCAGCTCTCTGGCCATCCACCTGCGTTTCTGCCAGCTGAAACAGACAAGAACCTTGCCAACTGCCCCAGGCCTCGACTGAGCGCATTTAGGGAGAGGCAGGTGTGGCTGAGCTAGGAAAAAAACTGGAGCCGGGCTGAGAGAACTCTGATGCCAGCGCAGCTCCTGTAGTTTCCTGCTCTGGCCACCCTGTGCAAAATGCATCCCCTTCTCTGCTTCCTCCCGTTCCTGCTCCTATGTCCTCTGTAAATCAGGACATATTTTGGGAGGGGCAGAGCAGAGGAAGTAGTAGGGGAGAATAAAGTACTTGATGGGGAAACAAGAATTTTTTTAAAAAATGGTTGTTAAATGTGTGCATTTGAATGTTGAAATCAAGTACTTAAAATTGAACTTTCCAACAAAAACTGGCAAAGATGGGATTGTATAGTATGGAATTTATACTGTATCATTCTGGAAAACTTGAAAGTGAAACTAGTCTGTAACGTGCTATAATGTGAATTTTAGTAAAATTGCCTGTAATACCAATTCTAGATGCTTGTTTTTATCATTATAGTCCCTTTAAAAATATTTTTTTCCATTAGCGCCCGTACTAGAGTTTGACTATCTCATCTGTGGAGACTGTGGCAAAGAATTCATGGACTCCTACCTTATGCAGCACTTTGATTGGGCAACATGTGATAATTGCAGGTATTACAAATAATCAGGAGAGGGAAGCACTATTTTACATAACAATTGCTGGCTATAATTCCATGAGATGCAGGCATTCTGTTTAAAAAGTTATTGAATAGATATTTCCAGTAACTTCGAATAAATGTAAGTTGGCTGGTATCCTGCCTATTTTCATTATGGAATTGAATCACAGCAATATTCTTGTAAGCCTGTCTCAGGATAGAGGACGTCAGTGGGCTTACCTATGACATGAGGATATCTGTGTATTTGTCAGAGTAAAAGTTGGTCTGGCTGCAGAGTAGAACCAGTTGAAAACCTGATGGAACACAAATGCCTGATCTCTGAAGTAAAATGGGGATTTAGGAGCATGTTTGTGGTGCCAGTGATTTGACCTGAGTGGTGCTGGTGCTTTGTCAGCACGAGCAGACTGGGAGCTCAGCAGCCAAAGGGCAGAGCCCCTGCAGGAGTTACTGGTTGGCCTGCGGGGTAAGCAGAAGTTGCGACCTTGAGCGGAAGGCAGTCTCTGCTCTTTAACACAGAAAACCAAAGGCCATCAAGATAACCAGGGCAATGAAACCAACTGCAGCAAGCAGCCACCCATGTGTGTAAGAGTGAATTGGTGAATGAAAAAAAAAATGCAGCTGGGAGTTGGTTCTGGGAGCCTACACATTTACTGCAGGGCGTGGTTGGGTGTGTGCACGTGGTGTGGGCAGTTCACAGGCATCAGAGGCGAAGTGCTGACTCTTGGAGGCTACAGTTTAAAGGACAGAATTTAAAACCTTGGGAGTAGTTTTCCTTCTAAGTTCTTGCAGCTGAATGCTAGAGAATCCTTGGTGCATTAGCTGTTGCTGCCAACTTTGAAATTGGTAGAACTGCATTTACAGGAGTACTTCCTTGATGAGCGTTGTTAGCGCTTAATCTTTGGCAGTTTGTCCCGGCTGGAGCAATTCAAGTTGCACTTCAGTCAGGATTGCGTAAATGTAATTTGTTCCATTAACTCAAATGGTGCTGTGGTTACACAGTTTTTCTTTATCTGTCTGTTTAAAAGCTACAATCCTAAGGTTTTTCTGTTATGATTCCTCTGCTTGCCACCTTGGGTTATAGAGACAAGTGCTCTGTGCTGCAAATCAGTTTCTGGGGTCTAGAAGCATAGGGAGTGTGTGTATTCCCAAGTGATCTGTCCTGACTCACGTTACACATTCTTTTTCTCCTGACCATGTGTCAGGCTTATACTTTGTCCTCTTGGATTGTGTCTGGGTTAGGTGAATGCTTAAAATTATTCATACTCATTTTAAGTTTCAGTCACTCCCCCTTGTAAGAAAGTGGAAGCACCTTTGTAGAAGAGCAGGCTTCTTGGCCTGCGTATGCTCAAATGGGAGAATTTTTAAACATTTAATTTCAGTAGATCTAGCCTGGAGTTTAGGTAGATTGTTGGAATCCAATGATATTTGCATGCATGAAAAACAGGGAATAAAGACTACCTGTATTTCAGGAATGTTTAAAGAGATGGGGACTTAGATGTTAAAAACCTGTGGTTTTGGGTTGTAGCTTTCTCATAATTATTTTACATCTTACAGAGATGTTGAAGATAAACATAAGCTTATAACAAGGACAGAAGCAAAAGAAGAGTATCTCCTTAAAGACTGTGACCTAGACAAGAGGGAACCAGTGCTCAGATTCATTGTGAAGAAAAACCCTCATAATTCACGATGGGGTGAAATGAAACTTTATTTAAAGCTTCAGGTATAGAAACTTAACTGTATTTCAGACCTCTTTTTGTTTTGTACAACTTTAGCAGCCAAAATGGTGTCACTATGTGAATGTTTTGTGAAAGCTGTGTTATGCATAGCTTGTTGGATTGTGGTGGTCCAAATTTGTGAAGGTGTCTGAGAGCATTTTGAAAACACTGATGTAGCACAGCTTCAGTGGGTCGCACAATAACAAGTCGTGAACCACATAGACCTTCTGTGCTACTCTGAAATGTGTAGGGCAGCTGCTGCTGTGTGGCCTTGTGTAGCTGTGTTCATAGATCTGTCTTCAGAGGCAGCAGGAAAGGCAGGTGGATTTCCAAGGGCTCTTACCATTTCTTGTTTGCTGCTTTTATAGGAATGCTATTGTTTTTGTGAAATACATGCGGAATTAGAGCTGAGTTTAACTCTTCCTAAATCACATTCAGCTGATATTAAAAGCCAGTGTTGTCCCTTCCTGTGGAAGGAGTGTGGTTTGTGGGTCAAGCAGAGGCAGAGGGAGATTGAGTGAGCTTATATATATGTAGGGAAAAATTAAATTTGTGAGTTAGAATAGTTTACTTTTATCATTTCAGGGGAAAAAAAAAGGCATTTATGTCCATCCTGTAGGTAATCAAGCGTTCACTTGAAGTGTGGGGTAGCGAAGAAGCTTTGCAAGAAGCAAAGGAGCTCCGCCGTGACAGCAGAGAGAAGATGAAACAGAAGAAGTTTGATAAGAAAGTTAAAGGTAAAGGGTTAAACTTACATACTGCAGTACCTGAGGTTCAGTCCCATTCTGTTTGTGTCTACATTTGATTAAGGTACTGAGAAAGTATTCAGTGTGGCAAAATTCAGGTTTTCAAGAACTGGGGATCAGACTGGAGTAGTCTGGTCTGACCTCATAGCTGACTGTTCTGGGTAGAGAGGGTTGGACTGTAGGACTGAGGTCCCTTCAAACCTAAATTACTCTCTTGTCCTGAGGATGTGATGTGACAGAAATCAGTTATGATGGTTCATTGTGGTATTCTTTTAACTTTTTGGGATGATCCAGAATGTGCCATGGATTGTTACTGTTACTTTTGTCTTGTGGAGAACATGGATTTTTGTGGCAGTGGGTTATAATTCTGTCATAGATAGGCCCTTGGGTGGAGTGACTGTAAATGAGGGTAGAAAACGCCTTTCCCCAGGATCCATCACAGCATTTCCGGAAGCTGTCTTTACTGCCCTTTTATCCTGGGACTTTTTTCCTGAGAAGTTAGTATTTATGAGAGTATTTGATGGGTTGAACTTTCTGTGCCACCTGTAGCATCTCCACTTTGCTTTGGCTTGGCACTGAGGGGCAGAAAGCTCCAGCTGGGTGTACTGGCCCTGTGTGGAGGCACAACTTGCAACTGTACAAATAACCCCTCTGGGCCGTTGGTGTTTGTGCTCAGAAGGACTGGCAGCAGCTGCAGCCAAGGTGCCAGAGTTCAGTGCAAGTACAGCCCTTAATGGGACGAAGTTTGCAGCCTGAATGGCTGGGCTCAAAATGTGACCACGCTTTGCTCTTCAGTATGCTTGCCACCCGCTTGCAACATCCGGGAAATGTCTTGGGCTCTGCTGCCAGCCTGTGTGCTCAGGAGAACCCAGGGATTTCACTGCAGATGCTGCAGAGGCAACTCATATTACTGGGCATAAAGCTTAGAGAATGCCAAGTCATTTGGGAGGCTCACTGTGACCTGAATGAAAATGACTTTATCTTGGTCATGTAATATAAATGAAGTGTTCTATAAAAACTTTTCCTTTGCATTTCACCAACCCCTTTTGGACACCTTTGAATGGCTTTGTGTAAAAAGGCAGCGAGCAACATGTCTTTAGTCCAGAGGGAAAGGTTTGCCTGTGAGATCCCATGGTGGTGTAGTTCTTTTTAACCTTTAAAAGAGGCAAACAAGGTGAGGATTGCAAGGCAAGTCAGAGCTTGTTCTTGCAAGAGCAGATACTTGCTGAAAATTTATGGGAGGCAGGCAGCAAGCATTTTGTCATCTGTAGACTTCAGGCAGGTGGTTAAAGCCTGAGTTTTGTTAAACATTATTTAGGATTTATTAAAATCTTAATATTTTCTTGTATATCTCACCAGAACTCCGCCGTGCTGTGAGGAGTAGTTTGTGGAAGAAAGAAACCAGAATCCATGAACATGAGTATGGACCAGAAGAAAACACTGATGAAGATACATATAAAAAGACATGCACTGTATGTGGCCATGAATTAATTTATGAGAAGATGTAGCATTAATCTGGTTTTGTTTGTTTTTAATTTTGTTTTGTGTTTAGTGGTATTTTTTATTAAAGTCAAATAAATGCTAATTATGAACAAGCTGTTGCCAAAGTCTGAAGAGTTAAATCTTTCAGTTGTAAGAAGCTCATATAGAACAGTAAGCTGTAGTTTTTAAACTCTATTTTAAGGTAGACTATAACACATTTGCAACGGTTTAAAAATTTGTATATTCTGGCCAAAAGATAAGTTTTTATTGTTGTACTTGATACATTGATAAAATGAAGGTGAACTTTGCCACTGCTGGTCTGCCTCTGTCAGAGGAGGAAGGTTCTGTGCTCTCTGTTTTGTCCTGACTGGTTTTCAGTTACTAGTCAGGGGTGGGCAGAGGGGCAGTGAGCTGATAAAGCAGCACTTTCAGTGGCTGGAGACCATTTGAGTCAGGTTCTACTTTGGCTGAGATACACAGCTTCATAAAGGAGCATTCTCAAATGGAAAGCTGCCTGCTCCTGGGGAGGTTCTTGCACATGTCTCTCATTTCTCACAGGGGAGAGTCCTGGAGTGTGTCCTCTTTTTTTTTTTTTTTTTTTTCCCTCCAGCTTATAGACCAGAGACTAAGGCAAGAATACTTGTCACTGGGGACAAGCAGGAAAGTACCATTCCAAGGCAGAGCTCTCTGAGCACACCTGAATGATGTTTGCTTTTAGCAGAGGGTGGATTTACTTCCGGGTTCAAATTTCAAATCCTCATTGTTGCAGTGATTGGGGAATGCATGTGGAAATGGCTGAAGGGAAGGAGCATGTTACAGGTAGTGGCTCTGCATTTCTTCACTATTGTAAATATGGTGGATCTCTAAGAAGTCTCTGGAGCCTGTACTGGTGGCAGATGTGATGGTCAAAGGCCATCTTGGGCACACTGACCATGAAATGATAGTTTTTGATTCTTGGTGAGGTAAGAAAGGGTCAACAAAACCTCTCTACCTAAGACTTTCAGAGAGTTCACTGTGACCTGTTCAGGACACTGTTTGAGAGTCCCTTGGGAAACAGTCCTTAAAAACAAAGGGGGCCAGGAAGACTGGACATGTTTTGAGAAGGAAATCTTAAAGGCACCAGGAGCAGGCTGTCCCTAAGTGCCAAAAGATGAGTCTTTGTGGTAGAAAACCAGCCTGGGTGAACAGGGAGCTTTCTCTGGAACTCGGGAGAAGAAAAAGCTTATGACCTCAAGAAGGGGGCAAACAACTCAGGAAGAGTACAAGGATGTTGTTGGGCCAGGTAAGAGAAAATTAGAAAGGCAAAAGCTCTGCTAAAACTCAGTTTGGGCACCACTGTGAAATATAAACTTTTTATGAATACATTAACAACAAAAGGAGGACCAAGGAAAATCTCTACACTTTACTGAATGCAGGAGAGAACATGTCACCAAGGATGAGGAAATGACTGAGGTACTTAATACTTTCTTTGCCTCAGCCTAAAGACAAAGACCAGTTATCCTCGGGGCCACCAGCCCCCTGAGCTGGTGGACAGGAATGGGGAACGCAACAGACCCCCTGCAATCCAGAAGGAAGTAGGGATCTGCTGAGTCATGACACTCGTAACTCTGGAACCAGATGGGATTCATGTAAGGGTATTGAAGGAGCTGGCAGAAGAGCTTGTCAAACAGCTTTATCCTCAAACAGCTGACCAGGCAGGTGCCAGACAACTAGAGGCTGGTCAGTTTGACAACTATCCACAAGAAGGGGTGGAAGGATCCAGGGCATTACAGCCCTGTCAGCCTGACCTCAGTGCCTGACAAGGTTCTGGAACAGACCATCTTGAGTCTGATCACATGGCACATGCAGAACAACCAGGTGATCAGGCTCAGCCAGCATAGATTTAGGAAAGGCAGGTCCTGCCTGACCAACCTGATCTCCATTTACACCAGGGAACCCTCTCAGTGGATGAGGGCAAGGCTGTGAATGCTGTCCATCTGGACTCCAGTAAAGCACTTGATACTGTCTCCCACAGCATTATCCTGGAAAAGCTGCTAGCCCACAGCCTGGACGGGTGCCCTCTCCACTGGATTAAAAACTGGTTGGATATCCAGGCCCAGAGAGTGGTGGTGAAGGGTGTTGTGCAGAGTTGAAATCTCATCACTGGTGGGGCTTGCCAGGGATCATACCTGTGTAATATCTTTATTGATTATCTGAATGAGGGGATCGGGTGCACCCTCAGTAAGTTTACAGACAACGCTAAGTTGGGTGGGAGGAAGGCTGGGATCTGGACAGCCAAGGCCAATAAAAAGAGGTTCAATGATCTGAGGCCAAGTGTCAGGTCCTGCCCTCTGGTCACAACCACCCCATGCAACACTACAGGCTGGGGGAAGAGTGGCTGGAAAACTGCCCAGTGGAAAAGGACCTGGGGGTCGAGACTGGAAGCTGAACAAGAGACAGCAGTGTGCCTAGGTGTCCAAGAAAGCCAATGGGATCTTGGCTTTTATCAGCAAGTGTGGCTAGCAGGATCAGGGCAGGGCTTGTGCCTCTGTTCTCAGCACTGGTGAGGCCTCATCTTGAGTTCTGTGTCCTGTTCTGGACCCCTTAATTCAGCAAAGACACCGAGGTGCTGGAGTGAGTCCAGAGGAGGGCAATTTTGCTCAGGAAGGGTCTAGGGAGGAAGTTCTATAAGGAGCAGCTGAGGAAGCTGGGGTTGTTTAGCCTGGAGAAAAGGAGGCTCAGGGGAGACCTTATCTGTTTGTAGAACTCCCTGAAAGGAGGTTGTAGCCAGGTGGGGGTTGGTCTCTTTTTCTGAGCAACCAGTGACAGATTGAGAGGACACAGCCACAGGCTGCATCAGGCGAGGTTTAAGTTGGACATCAGGAGGCATTTCTTCACAGAAGGGGTTGTTAAACATTGGAACAGGCTGCCCAGGGAGGTGGGAGTCACTGCCCCAGCAGCTATTTAAGAAAAGACTGGACATGGCACTCAGTGCCATGGTCTAGTTAACAAGCTGATGATCGATCATAGGTTGGACTTGATGACCTCAGAGGTCTTTTCCAACCTAATTGATTCTGCGATTTTGTTAGAGGAGGAGACAAGGTGTCTAGAAAGGACAGATGATAGTTCCAGTAAAAGATCTTCACTTCTCCAATGCTTTGTTTGCAGCCCCCCAATAATCTGCCTTCCCACTAAGCACAGAAGGACTTGGGGCGTTGGAAAGGCCTAAGAAAGAGGCACAAGAGGTTGGGTGAAGGGCGGAAGGCAGGTCCCAGTGAGGTTTTTGGAGGTAGTCCTCCATGTCATGGTTTCATGACCCAGTGTTGTGTTGAGTTCTCAAACTCCTCTCCAGGGCAGCTTAGAAGGTGTGAACTAACCACTGAATCATCTGTGGCCACCCTGCAGCGGACCCCCCAACAGCAATCACCACCAGTCCATACCTTCCTGACCTCCTGCAGCAGTACCTCCCCCTGGCAGAGGACAGAAGGTGGCAAGAGAGAGGGAGAAATGTGCACATCAGCAGCCCCTTGCCCCTTGCATCTAGCAACACATAGCTGCGCAGGTGGGGAAGCGTCTTAGACCAGTAGCAGCACAAGGAAAAGGCTTGTGTGTTAGTCAGGGTACCAGCACAAGTGCTAGGAGGCAAAACTGCTCCACACCCCTCTGCATTTAAGACCACCAAAACCCAGCATGACTGGTCCCCAAAAGAGACAGGACACACACTCGCAGCAGCAACTTCCTTCGCCTTCATTTATTTTCATCTTGTGCATTTTTTTCCAACCACACCACATTTCTACAGCATCTTTATGCTACCCACCACCACATGCTTTAGGCAGTTCCAAGTTTCTCCAGTTAGCTGCTGGTATCACTGCATAAACATCTTCTCTTTCCTATAATTCCAATCAGTTTCCTAGTCAAGTCAGATGTACACCATTAGACCTTCCAGGAGATGAAGGTGTCCAACAGACTCAAGAAATGTAATCAAAGCTCATGCTCAAAGCTTGGCAGGACTGGAAGTTAAAAACAATTTCAAAAGCCATTCCTATTTGGTTTTATAACATAGGATTACACTCAAGCATTTGCAACTGTATCCCCAGCATCAGTACTTGTCAAGGCTCAAAGAAAGTTACAGGTTTGCAAGTTCTAACTGCATTACCAGTTTAACAGAAATCACATTTATAGTCTGAACCCCCACCATTAGTTAATATCAGACACTGACCCAAGCCAGTGAAAAAACTATTAAACTCCAATTAAAACCTCTAAAACATTAAATGTTTCTTAAAAAAAAACCAACCGACAAAAACTCCTATTTGATTACTTAAGAACATTAAAAGAAAGATCTGAAGCACAAGTCCGTGCATGACTGACAAAACTCCTGCATAAAGCAAATTTACAACAAATAACAGTACACCCTGAAAGAATGGGGGGATCAGTCAAGTCTGAAAGGGCAAGCAGAAAAAGCATAAGTAACAGATCTAAGTCTAAGAGGCTATATTGGATTGTTACAGGCTACACACAAACTTAGGTCAACAGTCAAAGTAGAAATTTCTGGGTATTACCCTCCTCACTTCATCAGGAGGTCACTGGTCAATGTACAGATAAAATGCATTTCTAGGCATAATACTTGAAAAAAATAATTTGTACAGGAACAAAATTCTCAAAGCATGTTAATTTTCTAAGCTAAAACTAAATAGCACTGGGTATGAAATTCTTCTAAACATTCATCTGCAAAATGAAGAGACCAAAAACAGCTTGGAAACAACACTGCGTGCTGACAGACCTCGGCGCCTAAGGCGGTATCTCTGCCACTGACCACTGACACAGACCCCTCTGGTTTGGCCTTTGGGTGGGTACGTAATGTTACCTGCATAACTCAAAACCAAGGCTACTCAATTTTCAGGTTGCGTTCTCCCAGTCTGTCTCCTGTGACATATCACTTAATTCAACATTACAATGTTTTCTCAAGACATGGGAGCAACATGCTTTTGTCACATGTTAAAGCAAGGGAAGCATAGCAGACATAGCCACTGCAAAGCAGTTGTTGCCAAGCCAGATGAGGTGGGAGAACCTGGTTCATGCACTGCCACTAACCGGAAAGATTTCTGACATCCCTGCAGGCCTGCAGGTCCAGCCCAGTGCGAATGTGACAGGTCAATTAGTTACTGACTGAAACAAAAACCAAGCTCAAACACTGTCGTCCTCTTCCTGGCATTTGGGGCTAGAGCTCCCAAAATCCAGGCAAGGCTTGCAGTAGTTTGTTCCACTCCAACTCTTGCTTACTGTCTCTGGTTATCAGTGAAGAATGCTGCCAGGAGCAGTTCATTATTTTTTCACCACACTGTAAAAAAGATTGCATGTTCCAGAAGTGGTCCATGAAGGTTCACTACTGACTGTTACAGATACTGAAATAAGACGCTAGACAATACATTTTAAAAACATATTTCAATTGTATTATATGTTCTTTCAAACTGAAAATCTATCTGGCTTCATAATAAACAAATTCATACACTCTAAGCTCCTTTGAAAATATATTTCATATGCCCAGTGTTAAGACATTTTCCTATGCCATACTAGAGAACTTACCACACAGCTGACTGAGAAGATGCATCCCCTTTCATACGGACAAAACACTATGAATTGTTCTTCATTTCTGCAATTCCTTTGATTTAAAGGACAGGCAGAGGTAAAAAATTCTATTGTTTGGCGCTTTTTTGTTGTTCTGAGTATAGGATTTTTTGGAGGGGAGGAAGGGGTTGTGCCTGATTTTTATTTTTGTATAGGCAAGAAGGGAGAAACAAAATCACTATCATGAAGCGAAGAGTCAAACTAAATTAAAAGACAGCAAAAAGAATTAATACTTTACTTCACAAATATCCCCTATAGATCATATCTTTTAAGGCTTATGATGCTTACACAGTTTGTTGTTTGTTTAGAGTACTCTATTGTTTTATACAGGAGCACATGAAAGCCAGTTTTACTCAAAAAATTCTTTCATCCCCATGTTAAGTTTTGCCATTAAAAAAAAATTAAATTCACTGAAGTCCTGCAGACAAGACTCTGTCCGTGAACAATCCCTCAGGCCTGCAGAGCACAGAACTGCTGAAACACAGCCAGTATGTGGTGGTCCAGTTCAGCCGTAAACAGGAGGTTCTCTAGGGTCACCATGTACTGCTGAATTATCTGGTGGTGCTGGTAGACAAAAAACAAAACACACATCTTTACTGTTTATATTGATACAAGAAGAGTCAGAGAAGTCAAGACATTTAAGAATCACAAGCCAAATGTTTTCATCCAAACCATTCAGCATATCCCATTTCCACAACAGAGCCACTACTAACTGCAAGAACAAAGCCTGTTCTGAAATCCTGTCTTGAGAAGCGCTGTGCTCCCTGCAACTCCTGGATTCCGAGTCCTGTGCAGGACACAGACACTGTGTCATTGCACAGGTATCTGAGAAGAATCACAGCATTTCCTTTCCTCTGAAGACACATCTACTAACAGAGAAGGGTTTATCCCAAAGGAGGATTACACCACTCCTCCCATTATTCAATGTATCTTGGGCTCGCACAGGTATAACTTCCTGTATCTCCTCACTTTCATCCAGCCACCTGTACGTGTTAACTGATTTAATACAAAGTCAACCACTCAAAAATAGTTTTCAATAAATGTTTGCACACCTTATTAAAAGGAATCCTGCAACAGTTTAATTCCATTCATTTAAAATACATCTATTTTAGCATTCTTGTTCGTTCACAACTTTGCCCGCACTATAAACACACAGTTAAGTGGAAATCAGCAAAACTCATAATCACATCTTGAAATATTTTTGCATTGTGCTTACAGTGAGAGAATTAGTCAAGGATCAGCCGCCCCACCAGGCTGTGGTGGAGGCTTGGCCAGAGCCGAGTTAAGACCGGGCCGCACACGAGCCTAAGAAGACGTACTGCTGCCACCTATTGCTACTCCAGTGAAGCGCTCCCCTCTCCATCCGCGAAGTTCTCCCATCCCGCACGGCCCTGCCAACAAG
>JAWWLZ010000094.1:25179915-25190546 GCA_035041345.1 Poliocrania exsul
AAGACTATCAACACCAAACTGACTCTTCAGATCAAAGTTCTCCCATTCTCAACATGCAATGTATCAGTGGTGGTATAAGGTACACCACTGAGCTCAGCCAAAGACCAGGACCACACCAAGGCAGCAGCTATGTAACACACACCAACAGGCTTTGTTTAGAAGTAGTACCAGTGCTGTTCTACTTTGGCAGGCTTAGATACCACTTGCAAAATGACATGATAGCAACAATATTGTGCTGTCACGTAAACATTCATCTCCCAACTCAGAAAGAAAAACGTTAAAGTACGTACTTTGTAGAAATAGCAAAAGCTTAATTGTACCTTCATTTATAGATTAAATGATGTACTGGCAACTTAAAATGGTAAGTCAGAGACAAGTAACAACCCAAATCAAATGCTTGTTACCTAGTAAAATCATGTGCAAGCTCTGAAGAAAAGATCCAGTTTGCTACTGCAGCACAGTCAACAATCTGTGTTCGAATCATCTTGTCCACAAGCACAGCAATCATCTGTATTTTGTGAAAGACAAAACACACACAATCTGTACAATATTCCAGCCTCAGATAAAACCAGAGATGCTTTGATGCAAATCTACATCAGTGGTATCAGTGAGTAATTTCAAGTACTTTAGGAAGCTGGGTAGTCTAGCCTAAAACATTTGAAATGAGGGGATCTATACCAATTATATAAAGCATTGTTATTTTGTTAACAACCTTACCTACTTCCGAAAGCATTAACGTACACATTCCCATAAGAAAAGCAAAAAAATCAATAACCAGAGTTGTAACTGAGGCCTAGCATTTGGCATCAAAGTACTCAAACCAGAGCATATATACCTGTCAGATCACCATAACGGAGCTACTGTAAGCCACTATCCTTGAACTACGACAGCCTTCAAACATGACAGTAAGCTTTCCTCTGTGGGTCCTATGAATTTCACAACAGAGCCAGCGTCGTGTAGTCAGTGGAAGGGCTTACTTGCTACAGGCACTGCCATGATTCTGAAGCAGTTGCAAGCAATACACCAGGCAACTGCAGAGGACAGTTACTGACTACAGAAGTTGCAAGATGTTCAGAAAAAAAGGTTTATCTTAACTACTTGGGTGATTCAATGCCACAGTATCTAAGAATTGCAGCCTGCACTGTATTTATCCTTACACCCACCCATTGTCAAATAAGGAAGTGTAACAAAGCTCCTTTTAAGGAAGGAAAATTAAAATAACTGAATTAATCATACAGAGGACTCAGCACTCAACTTTCAAGTCCCAGGACAGCATCCTATGCTTTATTTGTCTTTCTGTATTGACAGGAAGAATGTCTGGTTATTTAGCCTGATCTTCCACGAAACATACATCTAGGATTTTGAGAAAACATTTGATTTCAATGTTAAAATTTCTCTTTATGAAGTCACCACCACAAACTTGCTTATAAGTCCAAGGACTACTGACTCCTGTTGTTAAATCCCCAGCTGCAGCACAGCTGCATCAGTGCTCCATGCCTTGCAAGTACTGATGGTAGTCTGAAACAATTCAAAAGACATTCTTATAGACATTGGGAGTAGGGTGAGCAACCTAAAAAAAGACTCAGCCTGCTGTCAAGTCACCATTCCTTCTGTGTGGACAGGGAGGTTGTGGACTCAGGAATAAAAAAAAAAGGGAAGAGCTTGATCAGGAGCAAAACACTGAACTGCAATAAATGAAAGAGAAGAAAATTTAACTTCCATGGTCAAGTAGAACAGCAGTCCTTCTTTACTTTTGCACTTGACATTTTTAAAGTAATCTCAATTTACTCATAAAAGTCTAACATGACTATTTAGTGTGGGTTTGAAACATCCATCTCTGGTCACACTGCAACACAAAGGAATGAAGAGAAAGAGGATGCAGATACTAGACTGTAGCAATGAAATTTGTTCTGATCCACTTAAATGGCAGTAAAAAGCAGGTCAGACTGTAAATGTCACATTTTCAAGGTCACTAAACTGCATAGAAAGCTAAATATATTAAAAAAAAAACCCAAAACACCTCCTTTTTTGATGTTTTTAAGAGGTAGCAGCTTGCATGGGGTTATGTCCTAGGTGCTTGTTTTTCCCACTAGGGAATGGCCCACAGGTCTAGTAGCAGATGCAAGGATTACCCCTGGTTCCCAGTGGCATGGCTTCTTAAAGGCTGGCCTGTGCAGATGCAAGGTACTTACCAGCACTGACGTGGAACACACACCAGTAACGAAGATATGAAATAACTAATGCAGGCAAACTCAGCCCGAGTTCCTTATTTATTAATATTTATAGAAAAATGACAGCCGAGGGAGAAAGCAACTGCTGTGAAGAAACTGAACAGTTTAAACGAGCAAGGCTTTTTTTGTAGGTCTTTCAGGGTGTTATTTCCTCTGGCTCGAGAATGAACATAATCACAGTACTGTCAGACTGATATGTTCTGAACAGCCACTACTGCAGCTCTGCTCACCCAGTCCACACACAACAGTGACTCCAGCATGAGCTTTGTGTAATAACTGGATGGCTTTCACCAGCAACTGCATAAAAAAAACACCTCCACAACACAGAGCTAAAACCCCTAAGAATCCACATTTCTGGGAATCTTATTTCAATTTACGTATCTATGCTGTTTTTCAATTTTGAACAAAACCATGATTTTGGCAAAAGTTAGTCTTATGTATAACAAACAGCATAGTATGAATCTGAGTAATAATGAAGCCTTTGCCCTCTCAAACTGAACTCTTGTGGAAGATGTAACATCAACAGATACTTTACAGATATTTTACATTCAGCCTTCATTTTAGGCACTAGTAACAACATCAAATACAATCTGAACTTTCCTTAAGATTACAATAGATGAGTTATTTTTAAAGGACATACAGAAAACTGTATTTTTTTAAATTTACATATGACCTCTGCACGTTGAAACACACAAAAATACTTGACATTACAGCTCTTACCTGTGGATGATTCTTCCAAACCTCATATACAACCCTCAGAACATGGAGTTTCCCCTCATCACTTTCAGCAAGCGTTTTGAAGACTTCATGAAACCTTTTAACAGATATAAGTAGTCAGTGTAGGGCCTGGGATCAGGGTCAGATGAGCAGCAAAGGAAAGATGTTTAGATTGGCCAAAAGAAAATTTCGTGACTATCTGCATCATTTCCTGGACAACTGTTCCCTGGAAAACATAACCATCCTGAGCTAAAATAGACTACAAATCCATTGCATCTCCTAAAAGCAACTTACATCTTAGTGGTGAACCTACTTCCTGAAGCTGGGCTATGTTCCTCATACTCTCAAAAGCAGGAGACACTTTCATGCTTCATGTGCTTATCTATACACAGCTGGAGCAAAATTTTCTGCCTTTTAAGCCTTAGACCTTCCTCTTGACATTGTGTTTCCATAACTTTAGACGCTTATCCTAAGTGCCTCTTTTTGAAGGAATTGCTGCTAAAAGCCTCTGTTTTAGCAGTTAGGCCAAATGCTTCACGATGTTCACAGGCCAGCTTATTCCAATGAAACTATAGAGAGTAAGACGCTCTTTTTGATCTCATGGCTGCACTGCTGGTGTGCAGCAGTGAAAATACTATTAGTCTAAGTATTCTTAACAGCCTACCTCCTGCACTCTGACTGCAGGTTACTACCTGCAGCTTGTTATCAACATGGCCTCTGTAGAGCTCCCAGATGCATGTTTTTGTAACAGCTTCAAGTATTGTTAGGGACAAATAACTCACTAAGATGTATGTGACTGCCTTTCACATAACACGAACACTTGAAAGCAACAACAAAACACACAGGATTAAAAATGTTATTTTATCTATTTTTCTAAAAATGATGCAGTGAATTCTTTACAAATTCTTTATAAGTTCCAGCATATCTTTAAGGGATGAACTCCAAAGTATTTTAGGATGCATTTCATTCAGCTTTGGTAGACAGAAGAAGCTTACAGCACACTGATTTAAAGTTTCATGGTTGTTTTTCCTTGGTTTTTATACAGATGCAACTGTCCTTGAGTCATAGTCATAGTATAAGATATTACAATGGCAGTTCCCCAGTCATTCAAATGTAAGGAGAATCCCTTGTTCCTCACCATAATCAGCAAATTAGTAATTCTAAAACAAAGTAATTTTCCAAACCTGTCTCATTTGTTTGATTTACATCACATGGCTGTAATATGTAAGTTTCTGTTAATGTCATTCACATAAATACAATGTAGCATTTATACCACCCCTCCTTCAGTAAACAGTGTCATTAGTTCTCCTAATCATACAGCATTGTGGAGCACCTAAAATACTGCTAAAACCTGCAGTTCACTTCTTTTATCATGCATTTCACTGTCATAACTAAACTAAATTGTAAGTCCCAAAAATAACAAACACATTACACTTACTTTGCCAGGGCACTGAAGGAATGGCTGAAAGACTTGGCAGCTAGATGGAGCAGAGTCTGAACAAAGACTTCTATTTTCAGAGGGTTGAAAGAAAATCCTTCACCTGCAAGTTATTTAAAGTTAAAACTAGGAAGTACTTCAAGTAAAGCACATAAGCTACTCATAGAACTGTAGATATAACTTATGGTTTTAGCTCATTTCACAGAAGAGTTCCAACAACAGGCTTTTGCAGGACTGAGCAGGGAGCAAGTAAAGATTCCTCCCAAAAGTCCATGTTTTAAGGCTCCAATTTCATCATGGAGAAAATGTGCAGAAAGAATTCTGGTAAGTGAAGAAGCTACCAGAGACACAGTCTCTCTACCAACATGTACCAGCACTGATGGACTGCAGCAGAGAAAGTCAACAGAGGAAACTGCAGTCGTGCACTAAGATGAAGGACTCGAAGACCATAAAGAAGGAGGCATGGATGAGGAGAGAGGAAAGTAAGGACTACTAACATATAGAGGCTGACCATTTTGGATACAGGAGAAGGGTCCAGCAAGCATCTATAGCAAATATGGGTATTAGGATGAATGGTGTGAAGCCCTCTCCTGTACCTGCAGCTACCTGCAGCTGAAAACAGGCAGGAGGGAGGGTACTAATTAGTGCATAATGCCCAAAGCAAATCAGTAACCATGACAGTGGATCCCAGGGGAAAAAAAAAACTCAACAGATGGTTGCTGCTCTCTGCATGACAGAGCACTTGCAAATATTACAGAAACAATGAAGTAGTCACTATTGTTTAGATCACTTCTAACTCTCTCACATTCCTAATTCCATACAACATACAGGCTTTAGGAATCAGTGCTGCCTGTGGCTGCAAAGCTAAGGAGAACAATGCAAGAAGTCCACTCTGAGTTTTCATCTGAGGAAGATGACAGCAGCAGTCTGGCTGTCCTATCTGCTGTTGAACAGCACTGAGGGGAGGGAAGCTGTCAGGGCAGAAGCAATGAATTTCAGA
The DNA here is from genome assembly GCA_035041345.1 of Poliocrania exsul. Taxonomy (NCBI): domain Eukaryota; kingdom Metazoa; phylum Chordata; class Aves; order Passeriformes; family Thamnophilidae; genus Poliocrania; species Poliocrania exsul. Next base: position 25,185,302 of record JAWWLZ010000094.1, read on the forward strand.
GGTGGGGATGACAGCATGAACTGCCCGCTGCAGCTGAAGGCAAAGGGAATGTTAAATTCTTTCTCTCTGTCAATACATAGATCAAGAGCCTGGTTACTTCTGTGCAGGAAAAACAGGCCTGATGCACAAATAAGATGTTTACAAAAAACCCTAACAATGGTGTATTATTTCTATTTACTGTTAAACTGAAACCAACTACTAGAAGGAAAAGCATACAGTTCTGTTAACCTCCACACTCAAAGCTCCAAACCATGGCATATCAATCTACACACAGGATAAAGTACAGCTTGCCAGAGCCTAACAGAATGTATCTTACCATCATCGTCATCCTGGTTTGGATTAGGCACATCTTTTAAGATACTGAAGATTTCATCATTGCTGGCCTTATTTTTAATTGCAATTGTTAAACAGAGTGCCACAGTATATCCAGGAAGAGACCCTGAACAAAAACAAAGAGGTCAAAAATATGCCAAGGCAAGTAAGTGAGTACTTTTAACATTAGTTTATCTCTCAGAGAAACCAGTACACTTCTCAGACACATCTACAACTAGCTGTTTCTAGTATCATTGTCCACATCAATATTCCACAAAATAGCTCAACATGTTTTCTGGTCTTCCCAGGAAAATCAAAACGTTGAGTAGGACCCTTAGAGCTGAGGTCAGGTCACCACTTTCCTGACTAAAGTTCTACTTCAGTTTCAACCAGTTTTCCTTGGTTTTCCTCATTGTACCTGTGATGATGATACTTTTATGCTTAGGATTGTATATAAAAGGAATAATAAGGTATCTCTCAGTCTTTATGTTGCCTGCTCCCTCTGTATGCTTCATTAAATCAAATTTCTTGGTAAATATTCTACTGCTTCATGAAGTTTTAAACTCTGATTATTACTTCATATGCTGCCTTTGCCGCATATGTGTGGCCAAACAGAGGAAATGGATGAATTGTCCAATTTTAGACTTCTGGCAAACAATACTGCACACAACATGATATACCACCTCAGCAATATGGAATTTCTTTTCTTCCTAAGTAACAGAGAGGATTTTATTACAGAGATCCAGGCTTAATATGCATTAATTGCTCATGTGAAGCATATTTACCCATATGAAAATTATGCATATTTATTTGAACTGTATTCTTCTTTATGAAGACAACTGATATTACAGTTAATTTCATGTGTTCTCTTGTTCTGAAACATTTCTTTAACTTAAGCACTAGTAACTTTAATACTTACTATTACTTTCATCTCCATATTTGTAAATGCACACTGGATTAGCAGGACTGAGGACAGAAAAACTTGCAGGAACAATGTCTATTATTCGCTGATGATAGGAGAGTCTGGAAACAACAAGTTTCATAGCAGTAGAATTAAAATGAGAATAACACCATGGCAAATTTTAATGTGACTGCTTTAAAACCATTTTCCTGCATTTAATTTCCACAGAACAAGAGTCAGGATGCTTGTACAACAGAATGGTAGTTTTTGCTGGATCCTACAAGCTAAGTAAACCAAACTTACTAGAAGATGCCTTCTATTTGAATAACCTGATGCTCGAGTTTCATCTTCATACAATTAATTTGCCTTGTGAAAAGGCTGCCTCATAGGAAGTTTTAGGCTGGCAAAAGCCTATGATGCACTGCAGAAAACTAGGAAGATGTTGTTATTCAAAGCAGAAACAATATTAAACTGGATGTCTTCGTTTTGCTTTCCAGCTTAATTTCATTTCCACAAAGGTGTAATTTGCTACTAGAGTTTTTAGTGAAATGGAAGAGCATCACAGAAAAATTGCATTAAATTTTGCAGCACAATACTTTCATATTTCCTAGATAGGATTCACCCAAAATCAGATTAATGTTTTCATGTAGGATGCTGAATAATACACGTATCCAGAACATTCTGCTCTTTCTCTTTCTTATATTCCCCATCTCAATAATTTTAAGTCCAGAGACTGATTAAGTAGTCTTGTTGTTGGGTTTGGAGATTTGGTTTGGATGGATGGTTGTTTGTTTAAGGAAAATGAACATCAGAGGCACCTAGAAGAATCAACATTAGAGCCTCAGTTTTTGGTACAATTAATGGTTAGTTCCCTCCATTTCTGTGAATGCTGAATGCTTTCCAGGAATACAGCCTAAACTCTACTTATTTTCCATGCCTACGGTGTAGGATGCCCTTTTTAACTATGGGTGTGCATAGGCAGCTCACTACCACCTGCATCACTGTTTCTTCCTCTCTCTTTAAAAGTGTCCTGCAGCAGTTAAACCAGATTAAAAATCATACAAACAACAGACTCATGTCTGAACTGACACTAAATTGTTAAGAGATGTGCCTAAGACAAGAGTCAAGTTAAAAGGACTCTCTTACAGTATCAAGATGAAACTGTACCTTGAATGCAACTATCAAAAGATCTTACTTACCGCATGCACTTTTCCAAAACCTCTCTCACAAATTTGGGTTTGGGTTTTTCAAGGTCCTGAGTAAGACAATCTGACCTATCAAAGGACAGAATGAGATGGCTTTTAGTAAAAGAATTTGTGCTTTTGTCTCCTTCTGGCTTGGTCTAATAGGTACAAAACAATCACAGTCTAAAGCCAACTGGAGCATTTGACACAAGAGTGCAGGCAATTCTAAGCCACTGAGGTAAGTTAATCACTACTTCCTTACTGGCAATTGGCATTCTTGGAATCTCATCTCTGTGTATTTTCAAGTAACTTCCCTTCGCCTGCCAGACTAAAAAAAATTTGTGGCTACAGTTAGCTGGCTTTCCCTTTGCTCAGGAAAGAAACCTTGCATGGTCTCTTCCTCCTTCACTGGAATTTTTGAACTTCTGGATGATTTCAAATGCAATCAGACAAAAAAAAAAAAGCCCCAAATACAGTCACTGGCAAGATTTGTGAAAAATAGCACCTTGTGAGAGACAGCCACATAAGCACTGCCATCAAGAAACATTTAGGTGAACTAAAATGAGTTCTTTGAAGACTGCTGCTTGGTCAGTCAACGTGGATGTAACGTGGATCTCTTGGACAGATCACCTACAAAAAGCATGTAGCAGGCTGTGGAAACTTAACCTCAAGCTGATCTCCCTTGCTACATGGGTGCCTGGAATGTTAAGCTCAGGGAACCTATAGTTAGACACTGATGGAGTCCAGGGAACTCCTGCTAGAGACCCAACTTCAAAACACCGCATGGTAAAAATGGACGGCAGGGCAAGCTCCGATGGAACTTCGGGCGCACTAGGATTTGGCAGATGGGAAACAGACCACAAGGTCTCAAGGATAAAGGTTATAATGAAAGGTTTAGGGTAGGACAGAGAGCAAGATTACAGAATGAATACAGGATAGAGAGTCAGCTCAAACTACTTAAAGGAAATCAAGGAGTCATTTCGAAAAGTTTGCAAACAAGTGACTGAGAGTGCAGGATAAATTAATCACATTTCTGCTTCCCTCTTTAAGGAATGGTTACACTGGTTTGAAATTTATCACATGTTCACTAGCAGCAATACAGTGACTAAAGAGATTATCAAGATAATCTACCACTGAGTGCTGGTGAACAGATTAAGAATGATCTCTGAAGACCTAGATGAAGGCAATTAACAGGGCCACCATGCTCCTATTTTTCCTGGATATGTTTAAAATTTTAAGGTTTTTGCAGTATCAGGTTTAAATCAAAAGGAGAAAAACTCACCAGTCATTTCACTCCCACAAGGTCTTAATTTGCTACCAGAGTTTTCAGTGAAATGGAAGAGCCCCACAGAAGATGGCACTCATTTTGCAGCACAATTCTTTTATACAGCTCCTATATGGAATTCACCCAATGGAGGATGCCAGATAGTATATACTTTCAGAACATTTTGCTCCTTCTCTGTCCTGTATCCCCCTTCTCAGTTTTTAGCATAATTTATGGTCAATTCCCTTAATTTCTGTGAATGCTGAATACCTTCCAGGGATATAGCCTACACTCTATTTCTTCCCATGCCCATGGCAAAGCATGTCTTTTTGTCACTACAAGTGTGTTTACCACCTGCAATATCAGGTGTGAATCAAAAGAAGAGGAACTTACCAATCTTCCCAGCTCCAACGGAACTGAAAGTTGCTCAAATGGTGAGAAAACCAGTTTATAAATCTTTATTAAAAGAAAAAGAAAGCTCCATTAAATGTCAGAAATGCAGGAAAACTTTCAGTTGAGCTTTTCTTCTAAATGCATTCTACTTTACAAAGGCAAACCTAAACTCTTTAAGCTGTGAAAGCATTAAACAGGCATTTGACAGAAACAAAAGACTAAGTTTGTAAAGTCAGAAAGAAGCTTTTACAAAACAGACAGCCTGTCATGTTCTGTCATTTCACTTAAAGAGATAACATATTAAACTAACCATTAAAATGTAAACTTAGTGTGAATATGCAACTTTCACATTTTTTATTCCTCCATTAACTGCCTTCCTACACAATGCAGACGTCATTGAAAGGGTAAAATCACAACCATTCTCCTCCTCTGGGCGGCACACACACCATTAACTCCACTTTCAAGTCTTCCCCCAGACCACTAGGGAGCAGGCACAGTGCCAGGTAACAGTGTACTATACAGCTGTGGACAGCTCTGAACACAGAAAACTTGTCACCCATTTGAACTGCCCTGTGTTGACAGCTAGACCTCCAGAGGAGTGTTCCCAGAGAGTAGCAAGGTGTCAATCCTCCACCTCTTCTTTAGACTGCTCTAAGCTAGAGACCACAAAACATTTTGAAAGGCATCAATTAGTTCTAACATGGATTTCTGACTACTTTTTCCATAGCCTCTTCAATTTTGTTCTACACTGGACATTGAGAAATGGTTTCCATCATTTACAAAACACATTTACCTGTCCACACATGTTGTATTCATTGTATCCAAGCGCATGTAGAGCATTTCTGTGGCTTGTGCCAGCTTTAAGTTTCTTTATTAAGGTTTACAGAAAAGCACTAGATAAGTCAGATGCAGATCTTACTCCTTTCAAATTTTATCAACCTTTTGCACTCAAAGATCCCTAAATCTACTCCAAAATCAGGTAAATCCACAGTGGGAAAATAAAGAATATTGTGAGTTCCACCCTCTAATCCCAGCCTGTTTTTTTTCCATCATTGCAACAAGACTGTTGGCTTCTTCCACAGAAAGACAGAATTCCCATCATGTAACAAGCAAAACTGCACTAACATGAACACACACCAATGGCCTAATGGAGTACTTCGGCAATCTCACCCAGTCTCGCTTCCCAGGCAC
>JAWWLZ010000094.1:25190646-25209126 GCA_035041345.1 Poliocrania exsul
TTCCTTTCCTTTTCAGCCTTTAATGTGTCTATGACCGTGCCACAAAGTGTCCAAACATCATGACCCACCGCAACATTGTATTTTATCCTCTTATTAAGACTCCACTTTTGGGGAAGGTTAGAGGAAGTACCAGAACATTGCCCAGAATGCTGAAGAGACTTGCCCACTTGGCTGACCTACATCTCTGCTAAGTGGGCTGTGTTATTCTACCAATCATGCAAGTGTTACAGGCAAAATTTCATGCAGCTGCTGCAAAGTATTAATACTGCCAGTATTTACTGCTATCCCATCAGTTACGGAACAAACAAAATAAAGGCTGCATTTCATGAATGCTCTTCAGCAGCGCAAAAAGGATACAACTTGTGGTAAAGAGCCAGGCTGAAGTTTGCACAGCTCAATCAGGAGTGTTGTGTACATGACTTCAATGTGTGGTGGAGACGGAAGTTGAAACAATTCTGCAAATATTACCTGTAGGAGAGGAAATCACATAATCAGAGCACAGTTCAACGTGGCCTGCACAACTCTTAGTTTCACAATAGCACCCATCAATCTTAAACAATTACCTATCCCAAAAGACCCATACTGCTCTGTCAAACGCATGCTTTGGGAAAAAGAGGGAGAACCATATAAGAGGTAGTGGTAACCCTACACTGTACTAATAAAGTCCACTCTAAGTGTCCCTGTCATTTCATACTAATACAACATCAACATTATGCATCTATTATGCCCAACAAATAGAGCACATAACTGTAGAAATGGGTATAGTTATAATATGAACTACTGCTGTGATACCACGTGACCTGAGAAAAGCAAAAATAATTGGATCCTGCTCAATAATAAATATAAATATTGACTATATTAAAGGAAGCCTAAGCATTTACTATGAAAGATTATTTTCATTAAAATTACAGATATTTTCCACCATGTCCTCTTTTCTCCTACACAAAATCCTATATAAATAAAGGCACATCTTTAAACTGCAAATTACAACCAATATTTCAAATAACAGAAATATATGCTCAATACTCTTTGCAGAAGATCCTTCTAAGAAAGTCACAATAATCCTGCAGTCAGCATCTTTGCTTTTATTTTAGAGTATTCAATATAAGAACAGCATGTTAAGCCCTGAGGACTACAAAAAAAAAATCATCGCTGTACAAATCCATGTCTAAGATTCTGTTTCTTTTGCATTGCATTCTCTACTAAATTTAAATAACATCAAAGGAATCAGGAATCTTTGATTCATTATGGTTGATCAGTTTCTTCTTTAAACTTCTGAATAAAGAAGTAAGCGTCAGAAAAATCTTACTTTTGTAAGGAAGTCAACATCCATTTATAGACTCCAAAAACAGCACAGGAAAACACATTGACTAAAACTTGTTTATTCTAAGAAAGAACTTGAAAGAATAAAAAGACTGTAAGATTCTGGGCAACCCTTCTGTGTTGCCATAATTTGGGCACACTGTTTAGACAGATATGACAAAAAGGTAGGGACAACTCCATTAGGTAGAAAATGGCTCCATTTCTCAAGATAGGAAATAACAACTTGATCATTTGCATTCTGTTTGAGATACTGCATAAAATTGTATTTCTGATACTCATCACAGGTTCATTACCAAATACTCAGTTCAAGTATTTCAATCTGTCATACCATATTTTGTGAAGATTACAAGGCCACAATAATGATCAGGACATTGATGCTCTGAATGTCTGAACTGTGTACAAAAAACTGTAGGAGGGCAACAAGGCACATTAGTCCAACAAGCCAATGAGGCTGCCCAGACATCCTCTGTTATCAGCTACCAGAAATACCCATGTGTGTCTGGAAGAAGCTACTGAGAGAAAGGTGTCACATTTCAGTGTTTCACATGGGTTCCATGTAGCATGGAGCATCCTGTGCTTAAGGAACTGCAAAGTGGAGCCTTGGAGATCTCAAAGGTGGGCATACCTGGGACGGTATTGACAACTCATTTCAGGTTACACTGACTTCTGCCTAACTGTTATGATTCTGAACTTCAAATAACATTTTCCTTTATTTGTTAGGCTACACTATTGCTACAGTTCTCTGACTTACTGAGAAAGTCAGTAAAATTTCACGAATTAAACTATTCTTGAAAGCAACTTACCACCAACATAACTGTTGGTGAGAAATTGTAAGAGAGACCTTACAAGGAAGTTGTGGTAAGCAGAATGAATAGAAGCATTAAAAAAAAAGCTATGTAACCATGCTTATCCTTAAAAACTCTGAATCTTCATTAAAAATAAACAGTGCAGCAAATAATAAAGTGAATATTCTGAAGTAACTCAAAACTGCAAGAAAAAAAGGAAATCACTGGTGTTAGTCAGAGAATCTGTACACTAATCTTGCATTTCTTTTCAGGAATTTCATCACTTTTTATGGCACTTCAAGATACTGGAGGTAAAGTCACTGAATATATTTCAACATTAAGGCATAAAATTAGTCCTAACTTTAATATTCCTCTGTTCTGAATTCAGAGTAGAAAAAGGACACCAAACCTCATGCAACCTCGCAGCCGTATGAATATTTGGCATTTTTGTGCCAAGAGGAATTCTCAGTCCTATTTCTATTAAGATAGATCTTCAACATAAGATTATTCCTTGTCAAAATTATCTTTGAAATTCCTAATTACGACAACCCCTTATGTGACAAGTTGCTATTACCAAAATCTGCTAATCCCTTGCGACTTTTGTTGAAAAGCAAGGAAATTTCATACCATTCTGCAACTTGAAAACAAACTTTTCGAAGAAGGCAGCAAAAGAAAACCTACAATGCTCTTCTGGAAGACATTACAGTGATCCAGAATTCTCTAACATGGAGAATGTCCCAGAAGAAACACACTGCTATTTCACTGCAAGTTCCTTTCAGCACTAGTAGAACAAAATAACTTATTAGAAGATCTAAACATAAAATTCATGAATGGCAGGAGTCCAGCTGGAGATCATCTAGTCAAAAGACCCCTGCGTAAGGCAGAGTCACCTAGAGCAGGTTGCTTAGGGTTGTGTGCTGTTAGGTTTTGAATTTCTCCAAGGACACAGATTCCACAAGTTCTCTGGGCAAATACTTCCAGTGCTCAATCGCCTTTGAATTAGATTTTTCTTATACTTAAATGCAGTTTTTTATATTTCAATTTGTACACATTACTTCTTGTATTTTCATTCAAAACTTTTTCAAACTAAAAGTGACTCAAATGCAGCCATCTCTTAGACTGTGTGATACATGAGAAGCATCACATGTAAAATTTTGAGAAATGCCACTACCTGGATTACCCATGCATTAAGAAATGTTGGTACTTTATCAAAGCTCCAATGCGCTAAGTTAAAATGACAACAAAACAGCAGGACAACCCACTGATTTAAAAGATGTTGTTTGAATTCAACAAGGCTCTGGTTGATTCCCAAATTATTATGCAGTTTAATGGATCTATATGGAATTAACTGGGACATGTTACTTAAAGAATAATGGAGCTATGAAGAGGCGATCCATAAAATCCTTACCTCCACTATGTGGTAGTTCAAGGGGATCTTGTTATTTCCTGGATAGCTCAACAGCTGTGCAGCACTGCAAAACACAGACACATTTAACTCAAACATAACACATCAAATGTGACATAAATATCAAATAACACAATTACAGAAAATGCTTAATTCTGGGCAAGAGTTCCAACCAAACCAGCACCAAACACATCAATAATGCTTCCAAAGCATGTTCATCAATCCACGGAGCACTTCAAAGAAGAAACAGCACAAGAACACACTGGCATTGCCTGAACTATGATCTATAACAATCCACTTTATGTAGTAGCTACATTGCTTTGCTTAAAAAAGTCACTGTGATCTGCAATTCTAGTGCCCACATAAGAAAAGGGAAAAAACCCTACCCCAAACAATTAAATGTTCAGAATTACCTGAAGGCACAATAAGCCAATGGGTTATGTAAGAAACTCTCATGTTTCAAATGCTTCCTCTTTTAATCAGGTTGTTCCCATCTATCATTAGTGCAAAGCAAACAACTAACCTCTCTAGTAGTCCTTTACTGTGCTCTGATAATTAACAAAGACTATCCCAGTAACTACAACAACACTGAGTTTCCAGTTTCTGATGAATCAATACTGCAACCAAAAAACTTCATCACGTGCCATCACCAAACCCCACATTTCTGCCCATTTTTTCACACATTGTATACAGGTTGGTAGTTTTCACAGGGAAGCACAACACCTGTGGCAAACCACCTCAGTTGTCAATTACCCCCATCAAACATTGCTTAGGCAGAAATGAAGGAAAGTGCCTTGACTGCCTTTTTGCACAGCTGAATTGAAACTAAGAAACCTACTGGCCCTGCCCACTCTGGCTCTCCAGAGTGAGCTCAATTATCTCTGCCATGTAATTCCCAGAAGGAAATGCAGCAGGGAGGCATCGATAAACACCAGGGTGACATCAGCTGCAGATGAATAAGCTCAAGGCTCACTGCCCCAACAAATGAGCCTCCTCAAAATTCCAAGAAGAATATCCCAGGAAGAATAAAGTGTGTTTGAATACTTTTTGCAGCACATTCTGGATTATCAAGGGATTCCCTTCCCAGGAAGCCACTGTCTCCCTGGATCATACAGACTCTGTTATCTGGATATTACAGACACACAGTAGCCCTGGCAGCAGTTTTAATACAGCTAAATGTAGTAAATCAGCTTTTGCCAAATACTTCAGGAAACACTCAGTCTCAAGCTCTTGCCTAACCAGTGCAGGACTCTACACATCCCCACCTGGCACCAAAATCATGGCAGCATTTAAAAAGTGCCAAAGCCCCATAGTGCTTCTCCTACCATGTCTTTCTCTCTTTCCAGTGGGATTTGATGATGCAGTGAAGGTTCTCTTCTATCACAAATCGTTCAACGGAGTGGCTACCAGGCATGACAGGACCCTAGTAAGAAAGAATGAATACTCATGAAGATCAGTGCTAGTTTAGTGATACAACATGTAGCAAGCTATCCTTGCATTCACAGGTGGAAAAAAGTGGTCCAACTTCCACAAAAACACAGCGAGGTCTCAGCCGTCCTTTTTCCTTCAAGATTGAAAATCTGATGTAACACTGTTCTACACAAACCTCTGATTCATGTTTAAAACAAAATGAATACTAGGACTCATTACGAGAAGAAATAGGAACACAGTAAGAGAACATGACTCTAAGCTCATAGAGCATCTGCTTCTTCTTTTGCTTTACGGAGTCATTGGGCAAGCTACCACACAGTCTGGAAAGAAAAACACAGTTGAGCTAGAATATAATAAAGAAATAAAGCCATAGTGTGGGAAGAATATACACTCATGTATTCTTCCATGTTCACTGCAAAAAACAGAGGTCAAGAAATGAAGGTAAAAGGCAGCAGACTTACAGGAAATAGAGGTATAAAAGCATTTGGAAAAGCAGTATATATTCTTTTCCTGCACTCCTTTGTTCCACAATATGCATCAATAAATTCTGACAGATGATAAACATTGCAATAAATACCTTGCCTGACCCCAGTCATCAACATTTTGGAAGCAAAGTCTAACTCTGTGAATGCAGTTTTACCAGAGACATTATAGAATTCAGTCAACATTGTCGTTCTAAGCATCATAACATCTAAATTCTGCTCCCCACAAACTTGCTTTTCACAGCAACTTGGTCACTTAGTTCATTTCTTCAGAAGTACCAAAGCAAAACCATCTTCAAATCTCTCACTATTATCCTGGGAGAGGGGACAGCACATTTTGAACAGTATCACCCCAACAATCTAACTGTGAAATCCACCTGCCATCTCCCACAGCCATCACATACCTCAGGGTCATCTGTGTAGTCAAACATCCTAAAAATAACCCTTGGCATAGGGTATACTGAATCTTCAGTGTGAGGTGGAGGAGTGAATGGAGGCAGATTGTGTTGCAGTGCTTCACAAAGAACGCTGTCAAAAGCCAAGTAGGGCCTCAGAATGTGTCGCTCCTGCCAACGGTCTTTTTTCAGCTTCTGAATCTGAGACCAAAGGCAGTCTAAATACTGAAGGAAAAGGGTGAGAAACATCAGACACGCTGAATCTCATAACAAAAATGTAGTTCCCTGAACTATCCAAAACGTATTTCTTAAACTCCCTTCTGAAAAAAACAGTTTCTTAATGTGCTGCTCCAGTAAAACAACAAATAATTTAAGAACTCTAAATACCAGAGCTGCTCCCAATTCTGCACAATATCGTCTTCAGTAAAATTTAATTGCTGGCAGTTTTTTAAACACCAACAGGCAGCTCAGGAGTCCCAGCGGAACTACAGCAGTGAACATCATATCAGTCACTGCTCTTCAGTGGTATTGAAACAGACATAATATCAACATTAAAACTGGAAAGACATTCTGTAGGATTGCCATGCTGGTCTCAGAGCAATCAAAACTACCAGCTACTGTATATTCAATATAAATACAATACTATCAAATATTAAATACCTTTCCCACGGTTTTCAACGCCATTTTGAGTCCCAGCATTCACACACAGATGGCACAGACAGCTGTGCAACTGGCAATAAATAGTCTTACTTTGTTTAATTACCCCAAAACTCTGGAAGCCTGTGGGCTTACTGAATGCAAGTTTCAAATTAAAACTTTTTCAGGAAATGTTTTTACATGGAAGTGCTTTGTCATTTACTAAAATTATCACACTACAAGACATGAACAGAACTGGTAACAATTAGCACCTGAACTGAACAGTCATGTCTGCAAGAACCCTGAGTAATACATGGCCTCAAACGCAGTCAGCTAATCTCTCCTATACTGAATTACATCAGGAAATTCAGACATTGGGTAGGCAGAATATTCAGGCAGACAAATCAATTATCCCTCCAAATTACGATTAACAAGATAATTGCTAAGGCTGTGATTTAATCAGAACACAAAGTAAGAGGGCCATGCTCCAAAATATGCCAGAAAATCAATTTAGATCCCTCTTTTCAATATTTGCCCTGAAAGTTAGGGGAAAGCAAAAACCTCAGGAATATCCAAAAAGGTAAATCCCACACTAAACTAGCCAGATGCCACATGTCCTCTCCATATTTTTGGCTTGGTTGTGGAAGATGGCATGGTAACTGCTGCATACAGTTTCTACATATTTGTTTAGCACTTCCTAAAGTTCAGAAGGCAAAGCCATTACAAAAGTTTCTTTCTGGCAGAGGGAAAAGATTAAGGGACAAGTAAGGAATTACAATCCACTTCACACAAAAGTCTTTTAACACGGAAGTCCTGCAACCTGCAGGTCCAAAATAAACACTACAACCTACAACCATTCCTCACTTCGTAGTATCCCTCAAGGGCCTGTCAGCACACAGGAAAACAACACTTCATGCTCCACAAAACCTGGTATTTTGGACCAATAGTTGGAAAAGAATTCCTCACAGACAGCTAGCTAGTTGGTATTAATGACATCCAGCAGACAATTCAAAGCATTCATACTTTCAAAGGTGCCTTTAATTTTGTGATAAAGCAACATCTTAGTACAAAATCACTTTCCAAACTTCCTGAAAGAATGCATGTAAAGCCCAATCACCTCTTCTTGCGGATGTGGTTTATCAGCCGTCCACACCTGTAGCATGGGTACATGAATCTTCTGGCGGCGTCTGTTTAAGAGGAAAGAAAACCTGACCTTTAACAGACTAATTAAGGGCAACAAATTTGTTTTTTCTTGTGAGTGTACTACTATTTGCTCTCTTCAGCTGATGAAATCTACAGTACACAAGAACAGGTTTGTGATTACTTAAAATGTCTCTATCACTACATCTTGACAACAATGTGAAGCACCTGGACAGAAACCAGTGACACTTGTTAGCATTAATGAAGCAATTGATCAGTGTTCACAGCACACTTACAACTCCAGTTGCTTCAGCATGAGCAGAACAAGACCTACAACATACCATAGAATTACATATGACAGTAAAATTTTTCAAATTCAAAAATCTCTCCACCTAAATGTATTTTCAGAGCTTTTTTCCCTCCCCACAGAATGGTTCAGACCTAAGGCTTTAGAATACTTGTAAGTGAGTAATTATCAAAGCTACTAATTCATACTTAATTCATATATCAATAAGAGTGTTTCTAAGGGGTTACAACTTACTTCAAATAACTTTCTGTCTGAGACAAGAGACGATCCATTTCAGCATCCTTTTTCTCATATAACTCCTTTCCAACCCAAGGCAACGATGACAAAAATGCAAACATATACCAGTCACATCGAACCTACAGGAAGGTAATACACCAAAATCTAAGTATATACATCAGTTCCAACACATTTTGTATAGGTGTACATTTTAATTTAAAACATCAGCAAATTGTCTGGGGAGGATGTAAAGACAAGCAGTTACAGATTGAATTGGCAAGACATTAAAAAAAAAATATGCTTGAAACATCTCACTTTTTGCTTGAACTGTGATGAGCAGACTTAAAAAATGGTGTAATTTTTTGAAGTCCTACAGATTATGAGTACAGCAGAAAAGCCAGGCACTGTGCAACTGTCAAAGTAAGGTAAAACAAATTCATGTGGGCCACTTCACCATAAAGGACCATACTGTCTTACTGTATGCGTGGATTTCCCAGTTGCCATGGGCTCTTTTCACTAATGTTTAGCAATTTAGTTTGCTCTCTCTAAAACCCTCTTGTTCTACATGGAAGTACAGAAGGAACGCAACAGATAAATTATGAAAACAGACCCAGGGAGCCCACAGATCTTTTGCTTACTTGAGGTACATCCTCCTCCTGTGTCACACTCACAAAGTTCTCAAACATAGCTACCATTGAAGGTGCAGCAATTACATGACAATTCACAAGATCAGACAAAAAACGAACCTAAAAAAAGAAAAAAAATGTTTTAAATAAATAATTTTTAATACTTTAATACTTTTCAAATTGGTTGCACAAGAACAAATAAACATTACTGAAATTACTAAAAAACCTCATCAATAGAAGTGTAATATTCATGCAGTACTACAAAGACTGAAGTTCTGCACACTGTAGAGACCCCACCTTTCAAAGCTATAAAACACGTACTGTAAGATCTACCTAAAATATTTTTCATTATAATGTCTGTAATCTGCCACAACAGTGCAAGGATAATGTTCCTAACTAAAGAGTGATGGGAAACACCAGTATGCATTCGAAGATATTCAAACTGATAGTACAGAACAAAACCCTTGTAACTCTCTGCTCTATACAGTATCAGATCACCTTAAAAACAGAAATTCTCGCAATTAGGTCTTATTAGCAAAACTGAACAGCAGTCTCTTGACTAGAGTCTTAATTTTCACCAGTGGGGTTTAGAGAAAGCTGGGAGCTTGGCAGTGGCCTTCTAAATCAGACACTGCTGGAGTTCTAGTACCTTTTTAGCAGGCAAAATCTATAAGCAGCAAGAACGGAGCAAATGGTTTCAAAGATGGGTAGCACTTAAAACTGCTTTATCTTCATCCCTCACTAGTAGAATGAAAACAGCCATCAAAAATAGCTTTCAAGAATCAGATTGTTCATTTTCTTTTTAATTTTTTTCCACGGGAAGCACAAGACTGTCATATACCTCTGAACACAACAGAAACACAATGACCTTCATTTATCTCTTACATTTGACTGTAGAACACATGGGGAGAAGTAACTCTGTTTACCACATTTGATTTTTCATTGCAAAAAAATACACAGTTGCAAGTAAATTTGCAAGTGTAATATGACTCCTCTCTCCCAAAGAAGGAAATACTTCTCACATAACACATATTTCCTCCTGGAATATTTACAGTGCACTGCACATTGATGGCAAAAGAGGCTGTAACATACACTGCAAGGCCCAGCTCTTCTGGAACACAATGGTAAAGGAAGGAGAAGAGGAAAAGGATGAGAAATGTTAAAGAAATAACAAAAAATCTCCACTTACTAAATGCACAGCTTCATTATACATATTTACTTTCAGGCATTCTTTAAGCTGACGAATCATAGCTTCTACAAATTCCCCACCAAAATTGTAGTTCCTGGCATTCAGCAACCCAACCAATGTTGTGTAAACAGTAAGCTTTTCTGGTAACAGACGTGCACTGACACAGGGAAAGAAAGACTGTTAGTTGTTTATTTATAGCATCTTAAAATCTGCTCTTTTAAGCAAATAACAAAAGACCACTAGCATGATCTTACAGTTTTATCCCATGGTTATTACTTTACAGATAATCTTTTTTGTTTTAACCACAGACCCTTACAGAAACACAGGAGCCACTTTCAAGTACATTTAAGGTGTTTACTTTTTACTTACATGTAATTGCTGAGTATTTCAGAAGGTTGGCCAAATAATACAAGTGATGCAATTTATGCAAGGATGTAAGATGTTGTTTTAAGTTTACATTTTGGAAATAATGTTATTACACAGCATGGGGAAGGCCAGGTACTGCTGAAAAGAATTAATTTTCCTCAACCATTTCTGTATGCATGTAAGCTAACTCTGTACGTTCAGAAATGTCTTACTGCTACAGAGAAGCAAAAAAAAAAGGCAGTATTTCCCTTTTCTTAAAAAAACATTGCTAAAAATAAAGTATCTCCAAAACCACAGCATAGGCTATAGAGTCCCCACCACACCCTTCTTTCACACTTGTCTTACCTCCTACCTTAGACCCTGCACAACCCCTCCCTCAGACACCACCCAGTGACTCTGACAGGGCACCTCTGCTCCTGCTCTTTGCAAGGGAGAGGAAGTAGAGCTGTCAGCCAGCAGAGAGTCTGCTTTCTGGTCCTCACATTCCCAACTCCTCTCCTCCAGCAAATGGGCTTACAAAGGCACAAACATACTGTTGCCAGAGGAGAAAGCAGTAAGAAAACATCACAGATAGTAAGACTCAACAAGCATTAGCAGCCAATAGCTTTGGTGGTCTTAAGCAATTCATTTGGAAACAGGATACTGCCCAGCACTGCTGTGTTCCCACAGCTACCGAAGAGCAGCTCTGAAGTTTCTTCTATCTGCTTTGAGCCTTGTACACATTTCAAGTCCAAGAAATGTAAAAGACGAGTTTTCCTTGAATTACACATACTACATAATGAGCTTATTCCTCTATTTCTTTCATTTGTAGTAAGACAAACAGCATGCAAAGACAGCATTAAGGAATTGAAGCTGCTCTTGGCATTTAAATGACTCTAAATGCATAAATTTATGCACAAGAAAACACCTCCCATGTTCCCAGAGCTCCTCCATACGTACACAGTGCACAGTATTCTTAGTATCTTGCTTTTGTAATTGGGCAGATCAGCTTCCAAAACACCAGCTAGGCCCTCCAAGTTGCTCTCCAAAGATGAATTACTCTAAAATTAAAATACATGAAAAAAGTTTTGTCATCAACCAAGCAATACAAACCAGCCTGACTCTCATGTGTAAGACAATGAAGTTGGATAAGACCATCCTTTAACGTCACCTATTTTTTTCAGAGCAACAATCTGGGTTCATTAGCAGTGATGAATCGTTCTCAGTTGCCTGAGAGAAGGAGCAGCTACTCCTCAGAAGAGCTATACTTCACTGCCAACCTCTCTCCCAGGAACTCCAGTGCTCCCCAGGGATGCAAGATGACATCATCTCAGGGGCATCCCGGTAAGGCAGCTGAGCTTTGATTAACAACAGTTGCACCTTCCTTTTCACTGCACCGTCATCTTTTGTCCTTTCATCCCCCCTCTTCCCCTAGCCCCAGATTCTGTCAAGACTAAAAACTTGAGCTCCAAGTTTTATTCCTTCCCATCCCTGGCGGAGTGGAACCACCAGCATCTGCAGCGCACAGCAGTAACTATTCGCTGGCTCTTTATCACTGCCTGGACAACACCACGCTACGATTTAAGCACTCGCTCACCACAGCACGTGGCTTTGCAAAAACTGACAACTTTCCACGTATCTCACAAAACAAGTATTTTCTTTTCGGGGGCCACTGCAGCAGAGGCGCTACCACACCGCTCGGGGAAGGGGAGAGCGCGGCGGGGCACAAGGTTCGCCTCTCCCGAGCCCGCCTACCTTCTCTCCCACCCTGCAGATGAGCGACTCGAGCCTCTCCTCGATCTCCGACGGCTCGGACGTCCTCCGCCTCTTGTGGGGTTGCCCTGCTCCAAGGACACACGGAGCACACACAGCGTTACCAGAGAACCCCCCGCTCTCGCATCCCGCCCAGCCCCAGCCCTCCCTCCGGCCGCGCCGCCACGTCGGGGGATGAGGGGTGGGGGACGGGGGACCCACCATCGCTGTCGTCGCTGTGTCGCCGTCGCGACATGGCGGGGAGCAGTGGCCGGGAAGAGCGCTGGGAAGCGGCGGGAGGCGGCGGGAGGCGGCGGGAAGCTGCGGGAGCGAAGGGCCGGAGCGCCTGGCGCGGTCCCCGAGCAGCGATCGCGCCCCGCCCGCCGCAGCGCAGCTTCCGGGGCGGGCGCGGCCCCGCGGTCCCTTCCCGGCGCCGCCCGAGCGCTTCCGGGGCAGGGCGGAGCGGGAGAGCGGGCGCATCCCGGCGGAGAGGCGGAGATGGTGCCGGCCGAGGCCGGCGAGCCCGGCAGGAAGCAGCGCGCCCTCGCCCGCAGGAAGGTGGGTCGGTGCCGGGCACGGGGCCGCACTGGCCTCGGGCAGGGGGGACGCGGTAACCTCGGTAACACGGGCCCTTGCGCTGCCTTCCAGGCCTTCTCCGTCTTCGTCAAAGCCAAGGAGGTGCCGGCCGCGTCCCGGTGTCCCGGCGGCGGAGAGGGCGTGCGGTGGCGCTGCTGCCGGCAGGCGTTCGAGGAGCTGCCCGGCATCCACAGGCACGTGGCTCTGCACCACGCCGGAGACCTGGGGCGGCAGGAGCGGCTGGAAGCGCGGCCGGCACAGCCCGCGGGCAGCCCCGACCAGCCGAGCGGACACGCCGGAGGCAGCCCCGAGCTGTCCTGGGCGCTCCCCGACACCAGCCACATCAGCCACGAGGATCTGACAAGGTAAGGAAGCCCCTCGCCTGCTCGCAGGCCCGGGGAGGGGGTGTTGGGCTGCACATGCTCTACGTGGTCATCGCCGATAGTACTCTGTGAAATTCAGTCAAGCGACGCTTTTAAAGTAGGCAATCTTCCCCAATATTCGTTTAGGTCTAACAAGTATTTAGATGTCTTTTATATAAAGATGTAGACGCTCTGCAGTTTTTCATGATGGTTGTGCCATCCACGTGGGATACTCTCAGAGCTCTGTCATCCCACGTTGTTACCTATACAGGTGTTGCTGGACAGCTTGGATCTGAAAGTAAGAAAGGACCATAACGAAAAGAGCAGAACAGCAGGATGTGCTGTGCATATGTTTCTTTTCTCTGCTCATTCAGATACCTTAGGAGCTTGTTAATTGTGAAGTAGGTTCACAAGAATGTTCCTGACCATGAGAGAGTTTGGCTTGTGCTGCACAGAGTGCAGGCACACGCAGTCTCACTAAAAGTTTTGGCTTTTTAAATTTAGATAGCTCAAGCATTTGAATTTTCAAGTGCCAGCTTGGTCAATTCAGCATTTAATAGGACACTTGGTGTACATAAAAATCTCTAATTCCTGTATCTTCTGCACTGAGAGAGCACAGAGTAGGCCACTGGTAGAGATGTCCTATGCAGCATAGGTAAGTTCATTTTGTACCCCATCCCAAGAACTAGGAAGTGCGAGAGCTTTTATTAGTTAATGTTCCTTCTCTTTGAAATAAGCCAAACCCACCAGTGCTAATCCCTCCAAAGTTTGTTTGTTTGTTTCTCCCTGAAACTGCCAGAAGACAATTGTCTGCTTTTTGACTAGTTACTGCTGATAGTATATTTTTGTTCTTTCAACTCCTAACACTCTTTTTCTGTTTGTTCATCTTTACCATGCTATGGGCAGCAAGGTGGGAGAAGTACTTCTGTATTACTGTTACTGTGAGGTGAAGGATCCAGAGAAACTCTGTGCTTGGCAAAAGGCTCTGTGCCAGCATCTACATCTCACTGGCAAGGTAAGGTTTTTAGCAATGGGTGTATTCTTAAGGAAAAAAGCCCATCTTTGCTTTGTGCAGGGCAATGGGGCATGTGGAGAGTCAGGTTTTTCCACCAGGTACTAGTCTATTATGACCCCAATAAGAGAGATACTGAAATTCCATAAGGTATCTTTTAGAATTCTGTTTAAGAGCTATATGCTACAAACAAAAACCCCATACTGATAACGTTGTATCCTTTTGGTGGTAGGAACCCTGGGCTGTGCAGCATCGAGTGAGCCTCTGATCCACACACAGCACACAGGACAGGCCCTGTTCTTGCAAGGGTTACCACATTTCCATCATTTGAACCATTACACGTGGAAGCAGGACAACAAGTCTTTTTATCATTCCTGCTGTCAAACAGAAAGAAGATATTCATGTGAGAACTTCTGATGCACTTTTAGATAAAGGCAGGGAAACAAAAAGGCATGAATCACTGGTGTCAACGGGGAGCTGCATGCAGGTGACTCAGCATTACTGGGCTGGGTTTTATCCTGCAGGTAAAGAATACGGCAGCACAACACAGCCAGAGAGCCAAGCCAGTGTGGGGCTGGGCTTGCTCTGCTTCATGGATCCATGTATCCAAACTGCTCAGGACACAGTTGTCTTCCACTCCAGTAACTACACCAAGCTGTAACCCAGTGCAGTGGGGAATTAGGTGAGAACAACTGACATCTTAGACTGTGCCATAGGATAGCAGTCTTTCCTGCATGGTCTTTGTTCTCTTAATTCCTGGCAGGCTAAAGGAGGTGAGTTGCTTACCTAGGTGGCCTCTTGAGACTGTGGGCAAAGGTGAATTTCAGCCTCATGAAGCTGATGTTCCCAAGCTGTCCATGGGAAGGAGGAGGACTACTCACAGCAAGAGACTCCTTTTGTCTTTGTCTTTGATGTATCTTCCTAAATAACTTTCCAGCCCTGTTGCAGGAAGTGTGGGAGTGAAATGTCCTGAAGCATTCTCTTCTTTTTTCTGCTCAGCACTCTTGCCTGGTCGTTGCTATTTTTCTCAAATTTCTTTTTTTTTTTCAACTCATCTCTGAGACAGGTACAGCACTTACCTTCTCAGCCAGTTGGATTTCTCCTTGCCTCTTATATTCAACCTTCCTCCCTTTCCCACCATCCGCCACTTCAGAGCTTTTGTTCATTTGTCATTGCTGGAGATAAAATGACTCATCCTGAAGTTTAATACTTGATATGATATTATGCGCATTCACATTTTCCTTTTAGCTGTGTGAGTCATGGAGCACAAGCCTATTGTTCTTCCTGAGGCAGACTTCCAGTGGGAATTTTAATGCTGACTGCAGGATTTGCAGACAGAAATTTCTCTTTAGACAGCATTTCTGTTTACTGTACAGACTTTTCTAATTGTCTTGATACGATTCTTTTGAACTGGCTCAGAAGTGATTACTGGGCTTTTTTTCCTGTTTACTGTCTTCTTTTTGTTCAACTTCAGTATAACCATATTTTCCTTCCTTATTCAGTAGTCTCTTTCCTAAACATAGTCTTGTGCCTGCCTTTTTTATCCAGTCATATTTAATCTGTTTTGCTGTCACTGAGGCTCAGCCACAGCTTCTCCTCTTGCCTTCTAGATACGAGTTGCTTCAGAAGGGATTAATGGGACAGTTGGTGGAAGCAAGGTAGCTACAAGTCTCTACATTGAAGTTATGCTTTCCCAGCCTCTGTTCAAAAATATTTTGTGTCAAGAGGATTTCAAGGTATGAAAAAATAATTTCTATGCAGACATTGTTAATGCAGGTAAATTAATATTTAAGAAATAAGCACATTCCTTCTTGACAGTATTACATATGCTGTATCAGTTCTGCTCTCCCAGCACTTACCTGGGCCAATGGTTCCTGACTATTCCTTGTTTAGATACCTTTGCTGTCCTTTACCAGTTATCATGAGCAGTGACAGCAGTTGCTACAAGCTTTGACAGCTACGTGTGCAGCTGCAAAGCCCCCTATATATGTGAATGAGGGAGAGTTCTTCAGTCCCACCTTGCCTCAACAAGCATTTACTCCAGCCCGAGTAGGTGCCACAAAATATACTTAGCCCAGGAAAGTATTTCCACGCTGTCCTCTTCACCCTGATTTGAGATCCTTGACTGGAAGCCTGGCTGGTTTAGGTTCATGCAGTCTTTGGTGTCTGCAATTCCATGAACTAGGTAACTTCTAGAGAAAACACATAGGCAGAGTCAAGAGGTTTCTTCATACTCCACTTAGTGTCTGGCAGGAGGCAGAGATGCTGACTTCTGCTTGAGCCTCACCATATAGGCTGATTGCTGTCCTCAGATAGTGAAGGCTGGTGCACTCCATGGCATTCTGGTAGCCTTTGGCTGCCCCAGCACTGTAGGTACTGGATTTTCTGTGAGGAAGGAAGGCTGTTGCTAAAGCAGCAGCTCTTTTATTTGAGGGGAGAGCTATTTTTTTTTTCATAAGCAACTAAATGAAAGGAGTTAGTGAAACCTGTGAAACCCAAATTCCATGTAGAGCTGCAGTGATGATTCAGTCTTAGTTTTTTAACTGTTGTGCTTGGCTGAATTTCAAGGGGAATTGTGTTAGTTACAGCTGTATGTAGATGGAAAACCAAAACAGATGGGATTTTACTCTGACCTTCAACCTCTGGGCATCAACATTCATGCATTAGTATGTTACAGTGTTTGCTATATCTGCCTAAAACTCAGGATTTAAAGAGTGAATTTCAGCAGGAGAGAGATTTCTTTTCCTCAGCCACCAAGACATTTTCATACTCTAATGACCTGTAGAAATTAAAGTGGGTAATTTTAATCTTGACACCTGACAAATCTGGGTGAATTGTTTTTGTGTTTGATTTCCTAGAGCAGTGCAGGAGGAGCTAACTGTTTCCCTGACCTTCGAGTTGGAGTATTCAAAGAAATTGTACCTATGGGCATTGATCCAAAGATAGTGTCTTATAAAGAAACTGGTAAGTTTATTTGATGAAAAATAAAGCCTCTCACCCAAGTGAGAGGAAAAATAAGTGAGGAATAAAGGAATAAGGTACCTTCATCAGAAATAGTTTGCTCTGCACAATGGCCAGGAGAAGCAGATGCAGAAACTGATTTCTTACTGGTAGTCAAAAGCTACTAATGCAGGGAATTTACTTGCCCAGGCTTTAGTTTGCTAAGTGTTTAGCTGTCTCACAAAGCTTCAGAATTAGCTTCCCATTTTGTGGGAAACAGTTCAGATGACATCACACAATTACCTTCCTGTAGGGTAGGGGCATACCTTGTGCTTTAGTCTTTAGTCAGGGTTTAGAGTCACTGAACACATGCTACAGGCAGATGTAAGATAAAACTATGTATGATTGTTAGGAAAGACATTTGTATGCATTAAAGTATTCATATCTGTTCTAAATACTCTGTAGGTCTTGAGACTGCCCAGAAAATAAATCATAGAAAGATCTTTCCCAAGGGTCCATGTGAAGTTACAGTTGAGTATATACATATTCCTGTGCTGGGGATTGCTGACTTGGCTCTCCTTGTTTTAAAGCCATGCTCCTGTCTTTTGCACTAAAGCAGAGCCAAGTTCTGCATGAGGTTGATGGCACTCTCCTAAAATAGCTGCATTTGTTTGGTGGTAACTGTAGCTGCTTAGTATGGATTATGCCTGATAAGCTGTCCTGGGTATGCATTTGCTATGACGATGCTTACATGGGTGTTAAGCAGGAGCACAGCGAATGGCAACTCATAGAGCAGTTTGGGCCTTTTTTTTCCACCAAGAGGTTTTACTGGTGCCAGACTTCTACAGCATCTTTTTGTGGTTTTGGAAGAGGACTGGTTTTTGACCCCATAGTCTGTGGGTTGTGTGTTTGGGTATCTCTTATTGACCTTTTCCTCCTATTTTACAGCATTTTAAGTAGATTGTTCCTATTACTCTAGCAGGTTGCTTATAGAGGTATTTTTAAATAAGGTAAAGGATTTTGCTGGGGGAGTTTTTTTTGTTTTCAGTATGTTGGGAATCCCAAGTCCTGAGCAACCTGAAAGCTGAGAAACTTTCTGTAAATTGAAGTTGTACTGAAAGTAATACACACTTACAGAAATGTTCTGGTTTTATTGAGAAGAGTTTAATTTAAAAAATTGCATTTCTGTATGCTTCTGCACCTCCAAATGTAATGACAGATGAGCATAGAGAAATAAAACATTTTTCACACTTTCTTTTAAATTTTAAGAGGTGCCAGGGGATGTAACAAAAGACCACAGAGACAGGCTTCTGCTGCTTCTTTTGACACGTGGGACAGTGTTATGTTTTCTTTCATTTGCCAATAGAAAGCCAAACATGGATAAACTTGGCTGATTGAGTTGGGATGAAAAGACTGTGAACAATCACAAAATTTTTTTTGTGTGGAAATCTGAGGAGAATCTGGATCCACACAAGATGATACATACAAAGATTTTGTAGTTCTGCTTCTCCCTTCTCCCGTTGGGGGGGGGGGGGGGGGGGGGGGGGGGGGGGGGGGG
>JAWWLZ010000094.1:25220806-25245628 GCA_035041345.1 Poliocrania exsul
GTTATGACAAGGATTCTGGCCAGCGTTGCCCTGCCTCTGTTCTGACTGGGTCCCTGCATGGGGTTTGGATGCTTCCCATTATAGCAGGCAGGGAGAGGAGCACCTGTCGTGTTCTCCCAAGTGGCAGCACAACCATACTGACTTTTGCTTCCCTCAGTGGGTAAGACCAGAAGTGGGCTGGAACACTCCCAACTACCCGGACCTGATCAGATGGACTACGCTCACCTGATCAGATGATCTCATTTCATATAAACTGAATGGCAAGATCCATCTATGTCATGAAAGAAAGGAACAGAAGGCGATGCCCAAGTGGCAGGGCTGATCTGACCCACAGCAGCTGGCCCCACAGCAACCCTAGCCCTGCACAATGTCCCTCGAGCCTCAGATGGTGCCAGTGGTGCCTGCACAGGCTTCCTCCTTACTCCAGAATGCCTAAAATCATGTGAGGGCAGTACCTGCCCTCCAAAAAGGTTTTTTTCCTAACAGGAAACTGGTGTGCATATGTGTGTGTGTGGCGGGGGGGCGGGTAGGAAGGGATGACCTGGATGAATAAGAGCAAAAATTGGCTGCAATGCTGCTGGAGAAGTGCACAAAGATGCAGCCTGGAAGGTGGCATGAAGATCACTCGGAATGCTCAACACCTCTCTGCAGTCCCACCGATATTAAGGATCACTCGCAGCAACCACAAGGACCTGTTATCACCTACAGAGGCCTGACATAAGAGTGAGTCCCGCCTGTGCACTGTCTGCACAAAGGAATACATGAAAGAAAGCTGGAGCAGACGTACAAGGGGCGGAATGGGTGTGCACACAACACACACATTTTTGTACCAATGGAAAGAAACTTCCAGAAAGAGAGAGACAAACTGTCTTGAGAAAATGTCATGAGAAAGTCAGTTCATGTGTCACACTCCTTTTCCAGGAGGTCCTTGAGGACAAATATGAGACTGAATGAGATTAAAGGATTGCACCCTGTAATCTCTGTAGCTGAAAAATTAAGTGAAGGAACTGATGCCTGTCTGTTGCTGACTTTCATTAGTGTTCGTGAAACAGAAGCACCCGCACCAAACACCAGAGGTGTGGAATGTGCCAAACATGACATAAAGTGCAGAAGCAGTCAGTCAGTAATGCTGAAAATACCTTGTCTGACAACCCTGTCACAACACCAACATGATGAGCCGACAGTACTTACAAAAGCAACAGGATCGTTGCTCCGTGTCCCAACTATACTGAACTTCTTCACATACGTGTTGTTTTTCAGCGCTTCCGCAAAAGCTTTTAAAGTTGGTATGGGAATATTCTGTGAAAAGAAATGCAGAAAGCCTGTGTTAGACCATCATCTGTATGAAGGAATATGTAATACATTTAAAATTGAAGGAATATGTAATACATTTAAAATATACTTCTAATTTCTCATCAAGGCCAAATCACCAAATGGACTGAAGTAATTCAGGAAGGGGTTGATAAACGTTTTAACAAGTTCTCTTGCTATAATCAGCATGGTCTAAGGAGCACGGCAATGTCTTCATCCTAGTTCGAACTCTGCTACAGGCTCACTGGCTTGATTTGAAGCCATATCTCTGCTGGTTTATTTAATTGCCCAGAAACTCAGCTATGTAGGAACACGGGTGTGGTGGGGGATGTATGTAACCTGGATCTATCAGCCCACAAAGCACTGCTCCTGCACTTTCTAGCACAGTGACAGCACTGAGTAACATTCATATCATGTTCAGAAAATTTCCATATATGGGGCCTGATTTAGAAAGGCCTGAAACAATCTCCTAGTAACACAAGTCACAGACACCTCTGAATGCTTTATACAACATCTTTCAGGCTAAGATTTGCCATGCTAGGTCTCAGCACAGAAAAAAAAAAACATGCTGCTCATACTGAGTTCCTTCAAAATGAGTATTTTCCACTTATCAAGTACCATAGATACCCTTTTCACATGCACAAATTTTCACCTAAAATTGTAAGTGGTATATTCACCTTGGACTTCTTGCCACACCATTTGGATCCCACCATGTGGAATCACCTGTACTCAAAGCCATCTGCAGAGCCATAACACAGCACCCAGCAGCTTACAATCTCCACTGTCACTACTCAGTTCTCCAGACTGTGTCCCAAAGTCCTTAGTTCAACATGCAAAAGTAGTGCCTGCCTGCCTGCCAGATCATCAGGCTTGTGTCCTCAATGGACAGGGTCACTAGCCAGAATCAGATACACAAAAGTAGAAATAATTTTGTTACAGAAAGGTGCAGGTACCATTGTAAAAATGTCTTTAATGTGCATATGCTGTTAACCACGTTCCTGCTGTTTGGCTATATCATCATTCAACAGACCACATGGAATGGAAACTGTATTTATTCACATGTGTCCTAAACACAACAGAAGAAGTGGTGCTATATCCTGATTTGCTCTCCACAAGAAGTAAAAGCACTCCACAGAAAGGATGGGTAGGAGATGGATAGGGCCACCTGCAAGAAGGGAGACTTCATATTTTCATGGCAGGTGTCAGAATTGTGAAGCCCTTTTGCCCCTCCACCAAATATGCCTGACTTGAATCATTACAGAAACCTAGAATGTGTTCAACCAGACAGCCTGGAGATGGATCTCCCCAGACTACCCTCAACACAGCTCCATTCTTCCAGGCACTTAGAGGAGTCCTTCTGCTACCAAACTTGTGTCTTCATCCCATAGCAGGTCAATCCCTGTTGCCCACAATGGAGATGGGAAGCACTGATGTTTCTTGTACAGCTATGCTCAGTGTTATGGTACTGCTCTATGCAGCAAAACACACCTCTGCCTTCTGTGGATCAGGTGTTTGAGCCTGTTAGAAAGAGGAAAGGGTAGAAAGGATATATACCATAATATTGTTAAGGTTGACTTCTTCAAGGTCAGGATCATTGCTTTCTATTCGTTTCAGAGTTTCCTCCACATCTGTTGAGTTTGGTTCCTCATCAGGAACTGGTTTGTACTGTGTGGGCTTGATCACACCTGCAAGTGAAAAGCAACACATGAAACTGAAAGCACCCTTAGCATCAGTATCTTTTCTTTGGGTATGTTTGTTCTCTTCCAGAAGCAGAGAGATGGAGGCATAGGAGATGGAAGCATGACATTACAAATAGACACGAAATGGGAGACCCTTCCACTGGGGTCAACCAACACAGGACAGCCAGTATCTGCTGCTATGTGCTTTCAGGGTCCAAATCTGGGTGACAGAAGGCACACTGCTTCTATGAGGCTGTTCCCTAGGCTGTGCTCCAGTGATACCAGGGAAGTGCCTGACACTGCACTGGCTCTCACTGAGCAAGGATGCACCTGAGGCAGCTCCAACAATCACAGGCTGCTTTGACATTCATGGCTCTAACCTTCAGCCTAAAAATAATTTCCACTTTGCCTCAGCTAGCAGCTTCAAAGCCAAATAGTGCAGCCTGCTAACACTCTAAATCACTTACTGTTCAGCCCTTCTTTGTTCACAATGGTGCTGCTCCCCAGTGCCTCATAGTACTGCTGGTTACTCATCAAGGTGTGCATGCCAAGGATGGCTACAGAAAAAGAAAAGGAAAACACAACTTATTGCAGGCTCCAAAGCCAGGAGAAGACACATAGATGCTGCCTGGGATGGGAGTCTGAAGCACAAGCTTGGAACAATACAAAAAGTTGGGACAAAGGCCCACTGCTATCATAAATACACAACAGGGCTCAAATGTGCTCCATTGTTTATTCCAGTGTAGCATGATTCATAGGAGAAGAGAAACATCATCTTGTGCATAACAAATAGACAAACAGTAAAGGTTCCCCTGTAGCCTGACTCAGCATCACAAAAAACTAGTGTGAAAACAGTACAACACTCAAAAATTGCCATTGGTAGGCTTTAACCTAAGTCCAGCAGGAGCCTGCACATTCTTGTCACCCTTGTTCACCTGCGCATGTGCCACACACTGCAACAGTCCAGTTTGTGAGGTGGGCTGTGCTCCACACAGAGCCCGCTGATGCCAAGGCAGCAACATATGAGGTGACTGTCACCTGAAGCGTGGCATTGCACATCATGTTTTAACTCAACAACAAGTGTGGTGTCGTGCTGTTGATTTTTGTATGCTTGGAAGTTGACATTTTGAGAAGCTAAAGCTCTGCTGGCTTGGTTGAGACGCAGAGAGTGATGAATGAAACTCAAACACTGTAATAGCCCCAAAGCCAAACTCAGCGAATTTGTGTGTCTCAGCCTCACGACTGCAAAACTGATGTGCAAATGCACATTGAACCATGACCAGGGGGCTCTGGTAACATTCTTACCAGCTGCAAATTAGCAGTAGGAAGTCAATGGCTTAGGAACATTTGCGTAAAGAGTCTGTTTATGAAAATAACCCTACTAGTCACAAAAAGATCAAGTTTCAAAATAAACTGTTTTTTTTAATCAACAGCTTTTTTTGTTTTTTTAATAGCTATATAACTTTCTAAAGAAAAATGCACATACATGAATACTTGTTAGAACCAACACACCTCAAACTAATTTTGACCTCTGGAAAGACACTGGTCAAAATAATAAATTTCTCCCTAAAATTCAAGTATGCCACCACAAAGGCACTTTGCTTTACTCTTAGGCTTGGTTGACACTAGTCTGTCACCATTTTCTTGTTGCTTTGGCCAAGAAGTGCTGGAAGTTGCAGGACAAGGCTATCCTTGAAGTCCAACAGGTGAATAGCGTCTATTATGGTGACAGCTCATCGTGACTCCAGGTCTAGGTTGCACAGGCAGGACACCCAGGAGCAAACTGTGTCAGTGAACTTCCCCATGGCCCACAGCACATCCCCAACTGGACCTCACAGAGCCAGCTTCCATCTGAAAGCCTAAATGAGGCTGGGCACTTTGAGATTGCTTGTTTGTACTGCAGCTGGCCCTTTTGTCTGTTATATTCCCATAGATGAAATTTTCAGAGTTGCAACACAGCTTGGAAAAGTAATTTGCAGGCCCAGCATTTTGGGGACACACATGCCCCCCAAAACATTGCTTATTTGGAGAACGAAATCTCTCCATCAGCCAGGAGCATGAATATCTGGACTGCAGAGAGAGGCAACGATCTGCTGTCATGACCACTCAGGGAGTTTAGGGGCTAGAGTTTGTGCTGATAGACAAGAATGATCCACTGTTTCTAAGTCCAGTGCTTACTGTGTATTCTCCAAAAGAACTCAAGCAGAACAAAGGCATCCCATTTCTGTCTCTCTCAGCTGACCAAAGGTATGGGAGCCCTTCCAGGACTACTTGGGAGCCACCCTCCTGGCCTTGCCAAGGAAGGAATCCAATACATCACAGCTGACGATGATGCCTGCTAAACAGGCAGGAGCAAAATGAGCTCCTGCTAAATGAGCCCTGCTAAACAGGCAGGAGCAAGTCACTGTCAATATTGAGACTTCAGCGCAGCTTGTACCACATCGGTACTCTTGCTGCCACGTCAAGTGTACTCTCCCAGCAACTGCAGAACAAGCTTCCATGAACAGCATTTCTCTGTGGAAATAATTGCTGCACAGATATAGAGAAAGGCAGATTTGATAAGATAGGGCTTCATAGGACTCTAGAATAATAGTAAAAAAAGCAAAATCCAGAGATACAATACTTGGCCAGGGTGCATATGTTGAAAAGTTTTAATGGAGAAACACATTTCTAAGCCAAAATACAGTATTCTTAAGAAGATGTCTAGCTCATGTACTTATTTTACAGACTTACTTACAGATTTCTGGAAAGGAGGATACTTCTAGGGAGTATTTTGTCTGAAGGAGACAAAATGAAGAAGCAGCCAGAATCCTTGAAATGTTGATTGACTGCTAGACCAGGAGGGCACATGTGAGCTCCATAAAACACCATGGGGTGTCCATATGCTCCTTTGGCTGAGGCATGTCATGTCCCAGCCACAGAGCCAAATCCATGCTATGGGCTTCAGCAAGATACCAATATTGTCATCTGACTGAATGACCACACAAATCACAAGAAATCCATAGCTTTAAAAATGTGTTGTAAAAGCTCTTTAACAAACAGCAGCCTTGAATGCCCAGTGAAAGACTCCTCTAACTTGACAGCTCCCTTAATAGGTTGCACAAGAAATCCACATTCTCACTGGGTCAGCTTGACTGTTTCCTAAGGTTTGGTTTGAAGAAAACCTTTTTAATAAAGAAATAAAATTCTGTCAAAACTGATAGCATTCAGATAAACAGCAAAAAATGCAACAGCTCCTTCATTACAAAAGAACAAGTAAAAAACTGCAGTAGTTGAACAACTTCAACCCACAATAGTTATGAAATTATTTTACCAGCAATGTCACAGAGCTCTGCATCAGAGGCATTAGCAAGAGCTTCCTCCAGTTCTGGCTCCAGAGTCACACTTTCCAAAACGGGATCCATTGGCTTCTGCTTGGGGATCCAGGCTTTTCCTATAAACGCAAAGTGAAGTCACTGTCAGTATAGCTGTAACACCTGTTTCACAGATAGCTGCGCAGACACATTTCCATGGTTTGAGATTTGACCAGTGGTAAGATCAGAGCAGGGCACAAGGACCTAGAGAAAAGTCAGAGGATACACTGAATCCCTTCCCATCAGCTTGGTCTGAGTCCTGCTGTAATGAGTGCCAGGCGGCAAATGCAGACACCACCAGCTGTGGAGCTGGGCTCCTTCACCAGCCCAGCAGGCTGCATCTACAGAAGCCCCACTGTACACTTGTACAGGGTGATGGCTTTCACAGCATGGCACCCAAAGCCACACACAGCCTGACTCTGCAGGACTTCACTTTTTTGAAGGTTGCACAAAACTAGTGAAGGTGTTCCAGGTCTCACACAGACCAAGAGAGGTCAGTGGCTTGGACCCAGCACCACATGTGCAGGATCAGTCCTGTCACCGAGACAGCTCCTGCTGCTAACTCCAAGTGCATGTTGGCAGGGCAGAGAGCATATTAGTCAAAAGAAGCTGGAAAGGAGGTGGTGGAGGGGTCTGACAGCAGGCAGAGAGTTCAGTGAACACATGGGATGCAAGGAGGAGCAGGCTTGACGCTGCTGGTTTAGCTCAACCTTGCTGCAAGGGGCATTCCACATGGAGACCTCTATGCTTTATCTCCCAGGACGGCAAAAGGCCAAGAAACAGACCTTTTCCATACAATTCAAAGGTGTAAATCAACAGGTCCAGCTGGTAATGCAAAGTTGTCATCTCAACTGCTTGATCATGACCTTTTTCTAAGGGGGGTGCTCAAGATGGAGAAGAGGCTGTATGGTCAGTGGTGCAGCCCCAGCCCAGCTCTGAATGCAATAGGCTCTCTGGCACTCCCCATCATCCCACAGCTCACGGTAATCACCAGGCAAGCCATGACTTTTCCCTGATGGGGCTGGCTGCAACCAGGGAGGTGTAGGGCAGTGGACAGGGTTATGGCACTGCATGGGCACTCCCAGCTCCTAACCTCTTGCACTGCCAAAGCATGGTGGATCTCTTCACAGAGGTGGAGCAGTTCAGGTCTGAGATTTCAGTTACCCACCTGTAACTGCCCAGAAGAAAAGAGAGAGGCTTGTGTGTTTTAACACAGCACAGTAAGGAGCAGTCTGTTGGGTGAATCCAGTGCTGCTGAGACTGGAGTAGGAGGAAGCGGGCTCTTGGAGCATTTTGGAGCAGTCTCCTCCCCTAAAATAGTACAGAATCACTGCAGAGGAGATAGTGAGTGCAAAACACTTGGTATGCCAGTCAGGACTATTTTTGTCCCTTCCCTGAAACCAGAGTCAGCAGCACTGAAGGGGAGAAAGAAAGATCCTGCTGCTCAGGCATGTGCAGAAACAGAAGGGGCTAAATTTAGCCTCAAGGAAGAAGCAACTGCACCTAGGGCTCCCCTGGTATGAAATGGAGGCTGCCATACACAGCCTTTTGCACAGCAGCTCATCTCCTGCCTGTGCAGGAGATGCCCTGACAAAGAGGGCAGGAATCTGCCTCTTGGGACACAGCTGCTCTCACAAAAATAGGCAGAGCGTCATGTGTGTCTGCACAGCCAGGCACCTTCCTGGAACTCAGCACCAAAATGTCTGCTCTAGCTTGGTGTGAAGATCTGGAAACCCTGTCCCACCAAATGCAAACTGTGCATACCATCTGGTCTGTGCAACATCAGCAGAGAACAGGAGAAACAGGGCAAACTTAATTCTGCCGTCACACACAGTAACTCCATTTGATACTTCAGTGTCAATGGAACTTCTAGGGTTTAATTCTAAGTAAATTTTAATTAACTAATTTAATAGTCAATTTTTAACTTTTAGAAAGTTTTATATCTCATCTACATTTTATTACAAGATTGAACTTTAAATTAAACAGTGGAAGTAAACACAGCATTTTATGTCATAATTCAGCATGTATGCACACCCCAGCTCCTACCCTGCCCAGAAGCATGGCCAGGGAGAGCACCTCCATGGCAAACCAGTAAATCACCCTCCAAAGTTGGTGATTTATTTACAGCTCTGTCACAGCTGTGAATATGTAATTTACTGTGTCTGGCTCACAGTCAGTGTAAGTAGTGTCTTCTCTCAACAGCATATTACAAGTGAAAATATGTTTAATGCATTTGAGATCACATCAGGCTGAAGTACTCTGAGCTCAGATAAGAAGCTGAAGACTCGAGATGCCTGAAATACCTCTGTCCCCTGCAGAGCACTGCTTTTATCTGCCAGGCTAGCCAAGCGGGTAATCAGTGCTGGGCTATGTCTGAAGTTACTAAATTGGTCTTCCTGATAGCACTCAATTTACTCTTTTAATTTGCTTTTCTCAAGTAGTACTTTGTTTTTCATCTAAAAATACCACCTCAGGTTTTATTAAATGAACAGATTTAACACAAGCGCTTTCTAAGAGAGACATGTGAGTCTGTAAGGAGATATCTTTGAGAAAGACCTCAGTTAGGGAACCTGCTCATATGCCCACATTTTCATGTATTTCTTTTTTGACATAGGGCAACCGTTAGTGTGAACAGTGTAGAACAAGATCACCTGCAGCAGGGGCACCATGGTGCACAGGGAGACATAACAGCAGAAAATTGCTGCTGAGAAGCTCCTGGAACCCAGAGGCAGGGGATGACCAGACCACATCACATATCAGATGATATTCAGAGTGCTAACAGGAACAGGAAAGTCATTTGTATAACGAGTCTTGTGTGAGTAGAACAGGAAGAGATGCCAGAAGCAGGGAAAAGAGAAGAGGCAGAGCAAACTCTTTGCACACAGGCCTCATGGCCACGCAGAGCAGGAGTGCAGCCACTGCTGTAGGATATGGTGCAGAAAGACACAAACATGTGACCTGCAGGAGAGTGGGAAGTGAGGCTGCAGTTATCAAGAGGTGATGGAGATTAGATGGCAACTGTGGGACTCATCACAGCTGTGGAGAATTGTGGAGTTTGTTTATTATGAGAAGCTCTCAGTGTTGGGATGGAGTGTAAAAGACAATGGTGAAACACAGAGCACAGCGTGAAGACCTCACAGGAGAACAGGGCAGAGGAGGAACAGGAGAGGACAGGACAGAAGACGGTGTCTTTCCCATGGCCTGATCCAGTTGCAGTGGCATGGGAACAGAAGGAGGCTGCACAGTGGTATAGCTTCTGTCTAGTACTTAACAATGTATCAAGTGGTATCCAAATTAGCAAGCACAGGTACCTCTTCCACACACACCAGTTTATCAGCCAGCATGGGCTGCGGCTAGGCAGCAGACAGAGCAGGTTCACCACCTCGGTGGTGTCAAAATGAAGATTTAGCTATGCAGGTTAGACACAACCCTTCTGCTGTGCACCCACTGTACCCTCATTGTGATGCACCCAGCATGGTGCAAAGGATGACCATACCTCTCTTTTCACCTGTGAAAGGAACCAAGTCTTCTCTATCTTTAATGTCCTTTGCCTGCTTTTCTAGGTGGGCCATAAGTTCTTCCCTTTTGAATGGGCCAGTTGGTGGCTTCTGCGTCTGATCCCGCTGCCGGAGCCCTGCTGGCAGCAACGCGTTCTAGACACGAAGGGGAGAAAACCAGGTTATCTCTGCAGGACACAATCCCCATCCATCAAACACTCTCACCTCTCTATTTCCCTCATTCCAATGTCTTCCACATGGCTGGACAATTTTGCTTTACCTGTGTCAAAGGTTTTCTCCATCCAGCCCCACTAATTTCCACATCATCCAAGACATGTGATGCTCCTTCTCTGCTCCAGTTTCAAATGCTGTTAAGTGGATGTTTCACTGCAACTGCAACTACAGCCTGTTCTTCTGAAGGCTCCCAGCCATCGCCTCCCCACTAAATGAGTCTGTTCAAGTGCCCACATGCCCCATACATCCCAATAAGAATCAGTTACGTGAAATCTCATGATCTTTCACAGAGCAGACCACAGAGGAATGGTGGTCCCTTCTGTCTTTCATGATCCCTCACAAAACTACAGACAAGGTCTCACAGAGAAGGTCACTTGGTTACAGAACAAGACCCCTGTGAACCTCAGCCCTTTTACAAATTGCCTCCTTGTTATTATTCAGACACATTAGCCACCATGGGAAGTTGCTTTTCGCCTGACACATACGGCACGTAAACACCTGCTTATATTTAAATATAGAACAGCTTTAATGCAGTAAGTAAGGCTATTTCCAGATTTGACACTAAGCATGTTCTTTAAAGCTTTACTGGATAGAAGTCAACATTTACTTTTTAAGACATTCAAGGTAATTTTTCCATGCCCACTTGATAAAAGTAGTTCATTATAATTTTAATGTTTCAGTGAAAAGCCTGGGAAGGAAAATTACTAATAGGAAGCAGATAGACCCAAGCAGCCTTGGAGGGCAACAAAAGAGTACTGTGTGAATGCCCAGGCAGGGAAGAGTAGGAGACAGCTTGCTTCCTCAGGCTTCATGCTGTGAGAAGTTACCGTGTAATCTTCATGTTTTAACTTTTGCACTCAGCTGTACTGACAAATTTCCACAATTATTTTACCTTTCTGCATCTTTCACAGAATGCTGCCTGTCTCTGTGTCTTGTGAGGCAGCTGTAGCCAGCCCCTCAGCCCAGACACTTAATCCTAGGAGCTAGCTTTACACCTCCTAAATACTTTCCTATGTTGCAATTAAAAATACTGATGATGCAATCTACACGTCCCATCATGTACTCCAGAAACACTAGTTGCATGTTGCAGGAACAATTTCTCACTTGGCAGCTCCCAAACTCATCATGTAACATTGCCATAATCCAGAGGCCTGTCAGTTGGCTCTGCACATCCTCTGCTAGGGCCACAGAACAATACTGCCTCCAGAAACCTTGCACCAGCTTGGCACCTGCAGACACCACATTTGCTTATATGTAAGCTCCTGCTGATGCTGGGAGGTTGTTGAAAATAAACTGTCTCACTGCAAAATGGTGGGATTTAGCTTTTTGCCTAAATGGAGCAAAATACAGACCATTTGAAGTTTGTTTCAAAGAAACAAAACTCCCCAAAAGCCTGAAACCAAACAACCTACAAAGCAATCCCTCCAAGATGGCCTGATCAGAAACAGAGATCCATTTTCCAAGGTTTGCTGCCCTGCACCAGCACCAGCTCCTACTCGTGCTACAAATCACTATGCTTGTCACATCAGAGAATGCACATCAGGAAAAGTGCAGAAAAACAGAAACAAAAACACACATCTAGACTGTGCTTGCAGCAGCAAAAACCTCTTCTGCTCACCTGCAGCCAGTCTCTTCCATTCTTGCACTGAGTACAGGCTCTGTAAAGAACCCCACTGACATACAGATTCTACAGAGATCTAATATCTAGCAAATCCCATTTAAAAATTACTTACATCAGGATCTAGTTCTTCCAGTTCATTTTCTAACTTCCTGAGCTCCTCCTCTGTCAGGGCTCCAAGGATCTTGTCTTCATCCAGGTCTCGGTATTTTTCTAGCTCCTTTCTGTAAGACATCTTGGAGGAGTCTTGTGGATCTCACTTGTATGCTGAAATAGAACCTGAAATGAAAACCAGAAGCATTAACACTGAACACATGAAAGATGACACTGTAGCCTGTCTAGGTGAGGAACGCTGAATACCCCCAAGTTACAAAAGATTTATGCTTGAAGCGTGGCTGATTTCGAAGACAGGTCACATGTCTCAAGGCTGCCCACCGATATCCTACATGCACCTAACAGCCCATCGTGATGAGAGTGGCACAACTGCTGGCAGCGCATTGCCCCATCATGGACTTACAAGGCAGCACTGAGGAAGTACTTTGAACAGGGCCCTGGATACACATGTTTTTCTACAAGCAATGCTGTTTGTTAATGAAGTGCCCTAGGCATTTATTTCCTTAAAGTACAGTAAACCAGAAGTCATTGATAAACCAGAAGACCGAAGCTCTCATGTCCTTACAAACCCTCAATAACACCACCCTACATTTGGGATCCCAAATGATGTTGTGACCAGATGGGAAAACAGCACCACTGAGTACCTCTGAGCCCTGCAAACCTCCACAGGGCTACAGTACACAGAACTTCTTCCCGTGTTTTAAAGCCACAAGTAGATCAGGAAGTATTATCGACACATGTCCAGAAGGCTGCCAGCTAAAGGTACTATTTAGCGACCCACCTTCCCTGGGACAACACGTTTGCACAGCTGCTGGCTAAGCAGATGACCTATGTGCTACTTCATATTCTAAACCAACCCTCCAAGAAGAGAAATGGGAGTAACGTACTGAATGGCCTATGTGGATAATCCCTGCTGACCCAGAGGTTTGGCCTACATCTCCTGACATAAAATGCCATACAAAATCCCACACATGTAACTGGACCTCTGCAAGCAAAAAGACTGTAGAGGACCTTCTACAAAGGCCAATATGTTTAGTATATGCAGGTGGGTTAAAAATACACTCAGTGCAACACACAAAAATGTATCCAACTCTGCTCTTTTGTTGACAGTCTCCTTCTGTTCTGTAGTACTGTCTATATATTTATATATTTTAGGCTCAGTTTTTGTGGAGAAGACTGAACTTTAGATAATTTAAAGTGACTTTTCCCAAAGTTTTGCTACTGTCTTGAATGACATTTATATTAAAATAACAGCAAGGTCTGTGCATTTTTTTAAGGAGCCAAACATCTTTTGATTTTCTGTAAATGGGTTTTTCTCAGCCCAGTGGAGCATTAGAACACTACTCCAAGTCTTGTCTCTCTAGCTTTAGTTGTCCTCTCAGGACAGGTTATGCTCTTAAGATTCTCACTCTTCATTAGTGGACAAAGTTTCTTTATACAAGTTACAACACAGCTGCTGTTCCAGATAGGAAAATTATCTTTAGCTTGGTCACAAAAGGGCACTGTAATGCACACATGCTTGCTCAACACCAAGCCCTTAAATTTAGAGCTATCATCTGGTCAGACGTTTGGTTTCCCACTGCTGTAATGGCAATTCCTGCATCACTTGAATTCCTGCCACTCGCCACTTAGGTGGTGAAGCACCAGGAGATGGTGCCTCCTTGATGAGAGAAACAGCCCCCAAAGCTCCCAGAGCTGGGAGTGAAAGGATGAAACCCAACTTTTCATAGGGCCAGTCTGCTCTGTCAGTGACAATTAGCTTGTGGGCACCAGAGTCAAGGCAGCGGGAGGGTAAAGGAGAAAGCACAGGCGATGGGGCTCCGTGGGTTTGGCTAAATGAGGTGGTGGGGACCCCCATACACCTGTTCTTTATCAATGCCCTGCAGTAGTCAGTGCAAGGCTCCTGGAGCTGTGAGACTGGCATGTGGCAGCCATGCAACCACACCCTTGTCAGTCCAGGAGCCACATCCAGCAGCTCATCCCCTGTAAGATTGTGCTTCCTGTTGGCATAGAGAAGGGCAGAGCCTTTACTGCAGTTATCCATGAACACTGATGCATGAGACTCTAAAAAAGCAGTTTGGACTTGGATCTGGAGATGTGTTGCTCCACTGTGACCCTTAGATTCAAGTGCACGAACCACAACTTGTCTGCATTTCATATGCAACTTTTAGTTTCGACCACTCTGCTGTGAAAGAAGCTGGAGCTAGGAGCAGGCAGGAGGCAGAGGATAACCCACCTCAGGCTGTTAAATTCCCTGTAATTGCTTAAAATACAATTGCTTAAAATACCCCCACCTGCCATGCATATGGCAATCTCTGGCTATGTGAGGACAATTATGCCCAGAGGCAGCCACAGTCCCTTCCTAGCAATCCAGGGCAGTCTGCAAGCAGTAGCCCATCTGGGCCCAGAGTGCAGCCTCTGCACAGCTGACCTTGTTGTCTCCTGCCAGAAGGACAGAGATGTCAGCACCGAGAGGCGAAAGACAGGGCAGACATTGGATGTCAGTGCACACAGGCAATGCTTCTGGAAAACGCTTCAGGTTTCAAAGCATCTTGCAGAGATATGAAGCTGGGGCTGCATATAGCAAAGGCCCTGAGGGTTGAGGACAGGTGCAGAGCCTGCTGAAACACAGTTGAAATCCCCATGGGGAGAATTTCATTTGCCACCTACCCCAGACAGAGCTGCTGGGAGGGGGAAGTGCACTCACAGCCTTGCTGGTGCAGCCACATAGTGCTGGCACCTCACACACAGCTCCCACAGAGAGCAGGTCAGGAGCACTGTTTGTTGGGAGCACTAGCCCTGCCCGTGGCAGCAGGACATTCTGTACTGCTCCCTTGCCTGCTGAGTGAGCCGCTGAGCATCGTGTCCTCCAGCACAGCCTCTGGGACCAGCGTGTTCACTGGCTCTCCCTTATCTCCACATCCCAGCCCTCTTCTACCCTATCTTGCTAATGAGTGCTGGGAGAAAAAGCAAAAGAGCCCATCTGCTGTAAATGGCAAGAGGGCTTTGTACTGCTAAAAATAAGCAAGCAGGTAAATTCAGCCTAATTGTTTAAATTTACACAGCATACTGAAACAAGCAGCACCACAAACAGGTCTCCCTGACCTGTGCTAAGGTACAAGCATAGCTTAACCATAGGTCCTGCCCCTGAGCTCAAATAAAATAACAAGATCGTCCAGCACACCTACAGTGTCATATTAAAATTTTAAATCCACAGACTGTTAACTATTCAGGGAAGAATCAAATGTAATTCGTCACAAATCTACTCCATCAAATCTATTCCCAATGCTCAACTAAGATGGCTACTCTGATTTTTCACTATTTTTCATCAAACCTGCCACTCTTCAGTCAATCAACTAAGGGAGCATCATAAAAGAATACATAAGTAATATACAGAACCCATACAGGACAAACACTATTACAACTTTAAGACCTCATAACATTGAAATTCACATTGACTACCAAGATAGCAAGGTATCAATCTTCTTGTTCAAAGTACTTGTCAAACACATGAGAAGACAGCCCAAACACTTGCACTTCGTAAGTCTGAAGAGCACATAGGTTTGAATGCATGATGATAATTAAAAATCTTAAAGGAGAAAAATTAAATTGGATGGGAGATAGACCATTCCTGCCATGAATAGAGGAAAACAAAACAAAACAAGGCAACATTTGTGATGATGGGATAGAATAGTTTCTTTCTGAAGGATCCAAAGCTACTCAACAAATACATGGATGTTGAAAGCCAGCAAAAATGAAAAGCACCCTGTACGACCCTGGAAATAATCCTTTCACTGCTCTGCTCTGGTACTGCCCCTCTGCAGTCCCATGACCTTTCTGGGGTACCAAAACCTGAGAGCAGCACTGACCTCTACACAGGGAACCAACGGAGACATGGGAAAGTGACCCGTGTGGGACCTCTGTGTTCCATCCACA
Source organism: Poliocrania exsul (assembly GCA_035041345.1). Taxonomy (NCBI): domain Eukaryota; kingdom Metazoa; phylum Chordata; class Aves; order Passeriformes; family Thamnophilidae; genus Poliocrania; species Poliocrania exsul. The sequence goes on from JAWWLZ010000094.1 coordinate 25,236,549, forward strand.
GCCAACAGCAGGCAGGCAGGGAGGGCAGGACCAGGGCAGCAATGGGCTCAGGCTGCAACAGCCTGCTCAAGGAGGCTGTGGAGCAGCACCAGTACTGCCGAATAGGAAGATCTGCTGGATCATCCCCCAGTGCTCCGGCAACACAAAAATGTCGTAGAGGAAGCATAAAGACTGATTTCCACGGGTGCTGTGTCAGGCAGTGAGACTGCAGCTCTGTGCACACTGACTCCAGGAAGTCTCTCTCCACACAAGTTCCCAAGAGCACTAGCATCCTGACACCAGGACATTACAGAAAACCCTTTCCCTTTCATACAGACCCAGGGAGAAAGAGCAACTAACATCAGAGAAGTTACAGGAGTTTTCAGTGATAAATTCTGTTACCAGTCCAAGCCAATCTGATTCCAGTGCTCCACACAGGCTGTGGCATGCGGCCACCATGCTCATGGTTGCAGAGAATGCAACACATGGGAGGGTTTGGTGCATCCCAAGTCACCAGCCACACTGAACCACCACTAAGAGGCAAAGGATGGGAATCTTGCATACTCTGACCCACGATGAGAACCATGACTGAAAAAGTTAACACTCCCACCCCAGACAACCCTCATATCTACTGTGAAATATCTTCTGTACACTGAAATTTGAAAAGAGACCAAATGGCTCAGTTTTTGGGATCAGGAGGTGGCCAAGACTCTTGGAAAACTGTGAAGTTTGAAGGTAGAAGTCTGTTCAGGAGGAAAGCTAGTTTTGAAGTAGCAGTAGAGGCAGGAATTAACCTCGTGGCTTGAGAACAGTTCCTATTTGACTCACACAGGACCTTAATCTACTAGGAGTTTATTTTTTTAAAGCTTAAGTATAAACCTGAGTCAAAGTTCAGAGCTATTATTTTTGCTGCTTAAAAATAAATCAATGCCAACCAAGCCCTCTGCATTTGTTACAATTTCTTTTCTTTATTTTTTAACTTTTCTTTGATTTGTAGCATAACTTCAAAGATAAATGCCAGAGCTTTTTTATTTTTCCATCAAGGTACTATACATACCTAAAGTGACCATTTCCTATAAACTCATGAGAAACTAAGTATTTTCTGTGCATACACTTAGACCTCAATAAATCACCCAGGTGTAGATCCAAGATGCATGCTGTGCAGATGAGAAGAACAAATCACCTCCAGCTGGTTTCTGAATGAAAACTCCGGTTTTATGTGGCCTGTCAGACCTCTAGTAAACCTTAAAACCATTAGCTAACCCAAATAAAATCTCATGCAGGGTTCAAGCCCTAATTTATTGTCAAGCTGCACGTGTGTGCAAAGGGTCTGTCAGCCTAGAGATCTCCTTTGGCTGACAGTGAAGGAATGAACGACAGTTGGGGCATTTCCAGGGAGGTATAAGGGAAAACAGGGGGTACCAGAAGCAATTGGAGATGTGATAGCTGTTACATGTGGTAGAGCTGGGGCAGGCACACTAGGGATGAAGGACCAAAAAGTGTCTGCTGATTCTGTCACTCATAGGACAACTTTCAGCACACTTTGTGCTGGTGTGCAAGAACTTGACTCCACAGATGATTGCGTCACTGAGCACCCAACACCACCATTCCCTGAAGTTTCAAGAACTGACCAACAAATCATATCCAGATCCAGCTGCAACAGAGGAAAAGATGAATATCAGCTCCTACATAGACCATATCTAAAAATGTGCATCTATGTGCATTTTTCAAAATCCAGTAGGAAATCAGAGCAGAACAGAGGAGGAGCTGGATCCATCCCTAGTGTCATAACACAGCTGGACACAATCCAAGTCTTGACCATCACTAGTCAATTTATCACTAGTTATCCTGCTCATAAGGGATGTCAATGCAGATGTGCTGGTACAGGAATGTTTCCCTCGTAACACACAGGTACAGATATCACACCTGGACCCCACAGTCTCTTCTCCGGTAGACATAACCAGAGACCCATAGTGGCCTTACAAGTAACTGCTTGAGATACAGGCATTCAGAAGTTTATCCCGTTTCAAATTAACATTGTTCTCCCTAAAAGTCAAGTCTTTGGCTTGGAGAAATGAAAGGAAGGTAAGTATCTAAAGCAAGGCTCTTACAGGAATGGTCTCCTGTACATTTTTTGTAGATTCTTTTTTAGGTAGATCTCGTTTTATCAGACAGAGAAGAAAGCGTCTTTTTAACAAGTCCTAAACACAGACCCAGGCTGCAGCATCAAGCATTGTTCGTCTACTTGGGCTCTGCATCACCACTTTGAATTCACAAGATATTGGAACCTCTTGATAAAGCTACAAGACACTTCCTATGGACTCTGCAGTGGACTTGCAGTCCAAGCTGCATTAGAAAGTGTCTAGCCAGGAGATCCACAAAGGTGGATATTCTCCTCTGCTTAGCACCACTGAGGCTGCAGCTGGATGCTGCATCCAATTTGATGTTCCCTAGTAGAAGACAGGTCTTTCCAAGGTGAAGAGACTCCAGTGCAGGGCCATCAGGGTGGGCAGGAGGCTGGGACACAGAAGATGTGAGGAGAAACAGAACTGGACTTCTTCATCCTAGAGGGGGGAAGGCTACAGAGAGATCTTCTTGCAGTTAGTCAGTCGTGCCCTCCCAGAAGGGAAATGACTTCTAAAGAGGACAAAACCAGGCTTTCCTCAGAGGTGCACAGAAGGGGCAACAGAAATAGACTGAGGCAAGGACCAGATGGGGACCAGAGAGGCGGTGGAATTTCCATCCCTGGGTATATGATGCTCACCTAGTAAAGGCCGTCGGAAAACTGATCTAGTTCTGGGGCTATGCCTGCTCAGAGAACATTCAACAAGGAACTTCCAGAGGTCCCTTACCAATCAAACTTTCTCTGACTTGGACACACCTGTGCATTCGTTAGAGATTAACTGTCCAGGTTCCTCCTCTGGATGCCAGGAGGTTACACAGGTTGGGAACTGGGCTGCAAGCTGACTCCCTAGAGGTCACAAAAATTTGTTTTCTGCACTCATTGGTTTGAATTCTGATTCTAGTTCAACACAAGAGGGTTTAGCTGCCTTTCCCCTGAAACAGTTAAACGACTACAAGTGGTTTACATGACTGAAATTCTCCTTGCTCCTGCAGCATGACAGTGAGTCACTCAGCCTCCAGAAGACCATCATAGTCTTGCTTTGGAGCTTTCTCACATTGAGAAGCCCTTGTGTAGTGTGTGCAGTATTTAAGCATAATCTAATTCTCAACAAAACAGAGCATACAAGACAGTTGATGTCCCCAGCTCCTGCTCAGCAAGCAATCCCATCAGGCATATCATTCCTTGGTCTTTCCAGGGCAGAGCTGGCAGTGCCCTAGATGAGGAGCATGGACAGATGAAAGACAGTGGGTATACTCCAGGTGGTGAGAAGCTCTGTCATGTCAGATGCAGGAAGAGGAGCACAGCACACGTCCTCATTGCTCCAGGCAAATCAGCCATCAGCTAGAAAGACTGGGGCACACTCAGCTTGTGGCAAGAAGCTCACACCTATGCAAATCCAACAGGGAATCTGCTGTCCCTTCAAGAAACACAAACTTCTCCAAAGAAGGTGTAGATTTCCTCTGGTTTGATAAAAATCTCCCAACCAGCAGCTGCTAACCTAAGATACCCTGAAATTCATATTTGAAAGGAACCATCTGGAAGAAGGCATTTTGGATCTCTTACAGCATACCTTGACTTCTGCCTCTTTAAGTGACATGCCAGTCATACAGAACACATAATGCTGTCTGGAGGCATCCTCACCACCCAGAACCCTGCAGCAATGACGTTCAATAGGCCACAAACAAGAGTTATTAATGATGCTGCTTCATTCCCATGGGTATCTTCATGCCAGAGCTGATGTCCCATCCTTGCACATGACAGCTCCACAGAAAATAGCTTGTTTGAGGTCATGCATGCACTAGGGAAGGCTTCTGTGCTCAACCAAAATGACTTCTCTCTTAATCAACGGGTACTCAGGAAAGTGTCATGCCCTCCCCTGTGTTTCCCTCTGAACTTACCTGGGTCCTAACCTGATATTCAGAAACTCTCTGTATTGTCTGGTCATTCTCTTGTCAACCCTCCTGCAGCCTGCAAGCAATACAACTCAATACTGGCTCTTACCGAGCTATCTTTCTCACCAGCCAATAGCCTGGATGTTTGGTGACCAGGCCAAAGCCCAAACACAATGCATGCCAGCTGTACCTCCCCGCTTTGCATATTTTGAAGGCACACACTTGTAAGCAGTTATGTATTCTCCTATTTGGGGTGAGGTTCTCATCCACCTGGCATGTACTTAGTTGCTTAATTACTAACCCCTATGAAAAGTGCATGGGCACACTTAAGTCATTAGAGACACCATGCACTCAGTTCCTGCTCTGTAACTTGAACCCTTCCACTTGGAAACTTTGCAGCAATGCACAAGGATCTCATCTGAAAAGGGATCCTGTGTTCCTTGTCTGAGTTTCCGTTAGTCCTCAAATGGACACCTTCTTTCTCTGGCACACTCCAGTGGCAGGGAACTTGATGGATGCAATGTGAACACAGGAGCAGAAAGGTTCCTGCCTTGCACTGAGCAGTACTTTGGATCCTTTGACAGACAATGGCCATGTCCTGCAAATCTGAATCCTGCCAGACTGCCAGGCACAAAGCACAGCAAGCTGTTAGTAGTAACACACCTATGTCTGTATGTCTTGATGCCATCCCACTGCTAGTGTGGCTGAAGCACAGGGAATGAAAGAGAAATGCCCCATCAAAAGTGCAGCCAGTAAGCCTTGGGTGCGTTGCTGCTTAATGAATGTCGAAGCAGAACAAGTCCTGTTCCAGCAGAAATGAGTATTTGATGTACACTATGCACCAAATCTGAATGAGGCACTTAGAGGCAAGACCCTCATGCAATCCTTTAAGGACTGCAGAAATGAAGGTACCACCTCCAGCTGGGAGATCTACTAAGCTGCACAGTGCTTGAATGGGGCAGAGCACTGAAGCATCACTTCAACCTCGCTTCCATATTTCTCCCTAGGCTGTGCCCAGCAGGGATTTTATATACAGTTAAAAACAACCTCAGTCACATGGCTGAGCACCTTTCTGGCTCAAGGCCTAACATCCACAGAAAGACGTAAAGCAAGTAGAGAGGACCTCCACATTAAATTGGAGCAGCTGGCCTAGAAAGGAGGCAGAGGGCAATGGATTCTGCCCAACAAACAATCTATGACCATTTCAAAAGCAAAAGCAGATAGATGAGCACATCAGGATGAGCGGAGGAAAAGTTGTGTCCATCAGAGTGAAGAGAAGTTAACTTCGGGATAGCAGCCTCTTTCAATCAACGACTATTTCAAGCTGGACAAAGTATGGCCATGGAAAACAGAGCAAAAGGACTCAAGGAATCTTTCCTCCTGCTATCTACTTTTCCCTTACAAAAGCAGCACAGCTTTCTATCGATCTATTATATGGAAGAACATTTCCTACAGGAGCTCCCAGGATTACAAGCGCAACGGCAGTAAAAAAAAGAACTCTCAGTGTCCTTTACAACGCGCTTAGCGCGGTGCAGGGCCCTCTTTTGCCTCCCTGCGCCAGCTCCCCCATCCCCGCCGGGCTCTGCCGTGGGCACGCGTGAGCACCACCGGCTGCCATCCACCCCAGCCCATTCCAGCGCCTCATGCCGAAGCAGGACACAGCCGCTCCCAGCCCGGGGACACCGACTGCCCGCCGAGGGACACAGCCGCTCCCAGCCCGGGGACACCGACTGCCCGCCGAGGGACACAGCTGCTCCCAGTCCGGGGACAGCGACTGCCGCAGCGCCCGCCGCCGGCTCCGCGCATCCCGGCGCAGCGCTCCCAGCTCCGGGTACGGCTCCCGGCAGGCAGGCAAGTGTGCTGGCTGGCTGGCTGGCAGAGAGGCAGACAGGGAGACCCAGCACCCAGGCAGTCCCCCCTGTCCGCCGTACTTAGGGCGGCGGCGGCCGCTGCGCATGTCGAGCTGGTGCCGCGCGGGGTCCGGCAAATATTCGGCCCAAAAAGAGGCCGGGTCAGGCCGGGTCCACCACCCCGTTGCCCACTTACCGCACCTGTGAGCCGAGCCGAGCTGTGCCGAGCCCGGGCGGCGCGTCCTTGCCCGCGCCTCCTCCGCCGCTGCCGGAGGCGGGGGTCCAGCCCGGGCTCGGCCCGGCCGTCACTCAGCGGGGCGGCCCCGCCGCCCCTCCCGGCCGGGAACAGCTGCGCCCGGCTCAGCCCCCGCCCCAATCCCGGCCGAGGCCGCCCTTCCTCACCCTGCGCCCGCACCGGCACACGCGCCTCGTCCATCCCAGGGCTGCATTTGCTTCCGAAAGGGTCTCTGCTGCTTTTTAACGATTCGGACACGGAACCTGCCATTTGTCCAGTGGCAACTTCCTTCGGAGTGCCAAGCCAGACGCCTCGGCAAAACTGCCTTTTGGGAAACCGCACTAGATGCGCACACATCTTCATGGAGATCCAGGCCACTGTAAAGTACCTTGCGACTGCGGCTGGAAAAAATCCTTCCCTGGAGGAGTGGTGCAACACTGGGATACGGAGCGCAGAGGGCTCTCAAGCCTCAGACAGACCAAGTCACAGCCACTCAGGCGGCTGGCAGGATCGTCCCACTACCAGCACTGCAGGGAACCTGTGGCTGCAAGCATGGGCACTTTATAAAAGCAACTTCTCCATAAACACCATCTGCATCAATGCACTTCCTAATCCTGTCTTACTTCACTCCCTGTCATTTTGCTCCATAAATCCAGTGACAGCCATCTCCTACCTAGAGCAGCTCCAAGTCTGTCATCAGCCTGGGAGAGCAGCCTTCCAATCTTATGGTGTCAAAAGTTCCGATGTTCCTGCAAAATCTCCTTTCCCCTGTCTCACCCTTGAGTCACTGTAAAGCCCCATGGATTTGTCCTATAATAATTTTTTTAACAAATCTCCCACAAAGTGTCAGGCCCAAGCTCCTTCTTATCTCTGCTCTCTAGTCTTCACTGGCAGCTACAAGCCAAGTGCAGAGAGGGTCCCAGATTTCCTAGAGGAGGGCAGTCCATCTGAATGCTTATCCAATGACTTTCATCCAAAAATGCCCCCAGTCTCCATGAGATGGTACCTGGCTTTTTTTGCATGGCTTGTCATACAGCTGACCTGGCTGGCACTGAAGTTCCATTTCCCATGACACTCGGAGAAAGATCTGAAGTTAGCACTGAAATACTGCTCACGACTGGGCCAAAGAAAGAACACAAATGGGTGCCCTGCCAAGCACTGAACTCAGTGCATACCTCATTGAGGTAAGCAGGATCATGGCCCAGGTCACCTGCATCATCCCAGTTCTTGGCAGGAGAGAAAAGGGCACTTAGAACCACTGAATTCCCCTAAATGCCTGAGTTTGTTCAGGATGAAGAAGCCTGACCGGTACCAGACCAGGCAAACCTGGAGACCCGTGGTTATGCCACCTATTTACCAACTGCCTTCCTCAAGGGTGTGCCAGCTGTGAGCAGCTCAGCAAGGGATCCACTGGCACCACTCAGCTTCCCTACAGGGCCACATTGGTTTTACACTCTGAGATACATAGTCACTTATTTTTTATCCCATCTGGCTGCTGTCAGATCTAGCTTTGTCTGCAGTAGAAGCTCATCCAAGGTGAGTGCTAGTCTCCTTGGAATGCACTCCATTAGGCAAGAGATTAACACAGCTTCTCAGCACGTTTGTTTTCGGTGCATCAGTGATAGTTTTTTTAGTCTGCTGTGACACACTGCAGTAATGAATGCTGCAAGTAAAATGCACCATGCACCACCTTCACAAGACACCGAGTTTCACTAACTCCAACTACACCTAGGCTCTCAGGGAAGTGGCTTGGCATGCTCAAAGAGTGTCTGCTCAGATCACAAGCTCCCACTACCCCAGCCAAGTTCTACTTTCACAGAGCAGGGCTATTCTCCTGTTTCAGACTTCCAATCCAATCTGAAAGTATCAGCTTTCAAGCTTTACAAAGGTCTAAAGTGTTTTTTTTCACAGCATGATTCCTCACTTTTCTTGTCTAATACAATCAGCACATGACAATGTAGACTCGTTTCCAAGGTTTGCCTGATGCACAACTGTAAGGACAAAGGATGAGTGTGGGGAAAATACAGAGAAAAAAGATCTTTGCAATAAAATTCTTTCCAAATGGGGAAAGAAGAGTCTAGGAGTGGAAACCTTTCAGATAAGAATTCATTTTGGGATGGCAAAGAGGGTTCTTAGGTTTTATCTGATGAAACAGTTCCTCAAAACAACCCAGGGTGAACATACTGGGAGAAAAAAACCAGGTAAACTTTAACTTTATAAACTTAACAAAATACAGCTGAGATGGAATAAACAGAAAAGAGGTAATTTGAACATGCTTATTGTTCACAGCCTTGGGAAAGTAAGAGATCTACTTTGTTTTAGTTATTACAGTGTTATATGTTTCCTCTAGGTAATGAATGTTCATTTTCCATTTTATAAAATTCACAATGATCCACAAAACACGTCTAACAAAGCTGCATTCTGTTCTTTTGGTTGAAAAGTTACCCTGGGTAGGGTCCCAAGAATAACAAATTCCATATCCACATTCCAAGGGAGGATCAGCTGGGCTTCTGCAGATACATCCTACATGGGTTTGGTATTTATAATAAAACTGGAGTTCCAGAGAATTTCCAGGCCTCTTCTCTCTCTTTAGAAAAATGGTCTGACACCTAATTTAAACTTACCTTTCTGCAATTCAAGCTTTTACACACCTTATTTTATCTACATATAAAAACAGTTGTCTGCGAAACTTCAGAAAGTCTTCCCCTTCACAGCCTTCTTCTATTCAGACTAACTGCAAATCCCACTATTTAATACAGACTATCTACACTTCCATTGTTCTTGCTTTCATCTGCATTCTCTGAATAATCCACATCTTTCCTGTAGGACAACGACCAGGAACTGAATGCAGGTTTCCAGTGGAAGCCTTTCTAATAGTTGTCAGTGTAGAAAGATACTGTGAAACTGTAACTCCACCACCTGCTGGATGCAGACACAGGCAATGGAAGCACCCCTGGTGAAGTGCCATCCATTCCTGGAAGCAGAGAAACCATTCACAA
>JAWWLZ010000094.1:25317526-25330610 GCA_035041345.1 Poliocrania exsul
CAAAATTTTGTTTTAATGGAAAGGTTCCACTGCTGCAAAATAACTAGGTTGGTGAGATAGATGCTGCAAAACTGTGCACACAGCTTTCTCCAAAGGAACCACCTTTATGCTGAACTGGGACAACCGAGGTGAAAACACCCCTCACCTCTATATTCAGGTTTCATTGGAAGGGGGAAGCAATTACTCAAAGCATGCCCAACACATAACAAGGGTAATATACTCGTATCTGTTAAACACATGAAAAGGATTGGTTCTAGGCAGCAAAGGAAGCCTGTGGAAATCAATGCATGCCACTGTCACAAAAAGGAAGGACTTCTTGAGTATTAAGGTCTACAGCTCAAGGATCCACAGATCCTAAAGAAACTAGAAGACAAGTGGATTTCCTTCCCTTAAGCCTAAGAAAGAGCAAACATTGCTCTGGCTTTTCCAGAAGTAAAGGCCATCTCATTACTCCATCAGTTCCTGCACTATCATCTCCCCTATCTTGCTTAGAATGGTCCTTTGATAATCACAGAATCATCAAGACTGGAAGAGACCTTTAAGATCAGCCAGTCCAATTGTTAGCCTGGTACCACCACTGTAACCCCTCAGCCACTAAACACCATCTCACCCACCACTGGAACACCTCTGGGGATGGTGACTCCAGCACCTCCCTGGGCAACCTATTCCAATGCCTGATCACTCAGACAGCGAAAATTTTTTTCATTATCTAATCTGAATCTCCCCTGTCTGAGCTCAAGGCCATTTCCTCTTATCCTCTCACTGCAGGCATGGCAGAAGAGACTGGCCTCGACCTCACTACAGCCTCCTTTCAGGTGGTGGTAGAGAGCAATGAGATCCTCACGTGAGCCTCCCTGAGCCTAAACAAACCCAGCTCCCTCAGCCATTCCTAGACCCTTCATGAGCCTTGCTGCCCTTCACTGGACAAGCTTCAATACTTCCATGTCCCTTTTAAAGTGAGTGGCCCAAAACGGGACACAGTGCTCAAGGTGCACCCTCACCAGTGCCGAGTACAGGGGGAGATCGCTTCCCTAGTCCCATTGGCTACACTATTCTTGATACAGGCCAGAATACCACTGGCCTTCTTGGCCACCTGGGCACACAGATGGTTCATGTTCAGTCAGCTGTCGACCAGCATCCCCAGGTCGGTCCATGCTGAGCCATTTTCCAGCCACTCTGCCCACAGCCTGTAAAACTGTGTGGGGTTAAATCCCACAAGCAACAAAAGGCAGAGCAGCTCTGAAGGGAAACATCATGATGCACGGGGTAACTGAAAAAACTGTATCCTTCCTGCACTCTTTGTCCAGCTTCCACTCTGCCCTACCTTCCCTTCTGACCACTTCCCATTTCTTCCTCTTCAGAGCTTTTTTGCTGTCTAAATGTCATCTCAAGCCACTTCAATTTTCTGAACAATAACGGCAACCTGAAACCTCAGGCTTGGTCTAATGCCCAGAAATTTGTGGGGTTTAAAAAAAGGGGGGGTTAAAGGAATAATAAAAAGAAAATAAATGCTAAGTTCTGCAGCTCAAAGTAAAGTTTTAATTTTTTTTTAATTTAAAAGAATGAGAGAAAAGAATCCAGCCCAACAATGAAGTCCAACAAATACCTTACTTGAATGTGACAAGACCATTTGATTATCTTCTCTTCTTCAGCATACCAGTTTCTAAAAATACTGGTTTGGGACATTTAGAAGTGACATGTTGAATATGTTTTATGTTACTTACTTTCACAGCCAAGTCCCAATGCACTGGATTTAAAACCAAGCAACTAAAATAATTCAAAAGGAACTTCAGAGAATTGCAATGGTTTTTGAGACATGGTATACTCTGAAGTATTCAAAAGCACAGCTGTGTTTTGTAAAGTCATCTGAGATATTTCTGAAGTAAATATAAATTATTGCAAATATGTATTCACAGTTTCTACAAAATTGCTATCTAAATTTCCTGTCAAGTGCCAATATTGTACCAAAAAAATCCAAACAGTTAAACATATACCCTGAATGCTACTAAGATTCATAAGCAACTGTGGGGAATGCCTGGAGCTAATAAAATATCTGCATGTAGTGTAAACTGAGCAGTTTACTACTCAAAACCAGCTTTCTTCATGTATCTTCTAATGTAAATTCCTAATTAAACTTATTGAGTGATAGATGCACCTATGCAGAATAAAAAAGTATTCTAGAAAGTACTTATCCTTACCATTAACTTGCTTCCCATCATGACTCTTCATCAAGCTTACAGGAGTAAGAAACACTGCTAAATCCCTAGATAAAGGCCAGCTTCTATGAAAACAATTATTTTTTGGTAGGGGTTAAAATCTCTACGACAGTTTGTACAGCAGAGCAGGGCTGCTGTCATGCTTTCTCAAAAATACACTCTTCATTACAATTACAGATGGCCACAAGACTAGAACCCTTATCCTGCAGAATCTTTTAAAATCCCTTAATAAAGCTCCACTGGGGACATACGAACGAGTTTGTTACTGGACAGAAGACAGTATGTGACTCACAGCCCGAGGACTCCCTTCCCCCTTCAGCACTGGCTTCAGTGCTCTGCTTGAGGAATGAAATCTACAGAGGGGTTTTGTGTTGGCTGGCATTCAGGAAGGAATTTATTGCTTGTTCTTCTTCAAGACAGCTGAAGGAGTCTGTGTGATTTAGACACTCTGACAGTCACCATGAACTGCTTAATTTATCAGGATTAGCACAACATGGCTTCAGGCTGGGGCAAGATGTTTATCATCCGTGCTAATCCCCTTTCTGCTGAATGTACTGGGTAATCACATCTCACAAGAAGGCAGAACAAGGCGTTCTCAGCCACAGGCCTACCAGCATGGCAACCACGGCACATCCTCCAGGGTGGGGGGCTGTCTCCAGGAACTGCAGATACCGCCAAGTGACAAGTAAAATTCAAAATTTGCAAGTGGGATCCCAACAGCATATCCCATTTGCAAGGACTCATGATGCCTCAAGCACAAAGTTCCTCGCCCCTGGCCAGAAAGGACTCATCATCTAATGAGGAATTGTGTGCAAGGTGTCTTAATGCAAATGCAGCAGCAGCTGAGTCAATCCCCAAGCCTTTTCTTTACTTTTTGGCATATTGCAGAAATGGGAGAATCACAGAATCATTAAAGTTGGAAAAGACCTGCAAGACTATGAAGTCCAACCTTTGACTGATAGCCACTTTGTCAATTAGACCATGGCACTAAGTGCCACATCCAGTCACCTTCTAAACACCTTCAGGGATGGTGACTCTACCACTTACCTGGGCAGCCCATTCCAGTGCTTGACAACCCTTTCAGTGAAGGGTGAAAAGGGCGATAGCCCTTTCAGAGAGTGAAAAGTAATCTTTTGTGGTGTTTTGGCAAAAACGCTCATTAATCTACCATGCTTTTAAGTTGTCAGTATTTGTGTGAGGCATCAGTGGAATGAATGCAATGGCAAGTTTCATCTATTTAGGAAACTCCTACATCTTTTTCTATTACTCTTAAGCAACCTAAACATATGAGGGCAGTCCACTAGTAAAAGGTATTAGTGATAAAGCCACAAAAACCTGTGCTGATATTGGCCTCATTCAACTCTCTGCTGACTTGCTTTCCAGTGCTGCAAAAGAAGTTCTAGTAAATTAGCTCTGAATTCAAAGATTCAGTCCTGCAATGTCTTTCACCTTGACATAATATCAAAGACTGAAACCAAACAGTTCCTGCAGCTTCTTACACACAGCAGCGCAACAGCTTTGTAAAATACTGCATTTTTCACACTCCAATGAAGAGAGTATTGTCATTTATTTGAATATTGTGAAATGAAAAAATGTTTGATTAAATTCTTACATGCCTGAAACAGATCAACACATCTGATAACACTAACTACTTGACTTTCTAATGAGCAGTTGATGCAAACTGATTCTACATTCAGACTTGGTAGTAATGGTAATATGAGGATAAATTGCTTCTGGTAGAACAGACCATGCCAGACTAGAACTGTGCATCCTCCTTAGAAGGTATATCAGACACAGAGTAAGCAAATCTCCCCTCAGAAAAATGGACTAGCGACTTGTTAACCACCAACTTACTTCTGTGTTTTTATCAACTTTTGAACAGGGCTGTTTACGTTTGTTGTGTTATGTTTATTTTTTTTAATAATGTATGCTGCAATTTGGAAAAATCCATACCCTTTCATCCCCAATTTCTCTGTATTTCACTCACAAAAGGAATGTCAAACATAGTGTAAATTTAGTATTGTGCTCAGTTCCTAAATGATCACATCTATAAACAAAGGCTACTATTATCATAGGCTACTATCATAAAATGATAGTCCAAGTGGGAAAGTACCTCAGGAGATCATGTAGTTCAATTGCTACCTATAGCAGAGTCACCAATCACTCATTAGTTTACATTGGGGAACTAATGAATGGCATAACCTGGGAGGCCAAGTCATATAAAAAACCCTAGTTGGACTATCATTTAGACTAACTCTTATTTCAGTGAGATGACCAAACATAAACAATGCTGAAACAGAAACACAATGTTTGTGCCCATATACAGCCCCTCTCCTTACATATTAGAAATTAATCCCTAGAAGTCCCCTGAACTGGAGTTTCTAAAGATACCTTGCACCAGATAACAGATATCATTATACACATTTTTCTGGCATCAAGAAGTTCACTTCAAACATACCCAGTGTCTGAAAAGGGGACACATTTAATCAGTAGTGGAGTATCTTCAACTTCACACACCAGACACTAAACACAGGCTCATAATGCATTTGCCTAAAACCATCAAACACAAGTACCCTAAAGCAGTTCCATCTCCACGCTGCTTTTTGCTTCTCATTACAGGCACTCTGAAACCTCGTTTGGACAAGGTGGGGCCTTGGTTTCTAAGGATTTCACATAACATAATTTCTACACATTCATAAGAACAAAGCTCTCAGTTTTTTTGGAGGGAGTATATCTTCTAATCTTGCCAGTTGCATGTAAGGACTACCACTAGTATCTGCTCATTAGAAAAAAAAAAAGCCTTCAGAAAACTCTGACAAGTGCAGGACTCATTTTTAAATGGTAAAAGCAGGTATGTAAGTAAACAACTACGGCTACTGAACTTGAGACCCTCCCATCTAAGGTTGTTTCATAATTCCCCCTAGTTATGCAATTTTTGAATGTTTTTGACATTCTTTCATTTGAAATTTCAAGAAGTCAAACCAAGACTCTCACTTCTCTTGTCATAATGCAACTCCAGAAGACAGTAAATTGCAAGATACATAACAGCTCAGGAGACAGTAACTATGGCAACACTCTCTTTTGGACATAGCCTACATCATCCTGGCTAAAAATAGCACTTCATTCAGTTAATCATTTCTCTCTTTTCAGCTCGACTTTACTTTCTTAACACAAAACCTATTATTAAACCAACTGATTCATATGAAAGTGATTTGTAACCATAAAAATTAATAAATCAGAAGCAAGCCTGAATTTGTGAAAAGTCTCTTCACCTAAAGTCTCTTTGTGCTTCTAGGACTATGTTCTTCTGAAATCCACAAGGTCTAAACAAGGTCAGATTCCTCCTCTACAGAATGGAGAAAACAAAGATACTGCAAATGTGAAGATAAGCAAAAGTACTTTACCTCATGGTTAGTGAGGAAACACATTTAAGACCACAAAACAAAGTTGCTGTAGACATTTCTAGATATGCTGGCTAAAACTAAAACCCCACCTCAGTTTTTGATCATGGAAAGAAATAGAGGGGAAAAAATGCTTTTCTCCCCTTTAGAGTTGCAGTTAGGGAGCTGTGTATCAACAATTCAACAGTAGCAGGACAAGTGACTTAACTCATAAAAGTGTATCATATACATGAAGAAGAGGCTCTGAAAAGTTTTTTTTTTTGTCACACTACTTACAGAAAATCACTATGTGGCCTCTTTAAATAAAAAGTATTTTCATTTATTTACAGCAGAAAGACTTTTAGGGCAGTTGTTCATACCCATCTCTTACCATAACTTCAGGAATCACCACAGCATTCAGAGCCTTGTCATTGATAACTGTATCTTTAACTAGCATATATATTCTTTCAGCTTCAGAAAAACATGAAATTTGGAGTACAACAGCACCTGTAAAGAGGCATCAGAACTATTTTTTAATATTTTCTATTATTATCAGGAAATAGGTCTCATATCACAGCAGAAGTTTACTCAGATACTCTGCAGTTTTTTATCAGTGAACTGGGCTGTTCTGTTTTCAAACTTTCCTTCATATCCCGAAACACACCTCAGATTTTTGTTAAAGCAGAGCAGTCTGATGACAAGAACAGCAGCACAGAACTAATGTATATTTTAAGACTTTGTTTGAGCTTCACAGGTAGGGCCTATTTCCCTTCTCTTTAACATAACGTGCTGTTCTCATCATGTACAAGTGACAGAAGTTCAAGTTGAATTTTGTATCTCATTATTAAAAATCCATTAGTTCCATTCATTAACAATATCTCTGTAAGAATTAACACAAGCAAAGATTTGGTTTGAAAATCAGTCTTAGATCTTTATCTTGGCTTAGGTCCTGTAAGAGGAAACTGGGGAAGAAGGGAAGACAAAAGAGAAAAATTAAAAATACTGACAAGTTAGTTTAAAGTAGGATACTTAATGAAAACAAAATGGGGCAGGATAAGATCAAAGTAAATAATAAGCAGCATATGAGATGTCAGCTGGTAACACAACCTGGGTGCAAGGAAAAGGGAGAGTCAGGAAGTGATGAGAAACACAAAAATACAAATGAAAGAAAATGACAATAAAAATCATATACAAACAGAAACATCTAAAAACCACATGAATGTACATTTGGTTCAATGAAGCTGTGACACAAGAAGAACAAACAAAAACAACAAGTATGAGACGGAGAAGGCATATCTGAAAGCTTTATAGTTCTCCTTACGAAAAGTATTAATTAGCCATGTGGAGACTGCATGTATACAAAGGAAGCACTCATCAGTCTTCCAAACCTTGATATAAAAAGATCCTTTTAGCAGAGATGTATGTGAAACTTAAGACTGTTAAAGGACCTGTAACATCTCACGTACAGACATCTAAACACACAGAAGAGAGAATTCCAGACTTTTGAGTTTTACCAAAGGCAGATCTCCATGTGATCACTACACTAACGCCGCCCAGAGTCACTGCTGCTCCAGCTCTCAGAAGCCACAGCCCGTCTCCAATCTTGCTCACATAATATTTGCACAGCAAAAGCAAAGGAACAGCCCAAAGGATGAACACAGATATCAATGTATTTATTTTCTTCATCTGCCAGCCATTGAACCCTGGCTCTTAGCACTGTGCTAGGAAACAGTGACTGTGAAACTATCCCATGGAGTCCAAAAGCACTACCAAATTTTAGTATTTTAGAAGTCAAAATCAAGAGAGAGCACTTGAAGGGTTTGTAATAGTTCTGTGGTGTTAGATTACTGTGGTGTTAGTTGAAATGCAACTTCAAAACTCATTTTTATGATGAAGTATTACCACCTTCTGGTACGTGAGGGGCATGAAGCCAACCTTTTAACTTTTTTTGACAAGGTAACTACAATCTACTGCTCTTTATAAATACAAGGTGTTACATTTGACCTGAAGGGATTTTTCCTTATGCAGTAAGAGTAACATACTCTGAGCTTTCAGCCTCTAGCATTAGGCTGCAGTTTTGAAAACAGACATAGTTTGCAAAAGTAAAAATCTTAATGCTTACCTTGTGCTTGATAAACATGAGTCACAGATACTACATTTGCTGCAAAGGGTAAAAATATAAACACATAAAACCTTGGGTACATTTAGAGTAAATATTTAAAGTATTTTAAAAGTTACATAAATAAAATATAAATAAATATTAAAAGTTATACAAATATAGGGAGAATCTCCAGCTAACATTTTCCCTCTCCTAAGTTTACTTTGCAAGTAAGAAAAGCTAAACTGATTTTCATAAAAGGTGACTATGAATTCTTTCTAGCATTTAAAGTTTAATTCCTCTTGAAGTTACATAAAAGACTGGGAAAAATACTTCGTTTTCTGAAGCAAAAAGCACGACACATTCCTGACAATGTTTATAGAAAGTGTTGGTTGAAGGACTAGTACGAAAAATCAATTACACTTCTTTGAAAAAAAAAATTAAATTGTTTCCCCTGAGTGTTTGTCCATATATGTGTGCATACACTGCTCACACTTCTCCATGATCAGGCACAAAGCTCATGACTACCTTGGAGAACAGCCCACACAAAAAGTGTCAGAAGTTAAAAAAGGCAAGGGACATTCATGCACAGGGTATTAACCTGCACTGGCATAATTTAAATGGTTTAAGGTACGTACAGTTCTTTAAAAAAGCGATGCTTTTTCACCCCCCCAAAAAAGGTGTGGTCACATATAACTCAAGTAATGTCATAATAATTCTGTAAATAATGAGCTGTCATATTTCTCATGCAACCACAAACATTTCAAATGAATTTAAAAAATCTCATGCAAGTACAAGGCAGAATAATTTTTTTAAATAAGGTCAGAAAAAATTAATAAAAAATAATAACAAAAGAGCAATAGATGCTACATTTTGTTCTGTACAAGGTAATGTATCTGAAAGTGCACCTGTTTACTTACTTTTGATAGCTAATTCCTCCTTGAGAATATTTGTGTACTCTTCAGGGGAAAGCTGGGGTGGAAGGCCACCAACAAATAAATTTACTTGTACAATGGATTTACTGTTTTCCACAATGTAGAATCTTGTTTGATTCATCTGACGTATTGAAGTCTACCAAAATAAAGGAAAATAAATGACGCAACATTTGGCAAAAAGATACCATGAAACAAAATCCAAAATAGTTCTGCACTTAGCAATTCCATCCACTATGCCTAAAGAACATCACAAACTTCAGTTCAAGCTCTTAGCTTCTTTACAGATGAGCCAACTTGAGGGGTAGCCAATTACTCATTTTTTCTGTAAGAAAGGGCACTCCATATAATACAAGAGAATCATATCTCTTTTTCAGATTTACCTTTCTTATGTCCTTGAATCTGTTAAGAATCAGTTCCTGGTTGTCCAAAACCATGTGCTGAACTGGAGACAGCAAGAACATTAATGATATTAGAAAGGACTGTAAATTTTTATCAGGCTTAATTAAACAAAAAACAGTAAGAAAAAAAATTAAGAAAAAAAGCACAACTTTGCATACAACTAACTCTAACAAAAGAGACCATGCTGACCCAAAGTACTCATTATTCAACAGTAAAAACATGTAGGTGTTTGGAAGAGTCTGAATTTTTTCACACTTCCTAAACACCACTTTCCTTTAAAAAAGGCAGAAACATCTGAACCTACTCAAAAGACAAGCAGTAACAATCTAACTATTTGACAGAAGACCTTAAAACGATATTCTCTCACAACTACACTAATGACCAACTTTTGTGTTTTACCAAAATATTAAAAGAATTCTAAAAACATCTGGTTAAAGTAAGCTTGCAAATGATACTTTAAAACAGAGCACCAGAAACCAACCAAGGCTAAGACATTCACAAGGCTACAATAACCTTATAAATCAACTTCCCAATAATGCTCACAAATAAAGGGAAGTACTGAGTCAGTTTTTGAACTACAAAGGTATTTACTCAGCTGTGGCCAGGGCATCAGACTGCTTCAATGGCTTTCTTTATTTATCTCTCTTTGCAACCTTACAAACACTGAAGCACAAAGGGATGTGAACTTGGACAACACCAGCTCAGCTCCTGCAGGATCACAAAACACTAGAGCAATTCTAGGACTGGAGATTTCTGTACTTCCTAACACACATGTGTTACTTGGTCTAATCTTTGGACTTAAACTTACTCTTGTTTGGGAGCTCTGTCAGGGGAAAGAAGAGAGAGGAAAGGAGTCATTTGAACTTTAGAATTAATCTTTAATGAATAACTACAGTTAAGAAAATTATGTCTGGATACAGCTCCCCCAAATAGGGCCAAAGTGTCAAGGCCCACTAGAAACCCCAAATGAACTTTTATTGTAATAATGAAGAAAGAGAAGGGAACATAATTCCCACAGGACATATGAGGCTGAAAAGAACCAGCATCACTTCTGATTAAGCATTTCAACATCGTCATTAAGTTTCATTTGTAACTGTGTTGGAATGGGAAAAAAAAACCCTTGAAGATCAGTTACAGATGTGCCTTTGGCCAAGGCTCCTTTACTTACCTTGCTTACTGCCCATAAGCACTTCTACCAGTTTGAAATTCTGGAGGCACTCTGTCTGCCAAAAGATGCAACATGTAAATGTAGCTTCTAAACAACATGATTTTGCCAGATGTTTATGTTATTGTGTTATATACCAGACCATGAAAATTAAACATTTTTAAATCAACCACGATGGTTTTCCTTTAACCAACTCCTTCCTAGTCAGGAATAACCTTCATTTTACACACTCATGGCAGCAGGCTCCCATGCTCTTAAATACATTGGCATCCTCACAGCCACATTGTGAAGGGGCACCTGTACAGCACAGTTAACTCTATTTCTGCTTCAGTGATCAGCAGCTCATCTAGGGTATTTCCTGAGTGTCCATCCAGAGAAAGCATGCAGCAGTGGGAATGAACACGCACTTTGAGAAGATGGCCCAGGAACCAGGCTTGGCAAAAGCAGGCTGACCACCCCCTGCTGCCTGGGACACTTCACAGACACTGATCTCCTCATGTGTGCCAGAGCCTCTTCTCCAGCCTACTGCCAGGGACCACATAAGTCCTGTGCAGCTGGACCAGAAAAGCTGGAACAGACAAGAGTTTACTACAACTTACTACCATTTACTACAATTACTGAAACCCTGAAAACATGTGACACTCAGGATTGAAGAATTTTCTTAATATTTGGCCTTGAGACTCAAGAGATAAACGGTATTTCATTACATGTCATGAACAGGGGTATTAAGACCCTCAACATATGCTTTGCCTGATACTTGATGAAAGTGACTTGGAGGATCTTCAGCACAGGCAAGTTCTGGATATTAAGAAGAGATTTTCTGTATGTGCATGAGAAATTATTAGAGTCTTTAAAAATTATCACTATTGGAGAAGTTGTAATTGAGCCAAAGAATTAATTCTCTTGCAGCATACAGCTAGCTTCCCAAATACGGAGATGTGAAGATCTTTCCCAAGCAGGATATCCAACTGTACTCTTTGGCAATTGCTTTTTTTCGATGAGACAAAACTTCGGACCTAGTTGTTCCGATTTTTGTTAAAAGGTCCACAGTACTTCAGGAAACAGACTGACAACAAAGCCTAGAACCATTCAATGGTACAAAACAAGCTGCATGCATTACACAGCTGGGTACACCTAGACAGGGATCTGGAATTAGCAGCCACTGCAGATAGCTAGCCACATGCATGTTCCTATGTACCCTGTAAATAACCACAGAAGGCAGTAGTCACCTTCTGTGAGCATGGCTGTTCCCTGGAGCAGTGGAGGTGTGTTGATCTGCTGGGGTATGCACAAGGCCCAGCTGCTGAATGAAACATGCACACTACAACTTTGTGCCTCCACACCTGTGTGGTCGGCACTGCCCGTGGCTTAGCATGCCTGCAAATTCTACTAAAATGTTCCCTAAAAATCGTGCTATTTTGGCATCAACTGTATGAAGGACAGGCAGACTGAAAGGAAATCATCTTCCAAGGAAAAGATGTGCATCTGCAAGATTACAAGATGTAATTAATCATCTCCAATGAGGTGAATGCATATGGTAAAGAACGTGGGTGCTGTTCCAGTCTGAAGTCCTTCCTTGCAGTCCTTGAGGCCTACAGAGATGCTGCTTGCCACTACAGGGAGAAAATTTCTGCAGCCAAAGCTCAATTAGAGTTCAACTTGTCAACAGCAAAAGTAAGTTAAGAGATAATACTGATACTTTGCTTCATGAGGTTGGTCACTTCAAAAATAGGGATATAGACAAAGTCTCCTGAGACATTTAAAGCCTTCTTCACTTCTGTCTCAATGCCAGTGATGAGCCCTGGGACTCTTAGCCAACCCTGAACTTGTTTGAGACTTGCTGCTCCAGCCCAATGCACGTGAAAACTATGGGGCCCAATGGAATTCACCCAGGGTACTGAAGGAGCAGGCTGATGTGATCATGGGACCTCTCTCCATTATCTTTAAATGCTCTCAGGAGTCTGGAAAGCTCTCACTCAATGGAAGTTGTTGTTCAAGAAGGGCAAAAAGGAAGACTCCGTCAATCTCTTTCAGTGCCTGGTAAAATTATTGAGAAGGTTATACTGGGGAGTATTTGAAAAATGCTGGAGAGACAATGAAGTCATCAGTCACAGTCAGCAAGGAGAAGGTACTGTTTGGCCAACAAAATTTCCTTTTATGACAAGGTCACTCATCTAGCTGACCAAGGGAAGCCAGTGATTATGGTGGGTTTGGATTTTAGCAAAGCTTTTGATACTGCCCCTCACCTTATCCTTCTGGGTAACCTGTCCAGAACACAGCTAGATAAGCCCATAGTTCACTGGGTGAACAAGTGACTGACAGGTCAGGCTCAAAGGGTTATAGCAAATGGGGTTACATCAGCCTGGCAGCCAGTCACCAGTGGGGCTCCCCAGGGCTCAATTTTAGGACCAGTACTCTTTAATGTTTACATAAATTGTCTGGATACAGGAATCAAATGCACAGTGAGTTTGCTGACTATACTATACTAGGAGGAGCTGTGGACTCCCTAGAGGGGTAGGGGACCCTTACAGAGAGATCTGGATAGGCTAGAATGCTTGGCAATAACCAACCATATGAAATTTAATATGAACAACTGCCAGATTCTCCACATGAGATGGGGTAATTCTGGTTAAAAATACAAATTGGAGGAGGAGAGCTGGAGAGCAGAAAGAGACCTTGTGGACTGGGTTTATGGCAGGCTGAACATGAGTCAGCAGTGCCGTGGCAGCTGGGCAGGAGGGCCAGCCATGTCCTGGGGGGCATCAGGCAAACCTTCGCCAGATGGTCCAGGGAGGGGATTGTCCCACTCTGCTCTGCACTGGGGTGCCTCACCTCAGGTACAGCAGGCAGTTCAAGGGCCTCAGTGTAAGACGGACATCAAACTATTTGAG
>JAWWLZ010000094.1:25330710-25344996 GCA_035041345.1 Poliocrania exsul
CAGAAAGACATTGAGTGTGTCCAGAGCAGGGTGACCAAGATGATGAAAAGACTCCTGGTCATGACTTAGGAAGAATGTTCTGACATCACTTTGTTTGTTCATCTTGAAAAAGAGGAGTCTGAGGGGTGATCTCACCACAGTCAACAGCTTCCTCCAGCAGGGCAGTGAAGGGAGAGGTGCTGACGCCCTCTCTCTGGTGACCAGTGACAGGACTCAAGGGAAGAAAACAAAGCATCAAAGGAAGTTCAAGCTTGACATTGGGAAAAGGTTCTTCACTGAGAGGGTGGCTGCTCACTGGAACAAGATTCCCAGGAGAGTATTCACGGCACCAAGTCTGGGAGAATTCAAGAATTCTGAGTGTCTGGACAATGCTGTTAGTCATACAGTTTAGTTTCAGGTAGTCCTGGAAGGAGCAGGAAGTTGGACACAGTAACCCTTATGGATCCTTTCTAGCTTTAGATATTCTGTGATTCTATGATTTCCTTTGCAGAGCAGCACAAAGAATTAGGTAGGAGTCAAGATGGTCATCCTGAAACTAATTGCCAGTTTCCCAACAAGGTAAGATTAGCAATGTAGCTACATTTATAAGTGTGTTTTAAATATCTGAAGACATAAATAACCAGTAAAAATATGCTGCACCCCTGGAATCATTGTGTACATACAAGTAAATCTGCTCGACCCAGAAAGACTGTGGTACGTTCCAGCAGCGAGGAACTGTGTCTACCACGAAGACTGCAGCAAGCTTAGAGCAGCAGGCCAATCACAAGAGATCATCTACCACCCTAGTAACATTTACATTCACTGCAAATGAAAGAATTGCAATTCTTCAGAAGAGAAAAAAATATATATCCCACTTCAGGGTGACTCAGGTGGTATATGGATGTGCTTGGGGTCTTTCAGTTACCTGCCTTCCAAGTAATGGAAGCACTTCTTTAATCACAGTCTGCGCAGTACTATCCTTATTTACTCGTAGAGAAACATATGCCATTCCCACCCTAGGAGAAAATAAACACTTATTTTAGGACCATCATTTGACCTATCCTGGGAGTTCCTTTTTTACCTAAGTGTCAAATTTGCATTAGTTGAATAAAGTTGTTTACTGAGACTCATGACAGATGCAGTGTCAGTACTACAGACAAGAAAAGACTTTAATCTCAAGGATCTGGTAATAACAACTGTAGCACTGCAATTTATTTTCTTCCTATACACAAAACTATCTGCAAGTCTTTCATAAAATCTAGCAGTGTAGTTGCAACAGCAAACCAAACAAATGGTTAAATCTGATCTCACAGCTCTTCAGAAATGAAAAGCTCACCAGATCATTTTGTTTTCACTGCTAAATATGCTTAAAATTTAGACTATCTCAGTAGCATATGGAACAGTTACTTTTAATTTCTATTTTTTCCCTCCTAATCTCACATGGGAAGCTACACTGTAGTTCTTCCAACTTCACATTTCTTTGAAAAAAAACCATCAATTTTTTAAGTGACACGTGTATGTCATAATTTGTTTACAGGTATAGTTAATGTAAAGTTGCATCTTCCTGACCAAACACATGAAAACAGAACTGCAGAAGTTGCACAGTATGTTTCATGCATCTAAAGAAACCCAAGAGTTTCCAGGCATGGAAATTAATAATATGCATATTGCTTATTCAGAAAAATGAACAGAAAAATCCTGAAATACAGAAACAAGAAGTACATTCTCTGCTGTACTTCTGCAGCTTGAATAACTGAAACAAACAGGGATAACCTCATAATGAAGAAGGAAAATACTCACTTTAGCCAGGCAGGATAAATTCTGATCACCTCCTCATCCTTTGGTTTGGCTCTGATGATCCAAGCTTCAGGAACAGATTCTCGGAATACTGAGCCCAAGTTGCTGTCCTCTGCAGCATCGTTCCTGTTGATAACATCATCAGAGAGCAGCACCTGCTGCATGAAGGTCTGAAGCTCATAATCCTGCTGGTCATCATTTATGTAGTATGCCCTCAAAGCAGCCTCCTAAAACACAACATGATAAATTAACATATTTACTTGAAAACACACCAATAAGACCTGTGTAGACACAGACATTTATAAATAAGTTATTTATGAAATTAACCTTTAATGCATGTTTCAAGCTCAGAGCTGTAGATAAATAGTAATGGCAAAAAAACAAGAGTGAAGTTTTGGAAACAAATTTTAGTGAACAAAAAAACCCCTTGAGACATCATATCAATGGATTTGAACACAGTCCACAGTATTTTTGGCAAATTATAGTCATTTTAACACCTAATGTAAAAATTCAGCATGAATAAAGCTACACTTGCTGCATGCAAGATTTACTCCACAAGGAAAATGGTAAATTACGTTTGATTGTGGCCAACTCTGCCCATTCAATCTTCTCCCACTAATGGCATGCAGAAAATTAGTGACCTCCTCAGTCACAAGGCTGCCCTCAACCCACACACCTGTGACGAGGAAAGGTAAGATCTGTCCCTGCAAGATGCATGCAGTCACAGGAGTTTTACATCCATGCTTCTGCTAACAGAGATACTGCAGTCAATACAGCTCAGTAACTCATGAGAACTGGTATTAAAAAAAGCAGCCTAATAAAATGTGCTTGAAAGGCAAGTAGCCCTTCTAAAGAAGTGCTTTCAGCCCTGCACACAGTTAAAGATTGTGGACATGCAGAATACTACACACCATTTCCAAAACTCCTGTTGATTTTTGAGCACAGTATTGAGATAAAATTCCTAATGATCTTTAGATTTAAATTGTCAAAATTCTGATCTAATAAATTCTCCAGACTCCTCTGCCAAGTCCTTTATGATTCTGAAACCTCATTTTCCACTCCATTTTCCCACCAGGCTTTACTCCTCACAACGTGGAGTCTCTGCCTAGTCCAGTAAATTAAGATCTATACAGTACACCCGAGTAATTTTTTCACCCCAGATGGAGCACTGGAAAAAACAGTATGTGATCAACAATTCATTACTTTCACAGCCAAGGAGCAGAGATAACTATTGTATGCTTTAGTGTTCAAAGCTGATTAACTCAAGGGCAATACTGGTGGCTGCTCAGGGTAAACACCAAACCACTAACTGCTACAGTGAAAGAGCAAGGTCTAAGGAGCTGGTTATCCAGTATTGCTCACATCAGTAATACCACACTTCAGAGTCATATAGGGAAGGAGAATGACTGCTTAACATGGGATATACTGTGGGCCCCATTATGCTACAGATATGTAAGCCATCATTTCTTCAGATGTTCAAAAATAAGAGTATCTACATGAAGACGTCAAATTACATTGTAATATTATAGCCCATTTACAGATTTTGTGGGGTTTGAGTCACATTTGTAAAACTGTTAGCTGTGGACTATTGTAATATGTAATCATATGCCCCTTGATCACACTGGAATATTGACCTTCACTGGGTATCTTACCACAACTTCTTCATTTTTTGCAATCCTTGGAACTGAAATCAGTCGAAATTGATTGCGTTTCACTGCATCATTCCCGTCAAATATCTTTAATGTTTGTTTACCTGAATGAAAACAATTATTGTATTTCAATAACACACCCTCAAATCACCTGAATAGGAAGGGTATAATGGAACTACTGGAAACCTGCTTTTAACTCACTGAAATGTTTCCTCATGACAAGCTTTGAGGCTGAATATTTCTTTCTCTCTTTTTACTTTTTTAAAGTTTCTATTAATTTAAAACATAGGCACACTTGCAGAGGAAGGAGGAAGAGTATTTCAGATAATTATATTTTTATCCTGACTTTTGATGTAACTGCTTGCATATAACTATATTGTTTATGTTTTTACTTCTTCGTCCTCACCATTCAAGGCAGCATTTATAACTGACCAGTTGAACAACTTGAAGACGACGACAAACCCCCATCCCCTTCAGAACAGCTCCCAAAGCATCGATAGTTCTGAGAGATGCTTCCGAAGAAAGTCCTTGAAATAGCTAGTTAAGTGTAAAGGCAACAGGAGAAAATACAGAAACAGAAACTCTAGAAGAAAGGAGGTACAGCAAATGAAGAACTTCAGCCCTTTGCTGTGTTTCACTTCACTAAGGCTTCATCAAGTCGATGCTCAAACTTATCTTTGAAAGGGTGAAGAGTGAAGGATTTCATGTTCACCTTTCACAAAGATGAGTTATGACTCAATCAGGTACCATCAGCTCTATGACAAAGTCTCTCTCTACTAAAGTGACTATTTTAAGAGCAACAGTAAAGTGGAATCAAATTCTCACAGAACAGGCAGCTTTTCAGAGGTTTTAGAAACAAATGAATATTATCAGTCCATTATATTGCCTTCCTATGGAAAGGAAATCAAGCTCATCAATCCAGACCAAAAGGAGATCCCATGAAGAGAGAATTTGTGTTCTCTCCTGGTGACATCTTTATGAAGACACATGATGAACTAGCTAGTTTTGCAGGTTCTCTGCAGGTTTCTCTTCCCACAGAAACAAAAGAACTAAGAAAAAGAACTAAAAAAAAAAAGAACTACGAATCTTTTCTATCTTTTCCAAATGGAAATACTTAACAATTTGTAAAGATTGAAGAAGAGAGAGCTCATGCTTTACAGCAGACTTTACTGTTTTTCACTGACAGAATCTGCCCTTCTTATTGCACAGTTGGACAGAACAGTGAACAAAAGTCAGTCTTTGTATATATATAACAAAATGTTACAGACTCCAGTCTCATAATATATCTGCATACCTGCATTCATCACGAAGTAGTAAAATTGCTAGAAGTTATCACTCAGTCTTGAAATGTTAGAAATATCAAGTGAAAGCCACATAACCAGCTATAATAACTACACAACTGGTTAATCATGCAGTCTGTTAACACTGTAAAGGAGATAATGTTACATGCTGAGTCTACTTCCATGCTTCCCTCACAGCTTGGAAACACTTTGTAGTACAGAATAAAAGACTGAGAAACTTTTTCTCTCAAATAATATCAGTATTTAGGTTCAATGAAACACATCAGCAAACTACCATTTGTCATAGAAAGATTAAAAAGGAGAGCTGCAATTGGTGGAACTAAACCACCAAACCACCCCTAACAGATGGCTGGAAAAAGTAAGAATTCCAGGCAGAAATGCACATCATGGAGTATCTCAATGCTGTAGTGACAGGTGACGAAGAAAGACTTCAGTGAATAACTACTTTGCAAGGACATTTCAGTGCTAGCCTTCTTGAGTCATGTGAAATTAATGTATGCTGTGCCCAATCCACCTACTCCTGTTTCAGAGTACATTCTGCAACTTTAGTAAAAAACAGACACCACAGAACTAAAGGTTCATTAATACTATGTTGGAAAGCAACATTCTCATTCTTCAAGTGAGACTCTAACCCTCAAAGAAAAATCCTGCTACTGTAATTCTCATGATCTTTATGTCTTCTTATTTCGAGATGTGACAGCTATACTTGGGACTTCTTTTTCAGTATAGACTTGTTCACTTCTAACGGCCTTTCTTCATTAACAATTCTACTGGGCACAGGACCATGTGTCTGCAAGGATGTTCTCATTAGGTAACATAAGGACCTCATTGCACAGCTAAGCAGTCACCAGTATAGCCTCTCATCCTACTCCAAAGGCATCTTAGTCTCTCCTGGAACAAAACTGGATAGGTTAATTGGTCTAGTCCCTACCATGGCAGGGGGATTGGAAGTGTGTGATCTGTAAGTTCCTTGCAACCAGAACCTTTGCATGGTTCTATTATGTTATTTAAAACCTTACAGAACATGACAAACTGCTCTGATTGGCCCTGCTTGAGCAACACCCAACCCCAGGCATGCTGTGGCACTTTGAAGGGAAGGCTGTACAATAGATGCATGTACAAAGAAGAACAGACAGACAAA
The DNA here is from genome assembly GCA_035041345.1 of Poliocrania exsul. Classification (NCBI taxonomy): domain Eukaryota; kingdom Metazoa; phylum Chordata; class Aves; order Passeriformes; family Thamnophilidae; genus Poliocrania; species Poliocrania exsul. Next base: position 25,336,578 of record JAWWLZ010000094.1, read on the forward strand.
ACCAGAATAAATTAAATTATAGAATCATAAAATAGCTTGAGTTGGAAGGGGCCTTCAAAGATCATTTAGTACAAACACCCTGACATGGTGTCTTGGGTTGAACTGGTAAAATGCAAACCCCTAATACAGAGAGAAAGCTTCCCTCCGCCTGCCAAGAAAAAGGAGGGAAGGGAAAAAATCTTCCAATTACATTTAAGCTGAAACGATATGTATTTTTAGAGAAAAAGAGAAAATTAGAAGAAACTACAATACACACTCACACAAGTTAGAAATAACAAGAAGTAACTTCCGACTCCCCAGTGAACACACAAATACTACCATTCTAACTACAAATTACTTCAAAAGACTTAGTCCCCAGAGAGACAGACTTAAGCAGAAAGAAGAAAACTAGAACAAAACATTTTACTTTTCTAAGATAACTGGTGAGCCGGTGCTGGGCCTGGTCCTCCCCATCCCTCCTGGGACAGCATGGTGCGTCCTCCCAGCGATGCTGTGAAGCAACTGACCAAGCCACTCCCACACTGGCTCTTACCCCTTTGGAGATGATGTCGGAATATAGTATGGAATACAACACTATTGGCTAGAAGAAGTTAGCTGTTAGCTCAGCCCAGCTCAAGTCAGCTGACAGCCTCAGGCCTACCCTGAAATTTAAAGCCCAAATTTAGGCCTACCTAGGTAAACCCATAACACATGGACAAGGACATCTTTCATCAGATCAGGTCCCTGAGAGACCCACGCAACCTGACCGTAAACGCTTCCAGGGATGGAGCATCCACAGTTTCTCTGGGCAACCTGTGCCTGTCTCACTACCCTTATAATAATAAATTTCCTTTCTTATGTCCTTTCTATGATCTTTTATTTTACAATAGTTGCCTCTTGCCTTGTCAATACAGGCCTTGGTAAAAAAAATTTTATACATCTTTCTTATAAGCCCCCTTTAAGTTCTTGAAAGGCTGCAATACGGTGCCCCAAGAGCCTTCTCTCCTCCAGGCTGAACAATCCCAGCTCTCTTAGCCTGTCTTCATAGAGGGGCCGTTCTGTCCCCCTGATGATCTTGGTGGTCCTCTCTGGACTTGGTCCAACAGGTCAATGTCCTGCCTGTGCTGAGGACTCCAGAGCTGGATGCAGTGTTCCGGGTGGGGTCTCACAACAGTGGAGTAGAGGGACAGAATTCCCTCCCTTAACCTGCTGGCCACACTGCTTTTGGTGCAGACCAGAATACAACTGGCTTCTTGGGCTGCAAGTGCATGTTGCTGGATTGTGTCCAGTTTTTCATCCACCAGCTCCCACAGGTCCTTCTTGACAGGGCTGCTCTCACTCCCTTCATGCCCCAGCCTGTATTGATATTGAGGGTTGCTCCAGTCCAGGTGCAGCATGGTGCACTTGGCCCAACTGTTGAACTTCATGAGGTTTGCATGGGGGTACACTTCTTAAGCCTGTCAATGTCCCTCTAGATGGCATATACCACTCAGCTTGGTGTTATCCACAAACTTACTGAGTGTGCGCTCAATCCCTCTTTATGTCATTGATGAAGATATTAAACAGTTTGGTCCCAGCATGGGCCCTTGAGGGACACCACCTATTACTGATTTTCTCTTGGACATTGATATGAAAGTACAAATGGTTTAAGCAGGAAGAAGACCAACTAAATTCTACACAGAAACCAGACTGAAGCAGAAAAAGATGACTTTCTTTCTACATAGTATGCAGAACATGACATATCTTTGGGCTTCTGGATTTGTGGGTTTACTTCTGGTCCCTGTCAAGAAAGAATGAACTTTGGAAGCACAGCTCTAATCAATTCTTTCTTGTATGACTATTTACCAAATATTCTTTTAAGAGTAGTTATCCGAAACTTCTCAGATGTCTGTTTAAAAAAAATGACACATTTTCCATGTGCAATGTACATTTTTTACAGCAATGGAGAGTGAATTATGCTATTGGAGAAGTGAGTTTCGGATGTATGGTAGGACAAATTTTTGTTAATATGAAAAGTACTACTACTAGGTGGATTTTGGATTTTCAGTTTTCCAATTACCAACATAGTGGTTATGTCTGTTGTCAATTTCTTTTAAGTCAGAATACAAGAAGATTTACATATCATCAACTTTTACTTCTAGAGTACTCTTGAAACTCTACAACCGGTAAGACTGTATCATGCATCAGACAGATGGATTTATGCCAGAAAAAGTGAAAATGTTTTAGAAACAGGTTTCTGCCAGGGTGATCACCATGGTAACTCTAGCAGAGACAAACTTTAACTAAAAGACACACTGTGTTCTGTGTGACCTTCTTTAGAGCTAACACAACTTGAAAAAAACACAGCAAATGCTGGTTACTGACAGCACAGCTGATGTTCTGAGTATGAACTTTAACAACATTATCAAAATCTCCACTGTTTTCTCCAGCAATCCAGGGGGCAGACAACCATCTGAGAACAAAAACATTCATCTAAGTTCTAGTACATGTTTTCATTCAAAGTACCTTTGTACTCTGCTCTTATGAGATACTAGCTGACCTGAGAGAATCCCTAACAATTTTAACTGAAGATTTTTTTATGAGCTCCCCACATCTTAAGATCAGTCAAATGTTTTAACAAGTTGGCTTGACACGTATAATAAACTGGTTTACAAGGAGAAATTTAGAAGTACAGAGCACTAGTAGTGTCCTAAGCTCAAGCATATTCCTTAGCTAAATAAACATTATGCACAGACCTGTTTCCTTATGGTAATCTGGTATCCATCACACAAAACAAACTCAGCTTTATCAGTGAAAAATCATGTTTAACTTTGTCACTGTCCTCCTCATAGCGGACACTTTTACTGCAACCTGATGAAAGATGATGGCTTGCATGTGAGCTCCCAGGGACACATTAACAAAAGAACAAACAGCTATAATCAGCAACTAATCATCAAGAAAGACACTTCCCCACTGACTCAAGAGCACATACAACACATATAAGTTAAGAAGTGTCTCATGCCAGTCTGATTTGTCTAACTAGCCTTGGCAAGAAGCTCAACTATAACCACTTCTAAAGTCAGATAAGGCTTTTTCTTCTCCCTGTTCCAATTTTTAAACAGTAGAAAATGATTCTATTACAGATGTGAACATACCCCTACTTAGCATAAATATTAAAAGAACTAACCCCTTGCTAATATACAATAGACACACATATCAAGTTTTGGTATTTAAAGGAGTTACTGCCTGTTTTGCAATACTGACACTTCACTGCTAAGCATGTTATCTTTTCCTGTTGCACTAGACTACACAGTATCAGGACTTTCTCCAGAAAAACACATTACTTTCTTCTTACCATGAGATACTGAGCTGAAAATAACCTGTTATTCATGCTTACGCTTTTCATGGAGAAAATAACTACAAAAGGTCAACCTCAGGCATAATTTACAAAATTATATAATTTGATTTTGAAGGCTAAGATACCAAGTCTTCCTGGGAAAAGGATAAACAGCATTTGATGAGCCCAAAGTTCATGTTCCCTTTGACTTCCAAATCCCCACAGACAGGACATAGCTTCAGAAAAGACTTATGGGTGGCTTGTGACTGAGATAGGAAAATTATGCAGTCCTGAATATTTTTGCCACTGAAGAAAGCTAGAGGTTTACACCACACCTATTGGTGAAAATTACTATTAAAAGACTAAATGCAAGCAACACAGCTTATCAAGAACCATTCTTCCCAACAAAACTTCGGTTATCCATACATTCTGCTCTCCTCTATTTCTGCTGCATATTACAACAGTGTGGACTAACAGATTTTGCTTCATTTCAGTGTAAGGATTCATAATCTACAGGGCATCATCAAAGTATCTAAGAATTGTTTACTTTTTGACTTTTTGGCCTTAAAGAGGGTCTTTCAAAATACTAGATTCTTCCTTTCTCCAGCTTCAGGAGAGCCATTTGCAGGAGTGTCCCTTCTCTGAACTTCTTTTCATGAGCAGCACGAAGTCCCTGAGTTTCAAGACAATTTCAAAGCACAAATCTGCATTAGCTACTTCTTCACCTTCTCCTCTTGGTCTTTAGAGCTTCTCCAAGCATCTGTCATGTGTATCACCACTTGATTTGGTTTTACCAGAGTAAAATTGACTGAAATCTTGTTTCAGAGAAACACATGACATGTTCAGTTTTCTGTAAGCAGTTAGAGCAGAATACAATGGCTTTTTTTATGAAAGCTGGACATTTTCCTAAGTATCTTTAGAGGAAAAATTCCTCCTGATATGCTGTCTTTGCTTCTTCCAGAAAATTTGTTTCTGCTTACAGAAGGATAGTGAAAGTCCCCTCTGCACTGCCAGCAGGTTTGAGACAAGACATAAACCAGCTCTAAGCCAATGACTTTGGTTTGTCAAATACAAAACCATTTTATCTCACTCAGCAGGTGAACAGCTGCCTGAGCATGGTAGAACTAAGGCTGTGAAAGATCATGCTGTGAAACTATGTCTGCTAGCAACACTGCAGCCCCCATTTCTCCCCTCAAAGAGATTTCTCTAAACCTCCTCCAGAACAGGTTTTCTCTGGACAGTTGAATTTTGCCCTGTAGAAGATGGACTCACACTGAATTGGGCAGTTCACATGGAACCAGTGAGTGCTGAGAGAGACACTCACAGGGCAGAGTCCTTTTCCAAACCTGTTCTATGCATCTGTTAAATCTATCAACTCAGAAACTGTATGGTTGTTTCTATGTTAAAGTTATGCTTTTGATTTCACTATCTTGATAGGCTAAATTTCACGGTTGATTTAACATACTTAAGCTCCCAAAATTAAGATTAAGATCTTCTAACTTTACACTTCACTCAAAAGCCTGTTTTAAGAGCAAAAAAACTAAAGGGAATGCAGATCACTAATTAAAATCTTCTTCCAGTATTAGTCTACAGATTTTGCATCCTTTTCTAATGGCTTCTTTCCTATGATAAAACCATGTCTTTACATATCAATATTACTCAATTTCTTCTGACTTGTTTTCACTGTTTTAAAATATATGCACCCCTAATACATAAAGAGCTGGAATTAAGAAAAGCTACAATATTCTGGAGTATAATTGATTTCATATATAGTCCTGAGGGAGACCATGGTCACATACCAAAAGATGTGGCTGAGGTACTAAGTCAACACACAGAAGCTAATGAGCAGCTCCCTCTTGACCCATATTACACAGATAGTATTATCTAGGGAGAGGTGGAAGACGTCCAGTCCACCATAACCATGTCACTGTCATGTTTAATTTGATAGGTTATGATTTTACACACACACAGAGGCACAAAACCCAGAAGCTGACCCCTAATAACTTTTATCAGGTAACTTATCAGAGAAGCCTGTGCTGTGCTGACACAAGGTCCTCAATCCCATGGTCTGGGGGCAGGCCTGAGAAGGCCACAAGGGAAGTTCTGTGGGTCACCTCACGGACTAAGAAAGTTATGAGGTGGTAAGGCTATCCGAGATGCATGTGAAAAGCATTCTAGGGTGGTAGAAGAGTTGTTAGGGGGAACTTTAGGAGAGGAACAAAAAGAAGGAGAAGGGAGAGATCAAAGTGGTTTGGGAAAGAACAAGTATGGGAAAATAGTGGGATAAGGAGATAAAGGAAGGTGGTCACGTTTCAAGAGGTTGATGCTTAGTACTTCATGCTCATGCCCAGCATCTGATCACCAGAGTCTCTTCTATCATTAAATGCTATTTCTGACTCTTTTTGTCTGGTTATTATTGAGCTTTCTAAATCATAGCAAAGTTCATGGGCTCTACATTGTCTTATGTTTTATTGAAATGCATTAAGAGAAAGCAATTTTTAAAATGTCACTCTTCTATTTAAAACACAAGTAATGATACTTTACGTGAGCCTTGAAAATGTACCATCTACTGCTGCTTTCTCCAGTCCAAAGACAGACATGGTATATGAACAAATGACATATCAAAGTTTGAATCCTGCCCCATATATTCATAGCTTTCCCTTTCTTTTGGGAAGGCTAAACTAACGTTGAATTGGCCTGTGCTTTCAACCAATCCTCCTGAAATATCTGGGTACTTAATTTACTCTCTTTGACAGTCAAAAGGGAAATAGGTTTAGTTGTTTACATGTCAAAATCCTCACACTCAACCACTTAAGTCACTTAAAACACTGGAAGAAGTGAAAGTTTCCAGGATAAACTGCAGTTAGTCAGAGCCTTTTCCCACAATAAGGAAGCAGGGTGGTGAATCATAACTTAGAGTCATTAAGAGACATCAGCCTCAAATTTTAAAAAGTGAACTTAGAGGATGCTTGAGATCCTTCAGCAAATGACCTAATTATTTACTGAGCTGAATTTTTTAAAAAATCCAGTTAGCATTTGCACAATTAGCCTCTTCATTCTGTAAGAACTTTAGGATTAAAAAAAATTTAATATTTATTGATTTGAATTTTTTTTTTACAACAATCCATGCAGCTACATTAGGCAGCAAGTAGCACGATGCTCTAGTTACTAATAAGGATAGAGGGGTAGGCTGCCCTTAAATTGTGGTTTTACTTAATTTTTTGAAAATTAGGGTTTCAGCTGACACCAAACCTAGACAACTTCACACACTTAAGAATTTAACCAAATAGGAAGCAACCAGCCTGGCTCAATCATGTTTACTGCAACATGACCAAGCCAAAAAAAAAAAAAAAAGTAAAAAACAATCCATGTGGTGTCTTTAGTAAGATTTGGATTCAGAGATTTTAAAAGCAAAAGGTTTTGAAAAGACGTGCTGCCTGCCCTTTAAATGAGTTGCTTATCTATGGATTATTAACATCAGGTTTCCTTTCTTTAGTTACCAAATGGAGAGAAATGACTCTTTTGTCAGGGTAATGAACAGATTATCACTTATGCCAATCTACCAGTGGAAAATAGCAATATGATATTTGTAAGGCCTTGGGTAAATATGTTGGACTAAAACTTCGGACCTCAAATTAAAATCTAGCATTAGAAAAACAGGCTTTTAATGTTTTGTCATAAGACAATACAAGTTAAGATTATATGAATAAAGATTGGAATGGTGACTATTCATCACTTACTAAAATTTTGCTTACTTGAATCTGTTGAGATTTGTACATCTTTTGCTAATCCCTGTGTTGAACCATCGACATCATCATCTTCATCTGTGAAAACAGAAACATTTGAAGACAAGATTCTTGTTAATTTGACCTACAAGCCACAGAAAAGGTGTTTGTCATTTAAGAACAGTTTCCAATGAACAAGCTAGCACAAAAGGATCCAGTCAGAAAAGCACACTTTCTTTTTCTACAATAATTCATACAATAAAATCAGCATTGAAAAACCCAAATCTGCATTGTCATGTAACTACAGTGAAGGCATACCTGAGATCCTTCTACTATTAGCTTTAACATTCCTCTGACTAACTGTTTATCTATGACCAAAATATACATGATTTCCATTACATTTTCAATCACCAAATCAATCCAGGAATGGCAGTTAACAGCTTTCCAGTCAGAAATACAGGTGTTACAGAAGTAATTTCCACAACTCAAAAACAAATTTGCAGATGCCCAAAGAGAAGGAAATCGCTGCTTTCCAGAAGAGGACTTTGACAGCAGCCTCATCAGCCTCACTGAAAGCTGGGAGCTAACATGTCAGAGAATAATGCATCCCGTAAAACTACAGATCAAACACTAGGACTAAAATAAATGCTATGAAGATTTACATTTGCTTCTCTGATGATAACATCCTGACTGTGTTCTCATTCCTGACACTCACGGCCATACAAGAAGGCCAGTGTAAATTCAAACATGATCAGTTTTTCTTCTCTAAGGGTAACAGCAGTGTGCAACGCAAGTCAATCCGGTATACTCATCATACAATGGTATTCATGCTAACACCCACTGAATCTTCCAGTCAGTCTTGATTGGGATGCAGGAAAAGCTCCCAAAAGATATAAGCTAGGCAATACCTTTATAAACATCGTGCCTTGCAGCTGAGGGAGAAAGTAGGAAATCAAAGAACAAAACAAGAATGAAAAAATAAAATAAAATCAGTAAGACAGACTCAAAGAGCAAAAGAGGCACTGGGGAGAAGTCAAAATGTTAAAGTAGAAAACCTTCCAAGAAGCAAAATCACAGCATGTCAAGAAGGGTGCTAGGCAGGAGTCCCAAACTTGGCACCAGGTAACTTACTGAGTATCTGCACATTGCTTGAACTGACTACAGGAAAGACCAACAACAATGCTTTTGGGTTGGGGCTCTTAAAATAGAAAAGAAGTGTTGAAATAGTTTCCCTGTTATAGCTGATAAACAGATCAAGTTTCAAATTGGAGAGAAATTTAGACAGTATGGTCTTGAAACACGCTGGAATACTCTGGACTTCCGGAGGGCAGATTTTGGCCTATTCAAAAAACTGATTCAGAGCATACCCTGGGAAACAACCCTTAAAGGCAAGGGGGTC
>JAWWLZ010000094.1:25354144-25364428 GCA_035041345.1 Poliocrania exsul
ATCTCATGCCACACAAGTTCTGAGTCTTACTAAGACAAGGAACCAGAAAATTCTCTGTGGTACCTGCAGCTCTTTGACCATCTCACCAAATCGTCCAACTCACTGTGGTTACGTTATTAAGCAACAAATTCCCACTGGTCAGAAGAACATAGTCTGGCTCCATTGTACAACTCACCAGACAAAAGCAGAAACAGAAATACTGCACCACTATAAATCTAAATACCCTGATCAAAGAGCAATGTTTCCTCTCCACATACACACAGAAAACAATTAAATAAGACATTAGCATAGCAGCAATTTTAAAAGCACTTTGATCCCCTGCAGAATTGGTTCTTCATTCATTAGAGACTCTTCTTTTTTAAACAGTTCACAGATAATACTGTTTTAAAATACTAAATTCTATTTAGCCTCACAACATCAACTGAAGACATTTAAGACATTACAGACTTTTAAGACAAAGGAGACAAGGAAGATTTAAGGAGCTGCCCTACATAAAAAATCAGGCAAGTGTTCATGTCAACAGACATTTGAAATAAATATTCTGGTGTTTAGGTGATTTTTTAATTACTGTTTTTTCAGAGAATCCATATCAGAACACTCAGAGCAGTACTATTTTGACAAATAATATTTTCAAATATCTTTGCATTGAAGGTACCTCATCCTCATTACAAGTAACAGATATCTGAGACCAGTAATATAGGAAATTCTACATTCTTTTCTAGAAACATGAATACCTGATAATTTCCTGTATCAAAAGCTTCCACTGGAAATAGAAAAAAATAACCTCAACAGGACATAGCTTCCTTTTGCCATAATGGCTTCTGCACATCTCAGGCATGGATTCATTGCACACCATCATCACCACAGACTTGCTCAAAGTAAATTGGAGGAAAGATGAAAAGAGAGAACAGGTTTGAAAAAACTTGTGGTTTATTGAAGATGATGGATTTATTATTCCTTAATCAGAAGTACACATTTTCATGATCAATGAATAGATAATAAACAAACCAGAAATTTCTCAGACATAGCAAGTGCATGTGTGTATATACCCACATATCCTCGAGGTATGCAGTGCATGGAAAGTGCCTGTCACTGGAGAACACAGAGTAGTACAAGTAGTACTGTACAAGTAGTGTTTGAGTTACCTTCACATCTAAAGGCAGGTGACTCCAGTGACTTCCTGCACACAGTGCAAAACTTTCTTTTGTAATGTCCTGGAGGCCCAAAACAGTGTGCAACGGGAACCTGCCAGTGAAGAAGCCATAAAACATCATCAACTTCAACTTTCAAAGCATCAACAACAATTCACAGACTGCTTTATCTTGCAACAGAGGGCAGTACATACTACATAAACTTAACTAAGCACAAGAATAAATATCATCCTTAACCACCCCCATACTTAAAAATATATTTAAAATACTTCAACTATTTTTTTAAATCCTTGAAAATTCATATGTGTTGTATATATTTGTCAGTGCTGATCAGCTTCTTGATAATTCACCACAACATGAATTCAAAGGTTTCCTTTGGGATTTACCTGTAATCACAGTTCTTCTCCTAAGTGTTCTTAATTGAATTAAGGACAGTTACAGAGCAATAGCTCCACAGGTGAACAAAATACTCTAAAGACACACTCAAGACAATTTTAAAAATCTCAGTGTTGTCACAGTTCAGTACTCTTCACATGCCTTTCACCTCTTCTCCCAGTACAGCCCAGCCCATGGCTGATCACGACAAAGGCATTCATTGGTCTTCCCCAACCCATCCAAAACTTTCAAGCCTGAATGGTACAGAGACCCAGCTCCTGAAGTGCATCCATACTGAGGTTCCTGTTGACTGTGGGTGGAAGACGATATATCAAAACATCCTTGTGCAAGAGGTGTATCAATGGTTTTAGCAAAGGCATTTCTAAGATGTTATTCACTTATCTTAAAATGTAGGGGTTTTTCTTGCTTAGTGATTAATAATGAAGATGACAAAAACAAAAGAACTACAGAAGAAGAGAAAAAAAATGAAGAACAAAAAAAATACTTGAGCTTTATATTTGTTCTAGAGCCTTCTTCCTACAAGATGCACAGCTTTGTTACGCTGACATTCACATTAGAAGGAAGGAACAGCATGCTTAAAGTCCTAGAATGGAAATGAGCTGCACAGACTTTGCCATGATTTAGGTATTTAGTATTATGTGTTTCACATGCCCTTCTTGCTATAACAAACTTATGGGATTTATCTTCTGGTTCTTGCACCACAGGAAAAAAAAATCCAGTAAAGCCTGACAAATTACTATTAGATGTAACATGAAAGGAATCATTCCCAGTAAAAAGTTGGAAATAGTGACTTAAGACACATACAGTCAGAGCTTCTCTTCCTCCCAGATGGACTAGTAAACAATCCTCCAAAGCAGGATTTTAATTTTTAGGGATTTTAATAATATTAGGGCTTTCTTGAGAACCACTAGCAGCAAATCTGACACATAATGTAAGCACAGAATTTCATAACTCCAGGAGGTCACTTCCAGTTATAAATGTCTAAAATTGCCATGTGTATTTTTGGCCCTGAAAGTGTGGGGACAGTTACACTAAACAATCCTGTATTTCAAGCAGGCACAAAGAAAGAACTGAGATGAAGTTTTGCCCATTGCAATACAAGGAGAAAAGAACATTGCTAGAAGTTTAATCAAGAAAAATCAGTATCCCCCAAACTGCGAAGCATATGGTTCCTCCAGTCCTCCTCAAAATTAAGCTTGGGGAGATGAAGGAGGATAAAGAGAGGTATGAAATAGCCTGTGTTATCAAACATGGACAAGATCATGCACAGCTGACCAGTGAAACAGTCATACCCCACTGCACCAGCAGATCCTGTTGTCTGGAACAATTCTTGGTCCCTGACTTACGAGGGCACTGCCTGTTCAGATCTCGGGCTCCACACCATGCTGGGCTGCCAGCCAGCGTACCAAAAGGATTTCCTATCATATCTGCAATAGGATACATTGCAAACCAGCCTTGCCTCCCAAAGCTTCCATTTTTAACTTCAAGTACAAGTTTGGAATTTCAAAATGCAGACAAACTCTTCTTGTGGGTCCATATCCTGCTCCCATCATTCTCTGCAGCCCACCAGCTCTAACTGACATAAAGTTCATAGCTGACTTGCACTATTTTTATTTTTTTAAATCAGAATACTCTAGTCATATAATGCACATTTACAAAAAACCATATATCCTTGGGAGACAGAAAATACCCTGGAGAGCCTGGGGAACTTCAATTAATCTCAGATTAAGTTTAAGGCTCATAATCCCCGCCTACTCTTCTTGCACTTTCAAGCTACTTCTTCAAGAGAAGAAAAGAACAGACCTCTCAGTACAGTAACATACGAGTTACCTGGCTCAGCTAACGTGGAGGTAGTGCCAGAGTTGCTTTCTGTGCAGAAAGAGATGATGAGAACATCTGTATGAGCACAACCCCAGCCAGATCCAGCAAATACGAGGAGTACTGAAAAGCCCTTCTGCGATTTTTTTTGGGGGCAAGCTCTTCTTCACATCCCAACCTGTCTTCAGGTTTCAAGTGTCACCTTTAAGTCCTGTGCCTGCCATACCTCAGACACAGCGGAGCACAATGTCCCCGGAAGGCAGAAGAATTCCCCTTGAAATCAGACCCAGAGGAGACCTCCTTTAGCTCTGAAGCGGTTAACCAATGCTTTGGACACACAGCATGAGCAACCAATCCGCTCAACAACCTGTGTTTGAAACTCAGGGCACTCTTCTTCCCCTGACCAGGAGTCTGACAGAAGTCCAACTTACTCAGGCTCTGACTAGAAAACTTATCTAGAAAACTCAAGGGGAGGAGACAAAGTCTAAATTCTGCAGTTGTTCAGACCATGGTGACAATCCTCTGAAGTTTCAAGCCACTGCCAAAAAGAAGGGAACAACTTTCTGATTGAAATGTTAAGGTAGGCAGGGGGAGAGAAAGAAAAAAAAAAAAAGAAAAGAAAGGGGAAAAAAAAGAAAGGAAAAAAAAACAACAGGCGGGAAATGGGGAAAAAAACTGTTCCTCCAACTTCTTCCTTTATGAAAGAAGCCAAAGAAACTTTGCTTGTTGGGAGCAGTCTTTCTAACTTGCCTTAGAAGCGACAGCTTTCAAACCACTGCAGAGACCAGTGGAAAATGGGATGGGAATAAGATGGAAAAAGAGAAAAGGTAAAAGAGCAAGTACAACATAATGAACACATCAATTACAAAATGCTTCTCCCAACATTTTTTGTTGCTGACCGAATCACAAGCACCCAATACATTGGAAAAAAATTTTAAAAAACCAAAACACATACTGGGAAAGCCAGTGAGGCAGCATGTCAGAATAGAAAATGTTACATATTATTCCTTCATTTATATCCACCTGTATAAGTGCAGCAAAGTAGAGAGACATAAAGTGGTCTACAGAGAAAAAGTTAATAATTTATGAGAGTTTAAAACCGTTTTTCCAATACAACTACTTAAATTACCCTATGAAAACCACTAAAATCGATTTCCACAGAAAGATAGAGAAAATTTCTGCTAGTAATACCATTAAATGACATCTAAATGCCCTTGTAATATTGATCAGGAGCACATCAACAGAAAGTATAATGGAACACTCCACCATAATCACCCGAAAGACTTTGCACTCACAGGTAAGATATTCCTAGTTCCTGTTCTGTTTCCTGCCCTCTGTTAAGAAATGCAAGGAATTAGAGAATGCAACACATTTCTTTAAAAGCTCTTATCAGCCTGGAATAAAATCTGATCCCACAGAAACCCAAAACTTAGACCTGAACTCCTTCAGCGCAATCTGTGCAAATGCAGAGCAGGTCTGCATCAGAGAAAAACAGCAGCAACAAATTGCTCTCAACATCCAAACCTTGGAAGAAAAAGAAAGGATAGAATCGTTTTCTTTTGGTAGTGCCTTTGAAAATTGTTCCTTTACACAGTTTACCATGAATTTAAGTGCTTTTCCACTAAGGTGGAGTCACTGCACACAGAGCAGCCCAGCTACCATCCAAATCCTCCAATTTGTGGATAGTGTCAGGTCAGGTGTCTTACTGGTCTGCAGCCTGCAGGATACTTCAGCAGGGGGAAAAACCCACAGCTCCAGGAAGGCCTGGTTTTCACCCAGCAGGAGCTTCTTCTTCTACCAGCTCAGGCAGAATGAAGTTTTACTTTGATTTCTGAGGCAAAGACTTCAAAGCTCAAAGAGGAATGAGAGAAATACAGATACAGCAAATGCCAAAGTGACAGCTGCTGTCTTGGGCAGTCTGAAAAAAGCCACCTACTAAGAGTTTTTTCTAGGCCCATGTTTAAATGGTGTTTTGCCCCTGCATCTCCTTCCCCATCACATCAGGGTGACTTGCACTTGGCATGACTTTGTAAAACACATTAGAAAGACTGAGAAAGCAAGTTGGCAGGACTTGAAATAGTGAGGGGCTGAAGAGCTTCCAAGTAGAAAAGGTATACAGAAAGAAGGATACAAATACTCTCAACAATGACCTCCAAACACTGAGTAAAAGGATAAGCACAAGGAGCTTGGAAGCAACCACCTTCACTAAATGCTCACACGGGGTCATTCACAACAACTGCCTCAACATAGGGGCAAAAAAATTCTGCTGATAACAATTAAAACGGTGCTCCTGAAACAAAACCACGTAGGGATTCTGATGTTTCAGTGCAAAAGTACTTTCCTATCTGAAGTTTCTGATGTTCACTCCACCACTACAAACCTTTGCTCCAGGGAGGCAGATACGGTGATCACACTGGCCTACACCCCAGGTGTAATTGTGTCCAGGTTAATTGTGGAGACTATACTCTCCCTCTCTGAGAGAAGTTAACAACTTTGTGATTCAACTTTTGTCAGTATTGACATACTTTCAATTACTTCCTTGTTACTCACAATCACAAAGAGCCCTTTTATTTGTTTGAAACCTCTCTGATTTAGTAGCAAAATATTTCTGCAACTTGAATACACCGTGTGCTCTTGAATGCCCTATTTCTTTCTCCTTTTAGGGATAATGGCTATTAATTAGTCATCAGGGTTCAAACTGACATTCTTCCTCTGAGTACTTGATGTATCAGTTGGTATTTAAAGAAAACCTAAGTACACATTCCATATGGTAGTTCTGAAATAAAAATACAACAAAGTTAAATAGTGTCTCAACATACTATAGAATAGAAGAGACAAGAAAATCAAATACTTGGCTACCAAAATTTTTCTTGGGGCTAATGCAAGGGAATAATGCACACATCCCTACACAACTTCACCATATCTGGGATTATTTTTTTCCATCCTATAGTTCTCTATGACAGGACACTTGGTCTTATCTAGTCTAAACTCTTAAACACCATTTGCAACAGGAACTGTGTAATGAATTCCATAACATTTCAAACTAGGAATATATGATACTTCTGTTCAACAGGAAGACTTGTGTAAAAGCTTTCCACTGCAGCTAAGAGTTGCTTGGACTAGTACCTTTTGTACTGGAAAGAAAAAATTATATGCAAAAGTCACTTCTTGCTTTTATGGCTAGAGAGGAAATCAATGTCCATCTCCTTTAATCAAGATAAAGATTAAGAGTTAAAAGAAACAAACACAGTGATATCCCACAATGCTTCTGAAACTGAAGAGTCACTGACAGAGCTACCGAGCTCACCTGGGAGTCACAAGCTCCCAGGCAGCTTACATCAAGTTTCAAAGAGCATAAAAAGCTCTTGGGTTTATGAACTCAGGAGGTGCTAACTCTTCCTTCCCTTTAACCCTGAGGGAAGGGTTTAACACTTCCTTTTAATTCTGAGGTTCCGCTACAGGGAGGAAAAGAAGGAAGCGCTGGTTACCAGGGAGCAGTTTTAAACCTCATTTGGATTCGAAATTATGCCTTGTGGCTGTTTGACTCCAAGCAACTGCCTTGCTGAAACAACACAAGCTCAGGTGCTGGAGAACTAGAGACAGACCTTCTCACCAGAATGTGGTCAGTCTCACTGAGCAAGCACCCAGGTGAGGAGGGATAGATCAGGTTGCTCAGATCCCTCTCCCACCTGGTCTTGAATACTTCCAGGGATGGGCCATCTACCACCTCTTTGAGCAAACTGTGCAAGTGTTTCACCACACAGTAAAAAATTTCTTCCTTAAATCTAATCTGAACCTATCCTTTTTTAGTTTAAACCGGTTACCCCGCCTTGTGCTACAGACGCTGCCAGAAAGACCCACTTTCAGTTCAGTAAGAACTGACCCAAATAACCACCCTGCACACAGCTGAATCCAGCAACCAGAGGGAGAGACTCAGGCCAGCAGAACAGGAAAAGAGCAGACATCACCTGCAAGCACAACCACCTTCCTATTCATTATCACAGCCCACAAATGAAGAGGCTTTCCCTACAAAGGAAAGTTTTATTTTTAGCAGAAAAAGCTTCAGGAGAAGATGATGACCTAGATCAGCATTTTTCCATTCTGGACAACCTGTCTTAAAGAACAAAAGCACACAAAGTCTCGTGAGCAGTTCATAAACTATTCTTAAAATGGAAATGTTTAGAAATCATTAGAGCAATGCACCAACACACCAATAATGAAAAACAAGCACAGCAAAGACTGAACTTCACTAAAACCCTTTTTCATATCTTCTCATTTCAATTTAATTTTCAATGAGTAGTTATAAAGAAAACACATGCTTCTATTTCCATAGACATAAGTCTAAGAGGTAGAAGTTTCCAATAGAGCTTCAATTCCAACCTAACAAGGGAAAACAAAACTTCCACACCCAAAGAGCCTTTGTTTTTATCGTTATTTTGTTTTGTGTTGGGTGTTTGGGGGTGGGGGTTTCTTTGCCCCCCGTCCTCCCTTTTATATATAAACAAATATCACAGAGTATGCAAATGCTTATGGGAATGTAGGAAAGAGAGGGTTGGAATCTGGAAAAGTTGCCGACACTGTAACAGTGGAACAAATCCTATCCACTGAAAACTTGTTCAGAAGACTGACCCACCATGGCTTGTTTTAACACATCATGATCTGGATCCAGTCTGGAATACTAAATGCAGGTGGTAGTGACTTACAGTAGTGCAAAAAATTCTTAGGGCAGTCTTAAGAATGAATTCTTCACGAATGATCTGAGGCTGGGTGCCACTGTAGCATGTCTGTGACTCTGTGGGCCTTTACTTGACCCTGGGAAGGAAACCCCACTGTCAGGAATAAAAGTTTCCACAAAATATCTGCTGAAAAATTATTCACTGATGGGTTGACTTAGTATCAAATGACACACACTTGGATGAGCTTTAACAATTGCCATCTTCTCTAAATGAAATCCAGGCGATTAAAAAAGAATCCCATTTCTGTAATACACTGAATATTGACATAGCTGAAGGAACTTTTAAAAAAAAATCCTGACAGTGTTCCCTCCTACGTCAGACTTTTCAATAAATAAATAATAAATAATCTAAAAGGACAGCTTAAGAAAATAAATTTTCCACAAATTGTATAAATGACGATCATTTGGATTTTGATCTGTCATGTTTTGTTAAGCAAATGCCAAGTTCAGTATTTGCTTTGACAGAGCCTGCATGCAAAACAGCATCTCCCACATGGCAGACTTCACTCGTGCAGCAGACCAGGATTAATGCAACCTGGATGACCATGTCTAGGAGGACAAGAAATCCAGAATTTTTAAAACAATCATTATAGCTCAAGATGGATAACACAAAAGGCTCTTTGCAGCTAAACACAGCACCACTGAACTGCAAACAGTTTCAAGGACTGACAGTGCCACCCAGACAGCTATCCTTGCTTAGCCTTATTAGTTACATATAAAATCATGAGATAAAATTCATGTTTTAAGGCAGGTAGATTATGGGGACTGACAAAAGAGCAAAAAAAATTACACTGTCATCTACAACTGATGCAAATGGAAACATGAGTAAGTTTAAATGCAGGATTTTTAGCATACAAAAACAAAGAAACAAGTACTATTTTGAACAATGAATTCAATTTAGAGCAGTCACAAATGTGTACAACTCTGACCCTCTGAACTAAATTACTGTTTTCTCATTGGATTTCTGCCATCCCCCCAGAGGCCCTTGCAGAGATACCTACATTATGTGATTCATTTTTCCTTTTCTCATGCTACAACAACTGACTGCCAGTATACTAAACAGCAGTAGATGCTAATTCTTAGCAAACCCATTTATCACTATGTACATTTCCCCTTACTGGCGGTTCTAAGATTTATATCAGTATTTCTTACCATTTCACTGGCAAATTTCTATGTATCAGACACCTTTTTGACACCTAAGGTATAACCTCACAAGTTGAAAAATGTGTAAGAAAGAAGGAGCATGTTGGCACAGCCAAGCAGCATTATCATCTAGACAAAGCATATTTAAGGAAAACAAACGGGTAATTGATCTCTATTTCATTCCTATAACCCAAGTTCTATATTGCTCAAACTTTCACATCTTGGCCTCTGCACTCACTTCCATAACATAAAGGGACTTGGAAAACATTTTAAGACACAAAGAACAGAATCAGCTCTCCTTCACAGGTCTGCACAATGGATTCCCCTGCTTTTGGTCAGCAAGGTCTGTAATGCACATGATTGATTTTACAGTCATGTCTCATTTGACTTTTGCGTATGGCTCCTTAAGGTATTTGTAGTGTTTTACTACTTCTCTAGTAAGTTTCTCATTTCCTTCCCTTTCATTCCTCTTCTATCATCATTTCCCAAGTGGATAATATACTTAGTTTTCAATTTAGCTTTTTAGTTGCATCCTATTATCTTCTGTAAAGTTGATTCATCTTTCACACCCTTTAAAAGCAATCTCATACACATGGAGCCTTGTGGGCAATAATCACATGCCAGGTGAAAACAAGTACTTTATTAATTACCAAAATAAATTTTCAACTACTACCATCAGTTGAAGTCTTGCCCTCTTTCTGGCTTTGAAATCCTGTACTTTTAATGCAATGACTTTATTTAGGATGCAGCAATCAACAGAAGACAAGCACAGCCTTTTTTAGGCAGAGAAGCTCCAACACCTTCCCAGTAATATGTAATTTATGTAAAAAAATTTGGTGATGGACACAGTTCACCTTTTATGACACATGGTACGGTTTTCAGAGAGCGCTGATACCAGTCAGTCCACCCACTTCATTATTGTGAGACTTCCAGGTAACAATACACAGTAAGAACATCTAGCAATATTTAAAGAATGAAAATAACTGGTGTTCCAAGACAGACTATCTACAGTTGTCCATAGCAGGGACTTTTCAAACAAAG
>JAWWLZ010000094.1:25375860-25391078 GCA_035041345.1 Poliocrania exsul
CAGAACAGGCCCCAGCCTTTAACTCCTAAGGTCCATCTGCCACAGCTGAGCGAGCTTGGACAGTGACAGTGAAGTCCTCAGGACTAGAACCTACAGCCTCCAGTGTTCCCAGGAGGTCTCCCATCCAAGTACTAACCGGGGCTGACCCTGCTGAGCTTCCAAGATCTGATGGGATTGGGTGTCAGGTACATCTCATCCATAAGACTGTGAATATTCTCAAGCCTGATGACAAACTATCTTGCTTCTCCATCTTTCTGGTATAGTAAAATGAGTATGAACAAATAAACTTAGAGAATGTCACCTGCCAACAGGTAACATCACCCAGATGTCACTCCTGACTTCACCCAGAGCAGGTTTTCTAAATCTTGCTAAGCAGGCAAAGTTGGAGCATCTATGGCTGGAGAGACAACAAAGGCACTCGTGCCATGTGCCCAGTTCCACCAAGGCTTCACACTGCAAGGATAAAACAACTGCACAGGCAAGCTATGCCACAGCAGCAGAAGCAGACATCTCTGTTTGGTCAAGAAGCTTTTCTAAGTCGTAACCATGGTCAGCAGAAAATCTAGACACCATACCAGCTGTACCTATCCAAAGAAGAGGGGTCCACCCACTCCATTCAAGATACTGCAGTCCATTTTCCTTCCATTCTGTGCAGTATGGCCCTACTGAACACAGCTTTGTTGAAATGAATTGGTTGGATCATCACATAGAGGGCAGTGGCCAACAGCAAAATGTCTGAATGGAGATCAGTGACAACTGGTGTCCCTCAGGGGTCCCTACTGGGACCAGTACTGTCTTATAACTTCACATAGACAGTGTCATCGAGCGCACCCTCATCAAGTTTGCAGATTACATCAAGCTTAGTGGTGTGGTTGATACACCTGAAGAACAGGATGGCATCCAGAGGTACCTGGACAAGCTTGAGAAGTGGACCCATGGGAACCTCATGAGGTTTAACAAGACCAAATGCACAGTGCTGCATCTGGGCCAGGGCAACCCCCAGTATCAGCACAGGCTGGGGGATGAACAGTCTGAGAGCAGCCTGCCAAGAAGTACGTGGGGATGCTGTTGGATAAGAAGCTAAAGAAGCACGGCCAGCAGGTCGAGGGAGGTGATTCTGCAACCCCACCCCACTCTCATGAGACCCCATCTGGAACACTGCATTCAGCTCTGGGGTCCTCAGCACAGGAAAGACATGGACATGTTAAAGCAGGTCCAGAGAGGGGCCACAAAAATTATCAGACAGCAGGAGCACCTCTCTTATGAGGAAAGGCTGAGAGAGTTGGGGTTGTTCCACCCGGAAAAGAGAAGGCTCCAAGGAGACCTTATTACAGCCTCTCAATACTTAAGGGGGGCTTTTAAGAAAGATAGTAGGGCCCATTGCAATAGGACATGGGGTCATGGTTTTAAATTAAGAGAGGGTAGTTTTAAACTGGATGTAAGGATATGGTAAAGATGTTGAAACACTGGCACAGGTTGCCCAGAGAAGGAGTTGATGATGCCCCATCTCTGGAAGTGTTCAAGTTCAGGTTGGACAGAACTCTGAGCAATTCGACCTAGTTGAGGATGTCCCTGCTCACTGCAGTGGGTGTGGGAGTGGAGGTGGACTAGTTAAACTCTAAGGTCCCTTTCAAGCCAAACTACTCTATGATCCTATTCTATGAAATTTTGTGAGAAAGGTGATTTCTGCACAGGCTTCACTTTTCCCTCCTGAAAGACAGCTGGATCACACTTCTCACTTGTGAAATTAAGGTAAGCATAGAATTTCAGAGGTGTGTGATTTTAGTACTGAACAGGTCTCCAACATTAGGAGTGCTTTCTTTTTCAGAGAGATGAAAAATGACTAGTGCCAAACTCACATTCAGATCCAGAAAGCACTAACACCTTTCCTTTCTTTAGGATTAGGCCAAAGATAGGACTGTGCCCCAGGCCAAGGCACTAGTTCAGTGATGAAAAATCAAAAATCTCCAAGAGATCTACAACATCAGGAGAGAGTTCAGGAACTCATCTTGTGACAACTAAAAAAAAAAAAAAAAGATCCTCTAGAGGAGGAGGCCTCCCATTCACAATGGGAAGTTGCACAGGAAGCCTGGAGAGCCATAGCTTTTGCCCTCTGTTCACTGAATTTATCTTTTACTGCGCTAGAACCACAGAGTAAATGCACTGCTGGGCAGTCACATCCACAATGCAACAGACCTTTGGGATGGCTGTGACTCTCCCTCCAGCAGGGGGGAACCACAAGCACACAATCTTAAGGGGGCTAGCAGTGATGCTGAAGACAGAAATATGAAAAGAAAATGTCTCTGCCACAAAAATCTAAGGGCAATCAACTAAGCACTCCAGTAGTTCTTCTGTACAGGATGAAGGTTGCCCACAAAAGCCAGATGCAAGACCAATACAACACAGTTGTGACTTTTTCCCAGGCCTTGTAGACTACAGCTTTTACACAGGTAGAAAGGGTGCAGCGAGCTTGAAGGCTGAGAGAAAAACCTGTGAACACACTCACTGCACATGCAGTGAAAGGCTATAGCTCCTAACAACGTTCAAGGGGGAGGAAAGGTCCTCCATCACACCCAACTCAACTTCACCAAGATGCCATGCAGGTAGGAAGAAAAACAAATACCAGATAAGACTACAGACAAGCCTCTTGAAGACCATTTAAAGATCAGCAATTACCTCTGCCTCTGTCTTAAGTTGGTGCATCTTTTCTCTTCTGCTGCAAGTTGCCCATGCAAACAGCTGAACCAGTGGCTGGAACAGAAATGTGCCAGCTCTGCAGCATCCAAAGTGAAACAACACAGGAGGGGCAGAGAAACAGGTAATAGTTAAAAACAGAAGAGTGTCAAGGAAGCTCTCCAGGTGAACCACAGAACCACCAGGACATGCACACCAGTGTCATAAATGCTAGAGACATGGTACCCAGCTCCCTGCGGCAGTTTATCTGCAACAGCTTCTCCAAGTCACCAGATTCAGGATGATGGTTTACAAAGAGAAACTTTGTCAATTGTTTATCAGCACTCTGCAGATGACTTGCAGCAACTGGTCAAAACAAAGGCTACAGCTTACAGTATTCAGAACAGAACAGGACAACAAAAAACACAAGGCAGTCTGATCTAGCCTTCAGTTTAAAGGAAAACGCACTAAGGCAATTTGACATTTACTGCAAGCGTCCTTCCAACTAAAACTTTATCACAAAATCATAGAATGGTTAGGGATGGAAGGGGCCTTAAAGATCATCCAGTTTCAATCCATCCTGCCATTCACTAGACTAGGTTGCTTAGGGCCCCATCCAACTTGGTCTTGAACACTTCCAGGCATGGGGCATCCACAACTTCTCTGGGCAACCTGTTCTAGTGCTTCACCACCCTCTGAGCAAAGAAATTCTTCCTAATATCTAACCCACCCTCTTCCAGCTTAAAACTATTGTCCCTTGTGTACCCGCCCATATGAAAAGTCCCTCTCTCCCCTTTTCATAAGCCCCCTTAAGGTACTGGAAGGCGGTAATGATGTCTCCCTGAAGCCTTCTTTTCTCCAGGCTGAACAATCCAAGCTCTAAGCCTGTCTTCACAGGAGAGAAGCTCCAATCCTCTGCTCATCTTCATGGCCTCCTCTAGACCCACTTTAACAGGTCCCTGTCTTTCCTGGGCTGAGGACCCCAGACCCGGACACAGTACTCCAGGTGAGGGTCTCACGAGGGCAGAGTAGAGGGGGTGACTCACCTTCCTTGACATGCTGGCCATGCCGCTTTTTATGCAGCCAAGGATGTGCCTGGTTTCTGGTAATGTGCAAGTGCAGGCTGCTGGCTTGGTCCCAGCTTTTCACCCATGAGAACCCCCAAGTCCTTCTGTGAAGGGCTGCTCTCAAATTACTTCTTCTCCCAGTCTGTGCTCATGTCTGGGATTCTCTCAACCCAGGTGCAGCATGTTGCACTTGGACTTGCTGACTTCATGAAGTTTTCATGCCTAGGCCCCGTGCATAAACAGTGCAAGGTTCCAGCGCTCACACATGTGGGCTCCTGCATGACTTTCACTGGGTACCCAGTACAGCACATATAAATTCACACACCACCAGGTCAATGTCATACTTCAGTAACAACACAGATGCCTCCTATGAAAAACCAGTCCTGCTAACACCTCTGCAATGTTAGGACATACTCAAGCCAAAATTCCTCCCTGTGTATAAAAGGAAAATAACAGTAGCACATCTTCAAAAACAAAGAATTCAAGTTCCTTAAAGGGAGTGGATCGCAGCCAAACTTAAATTCACAGTAGGACTTCATACGCTATGGTAGCATTTTTGCTCATAATACTCAAAGACTTGGAGACATTCTCAACACTAGAATACTCAGGCTAACTGTAATGTAGCCCTGCACCTATAGGGCATATCAGCATAGACACACGAGGTAAACAACACACGTATCCCATGCACACAGGGGCTCACTGAGTTTGCTCTGCTCTTAGCAGGAGGGGAAACCAGGAATTCCCTCTGAAACACACATAAGATATTGAATGGACCAAGGAGAGACAGGCAGCGTTTCACATAAACCCAGGCCTTTTCCACCTTGCCTCTTAAAAACTGAACAAAGAACACAAAAATATATTAAAAGTGCTGAAATACTAGAACAAAAACCACTGCTAATCTTAGCCACAGTAACACCCACATTCATCCACAGCACTGTTACAATTTTTGAAGACATATTGGATACAATTAACCCCAAAATAAGTGTTTTTCCACTTTTAATTTGGGTAATCTCAGGATTATCTAGAGCATCTCAACACCTCCTATCACCACAAAACAAAACAAGGAAAAAAACAAGACACTCCAGCTGGCACAAGCAACCTCTACTTCTCATTCCTGTAGGGCTTCATTTCCAAGCTGCATCGCACAGAGATATGTATACAATGATAGGATTTGAGTGAAAAAATGAGACCTGGAAAAATGAGAGATTAAAAAAATGCAAACAGCAAATAAACAGAATCCTGTGCCAACTTGGTAAATACATTTAGTATTTTCTTCAGTGTGGTTACTACAAAGCTATTGACGTGGTGATGAAACAAAAGGCAAATGATTCACACAGTGGTGAATGAGAAAAACAACACTTACAAAGCACTAATTCCAGAAAGGCGAGCAAACTGAAAGTGCTAATCTCTGTGATAATTTTTTTATCCCTATTCTTAATTTTATTTACTTCAAGCATTTTAAAAAGATTCCTGTTAAGAAAGTGTGAGGATTTTAGTTCCACTCTTAGTCTTGAGTCATTGATGAGATTCAGGACTACATTTATCTTGAATTAAAGGAACAGTCTCTTTCACATGAGTAAATTCGTATAAAATTCATAGAAGCTGAGCATTTAAATCTATCCAGAGAACAGAAACCTGCAGTGTCAGGTTATATACAGCACTGACAAATAAACCACAACTTCCAAGGCATAATACCTTTGCTCACAAAATAGTAAAATTCAAACTCTACCCCTGAAAAACTATAAATCTTCTCTGAAGTGGACCAAATTATATCAAGGGTCTTTTTATGTTGGCTTGGTGTTGTTTGGTGTGGTCTTTTCCATTGATCCAACTGACAGAGCAAGTTATTGCAGCACTTGCTCTTAGTTTACTATGCAACATCATCAACTATTAATTTATACACATGAATTACCAAAATATGCTGAAAGATTGTAAAGGATTCCCATGAAAGCACATTTAAGAAAAAAGTTACACTGAGCAAGACTAAAAGTCAAAAAGAAAAACTGAAAACATATATCTCCAATATCTTGTGGGTCTGTTTTTTAAATAATCTATTTGCCCTACTTGAAAAAGTGTTTGAATGAAAAATACAATGGCTTCAAGAAATCTCTAGGCATTTGCCATACTAGAGCTATTCTGGAGCAAAGAAAATGTAACAGGAATAGAATAAGAGAGCACAAAACCAGAAAGGACACAATGATATTTAGCTGTTTTGAAGAGTATTTTTAACATGACAGAATTTTTACCTCCTACTTCGGACTATTTTTGAAAAAGGATTCGGCTGGTGAGGCCTAATAGTCTCAGCTGCTATTAATTAACTTCTTCACAAGAGAGACTACAGACATGTAAAGTCAATGCCACAGAAATCAAAACATGAATCTTTTAACTTGTTTTTGTTTTTAAGGTTACATTTCTTCTTCCACACCTCCTCATTGTGGATCACATGCCTGGCTTCTCACTCAGCATCTTCTGTTACAGAGGTAAATCTGTTAAGCTTCCAGACAGGGTTGGAGCATCAAACATAATTGCAAGCACCATTTTCCTGAAGTTTCAACCCCTTTTAGCATAAAGGGTTATGCTACTTTGTGGAAAGGCTCTATTGCCACCAATGACAACCTTACAGCAGTGGGGCAGACACAGCTCACAATCACACCTGCCAGGCACAACCATCCCCCTGTGGTTCTGCACCGCTGGGACATCAAACAGCTCCTATGGCCACCAAAAATTTGGGCACCAACTTGCAAAAGTGTCTTGAGAGTTTCAAATTATTTAAATACTTGTGAATATCCAAAACTTTTGAATTTGGCTTTTCCAGTACTCCTTATCAACACTGTTTTGAGAAGAGAATGAATGTGAAAGGGCAGGTCATTTCTCAGTCTCCAACTTTGTTTCAGGTCTGAGGGCTTTTTTTCTGTAGCAGATACACTCCAGGACTGCTCGTCCCAATCAGTTTCCCATGCAAACTTGTATGTATGATGATTAACAGTCTCTCTGTCACCCTAACTAATTTCTGAAGAAAATCTGTCGTCTCACAAAAGGTACTTTTTAACCTGAAAGGAAGCATCCACAGTCTCAAACAGGACTAGCCTTTTCACTTTATGTTCAGATCCTTCTCCCATGTCATCTTCATGCTTACAGGCATCTTACCAATTTCCTTGTATTCTTCTCCTTTCTTTTGAAGATCCCAACTAAAGAAAATCCCAGAAATGTAATGATTTCAGCACTAAGGAAATATTTTTGTTTGAATCACTTAAGTATCTGGATAATGGAATATTTCTATGTTCAGTGGTTAACAAGGTTTATCAGTTATTATTTCCATACTCTGTAGAGAAAGTATTGCAGAAGAAGGACAGACTCATTTCCTCAATTCCCCCACAACAAACCAAGACACTAAAGTGTGACACAATCTGCCCCCTCCAAAAAAAGAAAAAGCAATGAGGAACAGAGATTTTTTTTTATGTATTCTTGCACTGAAACTGGATGTCCAATTTCCTAGTCACTGTAATACTACCCTGCAGAACAACGCAATGCTGCTATTTTAACACCTGAAGTTCAAATAATTCAGGTTCACACAAGAAAATCTGTTTAGCCAAGTATTCAGATTAGCACTATTCTGTACATAAACCTCCAGGGATGGATTAAATTCTGGTCAAATACAGCATTGTTTATTCTAAGTATTAGTTGCTTCAGATCTTAAACAACATTACTTTTACATCAGTAAGTGGCATGACAATTATATCATACAACTGGAAAAGGAAGTCAAGCAGGTGAGCAATATCAGCACATCACATTCATAATCCTAAACATATTTCCAAGTAAATCACTTATATTCAATTTTAAACAGGGAAAAACCAAAACATACAGAAAAATTCAAATGCATGTGTTCTTCACATAAATATATGTGAATATATATGTATGAATATATACATAAACACATGCTCACATTCCCATTTCTCTGGAGCCAAGCAAATAAAAATACTTAAATAAAAACAGGAAGTGAAATTAGGGGTTGACTGTACTCTATTGAATAACCAACTTCCACAAGTGAGACAACAGTAGTCAACAATATGGTGTAAAAGGAAGAATGCTGTGGTTCCACACTTCCAAAAAAAACCCCAAAAACCCAGTATACTTCCACTGTGTTTTTAATCACACTGTGATACATATGTTGGCTTTTGCTCTCTGCTTGGGAGCATTTCTTAACAGGTTTCTCTCAAAACTGAAAGATGCAATCAAATAAAAAGGCTGAGGGAAAAAAAACCAAACCCACAAAACAAAAAAGCAGGACTTGACTGGCACATATTATTTTATCCTTTAGAAAAGTGTATGTGCTATAAATACAGCCAAGTCAAACACACTCAGGTCACTTAGTCACCTGTTTTCTGAAGGTGTTTCTGAAGTTTTGCCAAAGGGATTTTAATGAGCCATCTCAGGATGGACCAAACTGAACAATGAGTAGCCCAGGAGGAAGTCAATTTGAGCTAATGACTAGAGTTAGAAACAGCTCTGGAAGAAACCAGTGACATAACCAAAAAGCAAAGATTACCTCGGGATAGTCGGGTTCAGTGATAATTCAAAGCTGCCATGTGAGAAGAGAGCTCCAAAATCAAGAATAAAGCCTTCCTGGTTCTCTATGGAGAGACCAAGTAGCAAAGCAATGTTACAGATAAGTTATAAAGACCATGTAATGGAAAAGGAGAAAATAGACAAACAACTAAAGAGACCCAGCCCAGAAGTAACTCACTGGAAAAAACGCAGCAAAATTCCTTATCCCTGGAGTAATAATTCAGAATAAGGGTGATGGTGAGAGGAATAAACAAAAACATTCATTACAAACTGCCGAGAATAAAAACTTCAGACGTGTATGCCATTCCCCCTGGCAGCAAAAGTAGGAGACCCCACCTTGGGCTGCAATTACAATTGGGTAATTAATGCCCATTATTCATAGGACTGGGTTATAAAGCAATTGTCAATGCAAAGTGACTGCTTAATGGGCTTATTTCACATGGAAAACCCCAGGACACCAACTAATGTTATTGGGAAAACTTAAATAAAAGTAACATCACCAGTAGAAAAAAAAATGCCGAATGCTAAACTGAAGGAGGGCTGAGTAATCACACAGAGAAGTGCATTGCTGAGCAAGATGCACGGCAACCTATTTTAATACGAACTTTCACATCTATAAAGCAGGAATGCATGCCATCTGCAGAACAAAGGAAGATGTTACCAAAATGCACTGGTTTCCAAAAAGAAAGCAAACCTGAGGAGGGAATGCATTAGCACACAGCAAATCCAAATAAACATCACAGAAAAATAAAATAGGCAAGTGTTTTGCCACCCATGAAGTAGTGAGGCCACTTCTGACTCAAATGCTGCACAAGTTTTAAAGAATATGCTGTTAAATGGCTCAGTACAGTACTTAGAAAATGTTTTATGGGAAAAGCCTCAGAGTTTAATGTCCTTTGTTTATCACAAAACTAGTCAGGCATTTATCTCCCACACAACTGCAAGAAAGAATGAAAAGCTTTTCAGACCCTTTGCACAGCACTGCAAGAACTATGGTCCATGGGAAACTTACTAGAGTAAGACTGAAAATTTTGTGCAAGATTAAAAGGACCAGAGGTTATTAGATGGCTGAGGAACACCAGAACAGAGCAAGGCTAGGCAATATTTCATGAAAGATCATCTAGAAAGGAAACCTGCAGGGCACCACTGGCAGCCACTCCATGCTATGAGGGGTTGGTGAACACCTTTACTGCTTTTGGTGCTCATCACCGAGCCAGGCTGAGGCAGCAACACAGATGATACATGAAAGTGCTGTGCAAAGCTTGGCATTGGATTACTGGCTTTGGCACTTTCTGCAGTAAGTTACTTACTACCTAATTGAGTTTCTGGACTCAAATTTGTGCTAATGCTATCAACATAAACTATAGCTTCCAGCTACAAAAGCTGTGTGCTTTCTCACAAAGCTCCCTGTCTTTTTCTCTGCATCACTGATGGTCACAGTAATATTTTCCTCTGGTACACTGTCAGGAGGAGGCAGGCAAAAGAAAAGCATAAATTCTCTTCTCTACAAAACGTACTATCCTTCAAATCCAGACCAGTAAGTTGCACTTTTCAATGCGTCAGTCAAGACTCCAAACATTTTTCCCAACATGTATTTCAGCTTGATCAGAACCAAGCCAAGATTCTGTGTTAGGTTTTCTTTTGGGAGCGATTTTTTGTTTGTTGGTTTGTTGTTTTTTTTTTTTTTATTTTCTGACAGTTTGTTCCCAAGCTGAATTCAGAGTCATACGGCTTCATCTAAGTTTTAAATACAGTAAAGTCACATTCACTCAACAGCATTGCAACAACAAACTCAAATTGTATCTCAACATCAAATATCCTATCATTTTATGGAAAGGACCCACCACTGACAAGGAAACCCCTGAAGAATAAAGCCAGCACATCTTGAAAATTCAGACTGATTGGAGGACAGAAGCAAGATTTTACTATGGTTTTACTTTCTTGCAACTTTTATTTTTAGTTCAAAATGCATTAAACCAATCAAGCTCATCACAAGAAGGAAGAATTTGTTTTCCTTTTGAACTGCAAGTATGAAAACTTTTGGGGGCATCTCATACATCGCTCACTTACTTCAAAACAGAGCTGAACGAAACCTGCAAGGTCAAGTATGTTTCAGATGTCTGTCTCAACAACAGAACTAACTAGAAAGGGTAAGAGTTCAAGGGAGTTGCTTTTTGTCTCCCTATTCCCTGCCACTATTTCAATACTGCAACAAAATCTCTGTTCATCTAGCTGCCAGCTTTAAACTAAAACACACCTTCCCTGTCTGACTCCAATTCCTTAGAACAGCCTTTAAATGTGAATTCAAAACATGTCCAGAATATGCACCTGCAGAGATGTTGTCTGAACATCTCCAGGCTCCCCTACACCAAGAAGGAACAACATGGCTTGCCATGTCTGGGAGATGCCTGTGTGAATCACTGCAGCTTCACGGCTGCCTTCCCAAATAGCTGATTTATGGTGCAAATATAACTCAGACTCACCATTTGCATTTTATTCTGGAAAAACTGCAGTACTTTCAGCCATCACCTAAATCAGACTACGAGAAGCCAAAGATTTATGTATCTTGGAATATGTTTGGAGGTTCTGCTTAGAATACAACGCCTAAAAATAATTTCAAAATGCCCAAAAACTAAAAAAAACAAAAAAACAAAAAAACCCAAAAAACTCAAATCAGAAAACAAGGGTTTCCCAAAGTATTATTTGATTTAGAGCCTTCAGATCAAGACAGGTACCATACCAGCTTAAATGACATTTCTCTAGTAGAAACAGACAAAAATCATACCAAAAATGCCCATGACAGCAGCTTCTCATAAATATTCTAATTAAATATATAGAGATATAAAGAACCTAAAAATGGGTAAACAACTGTTAAATTTGCCAACAAACCTGCTTATTACTTAAATCCCTTACGTTTTAACTTCAGATAAAACGAACCAAACTGAGTTCACATTGGAAAGTTTTATAGTTCTGGAAATATTTGCAGCCCTCCAAAATGTACAGATTCACAATTCTTCCTATTTTTTTTCTGTAATTGTTCTATGTAAAATAAAACCACTTGAAAAGAACTGGTGGCTAAAAGTAATCCCAAACTCCAAAATAAATATCTGCTAGCTATCTTTTGGTGTATAAAATTGGAGGTCTCTTTACTTCTTATATATTTAACTTCTTATATATTTAATATTTTTCATTTTTAAATGGCATACACACATGCACAAAACTTACACAAAGTCACTTACACTGCCTTTTCCTGCCAAGCTTGAGGAAATTTAAACCCAATCTAACTTGAAATAATCAGACTTTGGAAAGCAAGAGCAATGTAAGAGAACAAATTTTCATGTTACAATTCAAGCATCACTTACTCTTTCACATATGCACACACACATATCAAAAGTCACAACTATACATAGCAAAATGGTAAGAAAAATGGTGATTTACAAAGGGTTTATAGAAAACAAATTCGTGGGGATGTGGAGGGCGTGGGAACAAGCCACAGATGAAAGTCTGGTTGGCTGATGTTACAATAAATATGTGCACAGAATTTTAATACAGTAACATTTTCAGACCCAACTGGACACCTAATCCACACAGCAAAATACTGCCTTCCCTGCAAAATTCACCTGTGTATAAACCTTGCTGATATAGCAAGAGAGCTGCAATTCTCCTCCACAGTACCTTCACTCCCCTTCAAAGTGCTGGCTCTGGCCCCAAACTGGACAGGGAAGGAGTATCTTAGAGTAGATGCCTTTCTGCCTTTTTGCCTTTTATAGAGAGCATCAAAACTTCTCTTATATTTATTTTTCTAAGTTCACAAGAAGAAAAGCTAAAGATCACTTCTCTTGGCCTGCGCTGTCAGAAGGGTTTTGAGAAATCATTTTATTTAGTTGCATTTCTGCTACACAGCTATGTAAGCCACATGGACATGTGTCAGTCTGCTGAGCAGGTGATACGAAAAACTCCATAGACCTGATCATTCACATACAGAAGGTGCCATTTTCCAAGGGTCAAAAGCACAGTCACAATTAAAAGTCGAATCCAGGTAAAATAATAATAGGTAAGTAGGGTTTGGGTTTCTTCTGGTTTGGTTTTTTTGGTGTTTGTTTTTTTCTCCTTTCTATAACTGATGGATTCTCATCATCAGCATGCTTGGTCTCCTTCAAAGTTTGGAATCTTTCTGTTTAGAGCATGACCAGCATAAGGGAATGTCAACATAAACAGCATAAGCAAACTGAACATCTGGACCCAAGGATTTAGAATCCATTGCAAATTCACCCAGAAAAAGGCCCCTCCAGTGGCTTAATTTTGAAGCCTGGGGGTGGTTTATCAAAAGGAATCCAAATATCAGCTCAGCTGCAATTACACCTGTAACCCTAAGCTCTCTGTGGAGAAGAAAAAGGAAATAGCAACTGTGTACCAAGTGTTTCAAGTCTACAGCAAATGTCTTCCTCACTAAGAGCTGAGTGGATTACTTTATCATTTTTTTAGCAGCCTGGCACTCTCGGTGGTCACCTTCTAGTCACTTTCTAAAAAGCAATGATCAAACTCCATTGGTTAAGGCAAACATGACAAGGAGGTAACCATTAAACAGAATTTATTTAAAATATCATTCAAGAAATCGTATTAGCATTTATTAAACACCATGGAACTTGTCAAAAGCAGCAAATGACCTGTGAGGTGTATTTTAAATTTGTTGTTTAGCAATAAGTTGTTGGAAAGTCAAACATGACAGTAAAGAATAGCTAGTTGAAAACAGACAAATGAGCAAAAAAACCTTCACCCAAAGAAAACACTGATGTGCCAGGTGGCATTACATGGTTTTCCCACACACTCTGAGCAAGGAATGTTACAGCTAACGAACACTAAAGAATATTTCCTCACACAGGTGACTTGTTTGGGATGGATTTTTCAGATATAGGTTTAAAAGAAATATCTTAACAGCGCAGCTTGGAAGTGCCTCATCAGCACATGGTCATTAGACAGTGGTGCTAGTGATCATTATCCAGAATTCTGCCTGAAGAGCTGAAGGGGAAAAATAATTCCAGGACACAAACTGTCAGTGCAGTTTTCAAACCAGGAAAAAACCCCAAATTCAAGTTGCAGCTCTGCACTAAATATGTGAATGGAAAAAAAAAAGTGAGACATCCTGGGAAAACACTTTTCACATTTTTTCTACCTGTACCATTACCAAAACCATTCAGTTCTTTAAGTGACAAAATAGGCACCTGAACGCCCACCTTTCTGACTCCAATAATTTGCCTTTTTTTAAGTCAGTCATAGAATAAGAGACCATAGAAGATTGGCTTTATGCATTTTTACAATACAAGAAACTTGAGTTTGAGGCTTTTGGGCTGATCAGGGTAAGCCGTGACTTTCTACTGTGCAGACAGAACAATGCATCTCTCAGAAAAGTTTTAAGTGAATATTAAACCATTTCTGCAAGACTTGCTTCGCACCACTCAGGAACCTGAATTCCACCCAACTTAATCCTGCACGCTCTTTACCCACAGCAATGACAAAGGCAGGAGATATATTTGTAAGAACTGCAGTGTACCTGTTCTACACCTACAGCCTTGTTTGATACCCACCCAAACAACGAGGCTCTTGTACAACCTGAGTCCTCCAGATCTGGTCTTGGAGCTGCAGCCCATGCTGAGTGGGCTGCACTGGCTCATGAAGACATCACAATGCTCTTTTGGTTTTGTTTAGTTTTTTTGTTGTTGTTGTGTTTGGTTTTTTATTTTTTCTTTAAAAAGATTCCCTTTTTTCCCTATGACAGCACTTGATTTCACTGCATCAGAACAAGCCATAATTTTGTCACCTTCAAGAACATTAGCTGTAATGTAGGCCAAAAAAGAAAGCTAGTGATTCCTTCTCCCCTCCCTGGCATCAGACCAGGTTTAAAAGGTCCAAGCTCCACGCAGGTCTCAGCCACTCAATGCCTTCAGGCATTTCAGCAGTCAAGGGCACCGCTGGGGTGGACTCACGGTGCGGGCTGGGTGGTGGGGGGCTCACAGTGTGTCCCCCCCAGGATGGGCCAGGGCACTGCTGGTCCATGGCAACCACAAGGGAGTGAGCAGTGCCACACCTCTGACCTTTCACTGCCACTATTAGAATTTTTATTACCATCATTACCAGGTTTGTTATTGGTTATTACAGCCATTGAAGTTATTACTGTTAGGCTTACAATTGACAGAGTTTATTCTTAAAATTTTATGGGAGTAGAATTTTCACCATTGTTTTCTTCAGACTTGATTTTTGTGCTTTACTACTATTAGAATTTTTATTTGTACTGTTAGAATTTCTGGGGTAGAATATATTTATTAATATATTTTCTATTATATTTAATTAACAGATTTCAGTATACTATTTCATCATAGTATTTTAGTATTGTATTTTAGGATTTGTTTTATTATTACGCTATATTTTAGTATTATACTCTGCTGATACTTAGTGTTCAAATTAGAGTTTTCAATGGCCGTATTTTTAGTCGTTTCCTCCGCGCCCCGCGCTCCGCAGCCGCGTCCCGGCAGGTCCCGGCCCCGCGGCAGGTCCAGACCCCCCGGCACGTCCCGGCCCCCCGGCACGTCCCGGCCCCCCGGCACGTCCCGCTCACCCTCGCACTGGTACCCGGCGAGCCCCCAGATGAAGTCGGTGCAGTAGTGGCAGAAGGTGGGCTTGGTCAGGGTCACCCTGCGGAACGCGTGTCCGGGCGGGCTGCTGCCCCCGGCCGCAGCGCGGCCGCGCCCGCCCAGCGCGGGGCTGGATGCAGGGCTGCTCCCGCTCCCGCCGCCGCTCCCGGTCCCGCTCCCTGTTCCGCTCCTCAGCGAGCGCGCCCCGTCCGCCATGGCCAGTGCCCGCTCCGCGCGGCCCCGGCCCCGCGCGCTTCCGCCCCGGGCGCGGCGGGCGCGGGGG
>JAWWLZ010000094.1:25409729-25429772 GCA_035041345.1 Poliocrania exsul
AAAAAGAGACGAGTGTTAAGAAGTAGACAAATACATGTATGGCATTACCAACTGATCCATTCCAGGACTGCAAGAGTGATAAAATCCAGATTCTTTAAAAAAAAAGGATGCAATTCTCACTATTCGGCAGAGAAATGGAATAGCTTAGCAACAGAAAAATGGGGCAGGGAAGGGCAGAAGAATATTTAAAAAAACCCCGAAACAGTGGCAGCAACAATAATCTGCCAAAAACCCAAGCAAACAAATACCCCCCAAATAAACAAAAAAACCCAACCGCAAAACCAACAGAAATTATTCTGAATTACTGTGTCCTGAATAATAGTTATTTGGGGTTTTTTTATAATAGCTGTGACGAGATCTCATGTGGTCTTGGGGGCCCTGTGTAGAAGGTTGGGACAAACTTCTTGAGAGATTTTGATATGTGAAAATATTCCTAGAGACAATCAAATGGCTATTATTGCAGTGGACCACGGGAGGAAGTCTTGAGTATCTCATGTTTCTTTAATTCACTCCCATTACTTGTAGTAAAGTTGTCAGGATTGCTCCAATAGTATTTTGCATCATCTTCTGTATTTCTAATTTGAAATAGATTAGCAGATGTACGTCTGACTTCCATTCAGTTTCACTTTCCAACTCTTTAGAAGAGAATGCATAGACCACTCAAACTGTACTTTCCAACATGTTAGGTAGAAAAATATGTTTTTCTAGTGCATTTATGTCTGTGTTCGGTGGCAAGAGGTAGAGGCAACTGCAGGAAAACAAGGTGAGCATAGCATGTTTTCAGAGGAGCGTTGCTGTGGAGGATAGAAAAGCTGTGGAAAAGTCCTCTCAGCAAAGATGTCTATTGTTGCACAGGAGCTGAGATAATAAATCTGCTCAAAGAATTGAGTGGAAGAGGTCAGTTAGTACTGACCTCCTGACAACGCTGGAGGCTAGAAAAGAGGGTTTGATAATTTGGGATAAAGCCTTGTGAGAGTATGGAGTCAGCACTTGAGAACTGTCTGCCCCAGGCACGGAACTTTGCACTTGCTGACAAATGCCTTAAGGTGAAAACTGAATTTATTTCTTGCCTCTTACCCATGCAGCACGCCTGCCATTTTCTATTCGAGTCCTCTTGGAAGCTGCGATCCGTAACTGTGACGAGTTCCTAGTGAAGAAGGGAGATGTTGAGAATATTCTCAACTGGAAAGTGATGCAACACAAGAATGTTGAAGTGCCATTTAAGCCTGCAAGAGTTATTCTGCAGGACTTCACGTGAGTCTGATGCTCTCTAAAGCATATGGGCTTTTGAGAGAGCAGCAATGCTCAGCTTGGGTTGGAGGGGTGAGCTGACGGAAACAATAGCAGTGAGAGATTTGGAAAAGCTTTTTTCAGCTTTCCTGGATGTCATGCTACAGGCAGGCACTCAGGGTAAAAGCACTGAGTGAAACTCTTCTGGGATGGAGAAGTAAATATCTTTACAAAACTTCAAAACTGAGGGGAAGAAAATGGGATGGATTGCATTCAAATGCATTTGGACTGCATACAAAAGAGGGAATCCAGAGCTTAGAGGTTTTGTTCTTTGAAGGTGAAGGGCATGTGGTGGTTCATTTTTTAAAATTTTTTTGGTTGTTTTGTTTGTTTTTTGTTCCCCAGGATATCTTGCTTTCAATTTTCTACCCTTTTCAGTTCTTTTATTACCCACTTCATTAGTTTCTCTTCCAAGACAAAATTATTTCAGGTACATTTTTAAAGACTTCTCTATTGAAAACATGAATGTCTGTTTTTCCCAGAAATTCAAACTGAGAATCCTACCTAATGGACTCAGAAAACTGTGCTTTGTTGCTGCAGCGTGTTTAGCCTCATGTGTCAGTAATAATCACATAATAGTCCTGGTAAATATGGATAGTCAATTTTCAGGTGGAACAATAGCTTCTAACTGTTTTTAATACAGCATTTGACTGGCAAGTCAATTGTTACTTGTACCTTCATCCTCTTGCTTTATAAAACAGTTTAGTTCATTGATGGTAAGCCAGTTGATTTTCTTTCTCAACAGTAAAATGTCTGGACTGTCATATCTTCTGTTTGACATTTTCGCAAAGGTTATCCAAGTGCCAGATACCCAGTACAGCTGAACTCCTGAAGACATTAGGAAAAATGGGCAAAACCTCAACTAAAAGAAGTGCTGATTTCCTAGCTATTTTTCACCTGCTGGCTGTTAACATTTTGAAAAGCTGGAGCACAAAGAAAGATGAACTTCCAAGCAACTGTTGTTCCCTCTGTTACTGCACTTCTTTTTTGCTCCTGCTGAGTTTTAGAAATTTGCCTATAAGTGTGCAGAGCAGCTGCATTCCTGAAAAATGAGCTCTTGGACAGGCCTCTGAGGAATCTTTTGAAAAAGGCAGCTATGGCAACTTTTCAAAAGCCATACAACAATTACATTCAAGTTGGCCTGGTTTAGAATTATTTAATTTCCTAGTTTGGATCATCCTGTAATTATTCTAAATTCTTCTAAATACTGTAGATGGATGTTGTGTCTATTGCATTTGAGTTGTATAACATGTGGAAGCTGGCAAAATAATTCTTCCACTGCTTCTTTCCCACTCCTGCCCTCCCCCAGATTCCCCTAGGTAGCACTATATAGTGTTTGCTATTTTCCTTGTAATATGTGCATCCTGGGATGTCAAAAAGCTTCAGACTACTGAACAACATCAACTAATTGTGTCAAGATTAGATAATGTGGACCCTTTTTCCCATCTGTTCTTTTTAAACATTCTTGATTTTCAAGGTAAAATTCTGTGGGAATTACAATGCCTTTAGTGTTTGTGTTGCTAAAATGGAAATAGCTTCCTTATAGTCAAAGCTGAAAGCGTAAACTCTTACTGCTTTGGGCTGCTCTTGCAGAAATGTAATGTTTTCAGCAGGTTGCTGACTGATGCCAGATCCTTGAGTGCACATCAGAGAATTCTTCTTGTCTCAGCAGCCTGCAAAATCAGATAGGCAGCTATGTAAGAGGGTTTCCCAAGCTGATTGAAAGTATCATGATAAAACATACCTCAGTACAAGCTGAGAGTGTGAGAAGCTGAGGAGTGTCAGTGTTTGTTAAATATTGAAATGTGTGTGATCACTTCAGTAAAGTCACGTGTTGAAAGGCCAGAAGTTCTGGTTACTTATTCCTTATTTGCTTATGGATAAACTTGCATGGAAAATGGAGAATGAATTAGAGACTATGGTGCATTAGTTTGACCTTTGGTACAGTTTACCAGCCTCACTTAGGAAGGAAGACAAGCTTAACTTCGGGATTTAAAAGTCATTCTGGTTGAATGAGACACACAAACATAGAAAAAGGCCTGTTAACCTTTTTCTGAGTTATTTGGAGTTCAAGGTGTTGCTGGATGGTCACAAGATATGTGAGCAGGCAGAAATGTGAATGTTGGCCTGTAGCTTGAGAACATGCTCTTTTGAATGCCATTTGTATTATAAGGTCTATTGTCAGTGGTAAGTATGAGAATTTGTTAGTAGAAATGCATGGTGCACCTTACTTCTGCCTTTTGTGTTTTTCCAGTGATCTGCCAGGATAGTTAAATCCATGTCTGAAAATGCAATTATTCTGCAAGGGTGTTTTGCAGTCAAGTCCTTGTAATTTAAGAAATTTCATGTCCTGCTCTGCAATTTTCAGTTGAAGTGTAGAAGGTACCAAACAGCTCTGATTACAGAGAAGATTCTCCTGTGCTTGCAAAACTTGGAAGAGATGACCCTTGCCTTTAAATCAACTAAATAAACCTAGTAAAGAATCAAAGAAGTAACGTTGTTGTTTTCCCTCTCCCCAATTCTCTTTTGAACAGACTGAGGAGGAGAGAGTGGAACAGAGCAAAAGAAGAGAAACCAGTTCAAGGTCCCCAAGGAATGCTATCTAGGAATATATTTCCAGATTCCCAGCCAGACATGTTAAACTGCTTCTGTTACGTGATGAATTTTTAGCTTTTTAGTTTAGCTTTTAATTTTTGCAGTG
Source organism: Poliocrania exsul (assembly GCA_035041345.1). Taxonomy (NCBI): domain Eukaryota; kingdom Metazoa; phylum Chordata; class Aves; order Passeriformes; family Thamnophilidae; genus Poliocrania; species Poliocrania exsul. Next base: position 25,413,721 of record JAWWLZ010000094.1, read on the forward strand.
CTCAGAATATAGATAGAGTTCTGTCCCTTTTGCTCTTCTGACTTTGTCTTCTCAAGGGTCCCTGCTATAGATAAATGATCCCAATACTCAAGGTATGGCTGTGGTTTGCTTTGCATGTGACAGTAGTTGTCTGTTCTGCATCTCAGGATCTTGGTTGTGGCTTTTTTTTTCTCTTTCCCAAATTGTTTCACCATGCCTATTTATTTTCTGTTTCAGTGGGGTGCCTGCTGTGGTTGACTTTGCTGCAATGCGTGATGCTGTAAAGAAACTTGGTGGAGACCCTGAAAAGATCAATCCTATCTGTCCTGCTGATCTAGTGATAGATCACTCCATCCAGGTTGATTTCAACAGGCAGTAAGAATACAAAATTACTCTTTACTTCTTAGTGTTAGTAAGTAAATTTACTGATCATCAAGATAGTTCCACTGGTGATATTCCTAGCATTTGTATTATAACATCTTAGACTTCAAGAAGTATTTAAGTTAGACTGTTGTATCAGTTGCTGTGAGTTAGAGGGGAAAATTTTCTTTTATCTCTGGTACATCTCTCAGCAGCAGAAGCCTGGGCTAATAGAAATTAGAATGTTAATAGCAACAGGCTGAACCCAGACCTGTGTTGACTGTAATTTTCTGTAATAATACTGCATTATTATTAGTTGCTCAGAAATAGCTTTTTCTCTGTGTGCATCTTTTTGACCCCATAGACCTTTTTGTAAAGGACAAACAAGAATGTCTCTTTTCTTCCGTACTTCTCTAAAAATGAACCCTAGGCCCAGCTCTGAGGAGCTGCTTGCTGCTTCAGTGCTTCCATGAAGAAGAGCTTGATACTCTGCTTAATCTGGCCCCTGTAAGCACAGGGAAGGAACATGATGCTGTTCTGCCCTCTGCACCCCAGGAAGAGACACTCACTAGCTGTCACTAGACCCACAGTGAAATAGAAGACCTCTGCATAGAGGTCATTCTGCTCTCCAAGGTGCATAAATATGTGCCTACTGAAATAATCTTCCAAATACATTTTGCAAGTATGTGTTTTATGATGGTTTTCTTAAAGTTTTTTGGTTTGCACTTAACCTACCTGTTAAAATACACTGTATTTATTGTCCTCCAGAGGAAGTAGTTTTGAAGCTGACCACCTAAGTAATAGCATTGCAAAGAAAATTCCTAGAAAGTGGAAATTAAAGAACATAGGAACCCTTTCTCAGTGCCAGTATTTAGAGATCTCTTTAAAATAAAAATACTGAACTTCTGAGCAGCAATGTGTTGTGAAGCCTGCTTCTTAGAAGAATGTTGTCAGTTTTCAAATATAGCTTTTTTCCTACTTTTTTTAACTGTAGACTAATAAAGATAGAAATTCTCACAGATGTCATTTCATAGTTGACAGGGGAGACAAAGGCCAAAAAATTTTTACTTAAGCAACTGTCAAAAATCTACACCCATTAACTGTTTTTCTAGAGGTGCTGCTTCTTAACACTAAGGAGTTTAGAAACAGATGCAAACTTTTGAAGGTATTTGAGAAACAATGTATTTCTGTGTGAACAAGATGTGATTATGTCTTTACCGCAGGACAAAATGAACTATTATGACTCTTTTTCTGTATTATTTTAATGACATTAATTTTATGTTATCAGTAGTATTCAGGACTTAATTTAGATCATTATTTCTAATCATTGTTCTTTATCACAGCCTTATTTTATTTCTGCTAGTCTCCAGTATACATAGAGAGAACATCCGTCAGCTCTGTGCTGCAGTTCTTTCAACCTCTGCTGACATAAGTTAGGCAGCTGATTCAAATGAAAAATTTATTAACCCTGTCTGCTTTGAAACACAGAGGCTTCAAGCAACACCATATCAGCGTGATAACCTTTTTAACTGGAGTTGCAGGGCAGTTATGTAGTTTCCTTTACTGCCTTGCTGAGTACTTCTGATTTAGGTGTTGGAAAATTCATATTTATCTATCATGTAGTGTTGTTTTTCTCAGGTTACAAGTTGTAGGCCTGCCAGAAATGTAATATGGAGATTAGCACCCACATTTGAAGCATTGGTTGCCTGCAGTGATATTAAAAAGGTGCAATTGATCAGCATTCACATTAGCTAATAAATTTTCTTTAATTTCAGCCTTTGGGTATATTTAGCCAGACATAAATTTCAAGGGAATACTTTTGGTTCTGACAGCTCATTATTTTTACTTGCAGACCAGACAGCTTGCAGAAAAATCAGGACCTGGAATTTGAAAGGAACAAAGAAAGATTTGAATTCTTAAAGGTACTGAAAAAATAATCTCATTTGCAGGGAGGAAACTACAGCAAATGAAAGTTCTTCCAGTGCTCATGTGCATTGAAAATTTTTTACTTCTATTCCTTTTGTTTCAGTGGGGCTCTCGGGCTTTTAAAAACTTGAGGATTATTCCGCCAGGCTCTGGGATCATCCACCAAGTGAACTTGGAGTACTTGGCAAGAGTGGTGATGGATCAGGATGGCTACTACTATCCAGACAGTGTGGTGGGCACTGACTCACACACCACCATGATAGATGGCTTGGGAGTGCTTGGCTGGGGTATGTGCAGAAGTGTATTGTGAATATCTCTGGGCTGAACAAGCTGTGTTTCAGGCTCTGTTTGGTGCTGAGCTGGCAGGTTAGCCCCCACAGGAAGAGGTGTGAGTGTAGGAAAAATAAATGAAAGAAGTGATGCAAGGACAGTCAGTCACCACCTCCCATCAGCACACCAAAGCCCAGCCAGTCCCTGGGCAGTGAGTACTTTGGAAAAATTTTGTCCCCATTGCCCCCTTCCCAGGTTTTATGCTGAGCATGATGTTTTGTGGTATGGAGTATCTTGTAGTTCAGTTTGAGTCAGCTGTCCGGGCTGTCCCCCCAGTGTCTTGTCCACCCCTTTACTTGCTAAGGGGCAGAATGAGAAACAAGATATTCTGTGAGACTGTGTTAGCACTGTTTAACAATAGCTAAAACATTGGTATATTATTGACATGAGTTTGGTCACAAATCTAAAACAGGGCAGTACATGGGCTTCTGTGAAGAAAAGTTACCTCTGTGCCAGCCAGGCACAGTACATAGACTAACCCCAAATGCAAGTAACCTCATAAGGTCTCTTGAGGTTAAATTAAGCTCCCTGTTCTCATAATAGCCTCAGATAATTTCTGAAGTGTGTGTTGTTGGGTTTTTTGTTTGGTTTTTTTACATATTTTTTTCTATTCTGCTTTTAAATCACAAGGAAGTAGTTAAGGAAAACATTAAAGGAAGGGAATTGAAGCATCACTGACAATCCAGTTTTCCCTTAGTCACTTGGCTACTTTTCAAGTGTTGACTTATCAAAAAAGTACTACAAATAACTAATCTATTAGATTGAAGATGCTGAAAATTGAATCTGAGTGAGTTAAATACGACTGGAGAGGACATTATGGAAAACAGGACTGTGAAGTATGTGCTCATATCAGTACTCTGCAGAATACTTGCTACAGAAGTAAATCTAAATAATTTATTTTTGCTTGTAGTGGTGAACTGCAGTGCTTGAATTATTGAATAAATTAGAACCCATGGAATGAAAGTATTTGCAATCATCCCACATGGAAGCAAAAACAGTTGATCTTTTATTTTCCTGTGATATGGTGATAGGAGCCTTACTGAAACAGCTGTTGTACAAATACAGAACACATTATGTTTTTTTAAAAACATTTGCTAGTTGATCACAAATGTGCTTGTGAAGTTCCAAGTACCAGATATGATAGCATTGTGTGTTTTTAATATCCTGCATATACTACTGTAACAATATTGATTGATGGAGACTTTCTGTCAAGGGTGATAGAGTTCCTGCTGGCTTAGAATACAAATGTAAACAAGTACAATTTATTTAAAGTGTGACAGCTTTGGGATTAGACACATCTCTTATGCTATATGTGAGTGCACCATACACATGGAAACACCATTTAGATGATGTTGCAATACTGATAGCTGCTTGGAAGACTGTGACTCTGCCTCATTTGTCTCCAGAATTGGAAAAGTATGGCTGGGCATAGTCTGTACTGTATACGCTCAAAGTGCATACTTTTGGATGGAACATTCCTTGGTAGTGGCTGGTAATGCTGATCTTGCTTTGTGCTTGTCTGCGGTAGCCTATTAGTCATGTTGACTCAGTTGACTGTTTAAAAATGAAAGGAGTCACGTGATTGGATCTGTCACACAATGATCTTTTATATTAACATAGATACATTGTTTTGCATAAAATAAATCAGAAATTATTTTTCAGAACCATTCTTAGACTGTGGAAAAGATTGGAGTAGTGAGTGGTTGGGCATACATAAGCAACTATTACAGGCAATTTGTTCTAGCTCAGTATTAATTAAGCTAAACAAAAGGTAGAATGAGGTTTGAAGGCAGAAGATAAACATAAGAGTGACTTTCTACAGGCAAAAATTTATATATCTGTTTCATGCCAAGTTGCCAGTAAATATCATGGGTTTATTAGATTGCATATGACTATGACATCTTGATTAAATTAGCAAAATTAAGTAGTAACTTGAATTACATTCCTCTAATAGTGAAGGTGTGCTTACACAAAGGTTCCCACCTGCAAATGCCCAAATCCTGCTGAAGCTTAATAGATGTAAGGGAAGATATTTCTTTCTTAGCAAGTAGCTTTTCTGTTAGTATTCTTTAGTAATCTTCCTTTCCTTCAGAATAACTTTTGAGTTTTTGTTTGGTGACCAACAGTCATGGTCTGCATACATTTCACTCACAGCACATCACGTTCAATGCCATGTCAGTGGTTCTTGGTTTGTGCATTGCATGCTTAAGATGTTAAATAAAACTTTCACATCTGTTATTGTAAAAGCCAAGCACCCTCAGAATAAGTTACTTAGATTTACCTAATATCCTATCTAATGACTTAGGAATAAGATGAAAGTATGAAACAAAACGAAATTAGAAAGCCCGACCTTGCAGAAACTGAAACAAGATGAGGACTGCCTCTTAGCAGAAGTCTAAGGCTGTCTGCTTTCTCTCCCCTTTCAACCTTAAATAGAATACTCATCAGACATGCCTTCATGTGTTTACTTTTGATATGTTACTGTCTTTCTGAGTAGTTGTGCTGTATATTCCTGTTCCATGCAGGTGTCGGTGGCATTGAAGCAGAAGCAGTGATGTTGGGGCAGCCGATCAGCATGGTGCTTCCTGAGGTGGTTGGCTATAAGCTGGTAGGAAACCCTCAGCCACTGGTAACATCCACTGACATTGTGCTCACCATTACCAAGGTAAATTACCAAGGGTTTATATTTTTCTATTACTGCTGAGAGCTGTGCGTGCTCTGCAGGACAGAGCCACTGTTGGCTTAAGAACCCTGTGTGTGCTCCATGTAGTAATTTTGGACTTTTTAAAAGCTCTATCACTCTGTGTAGGTTGGAATCAGTTGTTGAAGGACATTTTTCTAGGCAAATCTTTTTCCCAGAAGCCCAACAAAATGTGTGTGGAGATATTTTAGAATTCAGTAATGTTTTGGAAAAACAGTGCTTTCTCCTCTGACTCAAAAGAAACACTGTTACTTGTTGTTGAAGTCCCCACTTAAATAAGGCAATGTAAACCCCCCCAGAACAGACAGTAAGCACTGCAGTCTGATTTCTTTGATGTGCAGGTGTTTGACTCATGTCATATGTCCATAATATGTTTACTCACTCTACATTGGCACTGAATTAAGAGTATTATTTGGTCAGCATTAATGCTGGAGGTCAGAAATCTGGTACACAAATTCATCATGGGATGCTCTCTCTAGAGAGACTTCCAAATGGGGAAAGCCAACATTTTTTTATTTTTTCCTCTGGGTATGTATGTTCAGTTTCACGTACTTGTGCAGTTGGTTCTCCCTGTTTCATCTTCCTGTGTTTGCTGGCTGAACATTCCCCACACAGTTCTTTGCTTCTTACAACATCATTTTGAGAAAAATACAGTTGTAAGATAGAGTCTAGTTTAAATGAGAGGAAGAGCAGGTTTTGTAAGGAATACATCCCTGTGTTGTACCTTATTGTTGAAACTTTACATCTCTGTGCCCTCATCTTCATGATTTAGTTTACCAAAAACTTCCTGGTTTCAAGTGGCTTAAGAAGCCTTCACAAGAAGTTTCTCTAAAGTCGAAAGCTAGATTTCATAACAGACATGCACAGCTTTTTTTTGACACGTAACAGTGACACAGGCATTGTATTTTTGTAACAGCACCTTCGCCAAGTTGGAGTTGTGGGTAAATTCGTGGAGTTTTTTGGCCCTGGTGTAGCCCAGCTCTCAATTGCTGACCGAGCCACCATTGCCAATATGTGCCCAGAGTATGGAGCAACAGCTGCCTATTTCCCAGTGGATGATATTAGCATTGGGTACCTGATGCAAACTGGTGAGTGTAAAAAGAGACTACAAGTTAATGGTGTAATTGCAAGCAGGACTCTAGGTCTATATAGTGTAGTCAGCAGTGGGATTGAATCAGGTGGAGCCTTCTGAGCTTCAGTTAATTTTTATCGATACTTCCTTGTTGAGGCTGTGACTTGCTCTGAGGGTTCATGTTTAGGAAGAGCTGGGTGTTGGACTGTTTGGCAGCTAAATGCCTGCTTAGCCCTACCTGAACCTAGCTTGTCCACATGACAGAAGTAGGAACCCACAATTTTGTGCTGCAAAGGTCACTAAGTCTTTTCAAGTGCTTTGTTTTTAGTGAATCTCTAATATTTTTCTTGAAAGTCTTGTAGTGCCATGTAGACTGTGAACAGTGAAATAGCATGTTATGCTTTTTCTTTTGTTCTGTCAGATGGTAATTCCTCTGTTTCTTTTGCATTTTGCTTTCTTCATAGGCCGTGACAAAGAGAAGGTTATGTGCACAAAAAAGTATCTTGAGACTGTAGGAATGCTAAGAGATTTCAAGAACTCTTCTCAGGATCCAGACTTCACACAGGTTAGAAACTACTCTTATCTTCTGACTCTGCTTTACACCCTGTCCTATCTTAGTGTGACAATTGTATGTGTTTCACACAAACTAAGAAATAGTCAAGGGACTCCTTTTCCCTTGGTTTTGGCCTCACAGCTATCTTATCCAAAGGCCCAGTGGAATTGGTCAGCTTCCTCTTCAGGTGTGAAAACTTGGGCATAGGTGTAGAACGGCTCTCAACTGATCTCAAGCTTAAGCTCTCAGCAAGGTCTCAAACTGCAGCTTGTTCTGAGTTGGTTTGAGACATCCTGCCCAGACTCGAGTGTAGCTATGAAAATGATACTGATGTTTTCTGTGTAAGCCTTGTTGCAGTTTTACCCTTTTTCTGTTCAGTAAGTTACATTACTGCATGAAACAGGACACTTGCAAGCTCTGTGGGTTAACTGCAGACCACACAAGTAATTATATGGAAGAAGATCAAGATCTTACTCTGTGTCTAGAAAGCTCAAGAATGTTCTTGGCTTTCTCTACAGTAAAGTTTTGTCCTGTAACTTGTGTTTAGGTTTGCATGATTATTCAAAAACCTCAGTAGATATAGAAGATGCAGCACACTGTAAAAACAAAGTTGGAATATGGGTGAGGAATGCATGAATAGTCTACTTTGGTTTGTGTCAGTACCAGGATTTCTTCATACCCTTGTTTTCCCTGCTGCTAGCATATAAAAGGATGAATTAAAAAATTCATTTTTATTGCTTAGATGCTTTAGTCACCTTGGGTTTTTCAGTAACTGTAGTACTTTTGATAGCCATACCCTTGAGCTGGCAGCATTTAAAAGCAGAACTTTTCCTTTCCTTCTGATCTTTTCCTTCCTCTGTGTTTTTGATAATTTCTGCAAATAGACTTAAAGATGTGCAGACTTAGCATTGGTTCAACAGCAGAGGTAAGAATACCTGTGGCTTAGCTGACTTCAGCTTAATGTGCAGTGCTGAACTGCTCTCTGTTCATCTTACTTGAATAGGTTGTTGAGTTGGATCTCCATACTGTTGTGCCTTGTTGCAGTGGACCAAAAAGACCTCAGGACAAAGTTGCTGTGTCAGATATGAAAAAGGACTTTGAGACTTGTCTGGGAGCCAAGGTAGGGGCTGGGGACATTTGGGCATACAAACTAATGCGTGCTTCTAAAAGCTGTCTGGGGATCAGGAGCTACATCTGGGCTTAACTTCTGTGTAATTTGTTTGGTTTGTTTGGCTATTGAAAAGTAAATGAGGATGTTTGAATGCAGTTTTGAAGATGACAGCGGCATGGTAGTTTAAAATTGGGGTTTTGCTTTTCTTGTGGGAAAGTGTTCATGTACCGTTGTAGTAGTAGCTCTTTTTGATCCTAGGCCTAACATGGTTTAGAAATACACTAGAGATTTCTGAACTAACCATGATGGGGGATTATTAGTTGAGGGGACAAAGTACCCACTGCACTGATCTCTGAGCAATTCAGCCCAGCTCTTTGGCTTGCTAGGCAGGTTATGCCCTGAGATCAACAGCATAAGTATTGAATCTATTCAGCAGATCAAAACTGCATTTGACATTGTGTCTCTTTGACGTTGGTGAAAAAGAGAGAAAACAGTGTCTTCCCTCTGCACTATCCAATCAAAAGTGGTTATTGAATAAAGATTTATATTTAAATCAATATTCCGAGACACCTAAGTTTTCTAAATTAGTTTGAATCCTTACCTCATTCACTAACCACGCTTGTTGAAGGCAGTGTAGAACTTTAGTGATGCATATCAAGAAGCCTAAACTACAGCAAATCCCAGTAGTTTTACTTTTTTTACAGTTTCCAAAGTCATTAAGTGACCTTATGCTTTCAGATCTCTAAATGTATGCATGTGCAGTGCCTTCATACTGGTTTTTTCCCAACTGTTAGGCTTTTGCCTCTCAAATCAGCTCCTGGCATAAGTTTGAGTTGTTTGATAACCATGGCTTAAAATTTTTGTGTTATGGCTAAAATTTCAGGACTAGCTTGTATATTAAGACTGTATGTGATAGGAATCTGGAACATACAGGAGCAAGAAGCACATGAGCAATCTGAAGAAGGATGTATTGGTGCAGGAAGAAAAAACAAATACATTTTGCATTAAAGGCTGCCTCCTTTATTAGTAAATAGAGAGTAGGATAAACTCCAGAAAGAATGACTTTTATCCATCACTTTGGTTAAGCAGAGACACAAGTCTTCACCACCAGACCTAGAAGCACAAGCATGGATGTAACTGATAGATGCTTCTCACTGGTGAAAAAAACCAGCCTGTACTAATTTTCAGTCAAAGTATTGATGTTAACCACGTCCTTTTGATTATCTTCTCCTCCTACAGCAAGGATTCAAGGGATTCCAAATTGCCCCAGACCGACACAACAGCATAGTCAAGTTTAATTTTGAGGGCTGTGACTATGAGCTTGCTCATGGTTCAGTGGTGATTGCTGCCATTACAAGCTGTACAAACACCAGCAACCCCTCTGTTATGTTGGGTGCAGGTAAGTATTTGCCTAATGTGCAGTAGTTTCTCTGTGGTTCTGGCTGTGTGTTCTGTGGCTAAAGGCAACGACAACACTGATGTATTCTACATGCACAGTGCTGGTTTTGTCATTTGGAGTGCTAAAACTGACCTTAGATTCTAAGAGTAGCAGAAGGAGTTCTGGAAATGGTAGCTAGAAATGTAGGTTGATCAAAATGTGGTTTTCCTGCACTATGCATATGGCAAGCTGGAACTTAACTAACCAACACTTCTGACTCTTTTTCAAGTGCCCAGAAGTAGTTATATAGAGCTCAGAAGAGGCTGTTGAAAGTCAAAGCTGCAAGAAAATGGACAGTGAAGAACAGTCTGTGGTTGTAAGTCTGAAGGTGCTATCAAGTCTCAGCAGAGTACAAAACACACTTAGTTGAGGTTGCCCTCTGTAATTGTTACAGGTATTGTGAGGTCATATTAAGGGTGAGTAGAGGAGGGAAATTGTGTTCTCAGGCATTACCATCTTTCAGAGCCTTTTCATTTGCACCTTAACTTCATCCACAAAGTGGTTGGAGGTGGGCTTTGTATGTCCCACTACAGAACAGTTACTCTGATTTGGTTGTGTTAAATTTCTGGTCAGGATGTTGTTCATTTTTAACCTGGCTAGTCTAGGCAGAAAATTTCTCATTCCTAACATGTGCTTCTGGCAACAAAATATGAATGAAGAGTGTCAGCTCAAAGGGTTCAGTTTATACTAGACTAGTTTGGCCCACTTTCCCAGCTGCTTGGCTGCATGTTCACATATTTCCTTCTCTCCTCTGCAAGCATATACATAGATGGTATCTCTCACTGTAGGATCATTACTGCATTAGGATTTACTAGTCTATCAGACTGTTTGTGGAATGGAGACTTTTTTCCTACAAAGGTTGGAAGGGATGTGCAATGGGCAATACAAAGGCCCTTGACCAGAGAGGATTATCTCTTGGTTGAAATAATAAAATTTTTCTTCTTTGTTCCTGTGTGGTGCTGGGAAGCTTTTGGCTTGTCAACAGCTGCTGTCAACAGTCACTTTATCTTTGATTTTTTTATGTGATATTTGTCACCTGTTCTTAGGGTAGCATCTCTCTTTGGGTACTTTACAGTACCAGCAGTTCACTCCCTTTCCTTACACAAAAGGTCTTCTAAATGCTAGCAACAGGGACAAAGTTCATCATAAACCAAGATGTGGGGTGGAAAGGGAGGCAGAGGAGAAACCTACTTGTTTCTTTACTGCTTTGAGAGGAACAGAATTGAACAAAGTTTCCCAATTCACTTGCCCTTGACAGGACAGCCAAATCAGCATACCTCTTTCCTCAGGTCTGTTCTGATCCTTATCACAGAAACAGAGCTGTATTTATTTCTTACAAGGATCAAGAAGTAAGTTTTCTCTAGGCAGATTATCTTTGTTCTGTTCTATTGCCTTAGTTCTAGGTGGGTGTGTCCCTCAGTTGTGCCACCTGTTTAGGATAGTTTCCCAAAGTGTTTGGCACCTGCGTTAATGACAGACATTTTTAACCTTCTGTGAGACAGTTTATTATCTTTTGGTCAGCTTGGCTTAGTAGCTCTATAGCTTTGAAGTGTAAAATGCCTGCAGATACATGTAAAGTTGGTACTTTGAGTGCATTCAGTACTACAGAATATACTGCAGCATGAAGAATGTTGTCCTTGTGATCTTATACTGAGATTTAGTGGATGCTCTTTCCTTTGCTGTCTTTCTGTACAGCAGCACTTATGTTTTGATCTTGGCAAGGTGGGAAAAAGTAATTCTGTCAGTCTCTGGCAACTGTTTGTAAACTACAGTGTTGAGAACCTATAAGATACCTACAAGAAACATGGTAATTTAGCTTTCAGGGTGAAGTTTGAAATAAAAGCAAATAAAACAGTGTTCCCACAGTAAGTAAGGAAACTAAAAAATCCAAGATATGAGTAGTTGTTTCAAACTACTGCTATATATCCTGTGCGCTAAGCAGGGGCTGTCTGTCTGTGGGGATATGCTGTAGGAGTCTTGAAAACCTGATCTGACTTTACAAAGTTGTTGGATTAAGGTTGCTCAAAACAATTTAAGGTCTGGCATTTCCTTGCTGATTTTGAGAGTTCAACTTTGCCTTCTTTTCAGACCTGCTATGAGCAAGAAGACAGAACCCAGCACTTTTTAAGCAGGCTGTCAAACTCTCAGGTCCTATGATGACCATTTGTTCATGATCATATTTTCAAAAATATCCAAGAGCTCCACTTTCCACAACTTCGTTTGGTAGCCAAGGAGCCTCAGCAATTTCAGGAATAAGACTGTTTCTATAAATTTATGTGTGTAGACCATTTCACAAAACATTTAAAAATGGAGGTCTCCAGGTCATGTCTAACAGAGCTACCAAAGACAGAACAATTTGACAACATCTTCTTGTTGGAGATCATGTTGGACTAAAGCAGAGCTGATGTGTATTTTCTTATCTAAATGGATGTAATGTGTGGGAGAATGCAGCATGGGAACGTGAAGTTTTGCATAGTTTGCATATTTGCTGTTTCTTTTATGTTCATCCTGGAAACGGCTGGAGTTGACTAGTTTTTTTGGAACATTCATCAATGGACAATTTGTTTCAAAGGAAGGAATTCAGGATTAATGTGTTTCTTGCAAAACGCTCCGCTAAAACATCTCTATGTGTGTTACAAATCCAGGAGTGGTAAATCAGCACTTGTGCAATAAGCTGTACATTGTGAGACAGCTTGTTTGTGCTAAGGGCCAGCCTCAGTGCTCCTGCAGCCTTCTGCTTCTGAGGGCAGCAAGTCCTATGGTTACTTCAGCACTGGGTTACAAGACCATGGTAATTTGGAATTTAACAAGTCTTCATTGTTTTGTGTGAGACACTTGTGTTACAAATAGTGTCCTGAGTTTTGAATGTCTACATGCTGCCCCAGTGTGAGTGCATCTTGTTGAATGCAACTTCTAGCAACTTTCTCATGGAACAGAAATTGCAATTGGATCTACAGTTCATCAGAGCTGTTTAGCTCTAGCTGGTTATTATGTGATTAGTGCTGTTGGCTTTCTGTACCCTTGCATTGCTGGGGCTGGTGCCTGTTCTGTTCCCAGTTTTTTAATGATACTTCTCTTAACCTGATCTTCTGATCCACCAAACTGTCTCACTTCCAGGTAAAACTGCAACTATCCTTTGCATTTTTCAGGATTGCTTGCTAAGAAGGCTGTTGAAGCTGGTTTGACAGTGAAGCCATACATTAAAACCAGCCTGTCCCCAGGAAGCGGGGTCGTCACTTACTATCTGAGGGAGAGCGGAGTTATGAGTTACCTTTCCCAGCTAGGGTAGGTGTGCTTTTCTTACTGTTGTAGCTGCTTAACTAAAAGTATTGTAAACAATTGATGCTATAAAATAACTATTATTCTGTGCAGCTTAAAAGATATTGCAGGTACCTTGTGGTGTGATCCTGCATGAGTTAATGCATTGCTGTTGTGCTGGCTGGCTTTGTAGCAATGATTAAAGAGGCCTTGAATACTTAAGTTTTTTAAGCAGGAAAATGGGTTATTTTTAAGACTAATTGTTTTCAAATAGGATAAGTGACTCTATATTGTTGTTCTTCTTGCTAGGTAACACATTTCCTGTTCTGTTTGCATGGACAGTGACTGCAATGATAAAAGTAGAATATATCCTCAAAAATGCTGTTTTCAGCAGCAATTAATTTATTAAAGCAGTAAATCTTCTGAAAGTAGGTGTAACCACCTGCTAAAGGGTTAAATGTCTTGCTGCAAAATATCTTGTTGTTCATTGATGATTTTTGTGCTCTGTCTAGATTTGATGTGGTGGGTTACGGCTGTATGACATGTATTGGCAATAGTGGGCCCCTACCAGAGTCTGTTGTTGAGGCCATTACACAGGTATATTGCTTTTCCTGTCCAGTTTATTTAGGTAAGCTGTTCTCTGCTGTGTGCTCTTCTGAGCTGTATTATACTGTGCGCTGACTCTTTTCAGCTCTGTGCAAAATAAATTCAGTCTGTATTCTCTTTCCTGTGGGAAATGTTTTGGGATTGTCTGGAAGGAGGCAGATCTGTGATTGTCCAGTCTCTGCAGCTGTAGTGCAGTGAGACTCTGCAGACTTTTCTGGATGTGTGGATTCTGCAGGCAACTCAGCTATCTTTCTCTCAAACTGTCTTACAGGGAGACCTTGTTGCAGTGGGAGTGTTGTCTGGCAACAGGAATTTCGAAGGGCGCGTCCATCCCAACACCCGTGCTAACTACCTGGCCTCCCCACCACTGGTAATAGCCTATGCAATTGCAGGGACCATCAGGATTGACTTTGAGAGAGAGCCTTGAGGTAAGATAGTATCAGGATGCTTCTTTTGACAGCTTATAAACTAAACTGTTTGGAATTAAGCTCTTCAGAAACATTTGTCCTAGTGAAGTGCTTCAAAGTGCTAAGTGCCTCTGGGAAACAAAACATGCAATTGTTAGGAAATAGAGCAACAAGGAGTCTGTAGGATGGAGAAGATGGGAAGCCAAGCCTGAGCAGTGTTCTAATTCCACTGGGGTATGCTTTGGTTATATCTGGGCGATAGTCTTCCATAAGCAACTTAACTTAGTAGACTTTCCTTGAGCAGGAAGATCAGCTAGACACCCTTCAAAGGTCCTTTCCTACATAAATGATTCTGTAAATTATTCTGGAACACTATTTGAAGTCTCAGAATAAGGCTTATGTACAGGCATTATGAAGTTTATGACACACTTTTCTATTAGACCCCTGTAGCCAAAATAAAGTGTATCTTATGATTGTTAAAAGGAACACATAGATAAAGGACACAATTGTAAACTTTTCTTTCTTCTTAATGGAAAATTTGTGGAATAAATGTGACAATACCACTTTCTACAGGAATAAATGCTTCAGGGAAGAAGATTTTCCTGAAAGATATCTGGCCAACAAGAAATGAAATTCAGGCTGTTGAGCGTCAGTTTGTTATTCCTGCAATGTTCAAGGAGGTCTACCAAAAAATAGAGGTGAATTAATCCTCTGGGCAGTAATTTGATTGATGTACTATGCTATTCTGAAGATGTTAAATAAGATATTCCTGATAATTAAATGAACCTTTTTCTTCTGTTACTGTTGTTTCTCTTCTAAAAAATATTCAAATGAGCTTTTTTAAAAAAATGTCTTCTGGATAATTAATTGATTCTTACAGACAGTCATGTTCTGAAAATTGGTCCTTATGATTTTTTTAATGTAACATGTAGGTGATGTGTTTTAAACAGTGATCCCAGGCTGATATTAGAAAGTGAGATATTCCAGCTTCACAGATTCTTGATTTTTTTCAGCTGACATAAAATTAATTTGCATTGACTAAAGCATTCACATTAACAAAAAAACCTGTACTTGATCATGTCTTCCTGGAGGTCTGTTTCAAGTGTTAAAACAAATTATTCTAAAGTTTTATATATTTGGGAAGCTTCTTAAAGTTACTGATTAATAAACTAAAGAATTTTAAAGTGTTATCTATGTACACAATACAGGTTATTCTCAGAAAACAGGATGAACATCTTTTTGAATGAAGTGAGAGTTTTCCTAACTCCTTTAATAGATAGAATCATTTAAAAAACCCCTCAAACATAATGTATATTTTTATATATGTTTTCCAAAATGTTTGAAGAAAAAGACAGTGCTTTTCCTGAAGTCAAATTTGTAATTTTACCTAGATTCTGAAGTAATTGTGTTGTTTCTGAAAACTTAAAACTCAATGGGAGGATTTTGTTTTTCAGACAGTGAACAAATCTTGGAATGCCTTAGATGCTCCTTCAGATAAACTGTATACTTGGAATCCCAAGTCTACTTATATCAAGTCTCCTCCTTTCTTTGATCATCTGGTAGGTACACGCTTTCTCTTTGAATCAGGGCAAGGTTTGTAGTGACCTTGACTAATTTTAAAGATGAAACAAGATACTTTGAGAGGCCTGAAAGCATCCATCATAGCCTATTAAGGCCTTTGTTCTTAAACGTTACAATTGCAATATTGTTTTCATTTTAATACAAAGGCATAAGTGAATCTGAAAATTGTAAGGATTCTCTGTCAATTCAGGGCTTTTGAAAAGTCCCTTTTTCCTTTTAAGTTGAAATACTTTCAAATTGTCAGAAAGCAAGTGAAGAAAAAGAATAGGGAAAAAACACACAGTTCTGCCTGTTTGCACTTTGCACCAAATAGTTCAGTGTTCAGATTGCTGTTTTAGTACTAAAAAGAAAATGTAGATGTTAATACATGCACATACCTAGGTATCTCAGATTTTCATGCATGTATCACAGGAAACCTCTGCTAGTTGTCTCATCTGTTTTCTTCATGCATGAACCTGATGACAGACAGCCAGGACATCATATTTTGTTCAAGAAAATGAATATTTTTAATAGGGTTATTTTTTTTCTTTCTCCTAACTGTGTAAGAGGGGAGACTTTATTTTACAATTTTCACTTTTTGAGAAGGGTAAAGGAATTATTTTTCATATAATAATTATTGTTTGTGTTTATGATGGCTTAGACTTTGGCTCTTCAGATCCCGAAAACCATAGAAGGTGCTTATGTCCTGTTGAGTTTTGGGGATTCTGTGACAACTGACCACATCTCTCCA
>JAWWLZ010000094.1:25436793-25447421 GCA_035041345.1 Poliocrania exsul
TTCTGTGGCTTACCCCTGCAATATTGATGGAATGGGGGAGATAGGGTAGCTCTCAGGTTGCCCTCCCAGAGGTGGAAGGTTTTTCTCCCCAAATTGCAGCTAAACTGCACTTCTTTATATCCTTTCTTTCCTTCCATGTGATTTGTGTGGCCAAGTCCATCTGTTGGGGGAGAGTGATGCAGATGCCCTGAGGTGAGCTGGGCCCTTGAAGATATCGCAAAAGAAGGCCCTGCTATGTTTTAACACTCCATCTTTTGTTAATCTTAGCAGTTTGAAAGCCCTTTGTCCACGGCTAGAGCATCTCTCCAGGGGGGAGGCTGAGGCATTTCCCTCAACCCATCAGGCCTTATCAGCTCATCACCCCACAACTGGGGTGGAACACAAAGCAGTGCTTAAAAAGTTCTTTTGCTTTTTAATGTCACATAACTCTTTAAAAGAACACCATAAGCCTCACTGACTAGGATTTAGGTACTTTAAATAATTTTTGTACTCTTAAATTAGGTTCCTTTTGGTGGGTTTGGGGTTTTTTTCAGAGTTCAAGTGTTTTGGACACATATTTCTTTACATGCATACCTTACTACATTATCAAATGCATAAAGTGAACTGAATGTCTTTGTTCTTGGTTCCAGAAACACTGAATATTAAGCTCATTGAAGATGTGTAAAATCAGCAGGTGCTTTAAAGGTCTCAAGTATAACATTTAAAGGGTTCAAGGATAGCAATGTTTCATAACTGTAGCAATTTCTGGTTTCTGTGTAGAGAGCAGGAATTTGAGTGCACTAAGGCCTAGACTTTGTAACAATACTAAATCAGTTCTGACAGGAAGCTTGCAGAATTTCCAGTGTCTTAAGAGATTTCAGATGCCAATCTATGAGACAAGGCACCATGGTAAGTGCTAATCACCATGAAAACTGAGCATACTCCCATTAAGGCTTGTTCATTTGAGCAACACATAGGAGGATGACATTCTGCACCTTGAGCAGCAGCAACGTGACACAAGTGCAGGGATATAAGAATGCTACCATTTTAATCATGAAGAAGCATCTACAAAAGAGGGCTCTGTGATGCTCTATTGCATTTCTTAGACTGCTGTAGAAGCATTTTCTATTAAAGATGGATTTAAGAGATGTAGTATCTTCCTTACAGCGTATCAGCGTAAAGAACAAAATTTTTTGTACATGGAAAATGATCATCCACTATTTCAACTTAGTGCAGTAGGGTGATACATCCCTTAAAATGCTGAGTTCAGCTGGATGTTTCATCAAAATTCTTCAAAGAAGAATTAATATTTTTCCATTTTTGAAAATCCATTTGTGTCCCAGTTTTGATGTCCTCTACTATGAAGCTTTTGATTTTGATCACTGGTAGATCATCAAATTTCTTGTACTTCACTGTGATCCCCCAGTCATGCTGGCAGTTTGTTTTCTGGCAATGCATCTTCTTTTTTTTCTCAAAACCATCAAACACACATGGTTTATCATGAGGCTTTGTTATATATCGCTCCTTGAATGCATCTCCTAGGACAGTGTGATGAGAGTCCTGAAAAAACACATGCCAGAAGGAAGCACTTAACAGTAGAAACGATGTTTATCATTTTTTCCTGATGTTCCCCTTCACTTCTCAAGTATGTTTTCCCTCTTAAGGTGCTTCCTGTCATCCAGCAGGCTCACCTTCCAGCCCCTTTGGCTCTTTTTTTACCCCCTTCATTGAATACCAGGGCCCAGGCATAGGCTTATCAAAACAAAAAAATTACTATGTATCACAAGTCACAAGCTTATGCGTACTTGAACTCACTAAGCATTTTAAAAACCATGTTGCAGTATTTGAGCATTGGGCATAAAACTAAGGGAGTTATTCAGACAATGGGCAACTTTTGAGAGACTCCTGCTTCCCATGAGGGGTGATGCAATTACTTTGGAGTGGTAGAAAAAATAACCTCAACAAGATAAAGGAGCTACAGTTGATGCTTATAACATAAAAAAAAAATCAAAGATTACAGAAATTAACAACCTTACTTGAAAGCATATTTAAAATCTGAGCTGGAGTCTGAAAATGCATATTCCATAAAATATATAGTCTGAACTATGACAGAGCTCAAGTTTGTAGGAATTACTTAAAATACTTTGAGGAGTTATTAGCAGAGTACTAATCAAAAACTCTTACTGAAGGTTTTTCTGGACTTTTGGATCAATTTGCACAGGTATAGGTAATAAGCTAGCAGCACAAAATGGAGTAAAAAGGTGCTTTAGATATCCCCTGATATCTGTCAAAGAAATATAGCCAAGTTTTCACACAGCTGAGCTATTCCCAGCTTCTTGCCTGTGGATCTTGCCTGTGCAGAAGAGTAGTGAACTCCATCTACATTCCAAAAACAGCTGGTAAAATCAAAACTATTTTCTTGATTAATAAGGGAAGTGCCTGAAGGCAAACACTCTGTAATGCTCAAGCTGTGGCCTGAAGCCCCTTTATCACATCACATCACAACTGCATTTTTCAGAGCAGCACAAACAGAAGCATCTTCAAAAGAACAAATTGCAGAACTACAGAGGCTCAAAGTGCCCAGAAAATCCTCTCTCTCCCATGATCACCACTTTCCATGTGTGGAGAGTGTTGCCTTCTTTGGTCTACAGAAAAAATCTTGATGTTCAGAAAGAGTACAATCAGAATGTCTCTACAAGGTACATAGAAACAACGTGAACTACCTAAAGAATGGAAAGCAAAATAACATTGAAGAATTAAAGGGCTCCTCTTTTGAAACCATGGTTTACTTGCTTTTCAACACTCAAAACTGGCCCATAAACCAAGGAGTTAAACAGTGAGTCAAGAGAAATGGTGGGAGAAATCTATTGACTGCTGGGAGACTTCCAATATTATGCTAATCAGGAAAGTAAATATCCAGCAGTAACACTAATAGGTTATGTAATTGAAGATCACATGTTTTCCACAAAATTTGTCAGTTTGTAGGGTGTTCAGGAAAACTGAAGTGATTCCTGCCATATCACACATTTGCACACCTTGGACATCATCAACTAATATATCAAACTACAGAAGTAGTCACACCTGTTCCTGTGGCTTACTGATTTACTCAGAATTTCTTTTCTTGTTCAGTTTGCAAAAAATAGCCTACACTGATTAACAATGCTGTTAGTTCAATAATGCTGACTTCCTTGATGTTCATTGATGTAGGTTTCCATACCTTTATAATTCTGATGTCATCTGTACAGCAGGCATATGCTTTGCATTTTCCACACAGAAAATTTTTTTTTCCCTTCCACTACTCCATGTTTTACAGTTTCTTTCTTCCTACAGTCTCGTAATACCTTTTCATTCCTTTGCAGGTCACGTATCTTTATTAAATAAATAAAAATCAAGATCATTATGAAAGGCAGAGAAGTCCCAATGTCAGCCCAAACATGACTCAGGATATGGAACATGTAGGAACCTATTCCTTAAAGAAAACAAAATAAAACATGCCTTGTTCTAGCAACTCACAGCAAAGAAAGAATGTGATATAGTTGCCAGGTTTAGAATGTAGCGCTAGAAAAAGACTACGTAATGGACAGTATTTATGCTGTCTATTCCTCCCTCTCCTCTAGCCCTCTATGACCTCTCTGCTCCTAAGGGTGTTAAGTTTGTGTGAAGATTAAGCCAAGTGAGACTCCCTGCAGCACAAGTAGCACTGCTGCTCTGGGAAGCTCATGGTTTCCAAAGTAAGCATGAGAAGCCACAGAAACTGCAGGTAGAAAAAGAAGCAACAAACCACAGCCTGGGGCTGGGAACCAAATGCAAAAACAGAATCCTCTGAGAAGAAGCAGGAGCAGCCACAGCAAACCTTGGAGGTAGGAGCAAAAATTTCACAAAGCCAGAGGGCCTCGGACATCCTTTGTTGCACAGCTCAGTCTGTGAAAGCTTGTCTGGAAACATGGCATGATCTGTAGATTCAAGGGGATATGGCAGAAGTGTGCACAAAGCATTTTTGTCTGGAGTGGCTGCCACTGGCTCATTCCAGTCTTCCCTGAGCCCTGGGGAACACCACTGGTACTGGCCACCCTTTGTATTTAACTCCATTCACCCCCATTCCCTGGGTCTGGTCATGCAGCCATTTTTTATTCTATGAACAGTGCACCTATCTAACCCATAAGGAGACAGTGTCTCCAGGAGAATGCTGTGGGAAATGGTGTCAAAGGCTTTACTAAAGTTCAGGCAGACACCAACCACCGCCTTTCCCTCATCCACCAAGCAGTTCACCCTGTCCTGTAAGATCAAACTGGTCAAGCTTGACCTGTCTTTTCTAAACCCATGCTGTCTGGACCTGATCTCCTGTCCTGTACATGACAGGTGATGGGACTCAAGATGATCTGCTCCATGACCTTCCCTGGCACTGAAGTCAGGCTGACAGGCCTGTATTTCCCTGGATCCTTCTTCTGCTCCTTCATTTAGATGGCTGGTCACAATGGCCACCCTCCAGACACCTGGGACCCCCCTGGTTATCCAGGACTGGTGATAAATGATGGAGCTCTTGGTGAGCTCTTCCACCAGCTCCCTTCGAAGCTTGAGTGGATCCCAACTGGTCTCATAAACTTGTGTGAGTCTAAGTGGTGTAGCAGGTCATTAACTAGTTCCATTTGGCTTATGGGCACTTCATGCTGCTCCCTATCTCTGTCTTGCAGCTCAGGGGGCTGGGTATTCTGAAAACAGCTGGTCTTACTGAGGCAAACAAGGCATTAAGTACCACAGTCTCTTCTTCATCCTTTGTCACTCTTTCCCACCACATCCAGTAATGGATGAGGATTCTTCTTAGTCCTTCTCTGTTGCTTATGTATTTACAGAAACATTTTACTGTCTATTACTGCAGTAGCTATATGAAGTTCTAGTTGGGCTTTGGCCCTTTTCATTTTTGGCTGCATAACATCACAGTATTCTTGCACACTTGCCTAAGATGGCCTCCAACTGTCACGACACCCACAAGTCCTTCTCTGTTCATTTGCAACAGGTCATAAATTCTACCTCAATTTGTTTTTTGCAGTTACAGTACAGCTGACATTCTGCAAGCTAGCAGTACATACTATGCCTCCTCTGCTGATCTAACCTTTCTCTGAAAACAGATAAAGTGAACACTTTCCTTGGGTTATCACTTGGCCCTACACAGAGCTCTAGTAGGTGAAGACAGATATAGGTTATACTTGTAAGATTTCAGTGTGAAAATTGCACAAATCACAAGCCTTTCTTGCAAATGTTGTTTCATCCCAATTCTGTAGGTTTTCAATAGCTGCATTCATCATTTCTTCCTTATAACGGTTCTGTTTTTCATTCTCCACCACTTCTGTTTTGCTTGTCACAAGGATGCACTTGCTGTCTTTTGCCCTTCCACGACCTATACAGCAACATATTTATTCTCTAATTAGTCCTAACAACATGTGCAAATGTCGCAGCTCTGCCATAAGAGTATTAAGACCCTTACGCATGGTTGCTTTTGTTTCCAGTATTCATATTCATGTCATGCTGCTTCTAAAGAGCAGCTCTTTTTTCTTCACTAAAAAACCAGAACAAGCTGCTCCCTTCCAGATATTCTCATGGATATCCTCCAGCCAGTACTGTAGTGCCTGCTTCTATGGCCTCCCTCAGGTTCAGGCATGCTTTAAAATCCAATTATTGTATAGCATCTTAATTCCTTCTTGTGGTATAAAACGAAAAGGTAAAGGACAAAAGTTTATCTCAGTCTTACTTAGTTTTCTGCCCTGCTAATTGGTGTCTACTAAAAAGTCCCCAGACCTGTATATCACAAACAACAAGGAACTGGATATATAGTGCTGACAAGAAAAGAGACAACAGTGTCATCTCTTTCTCCTGTCTATGCCTACTGCCTGCATGATTTTTGCTGCTGTTACACAGGCAAACTAAGAACTACAGGCATCTTGCACCAGTTTACAAGTATTTCAGTTATAAAAACTGTTCACATTTCATTTTGACCTCCCATTCCACAAAAATCATGATTACATGTGCTTTAACACTGACATAACCTGTTTTTCTTTGCATCCTTAATGGCTTTTTAAGAATAAACACTATACTTTCACCCATACAAGTGAATTCTGGGCCAATTATTTCATTATAAGACAAAGACAAAATCCCAGGACACAAACCCTGAAAACAGAAGACGGAGATTACTTCCTGTCAAATTACAATGTTAACTGTTTGGGTGATAGGATAAAATATTGCAGACGCACCCTTGAAAGACTAGGCAGTTTTATGCCATTTAGGGATGTTAAGCAGAAACCAGTATTTAGTGTGGCTCTTCATTCCCCTCTACTGGACGTACTGTAAAATCCCCAAAATTCAAGACCAAATTCTTGACACAGACTTGCTGGACAAGCCAAGATATTTCCTTTTTTTGGTCTTAAATGTTTAAGATCTGCACATGCAAAGGCCTCAAGTACCTGGGAGCTGCTGGGTTGGTAACAAACCACTGAGCAGGGGACAGCCTTCAGAAGCCAAAGCAATACATAAAACTCCATTGCAGCAGTCCTTTGTCACAGAATGATTTCCACTATTTCTGACTACAGCTCATCCAACCATAGTTCTGCTTATATATAAAATTATCTACTTGAGGTATCAGTCCTCAACAGTTCAATAACCTATGCAGCATGGCTAATTTGCCTGCCAAAAGAAAAGTCATATAACATCAAGGACAAATTTGTCATGTCCCATCTTTCATCTGACTTTGCTCTAGGGCACAAAAGACCAACAGCAATATATGTGTATGTTACTACAGTACTTCCAGTCTGCCATTCAGTAGCACTTCTAGGCCAAAACAGGTTTCTAAAGTAGTAACTCTGAAATTCCATACCTCTGACTTGGATCATTTTGGTGACATTTCCAAAGTACTCATAGAGCACAACGAGGTTGCACTCAGAAATATCAATGCCTTCATCCGCAACAGATGTAGCAATTAGCAATCTGCTGTCTTTGTCAGTTTTGAATGCATCCAGTACATTCTTCTGCATTGGCAGGGTCATACCTACAGTAACAAAAGACAGTATCAGGAAATATCTGCATTTGCTCTTACTTAAGTGACTAGAAATTAGTATGTCCTCTTGAACTGGAAAACCACTCTTAAGTTTGCATATGCAGTTGGATGTATATTATACCCACTGAGCAGGGATTCCTGTTGATGTGTCACAGGAATTGTCATTCTGGGAAACCATTTCAGACACAACATCCAGCTGATCTTTATTTGAGAGCTTAGTTAAAAGCCAAGCTATCTCTTGACTTAAGCTGTAGATAAATCATTTTGGCTGTAGATTCTGTTCTACCTTAAAATGTCTTTGTCCCATCAAACACAAAATAAGAAAGGGAACTATAAAAGGAACAGGGAAAATACTAGAATTAATCACAAGAAGCCATAATAGTGAAATTTCTAAACTGCTTTTTAACTAGCAAAAGAATCCTGTCTAAAAGGGCCACTGACAATGTTACTGCTGCTTTAACCTAAAATTTTGGATAGAAAAGACAAGAATCTACTTAGGATTGGTTAAATGTCTTCTAGATATAGAAGAACACTAGTGCAAACTTTCATGACCTTCCTCTGTTTAAGAGCACAGAAGATGAACACAGGAAAAGCAGAAAAATTTTAGCAGCATAGTCACCATAGGTTTAGCCTATGCTATATCTCAGCATAAATATGTGTACCTGTTTCATGTTTTCTTCCCTGACCCATTAACACATCTGGCTTGATGTGTCTAAGTAGAGGGTTTGCTTCCATCCACTTCTTCAAAGCCTGGAAAGCAAACCAGGTAGTTAGATCCTCTGCCCAGATTAAATGCTAGCTTGAGAGAGATAGGTAGATCTTGCCTATGCTTGCCCAGACAATTAATACTTCCAAAAGAAGAACCAAAAGCAGGAAAAAGGTGGACATTGTGTGCCAGGAGGGAATCTTTATTACTAGGTGAGAAAGCAAGGGTCACAGCCATGAATGTCAGATATAACCATGTCACAGCTGATTTCCACTTTTCCTACTCCTGCAACGTAAAGACTGGCTACAGGACAAGAAACCTCTCACTGCTAAAAAGTATGTCTTTTTCTGTTATAAACAAACAGACCAATGAATGCTGTATCTCTGGGGTCAAAGAAAAAGAGTTGCTATTCACAAACTGGACTTTCTCACTACACAGTGAAAGCAGCACCTTCAAAGTGCTCTTACAGAAGAACAACATTCAGCCAAGCTACAATAAGCTTTTAAATATAAAATGGAAAACTGCCAGCAGATGCTTGGTGTTACTAGTCTGGACTTTACCCTGCCTTTAATTTTTTTCTGGTTTGCAATTCATCCAACATGTCTCTACCCAAGGATAAAACAGGGGGTTGTGTCTCTCAGCTGATAAATCTGTTTACAGTAGCCAGAGACTAATGTTATCTTGCAATAAATGTTTTAAAGCTACTAGAGCTAATGATTAGCAGCACATTTACTTAAAAGCATGAACCTTTTCTGGGAACAAGGTATTGGAAGGGAGAAAAAAGGTCATCCAGCCTATATCCCTGATCCTAGCCAAGGATGAAATAAGTGATAAAGAATCCAGAGACCATCTGCTCCACAAAATCTTTCCTTTTGCTTGATCAAAAACAGGTGCCAGGACATAGACCTCCTTTAGGCCCATATGAATCCTCTCAGAAATGTATAAATACCTTCTGATCTGCAGTCAATAATAGAGTAGAGCTGCTGATTTATAACACTGCCACATTAAAGCCAAGACCCTTGGTAACACCTTGTTAAAACTGACTTTAGACCCAAAGTAAAAACCCGATGGCTTAATGATCAACTAGGACATGTAGCAAGATGTGATGAAGGACATTACCCCTTCAACTGCAGTTTTCAGAAAAACTAAAAAAAAATCCACTTATCCTGTCTCAGAGCATCACAGCTTAGGAAGCTACAGTAAGATAAATTTTGCCACTTCCCACTTTAGAAGCTTTAAAAAGGAATGTCTTACAGCTACTAAAGCTCTTGTCTTGGCAAAGACAATAGTGCGAGTCTGTGGGTTATAGCGGTATGCTTCATCCAGGATGGAAGCAAGCTCTTCCAGCTTGGGATTCTCGTTAGATTCATCTTTTGAAAGGGCAGTCAGTTCTGGTTCTTTCTCTGAAAGAAAAAAAGAAGTGTCTTGAATAACTTACCTTCTTTAATGCAGAAGGCAGAACTCCCACACAAACCTACTTTCACATACCACACACATTCTAGCTTCTCTTTTTATTTGCTATTCCATATTTTCAAATGCAAGCAAGGAAAGCTGTTGATTAAATGCAACAAAGCCTCCAGGAAGAACAAAATTATGAATATCTCACATTTTGTAGCAAACTGATAGAACTTCTGTGAAACATTGTGCATCAAAACACAGCAACAAAACAAAATCAATTCATGCACACAGCACTGCTATTTCTTCTTAGGAAACAACTGACACTCCAAGGCAAGACAGCCCAGTGATTTAAAATTGTAATCAGCACTCCAACACACCAAAACACAGGCTGGAATATAGCTCACTGCTAACTCAACTAGAAGTCAGAGAACAGTGCCACCCCTAAACTCTGAATCAGAAGAGTACAAGAACTACCTGTTTGCGCCCAGAAGTCTGGGATTCATCCAGGAACATTGAGAGGAGGCCAGGCAGTGCACGAGTGCATATTGGCTTATCTAATGGTGCCAGCATGCATGATCATAGACCAACCCCCTACTTGTGCAACACACCCAAAAGGATACCACTGCTTTACCTCCAAGTCAGGCCTACTACAGGATCTACCTACAATTACTACTATTTTCTTAGCTCCTGCATTAGAAGCTTGCAGTTCCAGAAAGTAAGTGTCCCCCACCTATCCTAACACTACATTTGCACCCACACAGACACTAGATCTTCTGCAAAGTGCAGTTTCAGGAAAAACTGTGCTTACGCTGAAGAAAACATCTGAACCATCCTAGCATAAACTTGCTTCTCCCTTGCAACTGTCACAGGTACTGTGGAAAATACCTTGAAATTTGTCCGTCAGTTGCTTCTCTAACTCTGTATATGGTCCATTTCTTACATTTGTGAAAAATTCATTTAGGTAGGCTAAAGCATCTTCAATACGTGTATCTTCACTGATAATGAGAGCATCGTTGAATTTCTGCTCAGAAAGAAACATACAAACTTAAGCCTCATCTTCCATGGGACAGGGTGAACACAAATTTTATTTAGCTAGATTAAATACTACGAACTTGTGATATTCTACCATTTCCATGACAACACAAGCACTACAAAGTCTACTCTGCATTCTATTCTGAGCGAGTATATGAAGACAGAACTCTTATATATACTATGCTTTAGCCTGTGTCTAATTGTTGCAGTCTTCAACATCCTCATGGGGGGAAGCAGAGCAGCAGGCACTTATCTCTTCACTTTAGTGATAGTGACAGGATGGGAGGAAATGGCATGAAGCTGAGTCAGAGGAGGATATTAGGCTGGATATTGGGAAAAAGTTTTTCAGCCAGGGGGTGTATGGGCACTGAACAGGCTACCCTGGGAAGTGGTTTGTCCTAGTTTAGCAGGTGGGACCAGTTGGCACTGTGTGGGGGTGATCAAGGCTGTGTATTCTACCCCCTCTAT
>JAWWLZ010000094.1:25476365-25496047 GCA_035041345.1 Poliocrania exsul
AAACCAACCCAAACAACAAAAATCCCCCAAACATCCTTAAAACTATAAAACAAAGATGAAAAGTCCTTCATGTCCATACTTTCAAACTGGATTTTTCTCTCACAAATTAATTTCTATCTGGTTTTCTCAGACATAAGCAGATTCAAGTCATTAGTTCATATTGTCACTAGATTCAGCAAAGCATGCAGAAAACATCTTATTAGAGAAACATTTGTGGACATGCAGCTCACATTCTGACAGAGATACACTGCATTGAAATTCAAGGTAACTTGCATTAGGAGAGCTGCCCCTTACACAGGGAGCATTCTCTTGACTGGGACCAGAACCACTAACATCTGTCCTGTCTACTGGAAATATCATCAACATGTCCTCCAATCATCTGTCCTCTGGTTGTGTGTGTGTGTCTGGGGAAAACAGGAAAGGAAAAACATGCTGGGCTTAAAATTATTACCAGGGATTAACAGAGAAAATACTTTCACATGACATTAACTAAGCACATAGTGTGTGAGGATTAAATCACTGAGACACTCACCTAACACAGTCCACCACTCCAGTTTTCACTCTTTCTGAGATCTCCAAGTCGAGACTAGGCTGTGTGATTTTTCACGAGGTTTGGGGACACCGTGGAGTGTTGCCATTTGGAAAAAAGCTCAGTGTATATCTCAGCCTCTTAAACCCTTGTTCCACCACTGTGGCACAACTAGAAAGGTGACTGGAAGAGTTGCCGAGTCTGTAGCAAAGTCCTTCATCAGGATAAAGTAAAGTGAACAACCTGCATGACATTAAGTGACATATACCAGAGTCTACGTTTCCAGGAACGAGATACAAGGCCTTGACAATTTTAATTCTCACCTTTCAGCAAATCAGGCAACTGCCAGGCTTGGACCTGACTTGCTTTCTTAAGCTTTGAGCTTACTGTCTAAACTGGTCTCAATTACGTCTTTGTCTTAAGGATAAGAGTTTTCTCACCATTTTAATTCTATTACTTAAAAGAAATGAGAAGTTTTGCTTTCATAATTTCTGAAGTCTAAGAATTATAATGACATCTGAATGCATGCAAATTTTAGAGCTAAGTCTGACATGAGTAGTGTAATTTACATGTTCATTTGTGCATAGAGCAACCATCACTAGAGCAAGAAAGAGGTTTCTTACCAGCTTCAGCCCCCTCACAGCACAGAACAAGTCTGAGAATGTCACTGCTGTTCAGTATACTGACCTCAGAGGGTACCACCAAGGAGAAGCAGCTCTGCAGCCTCATTACATTTTTAGCACAGAGGTCTGAGAGTGTAAATGACCCTGTTAGGAAGGGAAATGAGATGAAGCAGAGAGCCCCCTGCTCCTGCAGCAGTTCAGGGTAAAGGTAGCTTATTGCAGGATCTCTCCACAGCCTGGAAATATGCTGTGTAGTTAGATTTCTTAGACATCTCTGTCCCAAATCCACTCCATTATTCATATCCTCCTTGATTTTGTTTCCTTTGTTGATAGGTATGCACCAGGCCATCTCCTTCAATCCATACTAGAAAGAAAACTGCTGATGATCAGGTAATTAAAAAAAAACCAAAAACATAAAGCCCTAAATTAAAAAATAGTAAGTATTATGCTTTATTATATCTTTCCACAAGAATGTTTGAACTCTTTCCAGGCACTCTGACACCATCCATTGTCCAAAGCCAAGCAGTCCAAGACATACAGGCTTGGGGAAAAGCCTTGTTCAACAGGCATCTCCAAGGGAGATCAGCCTGGTTTGCTCTGCACGCACAAAAATCTATTGAGGGGGTTCAATCCTGCAAGCACAGGGCCAAGGAGACTGGACCATGCACAGATGAGAAGACAACATCAAGGCAAATAGGAAAATCAATGACAGATGTTTGGACAATAATGCCTTGTGGCTAAGTTAAATAATTAATTAATAAATGAATATAGTTGTAAGCCCTCACATTCTCTAGATATATACACTTAGGTCCTGTGGAATTCCATTAATACTTGAGCACAGAACTATAATCTTTTTGTTATTTATACATATTGAACTCAGCAGAATCAAACTTAAGAGGGAAAAGCTCGTCAAACCTATGATTAACTACAATAAAATCTGACTTACTAAGGTTGACTTGGCCAATTACTCTCAAAATGTGCCAAACCCCATTTATTTATTTATTTATTTTCTGAATATGTAAATGAGCATTGCTGTTCTCAAATTTTACTCAGTATATTTCAAGCAGACTGCAGTGAATGTCAGCCCTTAGGAGGACAGATTTTCATCTAGAGTCAAAGTTGTTTGCTGTCTTTCATTTCGAAAGCTTCATGTTTTAAAAAGCTAGGTGTGGTTACAGGCACATATATGTTATTCAAGGGTAAACAAAGGAGGTTTTGCACACTTCTCAGCTGAAAAACCAAACAATAACAATTATGATCAGTTGTTCATGTACACAGGCTTCCTGACTTTGAACTTGATACTAAAATATGTTAAGAGTCATTGAAAAAAAAAGGCCAAGTTTTAAATTAGCAGGGAGTAAAAACACCATAATGCTTAACAGAGATGTAGTCCATCCTACTCACATTAAACTTTGCCAGAAATTGACTTTTTTGATTATGATTTTGTATTTGTTCTAAACACATGAGCAAATAAGTTGTACACTTACAATGAGTTCTCACCCTCAATAGACTATAAAAGCACTGATACATTTAATTATTTATATATTTCAATATTCATTTATTCTCACTGTAACTAATACCTGTGTCAATACAAGGTTGAACTGGTAAATAATTTGAAATTCTAAGCTGTCCAGGACTGATTAATGGTATGCAAGATTTGTTCTGGCAAAGTTTGTGTCTGTTTCTTTTTCCACCTAGTATTTCTAAGACAGAAATCTGTTGTTTGGCAATTATCAAAAGTCAGCATTTTCAACATTGTTGCTGTTGGAAAACAAGATATTGATTACTCACTAGATTTGAAAATACCTTTTCCGAGTACTTCATTCTTTTCTGCAACATTAAAGGAAAGTGTATTTATGAATTAAACACGCCATTTATTTAACCAGCTTGGTCAGCTGTAAGATGCAGGGCCAGGCACCCTGGATGCATAGGTGAGAGATCTGTGATTCCTGAAACCCAGAGCAACCCTGGGCTGTTGTCCTTCTGTATTTACAAACAAAGCAGACACAAATCCACAGTTTAGCCTTGTGCTCTCTTTGACTTGAACTGTCTATTTTGATGGATATCTTGTCCTTAAATAGGTTGATCAAAGAGACAGATATCAAACAGCACACACAGACCTGTCTTAATGCATTTGGTTTTAGGACATCTTCCTACCTCCATTGTCTCCCTCCTACTTGTTTTTGCTAAAAAAAGAAAAGTAGCACACTTATAAAACTACAGATCTACTTTCTTTTGTTTCCCAGTACTCCCTGTAGTATATACAAAAATATATATATAAAAAGTAAAGCCTTAAACTATTTTAAGAATGCTATTTTAATAAAACAGTTTGTAAAATATGCTTGTGTTCCTCCTACTTCTACTGTTTCAATAATTCCATTTTTGGCCACTCACCTCCTTAAGCATTTCAATGAGATGAAGAATCTGGAGACATGGGACAGCATGTAACACTTTGATCCTTGTTTTTCTGCAGCAGCAGGGAAATCCCCATGAATAATAAGAAAGGAAATCTAGGGGTTTCCCCGAGGATCAACAGACTGGCTGAGAACCTTCTAAAGCACAGTGCAGGAGGAATGCTAACAATAAAGCTGGAAATAGTATATATGTAAGAGAGGTTTGGTGGATATGCTTAGACTACACCTTTACAGGAAATCAATAGTAACTAACACACAACTCTTAAAGCAAGATAATTTCTCTTTTCCTGCTTTGCACCACATCCAAGGAAGAAGGAACCACAGATAATAACTGAAGTGTTTTTCAGCTTTGCATGTGGCAAGCAAGTGGGTGGAACAAAGCTGGACTAAACAGTCAAATAAATTATCTCTTCATTGGAAAAAGAAGTAGCACAGGGAGAAAACTGTTCACAAATCAGGCACAAATTTATCAAAACTTGTCTTTAAGAAGAGGACAGAATGATTTTTAAAACTTCAAAACAGTCTGCTTCTCAGCATGTACTTAATTTAGAGAAGTTCTGCATTTGTTACCCCTTTTCAAAAAAACCCCACTTTTAGTTTAGAAAATGCCTTTTTTTTAAACTTGAAAATAGGAGATAATTCAAGAAGAAGTTTTTGAAAAAAGAATGGTGTTAAATAATCTAGAAATAAGGAAGAGGTGTTAGTAGAAATATGCAAAATATTTGGTTTGAGGTAAAACCCAGATAAATCTGGGGTAGTTTCTGGTTTGCTTTGCAGAAAGTAGTTCTGTTTCGGTCAGACTTTAGTTAGTTTCTGTTCCTTGTCCAATCAGCATTTCTTCCCATTCAGTCAGCAAGACAAAAGAGAATTAATCCCCCAACCCTTACCTGGAATAACTTTTTTAATTATGATTGAATTTTTTTGTCATGCCGAGTGCAGGTATCTGCCTCAAAACAGTTCTGGTGCAAAATAAAGAGTACTTAACTGGCCTTTAAAAGCTCTTTGTCTCAGCCCTGATTCAAGTATCTTTTTCTTATTCTACATTAAACAGACTTGGATTAAAATGAGTAATTTTTGGAAGATGATTATTCTTTCTTATTCTCTTTGAAGGCCACAGTCATCATGTCCCTTTCCCTCTCTGTCCTTGTACATGTGCTTTTGTGCAACAGCACATGTTACACTGCTTTTTAAGTGAAGCTTCTGAATTGAGATGCCGCAGAAACGTAGACAAGGCACATTTCTGGACTTGAGTGAGGTGTGAAATACATGGAAAACAGCCGACTTCACAGTAGGGTTTGTCTTGGACTGCTCAGAGATGCAATCACTGATTCCAAATAACTTTCAGGTAAAAATATACAAGAACCTTGGAGACTGGGTGCTAGAGGACAGGACAGAGTATGTAACTGACCTGTAGTTCCCATTTTAGCTTTGAAAATAATTCTTTTAAACCTAGCAACAATTTCCAACTACAAAATCATCCTCCTTTGCCTGGGGGAGTTGGTCACTGAAAATGCAGAGACTGTAAAAATGGAAGAACAGCAGAATTTAAGGTCAGAGAGATTGAAGAATATTGAAGGTTTAATGTTTGTTGAACATTGAACTCAGTCTTTCTTCTCACCCAGCAAAATTTAGCTCTTCAGGACACAACAAAAATTATGAAGTTGTACGGTTTTTAGATTAACACAAGAGAAAACAGTCAATGGCTATTAATCTAACACTAACATTTAATAATCTTATTTTTTATGCTACCCTCCTAAAATGTTTTTAGTGAACTATTTCCTTTCTTCTTTTCCCTTGAGTGTCTCTGCATCTGAGGTTATCTTCAGGGAAGTTATCTGTATTTTACAAACTTCTAAGCAATGCAGTCACTAACACGTGTTAGCAACAAGATTTTAAACCTGCTGAAATATACTCAGTCATCTGTTGCACCAATTAACACAACATTAATAGAAATACTGTATGTTATTGTGAGTCTTAGAATTTCTACTTTTAAAGGACATATGCCCCATATTTTTAAACCAAGTAACTGATCTAACTGTAATAATGTTTATATATTTCAAATCTTTCTCATAGATACCTTTCATATTTGTTATTCACAAGCATTATATTCCACAAAAATCTACTGCCATTTACCAAGCAAGCCACAGCAATTCATTGTCACGGTCACCAGACTGTATATTAATTTCTCTCTGAGCCATTTGCTCTCTCACATAACCTTTTCGATCCTGCTTTATAAGGAAGTTGATCCATGATTTCAAGGCATGTACATCCATATGTGCAGAAATAAGCTTGCCTTGGTCTTGCTGTTCAGCTTCCTCAGTGTGGAGGAATTCAGGGCTTGGAGTGTTGTTATCTTACACTATAGAGTGGGAATTTACAAACTAACCGCAACAGACTCTGATTCATCTGTCTATTGCTGAGTATCACATTCCTCTCACTAACACCTGAGAAGAACATTCTTATTCATAAAGCAAACTGATTTCCACTCAGACATCCAAGGTGAAATTGGAAACTTAACTCTTTACTTTCCATCACATTAACTGTATTGACTTGGTTTTGCTCCTCACATTTTGCTTGTACTTTGCTGAATATCCTTGGTTCCCTCCTATGCTCTTACAGAGTGCCCATGGTTCTGTCTCTGCTCATCTTTCTGGACATTGCATGTCTCATTCAGTAGTTAACTGCAAGCCTTGCTCTTGTTCCGTCTAATGCACAAGTGAAGAGGTTGGAGACAGCATTTTATTGAGGAAGGCTGATGTTTTTTGAAGACGAGCCTGGAGAAACAATTCATGTTCTGCTGAGGAAACTGGTCAGACACCTAGCAAGAAGTGTGGGGAAAGATAGGGAAAGGAATCTATAAACTCTTGAATTTGGTATGTCTAGTTAGATTAAAGAAGATTTGAAGGTCCTAAGGAGGAGAGCTGATGGAAATCCAAGGCAGAGATATTAATGACCCTGGCTGTAGCAAGACTTTCTGTATTTAACTGAGGTAAAAGGGGCTGGGGGCCATGAAGAGAGATTCTCAGAGGGTCATGACCAAAGATAGATGAATGATTGCTCTATAAATGAAACTAAATGGCTGTAAAAAGGAGTTCAGTAAAGTCTGAAAAAAGTTTTCCATTGAAGTTTTGCTTTGTTTGTTGACAGAAGTGTCAGACATTCCACTTGTAGCAGGCAACCAGATATATAAATATATATGCCATGATTGATTATTACTGTGGTTGAAATTCTTTCAAAATTAGCAGGATTTTCTTGTTCCTACCTGCTGTAATTTTTAAAAACAGAAGAAATTTATTTTTCAAGCAACACTTCCCATATGCAAGGCATGTTAAGAAAAACAGTTTTATTGATAGGAGGAATCTTACTGTGAGGGAAATCTTTCAAAAGAAATGGTACTTAGCATGCTACGGGACCACAAAATGATGTACATAAAAGTGAGCATATTACAACTACCAAAAAATGTACTCTATTGTCCTTCTAAGCGCCTTCTAAGTACAAGGCATCTTCAGAAGCTCTGCATCAGCTGGCAGTTAGTGGGAGTTTCCAATTGCTAACATTAAAACCCTCAATGGTGGGTTGTTCCATCTTATCACCAACAGGCCTGTGTAATTGTGCCATTCACTACAGGCATCTTTGTGCTTTATGTTACCTTGCTTGTAAGGAAGGAGAGAGCTTGGAGTCAAATCTCACTTCTCCAGTTTCAGCAAGACACGATGTCTGTGACTTGCCTTCTAAGGTTTTCCACTAGGAGATAATTTACAGAACAGAAATATATTCTCATGAATATTCTTTCTGTGTGGAATACAAACTTGTAAAAATATTAGGTTGGTAGAGGTGTGGACAAAGAAGAACCCCACCAATATATGTCTGCTGTTTTGGAGGATCCAGAAGTGAAGTAGCTCTGACTAATCTTTGAGACTCTGAACATGTTGCCCAGATTTGATAGAAC
Source organism: Poliocrania exsul (assembly GCA_035041345.1). Taxonomy (NCBI): domain Eukaryota; kingdom Metazoa; phylum Chordata; class Aves; order Passeriformes; family Thamnophilidae; genus Poliocrania; species Poliocrania exsul. The sequence continues at coordinate 25,483,881 of JAWWLZ010000094.1, forward strand.
ACCATGACTTATTGCAATATTTATGGAATCTGAATATAACATGTCTGCACATTCAAATTAGCACACAAACGGGTTTTCTAATTCTTTTGAGTATTCTCTTATTTAATTTCCTACAATGAAACAAGTTCCATGTAGAGATGAACACATTTATTATGCTTCCCTTCTAACTTCACTCAGTATGGTAAATAGAGTGTAGGAAGAAACTCTGCATTTTGTGATTCAGAATGAATTAATTGGCAATAAAATGTGATAGGATCAAACACAATTGTTTACAGCCATATCAAAGGCCTTTATTTTCTAGAGCTGCCATTTAGCTTATAACTTCTAATTTCTGCAAAACATACAATAGACTGCAAACCACTTCATGCCAAATTCCTCATGAGTGTATGTGATGCAGGTAATTAACAATTGCACAATATTTCCAAATAGTTTATAAGATTGCAAAAATGAGTTTTACATGTTTGGAAGAATGATGAACAACTAAGCCACTGCAAATGTTGATGTACATTCTGAGCGCTTCAGTCTCTGTGTAAGAAATCAAGTGTTAAGTTACAGATTCTAAGGTTAATGAAGAAGACTAACACATCATGTGACTGGTTTTCTGTGTATGCCTTGGGAGGTTTATGGAGAGCCCCTATCAAATTCAAGAATGAACGAATATCCTGTAGAAAACTGTCCAGTCCTCTCTAAAGGAATTCCAGTTACACAAGATCCTGGGTTAAACAGAGTTCATTTTCATCCTCCTGAGTAATGCTTCATACAACTTTTTGCCTTTTTCCAAATCGACCACCTTTTAAGTTTCGTTTCCCTAAATTGCTGGGTTCAGAATTAAAGTGAAACACTGCCCAAATGAAAATTAAAGGGTAATCTGCCATTTTTACCTCATCTGAGAAGAATTTCACCAACTGTACCTAACTTTGTTATTACTAGTATTTTATTGACTGCAATTCCCTTCATTGTAATTCTATTTAACCAAAGACTTTGGATGTCATCCAGACGTTCACATAAATTATATTTTACTTGACTTGACACTGACCTCATTGATGTCCTATGGCCATAAAAAGACTTGGCAGCTTTTTATAACCCTGAATCTCTAATAATATTTTCTAGAATTGGTGTGCATTTTTATTGTTATTGATGAAGTGATTATCAAGATAGAGGTGATAAGGAGAATTAGCTTTTTCTAAGGAACACAACACAGAGAAAAACAGTAATTACTTCAAACTACAACACATTTTACTATGCTGGGTAGAACATTGATCATATCCATATGCTAAGAGACTCCTACTTAAACAGTATAGCATAACATATCTTTGCTCCAAACTTAAATGACATGGACTTCGTGAAGTTTGTCCGAATAGCTATATAGGTATTGTTTACAGCAGAGTGGTGGTGTGGTCCATACCACTGCAACCCTGCTCTGGTTGCCAGCTCCTTCCCAAAGTTCTTGTTAATGCTAGTGAGCCTATGTGCTTGAGTAGGGGACAAGAGGGTGCGTGCACACATGCCCAAGTGAAACAGCAACTCAATTGCTATTTATAAATGATCCTTTTAAGTACAAGAAAAGAATACTAAGGACATCAGTTCAAGTTCAGCCTACAGATTCTGCAAATCATCCTTCAAATACTATATATGTCTTGAAGTTCCAGACACTGCCTAGAATTTGTATTTTCTCTAAATTTTTAGGTCTCCCAGAAGGAGATCTTTATTTTCCTAAAGAAACTCATTTAATGCTATTCTCCTACATGTTGTTGAGCTGCACAAGCTTGCTGAACTAGTCAGCACTGAGTAGTTCCACGGCATTATTTTATGTATCTTTTCTTCCTCTTCCCAGAAGAGAAGAGTTTTCTTGAAAGGCACTTCTGTTGCTTCAATGAACTGCCCCTCAGGCAAACACACCCAAAACATGTCAGTGAGAGAGCTCTCCTAATGGAGAGCTCTGTGAAGGAGTTTTGTAAAAAGGTGGAGATTCCACCTAGTGATAGCTTCACTCTGGACATAACAGAAGATTGAAAAAATCCAAAATGTTTCATTCTTCATCCCATTTGAATTCTTTGTTAATGTGTTCTGTCACCACAATCCAACACAGTGACAGGACCCTGATTTTAGCAGGATGTAGAGACAAAGAAATCAATGGGAATTACTGAGAACCATCTTGAGAAACACAAAAAGAAATCCACATCACTTTGGGGAATCGTATTTGGTTTAGTCCACTTATGTGTCATTGGGACACTAACGGAAAGTAACAATGGGCATCTTTCTCATCATGTCTTGTGAGATAAGATGCACCTTGACAGCTACTGAAGAGCATCACACAGTGGAACAGATCTACACATGGGTTCAGCAATTAGACCACCATTCAGAATGGCTCCTTAGTTTCAAGGAGCCTAAATTTTTAAATCTTTTCAAAATCTTTTCTTCAGCTCACAAGGACAGCCCCCTTATATCAACCACTAGCACTTCTGAAAAGTAATATGTGCCTCTGAAGCCAAACAACAAACAGCCTTGTACACTCACAAGATGTCCACACAAGACAGTAAACCTACAGAATAAATAAAAAGAAAGCCATTACTAGACATTTCCTATGAAATAATGAACTTCCTTATCATTTTATTTTCAAATTGCTATTTTTCATGGTGTCTGATAATCACAGACTCCTCTCAGGATACACAAACCACAGGATTCCGATGACTCACACTGAAAGAGCTTTCACACACATAGAGGACGGAAGGGCATGCTGTTTATGCATTAAAGCTTCCTGCCAAAGCCCCAGACTAAGCATACATGAATATATTTGGACAAAGTTTTAGCAACAATGGTAAATTCACCTCACTGTAACCGTTCCGGTGAGACAGTGTTGCCCATGTTATGAACTGTCTGATTGCATCCTGTTTGCCATACACTTCCTTTTTGACAATCACAGCTGAAAGAAAAAGTACTTGTGAAACATTATTTGCCCAGAAAGCTGCAATATTGGCTTTTTGATGCAAAGATATAATGCCTCGCTTGACTGATGGTCAGCAGAAAAGGTGATTGGGCTGAAATTTTGAGTGTTCTTTGGACAGGACCTGTAATTTGTTATGACTTTATTTGATCCTTACCACAATAAGCTCCTTACTTGTCAAGCTTTTGGTCTAACACCAATGGCATATTAAAAATTAAAGTGAAGTTCTGTCTTCTTGGAACTGCAAAGATAAATCTTACAGCTATGGCATCCTCCAAAATAGAAACACTAACCTAAATGCTCTGCAGTGTATAGGAGTTCGTATGGGAAAGCTTCAAAGGAAAGACATCTGGTGAGACCAAATATACAGATATTGAAAATACAGCCTGGTGCTGTTACTGTCAGTTAAGCCATTTGGCCTTTCCATAGTGCTTCTCTGGAGACATTCCATTGCACTCACCTGCTGTTTAATGCCTAGATAGCATTTCAGGGAAATAATGAAGCCTGTTTAGCCACATCTTTCTCAAAACAAAGATTGAATATCCCTGAAGTAACTGTTCAGTTGAATTTAGGTAGTTTCTCAGGTCATGGCTTGTATTTCAGAGGAATGTGTCAGTGGAAGATCAAGAAAACAGAGCAGATAAGTGCAAGTAGTTTACAAAACAATAAATTTTAGATTCAAATGAACACCAAGGGCCAGAAAAAGACCTGCATTCTTAAATGTCCTTTGCAGAGTGAATGCCTGCCTTGAGAAAGTGTGAATCAGTCATGCAAAATCTTGAGCAGATGAGCTAGTTTCAGAAGTGCAGAGTGAGAGACCCTCTTGAGGACCTCAATTCTTGCTACCTGAATTTCATCCTCTGCAGCTGCAAGTACACTCTTTTCAGTAATTTGTAGTTAATTTGTGTATACTATAGTCCTCAGTCCCACATACCAGCCCCTTGCTGACTGCAGCTCCATTATTGAGGACAAGGATAGGTGCTATAGCAACCAGACTGCACCTCTCAATATTGGTAGAATTTTGTAATAGGAATGGACCATTTGAGATCCAAAGCAAGGGGAATTGCTCAATTGTGGGGTAGGATGACACATGTTTGTTGAGAACCCCTGTGTGATTGACAAGAAAACTAGGAGGGTAGAGTACAAGCTTTGCAAGGGTTCAATGAGGGCAAGAGGCAGGAGGTCTCATGCTTTTTATGTATGGTTAGGCTTTGTGAACAAAGATTTGGGAAGGGCTCTACCTAAGTGGGTGTGTCCTTCGAGCCTGCGCAGTGGATTTTTTAGGTGAGGCACAGCGTGCACAGAACTGGCCCCAGCCTTTATCTCCTAAGGTCCATTTGCCGTGACCAAGCGAGCTTGGACGGTGAGAGTGAAGTCCTCAGGACTAGAAACTACAGCCCCCGGTATTCCCAGGAGGTCTCCCATCCAAGTACTAACCTGGTCTGACCCTGCTGAGCTTCCGAGATCTGATGGGATCAGGTGTCAGGGTGGCATTTAACTGCCAGATATCCACCCAATTAACAACAACTTCTCTGGAGAGATGAGTACCTCTTGCAGTCTATGCTTTTCACACTCCCACAGAAAATTACTGCACTAATTGTCTTCCTTCTATCAGTTGCATTTGCAGCCAATGGAACTGCAACTGATACAGCTTTTTACTGTTACTCTCCTAAGGTATCAATGTAAAATTCAGGGTAGATAGAACACAATGCATGAAAGATTTAAAAGGGTTTTCCTATTGCCATTCTTGCCTTTAAATATTTTCATCCCATTCTAAGTTATTAGAATCATTCTTTATCCATTCAGGCATATTTTGCTACAATTATTATATGAGACCTATAAAGGGCCTTGAAGAAAGCAATATTATAATATATTATTATAATATTATTACTAGAACACTGAGTTTCTTTACCCTATTTGTGTTAAAGTCACATCCAAACTATTCCCTACATGAAAGTTTTCCTAAGAAACCAAAATCATAACCTGCTTTTCATGTAGATAACAAAAAGGAATGTTTGCAGAGCCAGTTGTCAGTTCCCTCTCTTCTATGTCCCATTTAGAAGTTCAAAATCTGCATCATTCTAGATATTTGAAGGCAGCATGAACTTAATATCAAAGCAAAAGTGAGGCCATGTGCATGAAATAAGAGGACATTAGGTTCTGGAAATAAATGAAAAGCATCCTAGATGTACTCTGGCATGCAGTCCAGTTTTTTTAGAGGTCTGGATTTAAATAAGCCTTTTGAAACACAGTCCTTTATGACATTCTTTTAAGTGAACATAGTTTGGATTGTACTATTCTAGGATGGTTGCTAAACATTTAGTTGGAAATTGGAGAGCACAATTCAAGTAAAGATAATACAAATGCCAAACAGGATGTAGCTATAGAGTAAGTTTTCCTTGGGTCTGTCCCAGTCAGGTATTCAACAATCTTGTTAACCACTTAGATGATGAAAGAGTGGATGTGTTTCTTGCACCATCACTGTAATCTTAGCTGCAAGGTTAGATGTGCTGGAAAGTAAGGTTAGAGTTCAGTGTAATTTTTGAACATTGAACAAAAGGTCAGGAAACACTGGGTTCAGTATTCAGTGGTTACAAACACGAAACTCTAGACAAACAATGACAATCAAATAAGGGTGGGAAGTGATAGGAGAGTTTCACTCTGCCAAAAGGCATCTGGAGGGAGGTAGTTTTGATATCATGAGGTCATGTAACCAGGTGGCCAGCTTGAGACCTAGGGAGAAATTACTAGTGCTCCACTGATAAATCTTCAGGTTATTTTTTTGCTCAGCTTTGGGCATCCTGTCTTAAGAAAGGTGAAATATACATACAATTGCACACATTACAGCTGGAGATCTGAAAAAGAAAAACTAAGGTGATCAGAGGGCTAGAAAATAAAGCTGATAAACAAAGACTTAGAGATGTAGAGTCATCTGCTTGAGAGAAGATTTAAGGAAGGCTAGGGCAACAGTAGGAGAGACAAGCTTAGGGAAACTGCACTAAGGGACATGAAGATCAGACAGATCTGGATGTCTCAAGTTCCTTGGGGAGTCTGTGAAGGCTCTCCACCCAACATCATTGTAAACACAACCAACAAATAATCCTCACTAATAATTTTCAGGAGGAAGGGGATGATCATGATTCATGTATGAACTTGCTAGACCTTACAAAATGTCACATGGACACCACACAGTAGAGAAGCAATATAACAGTTTTTAGTACTTCTGAAAGGGTTGGGAGGATTAAACAAAAAAAAAGATAAGATGCAAGGATATAATAATTTGCTCAGTCTTGAAGGCCATGTGCCTAGACCATCATCCAAAATTAAGTCCTCAAAAAACAGCAAAAATCAATTTTAGTGACAAAAGCTTAGTTTTAATGGAAGTAGAATTAGGACACTTAATTTTATTAATTGGAACACTAAGCAGCTAAGTCAGATAGTCTAGAAAGAGAGAATTGTATACATTTCTTCCTCAGCCCACTGTGTCTCTGCAGGCAGATCTGTATGTCCATGGGTTGTTCAGCCAACTTAATGACTTTTTGAGTAGCTGTAAATTTTTCCCAGTACTCTCTAGGAAATTCTGTCTTCTTTTCCAACCCTCCAATGCTCAGACATCTGGCCTATCCCTAGTCAACAACAACTTAGACTTCTTTTCTTTCCAGAGATTTGAAGTCAACCTCTTCACTTTTTAAAGGAACACAGTGCATCACTGAAAATATCCAAGCAACACAAACACAATCCATCACACCTTCATGGTGGAAAACATACAAAATTAAGATGACAGTAAACAAAGACACAGAATTTCTACAGTGTAACACCAAAAGGAATGACTTCTGACATCTGAGTTAGCCTCTTAAATTTTATAGATCACCAAATTTCTCTGCAATATTTTTTATCCGAAAAAAATTTTTTTCTTTAAATACCAAATTGCAAATTAAAATTTTCAGCTGAAAAACCTGTGGCATTTTAAAACGTTGATTCAAAGATTATTTAGTCTCGCTGCTGAAAATCTGCATTTTATTTGTAATCTTCACCTGTCTTGCTTCAGTTGTCATTCTCTGGTTCTCGTGATATTTTCATCTGCCAGGTTTAAGAGATAAAGTCAAAGGCTTACTCACTATCCTAGTTCTAACAGTCTGGGATCAGATCATCTCCTAACTTCCTCTTTGGTAAACCAAGTATTTTGAGGCTGCTAGTATGGGACATGTTTTTCAAGCCATTACTCATTCCTGTGGCTCCTCCACAAACCCTTTGTACTTTACCAACATCTTTAGTAGCATTGCAGAAAAAGTTCCATTGGTGGCACAAATTAAATACGAGGAAAAAAAAAGGGAAAGTTTCATTTCAACCTAATACTTTCCAGTGCATTTCTTAACCTATTTAGGCACTGACAGTACAGGGGGAACTTACATACAACCCCACAAAAATCTTGTCACTGGCTCCTATTTTGACTATGTTGCCTACCTTCTGACGCTGAGATAACAAACACTATTGCACTTTTCTATATATTTAGATCTGATTGCTAAATCCATAATACAGTCTTTTCATGGTTCAGCAATTCTCCAATATTTGTCTTATGAAGAATTCCATTTTTTTTCTAATTAATTGACAAAGTGTCAAATGTTTCAGATTTTAGCTTAATGGAATGGAAATGGGAAAAGCATGTCAAAACTTGTTTAAAAATGTATAAAACTCTGGTAATTTTCAATTTGAATGATTATGTTTCTAAATTTTCATCTTCTGTTTCTGGCAAATTTTTGTGTTTGCAAGTCTCTGCCTGTATGCATTTGTATAGAAAAAAATAGCCCAAAAATATGTGGATTGATCCTTTTGACAGAAATAATGGGGATTTTTTTGTCAAAATCACACTTAAAAACAGGGTCCATATTGTTAGGATTTTGTAAGTGTTGTGTTTTGGTAGTGTCAAAACTGGCTATCAACATTTTAAAGGAAACTCCAATTTTGTAGTTCAAGCAATTTTCATTGTTTGCTTAGGAGAAGTTCAGAAACACCTAGTATCAGAAGAAGATCTTTTACTATCAAAAGGCCCCAAAATTTATAAAACCCCCAGTCAACCGGACATGCTTTCAAAGTGTTAATTCCTGCAGGTTATTTCAAAGATTTATTTTGTTTCATTCTCCTTTGAAACAGACTGTAACTGTCAGACTTCCTACAAAATAAAAAATACTGTACCCAACCAACTCTTATATTTGAACCTCTGTCAGTTTTCAAAGTGCTGTGGGCTGGTCACAAGGACAACAAACACCCAGATGCTGCAAAACAGGAAGGAATTGTAATACATGGTAGAAAAACAATGACTCACACGGATGCCAAACATTTGGGATGGTGTGATTCACATGCCTTATCATGCCTGCTTGCGGAACAGCACCACCTCATCCGAGCAGAGAAACCCAGCCAGCCGAACACTTCCACTTGCAAACAGGATGTGTCTGCTACTGGCAAGTGCAAGTAACTCTTGTAGAAGAAAAGCAACACTGAATGCATAGCCCTGTACGACCTGTACCCCCACTCCCACCATGTCTCCCTGAGGAGCATTTCTGGCACCTTGTAGTGGCACCACCCTACAGCACAGTGCTGCTCTCTCAACACCAAGTGCTGTGGAGACCCCATGAGATTCTTTTCCTCTTTCTTGCCTGAAGCCTGTGGGTAGAGCCCACAGCTGGCTCAGGTAAACAAAAGTAAACTAAAAAAAGTGAAGAAGTTAAGCTATTTTTCTTTTTCACCCCCACAGGACCTCCAGCCTTGCCCCAGTCTTTCACATCTGCAGCCAGCATTTTGCGTGGGTGAAAAAGAAAGTCAGGAAGCCAAGGGCCACGATCTAGATGGGAAAATCTGAACTGCTCCCAGCACTGTGTGTACTTTCTGTTATCTCCAGAATAGCAGATAGGGCTTTTTGTTTGATTTTCACCTTTCTTATTTCAAAACTCTCTTTTCCACCTCTCAGAGGCACCACAGTCATCTAAGTCTTCCCACAGATTCACCCCTTCAGCAAAACAGGAGATGTGGACTCCTTCCTCTACCTCTTGTGTCTCCAGAGCAAAGGAAATCATTGCCAAGGAGTGGTGAGGCAGAGGGGGTTTGGTAGGAAAGTTCTGGGGACAAAGCACATCTTCATGGGGTTTGCAGAGCTCAGTGGTGGATAGGGAGTACAATGCTGTTATCAGCAAGGGGAAAGGAAGACAGCAGTCTCTTCTTACACATCATGCTGATGAGGAAGTTTGTGGGTGTCAGGGAATGGCAAAAGTTCCTCTTTTCACAGTTGGCCAATCCCACCAACATCATGAAGACAGAACTGCCCCATTGATTTCATATTTACCACAGAAGACCTACTTGGTGCAATACTGCTCAATGGCAACACTCCTCTCTGAAAGTTGTTCTCGCTAGATCCTTAAACATCTCACCTGAAAATTTTAAGTCCACAACACACCAAAGTAGCCAAAATGACTAATTTTTTTATGGTGATATAATTTCTTGTGTTCTCCACTGTCTTCAGACTGTGCTTCCTCCTCTTTCCTTCAAGGTTCCTGTATCCAGAGCTATTGTGAGAATGACTTACATTGGTATTGTCACCTGCTTGAAGCAATTTCAAAGAAATTACACAATAGGCACCTCCAAGAACTGTTAGACCAGATACAAGCAGCAAACCTAAAGACCCACTTTTAAGACACTCCCCTATTTGTCTTCTGATGCATGTTTTTCAGATCAAAGGAAAAACAGAGATCCTGAAATAAGTAACTAAAACTGTCAGAGCATACACCTGTTTACACACACAAATAATTGCTAAATATTAGCAATGTTTGCTAAGTCACAAAAGCACCATCCTTCATGTAATTATTTATAAGCATCTTTAGAGACTCTTTCCCTTTTCTCCTCCTATACATTTTGTGTATTTATCCAAATATGAAACTCTTCCCATTGTGAAGTTTTTCTTTAGGCAGACAAAATTATTGATTCAGATAAATTTTGCAACAGTACTTTGACTTGAGATTTAGACAACACTTGCACAACTGACATTATAAATCTTCTGGTGGAACCAGAATATAGCAAAATAAAAGATATTAAAATAAAATTTAAAAATATCTATAAAAACACTGAGTTTCAATCACTTTGAGTTTGGCTCGTCATCTGGCTTTATGCAAATATCTGAAGAGTTTCCTAATTAGTAATGACTATTTTCAAAATAAATGTTGTCTTGCAGTAATCTTTTCCATTAATAGATGGGGCTATGGGCCATATCAAGTGCTCTATTCCAAGGAAATAGCCCATGTATTTCAGAACACAGGTGGTTTCAGAAGCATTACAGATTATGTTAAGGTCTACCCCTTGTCTCTCATTGCCATATTCAAAGAACGACCTCAATTATTCAGACACAAAGAAAAGCAAGGGCAATGCCAAAGAAGTCCACTTAATGCACATAATTTATACTTAGAGATGAGTCTAGTTTCTTGTGGACTTTTTTTGTTTTACAACTACACTTCTGTCACAGCAATAGGTCTAGGAATATGTTGGATGTTTTGAGCAGTCAGTAAAATTTATTAAAAAGCACTATCTTGAGATTGCCAGCTGAAAACAAATTTATGCCTCTTTTGGCAATTTGTGCTGAGACATTCTCATAATGTAATCTATTTATTTGTTAACTATCTGTATCTACTTCTTAGTAACTGCATGGAAGCACTTTATGCCCTGTAGAAAGTGCAGGTATAAAAAAAACCCCTCACGTACTTAGACTGGCATAAAACCAGTACAGCAGCATTGGCATCTTAGCGGATCTCTATTGGATTCAGTTCTGAACGGAACAATATTTTACACTATTTCACTCACTCTTGCAGTCAGACAAGGTGACTATCTTAAGGAATGCCTTTAATCATGATCATGTCTGGGGTGTAGCATGGCAGCCTCTCACTCCAACTGTGCCTTTTCTTTACAAAATCAGGATTTACAGCCTGTTGAAGGTGAATGGGCTCACTGAGAAAGGACTTAATTTTTTTATGAAACACAAACATAAGCCAGTCAAATACAGGCTCTTTGTGGTCTGTACCAGGCTTTCCACAGCCCTTAGCCTTCTGATTGCCCCTAATTGCTCCTTCTTCTCCCTTAGTATTTGCACCCTGTAATAAAAGCTGCCTCATCTTCTTCTAACCAAGTCCCATGTCAGACTCCATCACTTCTTTGAAACTATAGTGTCTCCTCCAATGGAGGAGAGGGGCAGTAGATGGAGATGAGAGCTTTCATCTGGACATAGTTTCCAATGTCTGTGTGCCTGTTGCTGGTACAATTATGGGTGTGCTGAGTTGTGGCCAAGAGTCAGACAGTGCCTTGCCCTTAGCATTCACTTTACACTCTATCTGAGATTTTGTAAATTTAGCTTTGTTGAATTTGCAAGGTTATCATATCTGCAATCAACCCACAGAAATCAATATTCTAAGAGCCTGGAGTAAATGACAATCAGTATAATCAGTAACCACAACAACTACTTTCCTGACTAACCACATATATGAAAGCTTATTTATGAAATATCTGCCTGTTTCTAGCTGCTGAAATACATGCAATGCTCTTTCCTCCACTATGGATTCTCCATAGAGTTGTTTGTTGGTACTACTACACAAAGGGTGTGTCATCTCGAACACTGTGTTTGAGCTGTGTTTGGCTGTCTGCTGCCAGCTAGCTTTCCTTGAATGAAACTTAGAGTGGAACATAGACATGGACAGACACAAAGACAGTCAAGAATAGGTCAAGATATGACAGCAATGCACAGAATTTCTGTTACTTGTAACTCTTGTGTGAGCAGACAGAAAGTACAGCAGGGAGGAAAGTCAAGACAACACCAGCCAGCAAGACTGAACAGAAAGTACAATATGCATTATCCAAATTTAATTCATTCAAACAAATGCCTTGTTGCACTCAACATATCTCATGGGTCTAGTTTTTATGGCTTTAGGAAACGATATTGTACATGCTTTCTTCCTCTTCCTATGTTTTGGAATTACAGCCTATTTTGGATTTAAAGAGTGTCCAGGGATTTTTCTTCCTGTTACTCAGTAAAATTAAATACTGTTTATGTACTTCTGAGTGGAAAGCTTTCCAAATAATTTTTCCTTTGATTATGAATTATTACCTACTGGAGCTTTCTTTTCTTTTCTTTTCTTCTTTTCTTTTCTTTTCTTTTCTTTTCTTTTCTTTTCTTTTCTTTTCTTTTCTTTTC
>JAWWLZ010000094.1:25496147-25513403 GCA_035041345.1 Poliocrania exsul
CCCCACCCTATGCAGCTGCCTTCTTCTTAGATCATAAAATTGTAGATTTTACCCATAAGCACATCTGACAGCCTCTGTTCCAAACAGATTAAATTTTGGTTTATTTTTCATCTTCTGAAATGCCTGACATCCTTCTCCACTATTGTTATTATCTTTATCCCCATTAATATCATATACTATGTCTTTGGCTTATTCTGCCCTGAATATACAAGCCATTGCTTCCTTTTTTCTCTTTTCATTTAGTCCATTGACCTCCATCCTCTGCCTCTTGTTGGGGTCTAAAATGTTCATTTGAATACTGAAGATCTATCCTGTCTGTTTTTCTCTCAATCTGCAGGGCCAATCGAAATGCCAAGTCAAGGTAACATTCCAAACTTACAATTTTCTCCAAGTCTCTGGTGTTGTGTTGTCCTGTTCTGAGAGTTTTCCCAGCACTGTTGTTATTCTGCCATAAGAGGTACAGAGCATCCATTTACACACTACATGGATTTGGGGCTGCGATTACCTGTCTGTTGCCATTCAGTTCTGTAGTATCAGGCACAGATGTTTCACACCTGTATGGAACTATTTTAATACAGCTAAGAAAGAATAAGTACAAATAGCTCGGATTACTTAACAACTCTGCAATTCAAACCTGTATGCATTTTGCTTAGTTGTCATTATATCTTATAATGTGATGCAAATTCTAGGCAACTCCAGCAGTTAGAGTTTTTGCTTAGGTCATTCAGTCATTAAATGTTCAAGTGTCCAGATTTGTATGGTCTTCTCATTCTCATGTGTTAGAAGAGAATGTAAGACTGGGGATCATGATCCAAGCATTCTTCTTGCTTATCTTCAATGGCCAACTGGAAAACATTGTTTAATTACTGGGTATGGGAAAACATCTTTAACTGAACTATTGAACAGAGGTGAATTGGCTGTTTGTACCCATTCATACAACCCTAAGCCTAAGTTCAACACATGGGGAAAGGGCTTCCTTGAGATTTGAGACACCAGAATCCCAGTGTAAAGGGTGATCTATCAGAACATGTCTTGAATCTTGTGTCCTTCCTAAAAGATCATTCACCCAGAGACAGAATCAAGGAAACTCACATGCATCAATAAAAGCTTTATGAAGTCAGAGGTAGACAAAAACTTTTTATATATCATAAAGAAAAACATAAAGTGGAATTACCTAAAATTGAATGTTTGACAAGATAAATTACAGGATACTACTTAAAATTCCCAAACTACGCTCATTTCCCCCTATACTAGCAGTTTGTCCAATCATTCTTTTAAACGTTTTGAGGACTTAGCAGATCTTTTAAGTACATTGAACTTCCTCTCTCCTCCTGACGTCCCCTGGATATTTGCAATTCAATAGTGATACAAATGGATTTAGTCACCCTCAGCCTTATGTGAGTCCTTCAGAGTAATTCTTGTCGTTTATAAATGCCCCTTTTCCAATCGCATTTGCCAATTGACAGCAATTTCTCATTAGTGGGGCTCTGCTAGTTTTAGCCAAGGACAAATTATGAAACATACAAGGCATAGAAAAACTGTTGTTGATACTAAAAGTTAGAAGTTGCAACACTGATAGCTGAAGAATCAGTTTTAACAGGAGAAAAAAGGCTTTGTCTACAGATTTGCTGTATGCAAATGTCTGTCTTTGGCCTTACATATCTCAGCATCACATTGCTCAGAAGTTTAGGCAGCATAACCTACCAGTGGAAGGCTTCATTAGTCCATCTAATGGCAATAGATATCCAATCTATTAACAACAACCAAACATGTGCTTGGGTCCACCAACACACATGGGAGTAGCAAGTTAAGCTTTTAGTTCCTTTGAAAGAGAGGTCCACCCACCTGAAACTAACAGATCTACAAAGACTGATAAATTAATCATGGCCACTATCTACATGCAGATTAATTTTGTACTTACTTCAGTAATTAAAGAGCATAAATAGCTAGAAATGCCTGGGGGAAATAGAGGCATAGAGACTGTCTTTCCAAACCCAATAGTCTTTGGTCAAGGCAAGTGTGGGCAGGCTTTGGTAGCTCATGCTGATGTGGTATCTGTGCACTGCAAAAATGCTGTTGCCAGTGTTGGAATGACACCGCAAAGAGAAGAGGTGAGAGTGCCATGTACTCTTTACCACCTCACAATACCTGCCAGTCACTCTTCAATTCAACATTATTTTGACCTAGGCTTGTGCCACCACAGCAGCAGAGTGCACCCCTCCAGAGATTTCTGTTAAAAATTCCTGACTTCCTATAGAAAAGAGGTCCCAGTTGCAGAGTTCAATACTGAAATCTTCGTGCTCCTAGACAAAACCAGAATATTGAATCAGAAAGTTTCTTATAGTGCAATGTTCACCTCAAGTACTTGAAGACACAAAGTTCCCCAAGTCACTTCATAGGTCTTCATTTTGAATGAACAGTCTCCACTTCAGCCCCTCTACCCTCTGCCAGATGAAACACAGCAGATGCAGGAAGACTCAGTTGTCCTGTTTTTTCCAGCTCACTAAGGTCTGAACAAACCAGAGGCTTTGAGAGACATTCACACCTTTCTTGACTGAGATCATGTATGAAGATAACTATTGTGAGAATTCCTGTTTACTGCCAGGAATTGTCATGTTCCCACCAGAAGTATTGCAAACTTAGTGGATGAAATGTGTGCTGAGGTAATTTGGAAAATCCTTACCGTCCTACCCAAAGGATGTATGATACCTAGCTGACAAGGGGAAGGGTCAGGGCTGCGGGTGGAGGGTAAGTGTCTTCTGCAGAAGTATCAGCGTGCTCAAAGACTGTCTTTTCTAGAGAAGCAGACTTTGCTGCAGTGAGGATGGTATTTTTAATGTTGAGAAGAGCTGAGAAGCAGCTTATGTGTATTTCATGGGAGATCATAAAAGCAGCTGGGAGAGGATTTGAACTGGCACTTACTCATGAAGATACAGATGAAACAGAGCTGGCAGGAATTCAGGTTGTGCATGATTGGAGGCATTATAACTGATTGCATAGTAATCTTATTATTTGTGTTACAAAATCATGTAGCAGTCATGGTTGGCATTAATTTACCTTTGGTTTGGGTGTTACTACATATTCTCTGGATGCTATTACATATTCTTGGCCAGAAGTCCCTGCCTTAGAGAGATCATAGTACTGTTAATGTATCCTTGTTGAATGAGAAGTAGTTGACCAAAAGCATGGAAAAACATAGTGAATATAGGAAGTGTTTGTTCAAATAAACTTTATAGTTTCATTCTTGTGACATTCTTAACATCTTCAAGTTTCTATCTGAAACATAAGAGGAGGAATTTCCTTTTTTTCTGTGTGAAAGCACTACAGTAAAAATAAATGTCTGTGAATTCACCATGGATTCAGATTTAGATGGCTTGCAAACTACATTTTATGTATTATCTATTCCAGTATAATGTATTCAGGTGGTTAAGCAATTTCAAAGTATTGTAAATTATTCTTTTCCTGTAAATAATTAATATTTTTGACACCAATTTGGACATAGTAAATTTTCTGTATATTTCATTACTTGTGATGAACTGCTGCTATGTCATTTATCAGCACTGGATTCAGAGAAGACAGAAATTAAACTGATGTGCAGCATTGTATTTATAATTTTTTTTATCCACATGCTGTATGGAAGAGTTAATGCAATGTTTTAGTTATGTTTTCTGAAGTAATCTACCTCTTCATCTCCTTTCTGATTGTTGATGTGCCATTAGAGTTCCATATGAATGTCTGTGGCCTTAGCTTCTGTTATTTTTCTTTGTTTTATAGAAAGAAAGGGAATAGCTACTTTAAAGACTGTAGTTGTACAGGTCCACAAAATATCCATGCTTACATTTCATCAATTTTGTACCATTTGTCGGAGGGGAAGCACCTGAGGTGATAAAGGCTCAGCGTTCTTCAAAAAGCAAAGAAGGAGTGCTTTGTTATGCAAGAACTAGTACTACTTCTATTTTGCACCTTTATAGTTTGTTCTTCATACCTTTAAAATTATCTTCACTTTGGCACTCTGAAATCCAATTATCTATGTCTAGTCAGGCAATTTGAAATCCCAGGTTATTCCCACAATAATTTCTCTGAGTACTTCAGGTGAACTCCAACTTTCTGAAAAAGAACTCTTACTTCTAAAAGGACTTTTTGGTTTTGGATCGGGTTTTTTTGTTGTTGTTTGTTTGGGGGGTTTTGTTTGTTTTTGTTTTGTGTTAGGTTGGGGGGGGGGTTGGTGCTTTTTTCTTTTTTTTTTTTTGTAAAGATACATCTATGAGAAAAGTTATGCTCAGTTTGCAGTGTTGTTATTTTCTGCTTCCCCTCCAGCAGGCATGAATTTAACCACAGTTACTCATACTATACCTCCTGTGACTCTCCCCGCTCTGGTTTGGAAACAATTGCTGCATACATGCTCTGATGGCTCATTTCAACAGACCAAATGAGCAACCTGGGCCAGTGTAGGGATACCATATCTCCTCCAGGAGCAACTTCTTTTTTCCAGGAACTCTGCACACAATCATAGTCCCATCAAACAAAGGTCTTGGCTTTGGTGAGACCACTGCATTCCACAATCCCATCATGCTTCCAGAGTTGATGGCTGGGATTTCTGCTCTTGGAGATGGAAAAATGAGACCAAAGATGCAGCTTGCTTCAATGGGCCATCATAGATGCCTTAAAATTCACTGGATACTTCTAAAGAGTCAGCCTCCCCCAAAATTGTCTTTTTTTCTCCTGAGTAGCCATTAGTTCATGTAAAACAGGGCAAGTCTCCAGAGGAAAAGGGCTGAGATGTTGGAAGAAACTCAGGATCTGCAAGATGTTTTGAGTCACTTTTCTGATTACTTACTGCTGCTCTGTGTGTCTTTTTGAGCAGTTACCAAGTAAATATCTTCTTTTTAAACCTGAAATCTCAAGAGGAAAATAGTTCCTGCCTCCAAATCAAGTTTTTGATATGGAATACAAAGTCCTAAACCTAGTTATGACAAAAGATCTAAAAGAAGAAAAAAATTAAATGAGAAAAGTTGGAAACTCCAACTGTCATGAAGAATTTTCTCTTCAAAAGCCATCAGCCAGGTCAATTTACTGATAAAATTAGTCTTGAGTAAAGGCACAGTGTAGACTTTCACAGTCCGTAAGGAGTGTGAGACACCTTCTGACACAAATCCTTCTCCTTGATGGAGAACTGGGGCCTTTTTCTTTGTAGTGACGCAAAATAACATCCTCTGCTGTGGTGAAATAGGAAGAACAGTATTAGCCAGTTTGTTCTCAATACTGGTGTCTTCACCCAAGACTATTATAGAAATTACTTACTGAGAGAACAGGGAGGAGAGAGACAGAAATATTAACTGTGGAAGTTCTTGGGATGACAGTTTGAAGAATTTTTGTGGGGTTTGGTTGTTTTGTGAAAACAGTTCTGAGCAGCACCCTGTGACTGCAATATACATATAGGTCTGTATTCCAGGACATGCTTGTCTTTAGAGTGCTGTTTGATATAAAACCAGATATAACTCTTTAAAACTCTTATCTTATTTCTTGGTTATAGTTATACATTTCTGTGTCACTGAGGCCGTGTCACACAATTCACAAGGAATCAGATGCAGAAAGATTAGATAAATATTTTTATTTATTACAATAACCTTGAATTGCATCGAATTTTATGACAAATTAAATAATAAAATGTACTCACCTTTGTCCTTTAACTCATTGATTTAGAGATTACTTTTAAGCCTACAGCAAATATTTCCTGAAGAAATTTCTTTTACAGCTCTGCACACCAGCCTGGGTGCCAAGCTTTGGTATTGACCATGGTGCTCTGCTGCCAGCAGCACTGGTGATTTGCATGAGTGCAGACTCTGAGTGGGTAGTGGAGGCTGACTTTCTCAATCCATTGCTGAGGACAAGCCAGAGTATTTGGAGACAAATGTGCTACAGGAGGACTCAGAAGGGAGTTTCGGTGAGAGAGGGGAAATCCCCTGTGTAAGGTCATTTGGCACTGCCTGCTGTTACCTTTCACTGGGCTCCTCCCAGCACGTTGCTGCCCCTTGGTCCATTTGCTCACACCACAGGCACCTGCCTGGGAGCAAGCTGCTCCCAGTGTTCATGCTGAGGATTGAACGAGCTGCTCCTACTCAGCACACAGGGGCTCAGTTTTAACAAAAGCCAGAGAAGTTCATTTCTGTGTCGTGTGCTTCAGAGTGGTAGAGGGCAAGGACATTGAGGAATTTTGCTGTTTATTTTGAAAGCATATATTAGGTTTCCCACAGCTGAGAGACATGTAACTTAACTTCTGTAGCAGTTTTCCTCTGTTTTTGGTTCTCTGTGTTTGTGTAAATAGAAGAGGAAAGAGGAAATCTAGGAATCATTCTCTCCTAAACTGTTTGATTTATAAACTTCAGATTCTGCTCTTCAAAGAGAGATTTAGTCAGGTCAAGCAGAGGCACATTGCCATCCACCCACACAGACTTCTTTTGGTTTTTTGTTTTGTTGTGGTTTTTTTGGTTTTTTGGTGGGTTTTTTTTGTACACACAGCACTAACTGTGCTTTGAGCCAGAGGAAAGAGCAAAGTGAACAGGCTAATTAAACGTTTATTTTAAAGTTTCAAAAGACTTTTAAAGACTTGAATTTAAAATTCTACTCCCTTATCTTTGACATGAAACAATTCATGTGAGTTAGAGTAGCTCTTCTGTTGCAATTAAAATGAAACACTATAGTCAACTCCCCATAAAAGACATTGAGAGTCCTCTACTTGATAACTGTAGAAACATTGAAACTCTCGATAAAAAAGTATCTGTTTTCACTCAGTCTTGAGTTCAGGCTCACTAGGAAGTAAAATTTCCCCTTACAGAGGATGAAATAAGGAAATCATCAGTTACCTTAGCAACCCTTCAAAAAAAAGCATGTGCACCTAACCAAAGGACAGCTAATCTAATTATAAATTATTGTAAAAGTTACATGAATAGCAGTAGCAAGGGGAAGCCATGATTCATTATTTTAGTCTATAGGAAACAGTATTGCCATTGTACTCCTGCATGGGCTGTTATACCACTGCATTCTGCAAACCATCTGCCAAGAGCACCTATTTGTCTCCCAGGGCTGATCAAAACACATCTACTGAAAAATATGGCCTGGGCATGCTGGAAGTCCAACTCTACCTCTTCTGGCTTGCAAATTTCTCACTGGGGAGGCTGGTGTCCAATGCAGGCATTTTCTTGTTCAATCTTGCGTATTGCTCCTGGAATGAAGCTTTTCAAAAACATTTAAAGTACCTCTTCTCAAGCAGTGCTCAAGGCTGTCCACTTTTAAATCACCATCTGCCTTTTAATAGACATACAGATGATGGGCAATGATATGTATTTGTATCATAACTGCCATTTCATAGCACTTCACTTATGGTGTGGTCTTAACTAACACACTTCATGGCAGACTGGGCACATGGTACCAAGGAAACTTTCTTGTGCCCCAACACTTTTCTGAAAATAACATATGGTCCTCCTGAGCAATTTTACCATCAATTTACCCAGAAGTCTCTGTGTGCACTTTGAAGGTTGTGTCTCATAGAGCAGAAAAGGTCTTACCACAGACTTAAGCTTTCATCTTTGCTATGTATTTTAGCAGAAAGCTGAAGACTTCACAAATGCGACCGTTTGAGCAGCAGAGTGCAGACATGATGAAACACTGGGATTGCTGGCAAAGTGAGAGAATGCCAGGTTTCATTGATGATCTCTGTGGCACATAAAGAGATCTGTTGCCTTTGGCAGGAACATGGTTTATAATGGGTGAATCAGAACTTCATTGTTTTCTAAGCATGATCCTTACTTAAGAGGAAGAAACACAGGAACTTACAGGTTGTGTCTTCCTTAAACTGCTTCCTGTAGTCATAAATTAATGCAAAAAATCCTTCCTTTGCCAGTCTGCTTAAAACAGCTAAGAAACACTGTAAAATGAACTCAACAGCTTCACGCAGTTTGTCAGCCTGCTGTTCCTGAAAAGTCAAGAACACAAACTGTGACCCTAATAGAGGGGTGGTGGGCTTGAGTAATGGCTTAGGTTTCATTTATAATGCCATGAGCTTCTGTTCTCCTGGGACAGTACAAGCTGTGTGAACAGCCCTTAGCTTCCAAGGTACTCAGGAGCACCTGCCTGTCCCTAAAGCAAACAGCAGCTGTACCCATCCCTCAGACTTGGGACCTGCACAATCCTGCTGAGCATGAGGAGCATCCCAGCCACATCCCAGTGGGATGTTGGATGTACTCCCCAACCTCCACACACCCTGCTGTGCTCTAGAGGGAAATTCAAGGGCATATGAGATGCAATGCACATTGGATGTGTTGAATGTCACTTGAAATCTGCTGTTTTGTTGTCTTTGGTACATATGACATAGATTTCCAGACTTGCTTCAGGAGATTCTGCCTGGATTCAGACTGGGAAAAACTTTCTGGGAAATATGTGGAATCCTAAGAGGTCTTCGGTATTGCATAAGTACAGCCATGTACAGATCTTGGTTAGAAGCTCTGAGAACATCTGGTGAGATGGAGAATGTGAGAGGATGACTTTTCATTGCCTTCATAAGGAAGTGAACTGTTTTTACCTGAGCAAAATGAAAACTTGTGCAATGAGTTAGAATTTTGTGGTGATCTTACATTGGTTTTCACAGGTGTGTGTATGGACAGCAGAAGAATGAGACTAAACCAAACACAGAAGCAGTATGTTCAACTGTCTCCAGGAAAATACAGAAAAGTGTGTCAGTAAGAGCCTGAAAAAAGAAACCTGGGCTGTGAAGGACCCATGAATTTTCAGTTTCAGTTGCTTGAGGACTACTCCTTTCATTCAATTCCCACTCTGGAAAGGCAATTTTGACACCTTCTCCTACCTCTGGATTTCCCTAGCACCACAAAGAGCCAGAAAGGCCACACTCCCCCCAAAGCAGCCTCACACATGTCAGTGAAAAAGAGAGTAACATACTCCTCCTTGTGCAGCACAAACAAGGATCCCCCTGTTATTACCCCTCAGCTCTGGAGCCATCCAAGTCATTAAAGGAAACTTCAGACTTTTCTGGCGCTGTCTGAACAAAGAGCTGCAAATAGTTTTTGTGAGGGAGAGTATTAGCTTTTCTTTGCCAAGATATTTCTTATCCAGCATTAAAAGTGGGAAACGGAGGTATGGGGGAGTTGCAAGGTCACACAGGAAATGTGCAGCTCAGCTGGAAATAAAAACACAGGTCTCCTGACTACTGTGACCAACAAGCTCTTTCCTTTTGGCAATAACAAAGACTACTCTGAAAAATAGCTTTCATTTCTCTGACAGCATACGAGCATTTTGTCTGAAGAAACTTCAGTGATTTTTATATTATTATTATTGTTGTTCTTGTCATTGTCATCACCATTATTCTATTTTCCTAGGAAAGCTGTTCACAAAATGCTCAAAAAGGGAATATCTCAATCCTGTGTAATTATCTTCCTGCTTTAATCTTCTGTGCAAGCAAGAAGTTGTTAAATCTGCTTTGGAGGTGTGTTTCAGTACTTCTCAGTTATACTTCAAACCATCAGATCTCAGTTCTTTCCAACTGTTTTAACCCTGTGTAGTGGCATCACAATATCAGCAGTAATTCAACTGAGGGCCACCAGGAGGAGAAACAGACCAATGTGTGATCCTCCACATACGAAATACCCATAAAATGGTTTACGTGGAAAGATGATATTAGTTGGAGCTTGAGGTGTGTTGGGAACATGGAATCACTTTTGCCAGCACTGCTGTTTGAGCTTCAGGGATCTGTTGGTATCTCCACCACTCCTCTAACGCACAGTGTGACCTGGTTCATTATATCCATGGCTGCCAGACATGTCAAGCTGCACATGCATCCTCCACTTGACCCCCTGTGTTTGCCAAGTGCATGTTAAGCAGCAAATATATACAAGTATCACCACACCTTGATGCACAAGTTTTATTTTGCTCTTCTTAGGCGCAGTTTGCAGTGCTGCAATGCCTCTGGTGGTATGTCATAATTCCTGATGTTCCTCAACCCAAATGTCATGAGATAAAAGGACCCTTGGGAAAGAAAGCTGCAGGAAACGACACGTTTTCAAGTGCATAGAAGACCCTTAGGAGCTAAAGGACTTAGGAATTTCACTGAGACTGGCATCCTTGGTTTTGCGTAGGTTGTTATGATTCAACCATTAATGCCAGTGGTTGTACAATCTGCTGCTATATAGGACTACACAACAAATTCCTTTAAAAGGGTGCGGCCAGGAAACAGGGATGGAGGTTGCCTGTTTGCCTTGTCAGGCCTGCAGCAGACAGGGCCAGGTAAAACCCTGCAGAGGCACAGAAAGCCCTCACCTTTTCTGGCAGCTACCAAGCATGGCTGGGATGGAAAAACCCAGCAACCTGTGCGGTAGGGGTGAGAAGTCCCATCCAGAAGGAGCCAGCAGTGAGTCAACAGCACCACTGCTCCCATTCAACATCCTTGAAAATCTCAAATGTGTACAAAGCAGTGCATCCCTTCACAGAAACAGTACCTTTTTCATTTGTCACAATTGTTTTTCATCAGCATAGCTTGGGCTTAAAAGTGGATGTTCCATTTAGGGTTACTATTTTCCTTTAATGTAGGGTTGGGGAGTTTTTTCAGTTGTTCCACATTGGGCTAACTTTCTGTAGCAAGAAAAAAATTAAATAGGACAAGGAGATGTATCTTTGTTAAATCAGTCTGGAGAGTTTAGCAAGCACCATAGAAGTACACTCTGGAACTGCTGTGTAAGATCAAAATGAGAACATGAACTGGGATGAAAAATCAGATTTTCACCTATGAACCTAGCAATGAAACATTTCTTCCAAATTGTAATAAAGAAAGTGGGATGTTAGGATGTGAGAGTAAATATTAACTGATGTTCACAATGCCTTTTCTGACTCATTGACACTCTCTTCAAACAAGAGTATTTTTTGCAGAAGAGTATTTATACTAAAATAGTTTTGAGACAGTGTGCCTTTCACACTATGTAGTAATATGCAGCACTATGCCAATAAATGACTTTTAAAGACAAGAATAATGGAGCAATGTCATGTGAAAGGAAATGAGAAAAAGCATACGCCTTAATCCACATCTAAAGGCTTTGCTGCAAGACAGAGTTGGGCTCTAACAGGGAGTGGTACAGTACTTTTATGTAGATGAATTTCAAACAATCTCTAAACATTGATAAGGAATTTGTTAATTGCTCCTTCTTATGTGGCTAGTGTATATTCAGTGTGTGATTTGAAGAAAGAGAAATGTGAATGGAACTTAACACAAATTATTCTTTTTCTTTTATGAAGTCTGTTTGGCATTTTCCATTCAGCTAGGCAGGTGAATCAGCTTTTCTTAAGAGGTGTCATTTATGTTAAAATCAAAAACCCAGTATCACTATGATGATAAATGTGTGTATGTAGGTAAAATATGTGCCTTCTTCTGTCCACCTAGCTGCATTCTCAAAGGGTACCTTGATTTTCTAGGTGTCTGTGTGCAGCACAGATTCTAGTGCTAGTTGCTGTCAGCTGAAGAGAAAATGACCCTGCTAGCAAAAAGTATGATTCCAACAACAGCATGAATTTCTGCACCTGTCAGTATAATCCAATTCATGTAGTCTGAAACATTTAGAACAGTTCTGTCAAAACCTTTGTCAACTTTATACTTATCAGATGAAACTTGCACTAAAGAATTTATTTTCTTCTAAATTTATTCTCCAAAGAAGTGGAACTGCTTTAGCTGAAGTAATCCAGCATTAAGAAGTAATTACAGAATAATTTAGATTGGGAGGCTTTATAGGTAGTTTGCTCCAACTCCCACTTTGAACCAGATCCAGTTAGATCATGTTGTGCCAGGACTTTTTCCATTTTAAGGTCTGAATATCTCCAGGTACTACCCTGGACTTTGTTCCAAAGTTGTTAATATCAGAATGTTACAGAAGATTTTCCTCATGCCTAATGAAGTTTCCCCACATTCCAACATATGCCTGTTAGCTCTCAACCTGTGTGCCTCTGAGCAGAACCTGTCTTCCTCTCCGCTGTACCTTCCCATATGGTCTCCCCTTCCTCTCCTATTCCCAAGCTTATTGATCTCCACTTCCCCGCATATGTCCTGTGTTCCAGCCATCATAGTGACCTTCCATAGTACTCATTCCTGGATGTCAACATTTGTTCTCTGCTGTGAGCCTAGGATAGCACACCAGGAGTGGCCTCAGCAATGCTGAGAACCTGTGAAGGATCCATTCCCTTTGCTATGCAACACTTTGCTGCATGAGTGCACTTCTGCCTCCTGGCCACATTGTGTCCCACCAGGATCCCAGCAACTTTTCTGCAGAGCTGTTGTCAGCTTATTGGCACCAGCCTGTCCTTTTGCAGGGCTTTGTATATCCCCAGAAGACCACCTTTACATTGATGTTTATTCAGCAAATCCTGCGTGACGTTCCTTTCAGCCAATTTCTCCAGCCTGTCCTGTTTGAACAGCAACCCTACCTTCCAGCACATTGAGCCCAACCCCATATTTTGTTTCATCTGCAAATATACCGAGTGCTGCAGTCCAAACCATCATCTGGGTCATTAATGAAGGAAATAAACAGTACTGGTCCCACTGCTAGTACTTGAAATATACTACTTCTAACTGGATCTCTTGCCACCATTGCCACACTTTGAGCCTGGCAGTCCAACCAGTTTTCCACCCATTTAATGGTCTACATATCCAGCCTATATTTCACAGTTTTGGTTCGAAGGAGTCTATGGGAGGTCATGCCAAAGGCCTTGCTTAAGTCAATGTTGCTTTCCACTCTTCCTCAGACACTTAGGTCACTGTAAAAGGCAATCAAACTGGTCAGGCAGGATTTGCCCCTGTACATCTGTCTGACTGGGCTATTCCCAGTCTCATTTTTCTCCTTTCCATGGCTGGAAGTGGCTTCCAAGAGGATTTTACTGTCCCAGGAACTGCGCTGTGACTGACCAGCCTGTGGACCCCTGGATCCCTCATCTTGCCCATCTTGAAGATGCATCTAGCCTTTCTGTCATCATCAGGAATCAAAGTAATCTAAGATGGCAGAGATGAAGTTGGTAGAGATGAAGATGATAGAGAGCACTCCTTGTAATGACACTGGCCAACTCATTCCATACCCTTGGGTGCATCCCACCTGGTCCCACAGACCTGTGTGATTTTAACTGCTTAAGGCTTCACTCCTATGGCTTGTGCTAGTATGCTCAAGGGACTACGTGGCCTGACAACAAACCTCTCTGGTGAAAAGTGAGCCTAATCCTCCATGAGGTATAGGGGAGGATGGAAAATTTAATCTGAAATAGTTGCAGTTTGGTCAAATAGCCAGCTGCCAAGCTCCTCCAATGGGAGCTTGACTACTGAATGGGGTTAAACATCTGTGTATGAGAGAGAATTTTTTCTTCTTTTAAAGGTTGGTCAAGTTAGAGATTTTCCAGGAATATAACTGATTTAAGGACTCTTGAAGTCAGTATGTTGGTAGCAATGTGACCTGTGTATACACAGTTGAATTTACAATTTCACCTAGCAAGCTCCTGTGAAAGAAGTTTTGAGTTTGATTTGTGGAGTCTTTGCTTTTTAAAGGCTATAGGAAGGCATTTTACTTGATCTAGAAATGACAAATACATTATACATAATGTAATGTGGTCCTTGTCTGTTGGGATGTCTTCTGTTTTAGTCTTCTGTTTGGAAGAATAGCAGGGGCAAAATCTTAATGTATAAGCCCTTGTTGTTCCCAAATACTCATTCTGGGAACAAATGAGTCCCAGAAGCACACATACCTACATGTACTTTGAAAGTAGAACACACAATAAAACAGGCAGATGAGTCACACCTAAATAATTGCCTGTCATTAAATCAACGAATGGCCATCTGAAGTTGAACACTGAAAATTCATGTGGTTTTCTGATTTCTTTTGTGTTATCAAGTTAAAATTTTAGAAACTTTGTTTGATTTTTAGCATAAGCATAGCTGTGAAAAGGATATATGGCTTGTTATTTCAGGCAACAAAACTGAAAAAAAGTATTTCTTTTCTTCTTGAAAATGCTTCACACGTTCCTGAAATTTCCCTCTTCTAATCACAGTGTTGTAACAGTTCGTCTGGATACACGTCCAGAACAAAGCTAATCACAGTCATAAAATACCACAAACAGCATTTATTACAATACCAACTACCAAAAGAGAATAAAAAAGATAAAATACTTAATACTCAATACAAAAGAGACTAAAAAAAAATACTTAAAACTTAATAAAAGGATACAAAAGGATACAATATGGTTGAAATATAGTTGATGCTGCAGCAATTGCTTCCTATCCCTGATGCTTACTTGAGCAGACAGGCCAGGACTACCAGGATCGGCAGCAGCTGGACGGCATCCATGCTTAGAGGGCGTCCCCACAGAACTAACACGGGCTCAGTGGAAGGATGGGTGTTGCTCAGCAACCCCAGTCCTGGTGTTCCTATTTATCAGCTATCCATTAGACTACATAGGGCCAGGATGCAGTATAAGGTGATGCCTGAGAGGCAGCCAAACACCGCCTATTAATTACATAAGTGGCAACAGTCTGCACATGCTCGCCTGTTGGGTAGTGGTCGTACGACTCCTGCCAACCTATTCTTCCTCCCATCATCAGCTTCCTCACCCCCATGTACAACCTTCACCATTGTGTTCCCATGCGTGCAGCCAAGTCAGAGAGGAATATGGCCTTGATAATGAAAAACATGTAGTGTTATATAGTTACTTTGTATAGTACTCTGCCTAGTTTCCCAGCACATACTTTCTCACCCTTCTATGCTCCATTGATCACCTAAATTAAAAGTATCCCCCTTACAAGTGTTTTATTTGGTAATTAAGAAGTATGAAGAGAATGCTTATAAAGCTGTAGCTTATCAAGCAGGAAGACAATGGATTTTATTAAATTTCTTTAAAAGGTATCCTAAATTCTAAATGTAGAAGATCGTCAAATAAACATTGTTAGTAGTTTACAAGGTTAACAAAGCTGGTCAAATACTGCCAGTAATTTTAGTAACTAAAGGGGAATAATTTCAATGGATGAAATGTTAAAAAAATAATTTTTTTTAAAAAAAGAAAATTGATAAAACAGCCTTCACTTGGGAAAGAGAACTTTACTTGTCATAAAACTTGCTGTGAAATGCAGCCGAGTTCTATTCCATGAAACTCTGTTGTCATATCACAGAAGATCAATGCAATTTGGTTTGTTTATCTTCAGACCATCCATCAAAACAAAGATACTGTATGATCTCCACCTTGATCTTATGTCTCTTAGGTGTGAGAAATAAGGAGAAGTGTTGAAGCTTACAAGAATATCTGGGCAAAGTGCTGAACTGAGCCCTACTCTTGACATTCCCGAAACAGAGCTTTAAATTATCTGTCCGAGTACACACTAGAGGAGTTGCACTCCAGGAAGGAGGCAGACCTTAAAATGATTGTGAACACTGAATGTTTATGACAAAGTGAGTGTTAAAATACTACCCTGTACATAAACCTATCTGATTGTACTTTTTTCTCACATTTCTGAGACATAAATCGCTGGAAACTCAATGCAGAGTCAATATCCAAAAGCTCATGGACTATAGACTGACTTGACTCTACCTCTCTGCCTGACCCTTATCAAACACTTTCACAGTCCTATCCAAACCACATTTAAGTTATCAAGGTTAAATAACACTGAATTATTGCACCATACACTTAGCTATGAAGCCTGGGGTTGGGCTTTGCTGCTCCCTGTGGGTCCCTTGCAGCTCAAGATATTCTATAATGCTGTGATCTCTAGACAACACAGTTGTCTCTTCTGTGGTATCTCAGAGATAAAAACTACAAATGGCTTTCTCTATCTAGTGTGAGAGCAGGCAAAATCCAGTACTTCAGAACAAGTGTGGGTGTTTAACCACCCCTTCCACTATGTGACTCATGAAATCAGTTATGAACTCCCTTTGATAAGAGTGGGCTAGAATGGCATCATAGAGAAAATTTCCTAAATCATTAGGACATAATTTTACCCATTGGCATAAAGTAGACTGCCTCCCTTCTGGTACTCAGCTGTCTTCAAATGTGTGCAAATTTATTGCAAAACTTGATACATAGCTGTAACCATTGCTGGAGTTTTACATGTTTCTACATGTAGAAGAAACAGTCTGTTTTGACTTAGCTGTCTCCTGGTCCAGTTTTACAGGAATTAACCTTAAAAATACTTTGCTTGTCATGAGTCAAGCTTAGCTTGCAAAGTAGTTGTCAAAACAGTAAATACCGAGCTCTATGATAGACTCTTTTCTAAACAGTAAATTTATATAAGAAGAAGAATCCAGTCTCTGACTAAAATCTTAAAGATAAATAACTATTGCCTGTCTCATTTTTTAAAGTGCTAAACTTAACATATAATTGTTTAACCCTATTTTCCCCTCTATAACAAAATATAATGAAACATTTACATGATCTTAATAATGGAGCTTATACAAGGACATGTAAGAGTTCAGAAGACCTGAGAGATTCATGGTTTCTTTGTAGAAAGCATATAAAAAGTTGTTATGTCTTAATATAGGAAGAAAAGAAAAATTAATTTTAATTTTTTACAGTTGGTACTAAACCAGAAGACATTTTCAAAAACTGGGAGTGGGGAAGTGGGAGTGGGTGAGCCCTGAGATCCTTCAGAACAGAGCTATTGAATACTGTATTATAAAGAGACAGGTAAGTATGTTATTTCATGCTACACTCATCTTTCCTTTGGCATATCAGTCCTACAGATAATTTAACTCTTGATTAGATTCTAAAGCAGTGAGATGCACACACAAATGCTGGCATGACACTACATTAAGAGTATTGATGCCCTTGCAAAATATTTTTTTGCTAGACTTGGAGTTATTGCTATGGTGGGGAAAAAATTATTTGATCTTTTAAAAGTTTAACTGCTGACTGTGCAGCCTTTGAAATATTGCATTCAGAAAATGAACGAGAAGAAATTTATTTAGAATTAAATGTGTAATGTGTAGTGCGAAAGATGGTTAATTAATTTTGACAAAATTCTGTCACAGCTTTGCTACAATGCCCAGTTTTTTATGAGATTCTAATTCTCTGAGTCACCTCACAGTTTGCTTGGAGTACAGGATAATTATGTTATTATATAATAATCTGAATGCTTAAAAAATGTGTTCTCAAGAATTTTCATAACACACTTGGCTGTTGAAAACTTCTGTTACCCAGGCATTCCTATTTTGCTCCTATACATAAGGTACATTTTAAATA
>JAWWLZ010000094.1:25518999-25561466 GCA_035041345.1 Poliocrania exsul
TCAGAACCAAGCCACATTCTAGACACTTCCTATAAATTTCACGTTCATGGAATTTAGTAGATGATGGATTTTGTTAAAGACCCCTATCAACTTGGAGAACTGCAATTGGTTATTGAATTTGGTGGAACAGGTACACAACATGACTGAAAGGCTCTTTCTTCTTGCATGTGATAGGAATTTTCCATCAGGTACTGAGCAACTGTGTAAGGAAAGGAAGTATTATAGACAGCAGCAGTAGCTAGAGCAGCAGGCTGTCTGGTTAATCCTTTTTTTCATGCCCCTTTCAAGAATGAACAGGAAGTAAACAAGCACTGCATTCAGACTCATCATTTATTAGAGATTAGAGATAAAATAATCTTATCTGCCTGATACCTCTTAATACCAAACATCCCTAAATGTGATACTTTTGAACATCCCAGGGCCAGAAGACCAGGCTACTCCTTTGTCATTTAAGGGGCACTTGTTCACAAACAGATATATAATTTAAGGAAAAAGACTAAATGGTGCCTCACTCAGCACATCCTATTATTTTCAGTGGAATGTTTTCCCTCCCAGAGATTCTGCTCTGGAAGTTACTGAGCTGATTCATGCTGTCTAGCCAGAGAGGGACACAATGCTATCAAGCAGTAGGTGGAGAACAGGGAGTGAAAAACTATGTGCTTTAATGGATGTTTTCTAGTATTGGTATTGTACCTGAATCAAGAAAATTACCTAATAACAAACTTAATTAACAGCTTGTCTGGACCAAAGGCAATTCCCAAACATTCTCCCCACTTGCAGAGGGATAGACTTGTAAATCTGGACTCCATTCAAAGACTCAAAATATCTCCTTCCTAGTGACTGAGCAAGCATCCCTTTATGGTTATACACCTTGTAACTCGGATGGCTGGAAGGGATTGTTGCAGACAGTAGAAAGATCTGGCCTATGGCACAGAAAATCAACAGCTGAATTTTGTAACCAGACTAGATGTGGCCTTGCTAGTCTGTAGTGGAAAGAAAAAAATAGCTCCATTGGAAGTCTTGCACTTTGTGCTGAAAGTAGCGCTTTAGTACAGCTAGCTTATCTCTAAAAAGCTCCTGCAGCCAGCAAAGCTACAATGGAATTTACCAGAAATCACATGCTTATGTTCAACGGTTTAAGTGAATGTGAAATAAATAGTTGTCCTTTACAATGTATTTGTCCAAGTCATTTTGCAGTGGTTTGCAGAATTCATACCTATTTTGTCTGGAGCAGCTTCATTGCATCATCTCAGAGAAATAGTAATAAAAAATCTATGGTCATAAAACTACTGAGCAAATATTAAAAAAAAAAACCTCACATTTTTTTACATTTGGCAGTAATTTAAAAAAAAAAGGGAAAGGTTAAAAAAAAGAAAAGCTGGAAATAAAGCATAAGGTGCATATGTACCATTGCACTGTAATCACACATCTTCAGTGTTCTCTAACCATTACTTGAGCTTTGTTTATAAATGCAGTTATGACAACAAAGATCTCATATGGTATCTAAGATAAATGTCTGCAAACTATAAATCCATTGACAAATACTAGTGCACATGGTATCTGTATTCATGTACAAATATAGAAGTTATTGTGATGGCAGATCTCTTTGTTGTTTATTTCTACTACTCTGTGAACTGTGTATGGCCCTGCTAAGGACAAGCAAAGTGGGAGTATGTTTTATTTTGTGTGTGCCTTCTACATGGTAAACAGTGTTGCATTAAATCATCTTTAGATCCTATAAACACTGTGCAACTTTATAAAAATTGTGGGAATTATCTCTCATGGCCACACACATAACCACAATGTCAAATATAACCTAGCTTTCTAAATATTTTCTCCTTTTACTTGCATGGTGACTAGTATAGACAACCAGGTTAACAGGATTAAAGCTGTTTTGTCACCAGTGGAAAATATTCTCTTGTCCACCTATAGCAAACTCTGTTTCTTTGGGATATTTAAATAATTTTTGACATGCAATACTGCAACAGGAGCAATAAGGCTCAGATTAAAAACAAACCACTATCTTTCAAAATATAAGCCTTGATTTTTAAAGAAATATTTGGGAATAGAAAGAAAAAGAGAACTTGAAATGTTCTTACTTAGCTACAAAACCACCCAGCTCGGAGCACAAGAGCTATTTACTCTTTTCTGCTGACATGTCTTTCCTCAAGGCTTTTGTGAACTATAACTAACTAACCAGAGCTGCTCTAAAAAAAGCAGCAATGTGCTAAGGTCCCTTGTGAAAGACACTGCAATTTACAATCAAGCATGCTGTTGCTGGGGAGTGAAGGAAGGATCTTGGAAGAAGATCAGCTTGGTTTTTAAAGCATTTCAGCATGTTTTCTGCGTCTGTTTTTCATTAGAGTCTTGCAGATGCAGCTGTAAGAAAAAGATGAGTCATACATCCACTCCCTTGGTGTTCTGTGACCAAGGCAGTCTAGTTCAGAAAGTGGAAGAACCAGTTTTTGGAAAGCTGAATCACTTCACCTAAGAGGGTCGGGCAATGCTAGTATAGAGCAATCTTAGGCTGCACTCCAAACAGCAACAAATAAATCTTGTAAGTATTGTGTGTGTCTTCTAGATGAACGGAAATTAAAAAGCAGTGAGGAAAGATGCTTTAAAGTGAGTGACAGACAGCAATGTTCAGGTTTAAGGAGGGGTATTTATTTTAAAGCCCCCATGGATTTCCACTTTTTAGAGAATATATGGAAAAACATATTTGGAGAATAAGTTGAACATCAGTTGAATGCACTGTCAGTGAAAAAGTCAAAGGTTCACCCACCCAGATAATGCCTTGTTTTAGTTATTTTGGAATTACGATGGTAGGGCTTCTTTGCTTTCTTCACTACTTTGCACTCTACTATTTTCTTTCATGACATAATTATCCTGTGTAATCTGCAACTTCTCAAAATTACTTTCTGACTTTCTTTACTGGAGAAGTCCTCCCAACAGTTTGCTATGACTGGCTTCCAGGAATGTTTGACTTCTGTATCTATAGTTTGGGACATAAGAGCATTCTTGCTATTGAACTCAAAAACTCCCTATGGTATAGACTGATTTTTGGACACAAATTGTGCACCTTTCACTGCCATGTTGTGACACGTGGATAGTGGTCCTAAATATGATAACAAAAATGTCACTAGTTCATGCTAACTTAAATGGAAACTTTTCACTGTACTTAGCAACACATAAATGATAGCAATGTAGAACAGTACAGTAGAAATAATGTCCCACCGATTTCTTTTATATATGTGCATAATTAAGAAAACTTGTAAAAATAGGATGGTAACATTTGGATTTTTTAAAGAACATTAAAAATATTCAAATTTGTGTACACAAATGGAGGGAAGCCAATCATTCACCTTTAAAAGGTAGCTATTTTTAATTTCAAATTATTTTCACAAAATCATAAAGTAATCAAGTTTGGAAGGGATCTCTGGCATTAATTTATCATACTGCTTGAAGCAGGTCCAGTTAGATCAGACTGCTCAGAGAGTTGCCAAGTCAGATTTTAATTTCTCCAAGATCAGTGATTTCAAATGCTTTTTCATGTGTTTTCACAATGACTAATGGGATTTCCCCCTTTTCAGGTCATATGCATTGCATCCCATTGACACAGGGACCTCTCAAGAAAATGGATTTTATCCCTTCTCCATAAAATCATAATGGTCTTTACTAATTTTTAATCAAACCTGTACTTGTTAACCTGGCAGCTTGTTAAAATATAAATGTTATATTAATTTTTTATTTTAGCTTGTAGCCAAGTTTGTTAGTTATCTTAACCATGCATAGCTGTAGACAAAGAGGAATTTATCCCTGTAGCTGTAAGATGAACTTTAACAAATAAACCAAAACCATGCTCAGATTAGAGATTGAGCTGTAAGAAATAAATCAGAAAATTTGTCTAAATTAGAGGCCTGTAGCAGTAACATTGTTTAGTTAAAAGGAAATATCGGGCTGCAGAGGTAAGAGCAGCCCTTTAGAGCTGTTAGGAGTCACCTAAAATATATTGCTTAACTATGGGAAGGCATTTTCAGTTGTAACTGAGTCTATAAACCTGGAAACACAAAAGTCTCCTTAAACATGTTTTGTTGCAGTTAACCCCCGTGTTGCCAGTGCTGAATAAAAGGAAGGATTTTGTTCTGTTCTGTTGGTTTTGACTTTCTCAATTCACCATCCTGTTGCTGTTCACCACTGGGAAGAGTTTGGCTCCATTTTCTTTGCTCTCTTCCACTAGAGAACTGTAGAAAGGAAAGAGTGCTCTGTGCCCCTCATCTTTCCCAGGCAGAACCAACTGTTACAATTCAATAATCAGAGAGGAGCAAAGAGAGCTCTCTGTGGATTGAAGAAAGAGCTTTAGGTTCAAGTATTCCCTGAAATGAGATTAAAATTCAAACAAAGTTATATGTTGATACCAAACCCCAATATTTTTATTTTATTAATTGTAAAAGAGGCAAAGAGAAAGGAAGGGAAAAAGCTAGAAGCTGGAAAAAGCCAAGGTTACTTTAAAAGCAAAGAGCTGTTTTACCACTGTGTTCTACCTTTCTTCTGAGATGTGAAGGGTGAAGCAGTTTCTACCTTTTTTGTTCTTTTTTTTCTGCCACTTGTGATGGTTATCTTCTAGCCATGGTGGGTCTGGCAGCTTGTTAAAATGCAGCTGTCTGGAATGGAGCCGTGATGCATGGCCCCTACTGCTCACATTTTAGCCATGTTTCAGTCAGGCAGCCACTGGGCAGTGCAAAGTCACAATTTCCATCTTGGCAGGCAGCAACTTAGGCTCTCAGAAATATGGTAGGGATTCAGGAACAGGGTTTTTCAGAATTCACATGTATAGCAAGGCTGGTTTATGTTGTCCCCTGTCTGGCAGCACCTCAGCTGAGGAGAGGTGCAGGGGGAAAGACTGGCCAGCTCCAGTCTCCCCAGACAGAGAGAGACTTGCAGAGCAGGTGCCTCTCCTCTCCTCTTCTCCTGGTTTTGCACAGTTTTTGCTTCACTTTATATAAAGTTTAGGATGCTTCTGCTTCGATTCATTTTGCATGTAGCCTTCAGATACCCAAAAGGACAATGGTAAACAGGCACAATGACAGAGCATTTTTTGAAGCTTTGCTCTTATTACCAGTTTTCTACACCAGCCAAACATCCCCCACCCACCCACCCTTAAACACTCTGTTCTCCAGTCCTGACCATCACAGTGACCCTTCTCTGGACCTATCCAGAAAGAAACGCTACTGTGAAAGCAGCAAGGCACCGGCACAAGTTGTCCAGAGATGCTGTGGATTCCCTATTCCTAGAAGAGTTGAAGACCTGGCTGGCTGGAGCTCTGGTCTAGGGAAAAGTGTCCCTGACCATGGCAGAGGGTTGGAACTAGATGACCTTTAAGGTCCCTTCCAACCCAAACTGTTCAGGTCCCTCTGCACAGCAGTCCTGACCTGTAGCACACTGCTTGATCCACCCAGTTTGCTTGTGTTGCCAGCCACGACTTGCCATTCATCACATCACCTGTGTTGTCAATAAACACATTGAACAAAGCTGTGACACTTCCCCCTTGCCTGTATCCCAGAATTTTGTTTGGTTACTGCAGGCCTACTGCTGACAGAGAGGACAAGCTTTCAGTCTTTCCCATCCCAAGGCTGTCCACTTCTCCCTGTACTCTGTGGGTTGTGTTTTTGACTCTGTATGTATGTATGTATGGCCAGAACGAAGATTTGGGTAGGGCTCTCCCCACGTGGGTGTGTCCTTTCAACCTGCACAGTGCATGTTTTAGGTGAGGCACAGCGTGCACAGAACTGGCCCCACTGTTTAACTCCTGAGGTCCATCTGCCATGGTCGAGCGAGCTTGGACAGTGACAGTGAAGTCCTCGGGACTGTCACAGCACCCGGTACTAACTGGGGCTGACTCTGCTGAGCATCTGAGATCTGACAGGATGGGATGACAGGGAGGCTTGAACTGCCAGGAGATGGTCCCCACTGAGACTTGAACTCAGGTCCTTGGGATTCAGAGTTCCGAGTGCTATACATTACACCATGGGACAGCCTTTGACTCTTTAGGGTGTCTAAAAAACCCCATGGAGATCCTGTCCTTCCTAATGCTACACAGTCTGCCTGCTGCCACTCTTGAAATTACCTTTTCAAGCATGAAATCTATGACTGAGATTCAGAACAGACACATCTTCCTCATCACCTTCACCAACATGAACCTGAGTCAGTGGTCTTTGGAATACTATTTAACATTATTTGGCAGTATGACATTGCCCAGGTGTGAGCATTTTAGCACCTCTGTATGGTCTCAGAAGACCATATATGACATATCCTGTGAGTGCCTTCTGAACAGAAAGGACTCCCTGAATTCACTGCAAGTGCTGTGTTGCTCAGTAGGCATTTAAAATACAGATACATGTTCACACTACAAATATTTCTGAAACACTGAAGTTGAGATGAAGATAACAATATTTTGCACAAGATGTTATAGGTATGACTGAGTGCAAATATTCTTAAGAGAAGCTTGTCATCTTTGACAAAAAGCAATAAATTTTACATGAAATTGCCCATTGTAGGTGTAAACCAAACGATTTTTGCAATGCCCTTCTGAAATGTAAACATCTCCTTCCTGCAGGGGTGCTGTAACTTACTGTTTCGATATTAATAATCAGGCTATGTTTGCCTGACTCTTCGAGGAACTCAAACAAAAGGGCTGGACCTACACATCCTGGCAGAGCTACTGGCAGAATTACCTGCTGTGGCTCTGCAGATAATCAGATGTTCAGACAGTTGAGTGTAAGGGGTACTCCTAACCATCATGCTTGCACGCAGAAGTGTTTGCCATCCATTCTGTAATTCAGGCAGAGGGAAAAGGTTCTAACAGTCAACAAGAGCTTATTTAATGCAATAAAACAAAAGTTCACAGTTCAAGCACCTTCCTGCTCTTCACTATCTCCTCAGCCTGCAATCAGCTGACAAAGGGAAAGTAACTCTAATTCAGTTTATTGAACCAAGAAATGTTTTATCAGATAATAACCCCGGTAGGTATTTTAATCCCAGTGCTTATCTTTATGACAGGTATACTGACTGAAATACATTTCAAATACTTATCTGAGGAAAGGTCTTAAGGGTGATTACTATAAGGAAGACTATGGTGTTCAGAACCTGAAAACCTGAAAGTCCAGCTGTATGTCTCCCACATTCAAACACAATATTTGTAAAGAGCAATTCCTCTTCCTTCAGTTTCATTCAAACTGAAGCACAAAAGGAAGATGTGTTCATCTGCTGTCACTGAGCAATTGGTTTCCAGAGCAATCATTCACTGACAATTTTCAGCTCTGGACCCAGTCTCTGGTCATCCTAGTTCTGACCTGGAAACAAACCAAACTTTGCTCTGCCTCAAGTGAAGGCTGTTACCACTGGCTGATCTTCTGCAGTATCTCCTGCCAAAGTACACAGAAAAATGAGATGTGTAGTCATGAAAACAGAAATGTCTGACAAGAATGTCTCTTTCTCATATGAATGAGAAATTTCCACTAAAAATTTAAATTTCAAAAGACTTAACATTTCCTCTTCTGCCCTATGTCAAGTAACCAAGGCATATATCTAATCTGAATATTCCTCACCTGTCTCTAGCCATCAGATGATCTGCTTATCACAGCCATTTTCACTCTGACTCTCTCCACTCCTAAAGGGCTTAATTTCTTGTCCCTGAACAAACAGCAGCTGTCTGAGATGGCAACTGCAACCAGATCTGTGATGAATGAAACAAGGGTTCTGCAGGCCTGGGACAACACTGTTCACATGTGATGAGAGGAGAGCTCAGGGAAGAGTGACCTGAAATGAACACTCATTTATGGAGTGCTTGGCTTGTGCTTGGCTTTTTTGAACCTGTCACATCATATACTGACTACTGACAGGACACTGAGTAAAGGTGTTCAAATGGCAGTTCAGGATAGACTTGCTTCCACAGCCCTTAGATCGGAGATTATCACTGTCTCTATTTGGAAGAGTTGTACTGCACTCCTCTTCTTTTTCCTTCGTGATATTATTGAGAGTCAGAGGTGATAAGCCCTGTGGTTTCTGTGGACTATGGTACAAAGTTCAAGAGTAAAAATTAATGGGCTTGAGGAGGTGATTTGAGAATGCCATGAACAACTTGTTAGACTTTCTTTTTCAATCCACACCCATAGTCACCTGCTTTTACAAAGAGGCTGACAGTGGTAACAGGATATTTCAAGTTTCATTAAAACAACAAAAAATTCCTTCCTTGATCAGTTCACTGCAATTCCCAGGATTAAGTATGTTCACTGCCAGAATGGTATAATGACTCATCTCCTATATTAAGAGCCAATAACCTACTACAATATCTGGGAATTTCCCCCAGTACTGACACAGGGAGAGTTTGGGACAAGTTACATTAATCTCCTTCAGAAACATGATCAAAAGCACATTTTAAAGATGTTTACTTTTATCCTTGATGCAAAAGACAATACTATGCCTTTCCCAAGGGTGCAACAGCAATGAAAAGTAGAGCCTCCCTGAAGAAGAGGATAGAAGAATAAGAGGTAAAAAACTCTCCTGATAACATCAAGCTTAGTAAGTCAACTTCAGGTTGTCCTATGTAAGATTCCATAATCTAGTTCCATTAAATTTAGCTATTTCCAACCGCTTGTAGCAGGGTGTGAGAAGATGGAAGAAATAGAGTTGAGGCACTGTAAGTATCTTATCTCTTCAGAGATTTTTAACCTCACTTAAAATGTAAATAAATACCAGTATATTATGTGCTCAACCAAACACTTCAGTGTTACATCAATATGAAGCAGTAGACACTTCTTTGTCTTTATGAGAATTAGAAAAATACCAAGAAAAGAAGTTGCAGACAACATGAAAATGACATCAGGAAATAAATTAGTATCTTAAGTGAACCCCTAATGTTACTGAGGCAAATTTCTGCCATTTTGTTAAAGAATTCCTTTTTTTCATCCAAGAAGCTGAACTGTGAATATACCTCTAATTTTGGGGAGTTTGGACTATGTTGTATAGATTTACTTCATGTTGTCTTCAGCCATCTTCCTCTGTATATTGTACCTAATGGGAAAAGTCGAGGGCAGGTAGGGGTTGTCAGGTTTTTTTCAGGCATCTGCTGTTGAGTTAGCTATAGTTCTCTTTCCACCTTTTATTCAATGTTGGTGAAAAACTCAGTGAAAGATGTGGTGAGGGAAAAGAGTTTGTTTTTATTCCATGCTTGCATAAACCCAAGCATCTGAACATGGAAGACTCTGACTCAGCAACTTCTGACATGTTACTGAAGACTGGATAGTCTAAACTTCATCTCAAATCGGATTCTTAGCTACCTAACACCTCAGTATCTGGTCCTTGGAATGAAATCTGAAAGGCCAGAAACAATAAGGAAAGGGCTCCGTATGTTGAACCATAGGAGTGAATACTCAAGGAAGGAGGTACAATAAAACCAGTTGCTTTGCAGGAAACCACCCGTAGCTTGGCAAACACTGTGCAGAAAGGTGTGACTGAAACATCACTCCTCTCTCAAAAGCAGCCCCTAGGCTCCCAGCTGCTACTGGGCATCCTTGCAAACAAAGAGCTGAGGGTCTTCCTTTGCAGATGAGCTCTGGTCTTCAATAAAAAAACTGACCCAAGCAGAAATGGTACCTTCAGCAACCCTTTAGGCAAGGTGCTGTGTGGCTGATCAAGCTTGCTTCATGCCAAAAAAACCATTTGTGGCAAAAGATTCAACTAAGGCTTTACCTGAGGTATTCAGTTCTCCTCTTCCTATCCATAGGATGCTGACCCAGGTACCTGAAGAGATTAACTGAAATATCCCAAAACTATACATTAAACAGCACCAATTAATAGGAGGGTTTTGTCCTTGGTCTCCTCTCTTGACTGCTCAAAAACATGGGGTTTGTGGTAGAAATTAGTTTAAAGTTTAACGAGCATTCCAGTGGCTCATACTAACATCATAATGCCCTGAGCTTCTTGCACTTAGAGAATGCTCTTCCCATCCTCAACAGCAATTCAGTATTTAACAAGGGGGATCTGTTGTTCCACTAACAGAGGTGAACATTCATATTTAGGAGCAGAAGGATTTTCCCCCACACTATTTCCAGGCCACAGAAACAGGAATGTGATTTATGTGCAGGCAGAATGGTTAGACTGGATGGCAAATACTTATCATACTATACTAAGAAAATTACAGGATATGAACCTTTTTCTATGGTGTTTTTTTGGGGGGGTTTTTGTGTGTATGTGTGGGGTTGTTTCCAGTTGATTTCTAGTTTTTGTTTCTACTGACTCCTGAAAATACTAAGTTACCTTTTGGGGGCAAACTCAAATTTTTTAGAAAGTTATAAAATTCTCAGATAGGTTTTTGTTTGGGTTGTTCAGTTTTTTTAAACACTTGGATACTCAATTCACTACCATATTGTACTTATTACCATCTACTTTTATGTGTTATCCACACTAAATAGGATGGAGTAGGATTTTGCCAGTAGTTGCAACCTTTACATGCTTTTCCTAGCATTTTTGCCAAATGGTCATGTAAGTCTGTCTGAGAGATGGTCAACAAATGCTGATGATCTATAACCACAACTCCTCAAACAATATGAAAAGGAATCTGCTCTGGAATACCCTTGATCTGTTAGCAAAAAAAAAAAAAAAATCTATTTTCTGGGATGAAATAGTAGGCATTCTTCAAAACATGGATACAAAATCATTGAAAAGTGAAAAAAAAAGTTCTCTGCTACTTTGTGCGATGGGACTGTATGTGTGTCCCAAAATCTGATAATACTTCCTATGACTACTGAGCAATGGTACCTCTTTTTTGTCTCTGTTAAAATGAATACATTGTGTGCAGGAGAAGGGTTCCTATGGCTAACAGAGTTGTCACTGTATGCATCCCCAGCTTCCTGCTACTGCAAGCAACACAGTTCAGCACCACTCTTGCCTTTGCAGATGAGTTTTCAGGTATATCACACTGCAGTTGTAGGAAGGAGTGGACTGAGTCTCTCTCCCATGCATCCTTCCTACTCAAGAGGTGACTTTCCTGGCTGTGCCCTGATAATACAAAGTTCATGAGGAAGTTGTCAACAGTAGTAATGGTAGAGCTTGCTTGCTCTGAATTGAAAGTTCCTTTTTAAAACAGCCTGGTTTTGCTGGGTTTTTTTACCTTTTTTGTCTTCCTTGTGAAAAAAAAAGGCTCTAATGTCACTGCTAAATATGATAAGCAAATGTCAGCTTCTGTCACACATGATTTACTCATAACTGCATGGGATTTAGAGACTTTCTGAGCAAGAATTAGCACACACAATTTATTAAGGTCCCACAGCTTTGCAGAGAGAGGTCCCAGAGAAAAGAGGTCTTTACTGGATGCTTCCAAAAAACTCTGTCTCCACCTTCTAAAGTCTGTTTAATTTTTTTACATGCATAACAGCTCCGTAAACTTCAATGGGTGTAAATTCCACTGGATTTTCATTAGAACTCACCTTGAGCTCCACTATAGGAAGAAACTTCTCGTGCAGACCACATCTGGCATAAAGAGGAAAGCGAAGTACAGAGGCACATTTCCAGAAATTTCAACATCCTTGCTTCCCTTCTTTTACCCATGTAGCTGACTATGACACACCTGTGTGTGTCCTTGCCCTGGAGCAGTAACCGTCCTGAGGAGCTACAGGGATGCACGTCTGCCAAGAGCTAGTTCAGACTCATCTGCAGAATGACTGAGCACGGCCTCTCAGACATTGTGACAGCAGAAAGCCCAAGTGTGGAGGTGAGCTAGAAGGTTGTATGCAGACTGGAAGAGGAGATGACTGTTATAAAACAGCCACCAAGGGGTTAACAGCATAGGCCAGGATTGTTTTGGGATAATGCCATGCATAAACCTCCTTTCCTTCCTGTTCATTCGACAGGAGTCACCCTCCCTTGCACACTATTAGGATGTAACTGAAATAAAAATAGCCTGTTCCCTGAAATTCACTGGACAGGCTTCAGCTAGGCATAGTTTTTGGGGAGTTTTTTTGTGCAGGACAAAGGGGATGGGAGAGAATGGGAGGAGAAGGATTTTTCTGAGAAATCGCTTCACAAGACTTGCCATCTCAGGCAAAGGCTGTCTGGACTAAAGTCAGGGTGCTCCATGCTCACAGCCTGAATGTTTCACCAGTCCCTACAAGAGTCTCAGTTTCTCTTACTTGCAAATCACTCCCTAACAGCAGTCTAGAATAGTGGGACACTGTGATAATCCTGTTTTCATCAGTGAAAGAGAAACACCACCACTACACTTAAAGCTATGATCTTAATAAAATCACAGAACAACAGAGCACAGTAACATTATTTAGGATTTTTCTCACCTTCAGCCATCTAAAAACCAGAAAATGAGTCTACAACTGCTGTTTAAGGTTTCTCTACATTCAGAGACAACCACTTTCAGGAAGCAACTGATCCCACTTGTTTTGAATGCTCCTTTTAGGATGATTTTAATTTTTCTCTAAGACTAGATTAATGTGCTCCCTGGTAACAGGCAGTATCCATTTGTAGGTCCCACCCAACTGAAAATTGCTATTTGAGGCCTTCCTAAGAACTAGACATATATATAATATATATATAATGCTGGTGCCAATTCTTTCTACTCATGAAAGTATACCTGAAATGCTGTGAAGCCTGAATCTCACCAGAAGTTGGTAAGACCTGTTAACAAGTCTTAGGGTTCTATGTTACTTTTGCAAATATTACAGCAGTTGCAGACTGACTCTGGAAGTCTCTGTCGAGTCCTTATAGCTGTAATTCCTTGTAATTTGAGATACTTGAAAAAACTCACCGATTACCACAACAATAGTTTAAAGAGCAATTTGGTCACAGCCTGTCAGTAGCCATACCTGGGGCACATTTCCAATGTTATTCTCTTCTTTCAAACAAACAAGTTAAAAAGACATGATGTAATTCAATGGCTGAAAGTTGAAAATTAACAAAATCAAGCCTACAATAATGATGTATAGTTTTTAAA
This sequence comes from Poliocrania exsul, assembly GCA_035041345.1. Classification (NCBI taxonomy): domain Eukaryota; kingdom Metazoa; phylum Chordata; class Aves; order Passeriformes; family Thamnophilidae; genus Poliocrania; species Poliocrania exsul. The sequence goes on from JAWWLZ010000094.1 coordinate 25,531,997, forward strand.
ATGAGGATGATTGGGTACTAAGATGGATTGTCTGCCAATGAAAGGTATTTGATAAATAAAACTGATTTTTCTAAAGGCATACTGAGCCTCCACTGTGCAGTTAATAGAGAAATTACAAAATAAGTTTGATAGTTCATAGAGAAATTCCAAAATAAGTTTGATAGTTCACACTGTTAGAAGGAGATGGCAGTAGTTATGCACTTTTGTCCCCAAATGTCTCTTTGCCTCATTCTTTAAGGCTTTCTTCAGGATTTCTTCATACATCTCAAAAGATGGAAGGGAAGAGAAAGGAACATGGGGGAAAGTACTATAGAATATTTGATACAGTGATAGGTAACCTAGGAATGAGTAATTCTCAAATCTTTTTGCAGCAGAAAACAACAGGGCATTTGCTGCAAACCACAGTAAAAGGTGCTCTAGCTGTTTTATGTGACACTGTTTGATATTTGCAATCATTATGACACTGCAATATCTAATTTTTTCCCTAGTAGTAAATTCTGTAGTGAATAAAAGAACAAATAATCCTCCCCCACCCAAAAAAAAAATCTTAGTTGGCATCTTAAGAGCTGTGGCAGACAACAGCAAAACAGAAGAAAGAAACCTCTCTAGACTTCTAACCACAGAGGAGATACAAAAATTTACTTTTTACCATTTTTCTCTGAACTTTTGTGTTTTTCTTTTAGCAAAGAAATTCAGAACTACATCCAGACTGTCCAAAAGAGGAGCAAGCCAGGTGCATGGTTCCCACCACTACACTTCCTACTGGAGTGGGGCTCTGGTGCTGCAGGCATAAACAAGACCACACAGGACAGCAGTAAGAAAAAGACATACCTGCCCCAATTCAATAAAAGCAGAGCTGGTAAAGGTTCATGAGACAACACATGCTTCTTTAAATTAGAAAACCTCCAAGTGGCAACTGAGGTTACAGTCAAGGAAAACAGGTGGAGGTTTATTAGTGGACACTTTGCGGTGCTTTCAAAATTCCCTGATAAAGGGAGAGGCTTAGTTATAACGAGTCTGCTGGAAGGAACAGCACATATTTCCTCCATCCAAGTGATTGGAGGATCAGACTCGTATGATCTCTTGTGTGCTGACTCACCAGAGGGCAGCAGCTTTCCAGATGTGATGTCAGCCCATAAAAATGCAAGACGTACCTCTTACGGTCTCCATTCAAGTTCGACCACCCCTCTTTGTACTGTACGCTGATGTCGACAATTTCATCTGGCATGCTTGACTGGCAAGCTAAACATCGTATTGTTTTGGGATAAAGGCAAGTCAGATCAGGTATCTGATGCATGGTTAACCCATCGTTCAATCTCTCAGTGTGTTTGTAGTTTGAAAACAGTATCATGCAATTAATTTGCAATGAATAACACATCAAGGATGATCTGATTCCTAATACAGACAGACTTTTCTGTCATTCCTTGTCAAACTACACAGATTCTTTTAAAAGAATCCTTACTTTAGCAGTTAGATACACTGCAAGCAGGACATCACTTCTTCCTCCCAGTTTTCTACATTTAACTACAGAATGGAGAAAATTGCATTTATCCTTTGTTAAGAAAGGCAAAAACTTTGTCTTTCAGGAGTACCCCCTGGCAGAGAGAAAGTCTGACATCTGTGTGTCTGCAGTGATGAGTGTGGCTGTAGCTACTCTTTGTTACTAACTTCACTCCCTTTCCTATCCCCTCATTTCCTCTGTCAAAATCATGGTCCTGTTTCCCTCCTAGAGGATAGGTTAGGAGAGTTTCTGGGAAGCACTGTGTTACATATGCCATCTGGGACCACAAAGCACAAAAAGCAGGAAACCTTCGTAGCATCTACATTACTGTTCTTGCTGCCTGATTTCTGGGTAGTCTGGTGTAAAACCAATGGCTCAGAATTTCCAGCACAGTCTTGATGGTGTCACTCCTTACTAAATTGGAGATAAACTAACTGCAGACATGGGATAGTCTGTTTCCATTTCAGCTGTATAGGAATAGTGCTACAGCAGGGTCTGCAATTTTCCACCAGTGATGCCAATGCAAAGAAAATGCCTTTCAGCATCCATCTCAGAGGGAGTTCATTGAGGGTGCGCATAGGACATACATCCCAAGTGTCCACCAAGACTCTGCACAGGTATGAGAAAATAAAAATGCCATTACAGTTGTTTTAAACACCTCTGCCTAATCCAATGCTCCTGGGAAGGTGAGAGGAATTGGAACAAATATTATGGGAATGCAAACTCTAATCAAAAAATCTCTATCAAGGGACTATAAGAATTTGAAAAGTACCAGGAAAGCGTGCCATACATGCGCAGGACTGCACTCTGGAGCAAAATTTGTTCTTATTGGTATGTCCAAAGAATAAACCCCTCTCCACATATCCTTTGCAGTTGAGATCAAACTTCTCAAAGATCCCTAAGTGTTTGTTTTCATGTGGAAGCACTGAGAGCAGTCATTGTGATTTCTGGGTAACAGAGGGAACTGCCACCTTCCACCAACAGCTACCACTTTAGAGATTAATTACTTGGTGCTTAAACATGTATTTTAGGTGCTACTTCATCAGGAGCAGCAGTCCCAGGCAAGACCATAAGTAGACACTTTACACATACACACTGTCAAGAGAAGACAGGCCCTGCCCTAAATCATTCACTTTCTAAATAGACTGGAGGAAGGACAAGAAAGAGGGGACAGACAGAGGTGAAAGTGCTTAGCCAAGGTTCTATTGCATCAGATACACAGGAGGTCACAGCATCCTCTAGTCCCTCTTGTACCTCTGACATAATTTTTATGGTTGGTGCTCATCAGTTTTCCTTTCCTCACAGACTGAGCTCTCTGAGCTGTGGATATTAGCTCTGGAGCAACTAGAGATATTAAAGATGACAAACAGAGTGAGAAACACTGGAGGTGATGGGATGCAGATCTGCCAGCATGTCAGGTACCACCAGAGGGAAACTGAATGACTTGTTTTTCTGTGAAGGAAAAGACCTTTACTAGTGACTCAGTGGAGATCAGGATTGCTTGTGTCTCAACCCTCTGGCAGTAGGACCACCTGTGGGCACACAGCCACAGTGCCCACACAACACAGGAGTTGCACAGATGCCCACCCAGGGTTGGGTGTTCCTGCAGGCCACAAAGGATCCTCTCCAGCTTTTAGAAAATGGGCTGTGGCTAGCAAGTAGGGAAGAACCCAACAAAACACAGCCAAAATTGTCTACATTAAGAAAATGCCTTTTCTCCAGTGTACCAATGGTTTTAGGGGTACATTAGGGCAGGAGAGGACTCTTCCTTAAGCATAAGCCCCCTTCATCTAGTTTGTCGGTGGAAATTCAGCCTTCAGGAGCAAGGACTAGAATCCTACCTTTCTTATAGAAGGACTGATATCCAGTAAACCCTGCGTATGCCTTGTACAATTCATCAGAGCAGATACGCTTTTCTTCACTTGCTGTACCAAATCACCTGTTGGGTTTTTTTCTCTTCAACTGAAATCTTGTTCAAATATCTTTCTAAAATATCTAAATTAAATTGGTAAAATCATTTTCTTTCTCCCTTGTTTTCTAAGCTTGTATACAAGAAGGGGTTTTTAAAATATTGGGATGTGGGGATAAATCAGGATAGCAAAGACTATTGCTTTGGATTTTTGAGAAAAGCACACATACATCAGATTCCATGGAAAGATGTTTTTGCCTAAAGTGTTGATTTTTTTCTCGAGATTCTTGACAAGGAGTAATAATGATGCTATCAAACAATCTTTTAAATTCCTCTAAGCTGTGGAGCTATTCTGATAGATTTAACCAAATTTGTTCTCCCAGCAGTCCCTGTCAAGCACTGCGATATTCCTCACCATCACAAAGGGTGGCACAGAAGACTTAAAAAATTTCGATTTAACAATACCAGAGGGAAGGAAACAGGAAAGAGGCATACGAGTTATTTGTATGAACTCCAGCCCTGCAAATGAATTCTTAGTGCGGGAGGAAGAGACTCTTGCAGAGCTTACTGCAAACAAAGGGCACTCTGCAACATCAGCAGGGCCATAGCAGAGGAGGGATCAGATAAATTGTAGAACTTGAGTGCAAAGAAGAGCTGTTGCAAGCTTCTAGCATCCATTTTGAGGGTAGAATGTTGCATTCCCCAAATCCTATTTTGGAATGTGCTCCTTCTCTGTGATAGGGTAAGAGAACTGAAGGTTTTCACAAAAGGGCATCAAACAGCCCCAGTCCTCCACAGGTTCACCCCAATGATGATTTCATTGCTTTGTGCTGCAGCTGCTGGGTGACTGTGACTTCAGAGGAAGGCACTGCCTGCTAAGCATGTCTGGCCTTCTAAGAAATAGGAAGAATATTGAAACTACCACCACTCTGAAACTACAGTTCCTTTAATGTATTATAATTTTCTCACCAATGACTAAAATTGAGTAATTGCAAGCCTGCAGCTGTATTTTTATTACTGGCTCAAAACCACAGTCCCTGGAGCCACCGGAAGTTCAGACTCAGCGGTGTCGTCCCAGTTTTCCTTTTAGCTGATGCTTCTTCTCCCAGGACACCTTCAGGACCCTCATCCTTGCTCACCCTCCCCTCCCCACTGCAGCAGCACCCCAGCTCCCTGCTAGCTGGGGACAGCCTTGTGCTCCACAGTGGCTTTGTTGCCACTTCCACCATTCTCATCTCAGCCTAGTCATAGCATTGCTCCTTCTGCTTTCCAGTTTGCTGCAGTATGACTGATAAGGCATGTAAGCAGCTATGGAAACCATCAAAGGGGATTTGCTTTGCGAAGTTTTTGCTAACATTTGCATGGCAGCTCTTCCTTAAAACTTGTAAAGAAATGTCCTTTGTAGTGTAGCTTAAAAAGTCTACACAACAAGGTTTTTCACACCTTGTTGTGAAAAACTAAATATTTAACACCCAAAAAAATCTAAGCTTCAAGGACCCCTTTCACAGAAGTTATCATGTTAGGTGCAAATGAATAATACTGATTTTTAGAGACTTGACAGCTTCTTAAAGGACAAAATACAATTCGGATCACGTAGTGTGAGAGTAGCTGGCAGCTACTGGTAGCAAACAAAATATAGTGGCAAATGTTTCCTTTTTAATAGATAAGCAAGAGTCTTGTGTCTTCCTGGAACTTGACTGGAATTCAGATTTTGTTTGACTTTTTCTCTACTACAACACACATTTGAACTTATAATACTTTTGAAACCTTGAGCAAATAAAATACTGCAAGTTAAACATTACATGAGTCAAATGTACCAACTACCATGACTTCAAAACAACTTCTTAAACAAACTTGAATCTGTAAGGAAGTATTTTAATGAGGAATGTGTTTACCACAGTTCACTTTCCTAATAATTCACCTGCCACCTCTGTGAAGATTTCTGAAGATAACACCACTCCTATCCATTACTGCAGCTTCTTTTGTTAGTGGGTGATTCAGTTTTTTCCCCATGGGAGAAGCCCAGAGCATTTGACATCTGTTCATTATTTACCCAGTGCAATGCACTTGGCAGGCACAGCCAGTTCTGCTCACCTCTTTATGAAAGTAAACCAAGGCACACTGAGGCAGAGCCTCACTGCCAATGATAGTGGCTTACATGGCGTCATGAAAATTTACACCAGGTAATGATATATCCAGTACTGTTAGAGTGGTTGCCAAGACCATGAAATAAGTTAGAGACAGAGTTCATAGCTGAGGGAGACATTGTAGCTCGAGTCACCTCTCTGCTGACAGCACAACACCAGCAGATCAGACCACTGACAGCCATGAAAGGACCCACTGGTCCACATTTTTATATATATATATACACACACACACACACATACACACACACACACACACATGTGCACACACACACACACACACACACACATGAGACACATTTAATAAAAATATCTCAGAAATTCAAATACAAAAATGCAATATTTATTTCCAAACTTATAATCACTCTTACCCTCTAAACTGCGTTTCCTGTCAGTAAACGTGAAACAATGGCATTTAAATTTAAGGATTTCAACTTTAAATTCTTTTAATATCTAGATGATTGATTTTTGAACTCATTAATAAAAAAGTCGGCACTATAAGTTGCTGCATTGGAGTAAGTTTTTCACCCAAAATAGTGTGAGAACACCTGCAGATAACAGCTGAGGACAAGCATCCTGAAAATGGCACTTTTGCCTGCTTTTATAGCTTGTAGATGAGGAGCAGCTACTTTTTTAAAGATTAGCATATCCTACAATATGCTGTCTTTAATCTCTATAGTTTTCTCAGTGCCACACTAAGGCAGTTCAACAAACATCCTTGTTAAAAAGATGTGTCCTGCTTAAGTTAAAATTTAGTCTAAGCACACCTTTAGAAACAACAGTATTGATGACACAAATAGGCTGAAATAATACCTAAACTCTTTATTAAAAAGACTATTTGGATTGTTTTGTTTCACACAGATTGGTGTTACCATATGTGCTGGCTTAAAGGTAAACGAGTGGGAGACATGAACTCGACTCAAGAAAGACTGTAAGTCAGAGTTGCAATTTACTAAAAAGAGCACAATAAATACAATGATACAGAGAAAAAAAAATAGGTTTAACCCACAAAACCTAGATGTATAGCCTGGCACCTTGGGGTATGAACAGAATAGGGTTCTTTAACCCCTGTGCTGAGTGCCACGTGGTCCTCCTGAGTACAAAGTAAAAGGAAAGGCAAAGCCTGTTGGTGCAGATGACAGTTGCAGTCTGGTCAAGAGTGGCAGTTGCAGTCCTGTTGAGGTTCTAGTCCTCCTCCGGATCTGACAAGTGGTACCAGAAGTCTCCAAATTCCCAAGATTATATACCCTCAGGTTCAGATGGGAATGCCCAGTAACTCTCCCAGGGCAGGGAGTTTCACAGTGAGTGATTTACTCTGTGAGTCTTGGGATATTTGGGGAATCTTTGATGGCCCATTAGCAGACAGGACCCCTCAGGCTGAGTGTGAAGGTGCCAATGCCTCCCTAGAGTGGAGTTATGATGGCTGGGTCATAGGCATTAAAACAGAAACACTTCCTTATCTCACAGGGTTACCTAACACTTAGTTTGTAGCCTGAGCTGTCAAGTGTGCCCTGGGCAGCTGCTGTAAATGATCCATTATTAACAGTTCATCAGAAATAACATAGAGAGTGTAGAAAACACAGCTTTGGTTACACCCACACAGTGATAAACTGCTCCTGTCTGCTGTAACTAGGAAGGCATATCTTCTCAACCCTTCTATGTTTCGTAGTATATTTTTCTATTTTCAACATTGTTCTTCATACTTTGTCCTTAGAGCTATATTTTAAGGTAGTGTAACATTAATTCTCCAGTGATTAATCAATTTTCTAACCCAAAATTGTGTTTTAATTTCCATATCAAATACGGTGCAATTATCTTTACTTCAGTAATTTTCTCAGAGCTTTAACAAAGAAAAGAAACTTCATTTATTTAAAGCTTTTTTAAGTGTTCACAATTGTAGTGTGTAAGTGCCAAAAGGAAGTGACAAATAATAATTGTCAGGATGTTTTTTTTAGTTACAGAATCCTGCACCAGTTCTAAGAACTGATGGACTTCTACGAATAGAACTGTGTTAAGGGAACAGTATGTGCACCCAGGAATAGATACTTTAGTGTTCTTTAGTATGGCTAGCTCCAGAAATTTGAGATTTAATTGCCCTTTTCTTGAGTAAACTGGTGTTTTTATTAGCATTGATTCAGACCTCACAAGCTTGAGACTATGCGGTCAACTAAAACCATTAAAACATACTGTATTTATTTTAACAGACAAACAAATGCAAACTCCACCCTGGCCATGGAGCCAAGAGACAGTGGGTGTAAGTCAGTGCATTTGCTTTCCTTCTGAAAAAGAGATTTCTGAGTATAGTGTGAACTTCGTATTTATCTCAGAATACCCATAGCACTTTTTATGGTGCACTGAAACATAAATTGTGCAACATGTAAAGCTCCAGAGTTCATTGTGTTTTGTTTTTCACTCCCCCATTTAAAAATTTTGTGGAGTACACCATTAAAAGTGTAAATTTATTATAAGAAAAAGGTGAGCCCCCAGCACAGGCAGGTCCTGTGGATGATAAGAGGACAGATAGTTTCACTTCTGTGAATCCTTTCTTGCAAAGGTTTGCCTGAAATACATATCAGTACAGGGAAGTTAACTGGCTTTATCTCAGCAACCCAAATTAATACGGTATAGAACAACTATGGGTTTATGGTTATTAATTTTTTAAAAATTAAAGACTCCAGTAATGATAAGAGTAATCTCTTCCCCAGTATTAAAAGAACCTAGACTATACTGCATACATCCCTTCTTTGGGACCCTCAGTGCCAACAGAGCTATTCTTCCTAAAGACTTTTCATCTTTAACTTAAGGCATTAAAAAGGGACATCTGTAATGTTTGCACTCTAACAGAAATCAGATGGTGCAAAAATGAAAGAGCCTAAATCCTCAAAATCAAACTTTGGCCCCAAAAGGCTTCTGTTAGGTCTACTTTCCTTCAGCTGTGCCCTTCTGTCTGGATTTTTCCTTGGCTAGACAAAGGTCTCCATGGCACTGTTGATACATAGTGTGCATGGCTTCTCTTTCCCAAAGTCAGATGTTGGTGGAACTGGGGCAGATGAAAGGAGAGTGCTTCCTCCCTGTATGTGAAGACCATGTTCCAGGGGAGCATGCACTTTAACTATTGTATTTTCTGATTTCTTTCACATAAGAGCATGGCAGTTCCTCAGATTTTATTTTGGACAGTGGTAGGCTCTGAATTGATTTCCATCCACTGGTCTCAGGTCTCTGCAGTGACAAAAATAAGCCCTAACAGACCTATTTTTACCACAGCCATAGTCATTACTTTGTGGTTACAACACAAGAAACAAGAAGCCCTGTACTGGTTCTGATGTAGTGACCTTGAACTCAGGAGCCAGACACAAACTGTAGGCCAAAATATTTCCTTCTGAAAGAGAGTTCCATAAAACTAATATGTTTTGTCAAAAAATCAAATTGTGGTGGTATTTTGATGGGAAATTTATTCTAGGAAAAAAAATCCTTGGGGTTCAAGCACTATTTAAAAGTGGAGGGGTTTTTAACTAAAATCAAAAACTTCAGTTTCTGTCACAGAACTTTGAAACCAAAGCCCTCTGATCTCTCTGTCCTTGAAAAATCTGTCTTGTTTTGATTTTTTCCTGTGTTTCTCCAACTATGACTGAGAGCTGAAATGCAGAAAGGTGGAAGCTGCCTTTTTGAAGACGTTACAGAGGACTGGCCATGGGCCCACCAACCCAAGCATTATCTGATCAACCTCGCCCAACACCTGTCAGCTCCACGCAATAACAGTCCTAGATTTCTTTCAGGTGACCCATCAGCACTTTCCCCTCATGTCTGTCCTCCACTGCCTCATTCTCCCAACCACAGAAAATCCAGCAGCATCTTATGCCCCTCACTTCTCTTCCCCTCCTTCGTTCTCAGGTGTATTTTTTTAATTGATTTCCATTCACAGTCACATTTCACTTTGGTCCTCTGCAGAGGTACAAAGAAGCCAACAGAGAGCTTCTTTGAGGGTTTTCATAAAAAATCTTTTGAATGCTCACTTGCAATGGAAATAAACCCAAAAGCTGAAGTCCCTGAGTGCAGTGTAATAATGCTCCTGTTTTGTTTCTGCTTTTGTTGCAGCAAGTAATCTTCAAAATCTTGCAATATACATGGCCTCAGATTATAACTGACAAACAGGACAAATTACTCTTGGTTTCCTGACATAATGTATTATCTTAGAGGCCAGGTACAGCTGATATATGTTGTACATATATACATTTGTCCAGAGAAAACCTGACCCCCATCAGAATAAAAATTACGTTATCAACACTGCCAGGTTTGAAATACTTATGTATTTTAGCTCCTTGTTCTCAGCTGTTATGGTTCAAGGCACTGCAAAGTGTCTTGGAATACAGCCAGCATTTCACATGCCTCCTCTGATAAATGCAAAACAAGCTGAACCAGTGTTTGCTTTTAAAAAATGTCAAATAATAGAGGGTCTCCTTGGCAAGATTAAAACCCAAAGCCAAGGGCAGAGACCATATTAATATCTTGGAGTGGAGGAGGGAGAATTTTTGTGTGAAAAAAAGAAATAAATTTCCAGTCACAGGGAGAAAAGTAGAGAAAGAAAAGAAACCAAAGCATTTAAAATGAGTAAAGTATCATAAACATAAAAATGAGAGAGAACATTACATTGCTTCCCCATGAATATATACTTTTATTATTGCTTCTAAAATAATCTCAAAGCAATAATTTTTTTTCTAGAAAAGGGGATGAGAATAAATTAAAATTCCACAATTCTTTGACAGATGTAATTTTCATGGTTCCCTGCATTGACAGGAGTAAACACATTCAGATTTCAATGACATGACATGTTTTAAAAACTTAGAGCTTTTTAAAGTTTTCATTTCAAAATCTTCTTCAAAACAGAGGATATTAACTTATTCCCAGGAGCATCAACTTAAGGCAAGCAGCTAACACACAACTAAACAAGCAGTTTTGTAAACCCACTCCATAGAAGCTGGCAAGACTCATGTGGAAGTTGCAGTCTGAGACTCAGAGCATCTGAGTACCATTACCAACTGAGTCTCAGGTCTCCTCTGTGTCACTGGACAAGTCCTTTACCTCCCTATATATCAGTACTGGAAATGCAAAAGGTATAAAAAAGCTCAGTGCTATGCCTTGGTACTCATATTGTTTATACACATATGCATGACCATTTTTACTGCAAATAGAAGCATTTTCCCCACACTCACCTGCAAAAACTGCAGGAATTCAATAAAACCTCCTTTGCTGCTTTAGTATTGAACACATATCCTTCAATACTAAATTTTAAATAAATAAATTTGCATTGCAATATACCTTGAAAATCATAAGCTCAGTGCAAATAATAATAAAGAGAAGAAAGTCCCTCTTCACAAGTAAAAGGCAATTCCTTGATGCTTCAGTTCATTTAAAATACTGCAAGTTAAATCTCTTGCCTTGCCAGGAATCCCAGCTTTTCACTAGGCTGTCCCTGGGCTCCCCTTTGGGAGCCTATCCCTTTCAAAAAACTCAGGTTTGACTTAAAAAATCAATTCTGCGAAGCCTGAAGCTTCTTTTTGCCTAGTATGACTCATGAGATTATTGTGCATGTGTATGTGTATATTTTTTACACAATGTCCACTTAACCATGGATGTTAAGTGATTCAGCCACAAAGTCCTTGGGCACTAATAGAGACTTCTGGTAACTTACATTTCCATCCACCAGATCTAACAAAAAAGAGCAGTGCCTCACGCCAAGGAGAGACAGGTAACAGAGAAGTCCACTTCAGAAGGAGGAGAAAATTCTCCAACAAATGTGACATGGATGCATTCCTTTTAACTGAAGAAGAAGATCTGCCTTTAAGCCGTACACTTGCTAGTTCACAGAAACCCCTCAAAGAATCAATTTTACACAGTGAAGGTCTTAGTCTCTTTGGCTAATGCACTGTTTTCCTTCCCATTCCTTGAAGGGAGAGGTACCTCTCATAGCAAGCTGTGAGAGATGCTGTCCCTGGTTACCAGCTGGAAAAGAGCTGTCTGTTCTTATAATCCTGGATATGTTACATGCATCTAGGCTGTGGCCATGGGCAGGCAAATATCTTCTAGTTTTTCATGCTACCAACTAGAAATAGCAACTCCAACCTGTAAGTTCTCCAAGGCTCATCTCAGTCACTCATCTCCACAACTTATGCCAGATTGCAGCCCCTTCACATAGTGATCCTCTACATTGTGACTAAGGAGCTGTGCAGCATTGCAGACAAACTTTCTGTTTCATACCTCCATCTTTTTGCTCTAAGGAACATTGCTAGTCTGTGAGTGCCCCATTCTGTGATTATTTTGAAAACTGTTTTCTTTAGGCTGAAAAATACCAAAGGTTTCTGAGAAAATGTAACAGCTTTTGCATACATATGTTCTATTACTTGATGTTTGGAATCCTATTTTATTTCCTTTGTGTTCAAACTTACTTCTAGTAAACACTTTGTTTTTCAGATGTAACCAGTATGAAGAATTTAGGCCAGGCAGATGGAAATACCTTCACAAAATTACTAAGAAATGCCATGTAGTAGTAATACTGTGAGTGAGTTCCAGGAATTACTGAAAGTCACTTGCTATTTATTGCTTAGTAATACAGTGCTTGAGGTTTCCTGTCACAAGTTCAGTTGTGCCAAACCTTAAAAAACTACATTATGGTTTCACATGTTTTGTAAAATCTACTTCTATCAGATCAGTTTACAAAAAACAATTGCCTCGGTATTTAAGTGCACATAAAGAACACTGGAGAACATTTCTTTATTCACTTTGGGACCAAACTTTTGCAAAACCTAACTATGAGACGAAGAGCAAAAAGAATGACACAGAGTTAAGGTGTAATAGGCATCATTCTCTCCTGATATCAGACAAATAATTCTATCACCATTACCAAATAATTCATCCAATGCATTTTATGTTAATTTCAACTTGCAGCTGCTAATTCATTGGATAGACAGTCCCTCAACACCATAAGGAGAAGGCCTTCTCCACATGGTCCTTTAATCCTGGGGAAAGGTACATCATCCATACACTGCATTATTACAGTCAGGTTAACAAAAAATGAACTCCAAACTCTGAATTTCATTTTGTCAGAGTAGATGCACAGCAAACAGAATTAAAAGAACAGACTGTGTTTAAGTAGTATCCTCATGAGATTTTTAATGCAGTCTACTTGCAGACCCAAATTCTGTGACACGGGCTGTCTTAGTAGATTCCTCTAACATTTTAAGAAACAGCTTTCAGTATGTTCAGTGTAAATAGGAAAATAATTGTTATTGTTATACACTCTGTCCATCTCTGCTTCTGTATCTTAAGCCACACATTCATGAGTTTTCCAAGCTTGGAAGAAATAGTAATATTTGCCAAAAGAAGTAGTATTTGTCAAGAGAGTAAATGCTGTTTATACCCTTATCCAGGGAACTATCTGCAAAACCTGTTTAGTGAAAATTGAGAGATCAAGGTGACTGTAAAGATGCTGATGCGATGCTTTTCTGAGAGCCAAAATAGCTGACCAAACTGAGTAAACAAGGTAGCAACCTTTACACATTTACAGCAAAAGAGTGAGCAGAATACATATTGTTCTGGCTCTGTTTTAACTCTCCCAGAGGAACACACCTTACACAGTCAAATGTACCTCCCTGTTCCATGTGCTGCCACTCTTAGACTTGTCTGGTTACAGGAATAACCCAATGTCTCAAGCCTAGACACAGCCGGGAAATTACTTCTGCTAGTTTCTGCATGTTTTCACAGAGGGAGACCAGTTAGATCATGCACTCTTCCTTGGAGACCATCCCTATTTTAAAGGATTCATTTTTTTACCCCATTAAAACCCTTATCCGTATACTAGGACAGCACTCAGATGTGATTTCTCACCTCTATACATGGGTAATGTCAACAGTGACATGAAATGGTACGGCCAAGAGCATTGAGATAGCACTCTACAGCCTTTCAAGGACATGCTCTGACTCAGGTCTGCCAGGAAGAAGGCAAGCACACTAATACTCTCTCAACAAAGGCAGAAGAAAGAAGATTAAGCTGTGAGAAGCAATGCAAAGAAGGGACTAGAATCATGAATACTTTAATTCTACTACTCTCAGGCAAACTTGGATGTATGGGGGAATTCCAAAAAGGCAGATAGCAGCCCATAGCTCAGACAGTTTGATTTATAGGTTCAGGAGATAAGACAAACCAAAGACACAGGCAGGTGGGAGTTTTAAGGGCTTTTCAAAACTGACAGAGAAGTAGGTCTGATTAGCGTGCTTGTAAAAATGGTGTACATGATAAACAGAGACAATAGTCTCTCTGCCCTTACCTATATAGGCTCCCACCATGGATTCCAGCCTCTGTGTCTCGTGTCCTCCCTTCCAAAGCATAATTCCTGTCCTTCTGCCCAAACAGTGACTCCAAATTATGTCTGTGATTACAGAGCTCCTCAAATAAGGCCTTTCAAAACAGTAACTTCTCCCGGGACTGACCTTCTTCCTGGGAGACTGAGCACACACAACCTTTGTATGGCAAACATATCACCAGGACTAGCAGCCTAATGGATGGTGAAGTAGTTCAGGTGACAAGCAATGACATTCTTTTTACAGTTGTCTACCAAGAGCACTGTGGACATTTTACTGTCTTGAGTTTGGAAAGAGCATCTACATAATCAACTTTATGAAGAAGGAGAAATGGTGCTGCACATTTCTCCTGCTTTGATGGTGTTATGTGTGGGGCACAAGTCAGAGAGAGAAAGGAAGAGCTGCATTGTAAAACAAAATGTCTCTTGGCTACTGTGATTACAGTGAGTGGGCATCACTTCACTGAGACATGGATGATTAAAATATGCTATCAATTCTCCAACATTTTCTAGAGCACATCACTTTAAATCTATGCACTTCTGCAACATTCTTTTACAGGTTTTGCTATGCAAATGACAAATACATACGCCTGCTATGCAGTTTTAAATGTATTTTTTAGCTGGCAATAAATCTAATTTTGCAAAGATCATGAAAACTTCTTAACTTCCGGAAATGAAACAAAACTGCAAACTGATTCAGTAGTAAACATACTCAGAAAGTAAAAAAATCAGAAATGTTTTATCTGTTGTTCACATGGAATAAAAACAAATAAAAAGACTAGTTTATTCTCAGAGGAATCCTCTCATCAGACAACACAGGCCAACACTGAATGTCTACAATATCCATGAGATCTTACTTTTGTTGATACTGAACTCTGCATCTTTACTCAAGTCATTTAGGGAAGCATATTTTAGGGAAAACACTAGCAGGTGCATATCCTCCTTTCTGGTACTTCATTGTAAGCAAAGCTTTACATCTTGACATTTCCAAAACAGGGCACACAAAATTCAGTTTAACCAATATGAACCTAGGCTTCTGTACAGTCCAAAAAGACTCAGGTGTAGCATGTGCATAGAGAGGGAGAAAGTTAACTCTTTTGTGGCAGACACATTTAATTTCATTGTATTCAGGAACATTTCAAGAATTCCCTCCCACTGCTTTATGACAGATATTATTGTGGCATTGTAGAAGGGATGAAGTTATATCTTTATAGCCAAGCCAGTTCCTTAGGAGGCATGCAAACTGTGAGTGTTTACACCAGATAACAAAACACAGCCTAAATAAAAATGTTAGTCAGTGTTTATTACTGAAATATTAATTTCATAGCAGCAATAAGAGAGGAGAAAAATAGAGATGCCAACCAATTTTCTAGGTTTTTACCCTTTTCCGGGAGAATCAAAGTGTGTCACAGTATCAGAAGCAGAAATAAGAGCACAGGTCCTGTTTGGGATGTTCGTAGTATTTTCCACATCTTGGACAGAGCAGAGAACATTCAGAAGGCAATACTTAGGGAAGACAAATATCTGTTTCAAAATTCAGTCAAAATTAGTTCAAGGAAGGAAAATAGATGAACTATGGTCTTACAATTCTGGTCAGAATTTGGACAGAGAAGGAAAAGAGGCCAATAAACTATCACCTAAACCTGCCTACTTGCCTAACTCTAGGAAAAATATGTGACTGTGAACTTTGAATAGAGGCACTTTTCCAGCTGGCTGGCATCTTTTAGGGTCTTCTACCTCATTTAACCTCCACCTATCCAGATATTTCCTAGGGATGCCTTACCAGCTTGCTGGTTTTGTGAATTGCCTCTGCCTGGCACATGGCTCTGTGAAGATTTCATTGGGGTTTATGTGGCTCTAAGATCCAATAACAACTCAGCACTACTCTGGTATAACTGGTCTAGCAATGACTGGTGATGACTAGGCTTTCTACTCTGAAACAATTATATTTTCTTCTGTAAACATGGGAAGAATTTTATCTGAAAGGATGTAGTCTTCCCAGACTCAGCTGCCCATTCTCTGATAGGATTTCGAGCTCACCACAGCTTTGAGATGAACTCACTGGGGCATTTTTCTTACAATGAGCTCACCACAAGATCACCCTTTAAGACTTCTTGTATATATTCTGTCCCCTTCAGCATCTCTGCAGCAAGGTGCCTGCTCTTTCCTCCAGGTCTAGACGAGTGTCAGGGAATCTCTCAGTGTCTGGGATCATATTTCCTTGAGCACATTCAGTTGCTTTTGAAGGGAGGAATACTCTTCTCTCCCTTCTAGAAGTCTCCACCCAACATAGTTCTTATTAATGTCACAGTAGCTGAAAGCAAAATGGAGTAAAAAGATACTGTTCAACAGCCCATCAGATTCACAACAGGAAACAATTCACAGAAATTTCCCCTTCATACCTCTAAAAGCACTAGTGCTGGGTTTCACAAGTCAGATATCTTAGTGTACATCTTAGTCATTTTGCCCCTGAGGCAAATTATGACTCCATTAGCATGTGTGAAACCCCAAATTCAAGTAAGATAACATTGCAAATAACACCCTCATAGAGGAAAGACCTGTCTTGGATACATGTAAAATGTAATTGTCACCATTTTGCTCCTAAAATGTAGAAATTTTTTGCACTTGGGTCTATTCCTTTGTAACTTCGTAGCACTGTTTCAAGTTCTGCATCTGTTACTCCAACTCAACACTTCATCAAATTTGGAAATGAGTGTAAATAAGGGGTTCAGACATGAGACTAGACATGAGAACCATGCAGAGTTTCCAGCTCTAAGACTACTAAAGTAAGAAAGTTATTGACCTGATGGAGCGAATCTAGAGGAGGTCACCACATTTATTAGTGGCATGGAGCACCTCTCCTACAAGGAAGGGCTAAAAGAATTGGGATTGTTCAGCCTGGGACTGTTCAGAAGGCTCCTGGGAGACTTTATAAGAGCATCCAGTAACTAAAGTGGACCAACAAAAAAGTTGGAGAGGAACATTTCACAGGGGCCTGTAGTGACAGAATAAGGGGCAAGGGCTTTAAACTGAAAGAGAGAAGGTTTACATGAGACATTGGGAAGAAATTCTTTACCATGAGGGTAGTCAGGCGTTGGAAGAGGTTTACCGGAGGAGTTGTAGATCCTTCCTCCCTGAAAGTTCAAGGCTATCCTGGATGGAGGTTTGAACAACCTGGTTTAGTGGAAGATGTCCTTGCCTGTGGTGGAAGGGTGGGGTGTGAAAATAGATAATCCTAAAGGTCCCTTCCAACCCAAACCATTCTATGATTCCATGATTTGATGAAACCCTAATCCATGTCAGGTTTATATGGCTATGGCTCAACATATAGCTTTTAACTATGTAGCTCAGCTATGTTTGCTAGCCAATAGGAACAGGGGAAGCTCAACATGTGATATGCTAATTGTTTCAGGTGTGATGACAGATGAGAATTAGGCTGGGGTACAAGGGAAGAAGGAAAAGGGGATGCACAGTGGTGTAAAATTCTCTGGGGATAAAAAGTAGAGACAGGTATATCTATACGGCAGCAGGAGAAGTAAAGCAAGATTTGCTCTTCACAGTGGTGCATACGAATCCAGGATACCTTCTGCTGTAGAGTATTCAGTTGCTGAACCTCTCTAGTAGCATCACCGGATGGGTACTCCTCTCCTTTTGTTTTGTTTTGTTTTGCTGAAGGACATGTGTAAAACACTGACAACACATTCTGACTTTCCAGGTTTGTCTGTTAATCAACACTACAACATCACTTATCTGGACAACCCCTTCTCTGGTAGAGGAGCAGAATAAAAAATCTACCTATTGAACATCTTGGGTAGTAAGATCTTGCAGTTCCCAAATTTTTATCCCTTTCATGACTACAGCTTTGGAAAAACCTCTGGAAAAAGGCATCAAGAATGTATGCCCTTAATCCTGTGTTTGCCCTGACCATAACAATGGAATCAGTTCCTTTCAATTCTACTTCTCATGCCACCACTGCCAAGCCAAACTAGTACACCTATGAGCATTGCAATAAAACCACCAAGGTGCAGACATTGATGTTGCTCTTTACAGGAAAGGTGTATTCATCCCTGAGCACCTGAGTCCT
Source organism: Poliocrania exsul (assembly GCA_035041345.1). Lineage (NCBI taxonomy): Eukaryota > Metazoa > Chordata > Aves > Passeriformes > Thamnophilidae > Poliocrania > Poliocrania exsul. The sequence continues at coordinate 25,549,988 of JAWWLZ010000094.1, forward strand.
GTAAACTAATAGATTGTTTCCTAGGTTATAGTAAGATTTTGTAATCCTTTCATAAGGAATTGCATGAAGAATAATGGTTCAGTGTAGTGAATCAAATGATTCATGGTATGCATCAAGCCAGAGTTCTAATAAATCAGTGAAGTGGAGGAATCTGGTCAGAAACTGCTAATGTTTTGGTTACTTCTCCAGTAGTATTTGGAACCTTTCCAGTTGACCAGAATATTAGGGAAGGTTCTGATTTCCTCATGGCCAATGGAAATTTACAGAAAAATATCTTGAAATAAGACCCCTGCATCTTTTACCAGAATCAAGTCTTGCAACACAGAGAGAGCAAAAGATACTTCTAAATTCCTTCTTAATCCATCCTACAACTCCTCTGAAATGAGAATAAACATATGCAACTAACAAAATAAGTTCAAATTTACTAATTTTTTTAATGCTGTGGAACAAAGAACAGCCAAACTAGAACTCAACCCATCCCTTATCTATTCTTTTTATCTTACCTGACATGTGCAGTTTAATTTGTAGTGTTTATTTATTTCATAGGAATTGTTGGTTGTAATGTCTCTGTTGCTTGAAGATATTGAGCAAGGAGTATCTGTGTACATAGAAAGGCCTAGCTTATTGCAGCAGGGATCAGGCATGGCTGACACATTTGGCTTTATGGTGTATTCTAATATAGAGACTGTTCTGGTAATGTACCTAAAGAGCTTTAGAAATACAAATCTGTGCATCGAGGTCATCAGCCATCTCTGAGGCTAAATAATAACTAAGCAAGGACTTCCAGACCATAAATTTGGCCATGCCACCTTACTGTGGTCATTTCCAAATGATACCCAGCTGGTAGGAAGCACAGAAACAGGAACACAGGGACTGTGTCAAGATGACGTACTTCTCTCTCCAGTATGTGTGTTATTGCTGAAGGAGTAAGACAAATGTTATTCCATATGGACATGAAAGAAGCCTAATATAATTTCCAAATTCAAAGAGCTCCAGTTTTCACCAGGTTGCAGGAGACTAATGAGTAACCCACATGAGTTGGATTTCAACAAGCAACCACTGAACTTTGTTTCCTTATTATCTAATTGCTATCTCTTTTTATGATAAAATCGAGCAGAATGACCTACAAGTAATAACGACGTAAGCCATTATAGTCTGTGTTGATTATGAAGATTTCTTCTTGGTCTATTCAAGCTACCTTTTCAGACACATAGAAATATGTCTATAACACTTTAAAAACAGAAAAAGCAAACAGAGAAATGGAAAGTAGACTCAGTATCATGCCAAACTTTATGCATTAGAGGTGACTGATAAAATGTGTAGGCAGGAAAGAGTAGGCTGGATCCATAGCTAGGGCCCATTACCTTAGGTCTGTGTTAATTTTCACCACAGTTTACAGCCATGGGTGGTCTGTGTGGTGACACAGCCACTTCTGCTTTGCCCTTGAGCCCAACCTTGACACAATTTGCTCACCGTTGTTAGTAATTTTTCTTGGCATGTACATACATCAAAATAAATCATTCTGAACAAGAATGACACAGTATTTATTCAACTGTCATTGCAATATCAGCTGCCAACATTTACAAGAAGAGGAACTAAGTCCCATGTCTCTAATATGGTTACATGAGCCAGTAAGAAAACAAAAAGTGCAAAAAGATAGCACTCATCTCCACTGAAGCAGTCCAAAGGGAGAAGAAAGTGGGTTTGGCCTAAGTCATGTTGTAATCTGCACACTGAGTGATACAGATTCTAAAGATTCTGACTGTGCTACTGCTGTATCTAAAGTGTTAAAAAGACAGGGTTTAAGTTGTGCTGGAAGATTTTTAAAACAAAAAATGTTCTTGTTCTTCCAAACCATATTTAGGGTGAACTCTATAGCTAAATTCTGATCCATAATCTGGTTTATGGTTTTTGTCATTTCTCTTCTTCCAGCTGAGCCAGCAAGTGCCCCACAAAATGAAACAAAAACAGTAAAAAGAAGAAAGACAAGAAATTAACATAGAGAGTAAATCACAGAGTTTCAGAAAAAGTATGTGTGAGACGAAAGCTGTAAAACAAGAAGAAGGTGTTTAATACATTGCTCAGAAACATGTACTTTATGTGAATGGATCACCTTTAAAACATGTAAACATGTAAAAAGTGTCTTCTTTCCTGTTTGCCATTTGTCACTCATTATGAAAAATTTTAAGTGCTTTGTTTTGGGGTGTTTTATGGAGCATTACTGAGCAAAAGTGAGAGAGATTTTCATGCTGGGAAATGAGGAGGAAAACTTGTACGTACAATTTTCCAAAAGCATCTGGTGTATTTGGGCACTCTTCTGCATGCTCACAAGGCCTGATTTTGAAGGAGCCACGAGCAAGTACAACTCAGCAAAGAATAAGGAAACACAGTAGGACATAATTGCTGATAGAAGGAGAGAAAACAACAACCTGTGTTTTGTGATCACTGACAAATCAAACTCTCAGATCTAGAGGTGGAACCTGCCCTGCAGTTTTGTGGTGTACCATATCTGACCTCAACATCATGCACGTTAAAGACATTTTTTGGGAGAATATCAGCACATGTGGTGGAAACTCCAAGCACTCAGAAAAATGCAGTCAAATTCAGCTCTCTCATTCCAAATCACATTGCTGTTATTGCCCTAAATTAAACAGGTGTTTGTTATGGATTCCAACTCCCCTGCTGTCAAACCCTTTGCTCTTCCTGCATCTAAATTCCACTAAAAGCTAAATCCAGGAATGACTGCTGAATAAAATCATTTTTGAAGGTGCAATGAGCATTTCTTTCAAGCCATTTAAGACATATTTTACAGTAAATCTATGCATCTTCAGAGGTATCTTTTTCTTTTCCTTTTTCTTTTCCTTTTTCTTTTCCTTTTCCTTTTTCTCTTTTCCTTTCCCTTTTTTCTTTTTCTTTTTCAATTTTCTTTTCCGTTTAAATTCGTAATCATTTTTAAAATACTCCCTGTTGCTAAACATGCCCAAGCATGGATAGGTAAGCATTTTTGTCCATAGTCCATGTTTTTGTACTTTATCTTATTTATTATAGTATGCAATACATTCTTTCTCAGAAGAGAAAGTCAAGTAACAATGTCTATATGGATAAAACTGCTTTATAGCATTGGTTTCTCTATGGTGTTTCCTTGTGAGGCTGTTCTTGTTTTTTCTAAGGTCAATCATTGTGTGTTCTAAAGGGGAGCTATGACATGTACTTGTAAATATTTTTCTTTAATACATATTAAACTAGTAAGAATCTATCTTTGAGATGCACACAGACCTATAGGTAAGCATGTCACTGATCTTGCAAAAAATAATCCCTGCACAAGATCTTGTTTTTACAGTCATACAGTGTCCCACATATCTTGCTTGCAGAAGCAAGACTGGCTTGCTGAAGCCAAACATGATCCAAATAGAAGGAGTTTCTCAGACTTCAAAACTAATGTAATGTTAATTTACCTCTCTGCTGAGATTTATTTTTCTTGTTACTGCAAATAACAATAAAAACCAACTCCAATCTCAGCTCCCAGTGAGCACCTCCTCTAGGCTGCAAAATTCCATGATGTCCATGGGAGTCTGCTTGGGAATAATGAAGTGAACTGACCAGCATCTAAACTGTCACCTCATCAGGAAGATCTAGAATCAAAGTGATTCAACTGAAAATTCTGCCTGCTGATACAGGACCCATAATGGATTAGTAGAAGAAAGACATTTCACTGTGTTGAAAGTTTTCTGTCTGTCAAAAAGACAAAGGGACTGTCACCTTCCACTTCTCATTTTTAATATTAAATGTGATTCAGCAATTACTTCCTCAGCAATGCCATCAACACAAAGGTTCTGGTAAGAAATACAAAGTTGCAGCCACCTCCTCATCTGCTTATGACTCCTTTACTCGTGACTTCACCTCTCATATTCTAAGAAGTCAATTTATCCTCTATTCACTTCTAAGAAGTGAATTTAGCATCTTGTCATACTGGGGAGAATTTATTTTTCTTCTTGTCTGTACACAACACAAGAAGCTAATGAGTTTTATGACACCAGAAAAACTGCAGACTCTGTATTGCAACAGGCAGGCACCACTAGTGTGTATGTACGCTCAGACTTGCTTTAGATGTTTTTTACCTAATATGGCTATGGGAAGTGATGAACTTGCAGGAGCATAGTGCAGTACTAAAAGCACTTTCACCCTGACTTCAATAAGCAAGCCAGGTAACTCAAAGGTAGTGCAAGCATGTCTGTGTGTGCCACCTGATGTTGTACAAAGATGTTCTAAATGCCTGGGGCTGCCATGAGATACCTGCTTTTGCAAAAGCAACTGCCCAGTATTGCTCCTTGCTGCTCTGTAATGTCCCAAATGCAAATCCTTTTGCTGCTGCACAGGTGATCAGCCACAGATCTGGCCAACATCAGTGGACAATGATCTCATTAAATAGTGCAGAGTAAATGAGAGGAGGATGAGGCTGCCTGTTCTACTCACACAAATGAGGAAGCTTCCTTACATTTACACCGCTTAGGTCACATTACACAGTATTATGATGTAGGACACAAGTCTCGAGTTGTCACCTGAGCTTGCCCTTCTCTTTCCACACCTTCCTCAATTTCTGCCAGTGAACAGGTACCCACAGAACAAAGTACTTCACATTCATTTCTGTTCATTGGTTTGTGATTTGCGGTAAACACTTGGAGACCCCATGGTGTTAAACAGTCAATAGACATTATAGAGTGTACTGCTTATTAACTATTACTCCAAATTGTTTTGCAAGCAATATGACAACTTCCTTTGAGGAAATTGTCCTGTTCTTTAAAACCATTTAGTCATGATAGCTTCTGTTTAGAAATATTCCAATGAGGCCTCAACATCTTTTAGTACAACAAATTCAGGGAAAAGTTACCGAACATGAGAAACTGGCCTTACATCACTGTCTGTCTCTATATTTTGCAGCAGCAGTTTCATGTATTTCGCTATGCTTTGGCTTGCACTGGTCTCCAAGGAGCCAATTCTCAGTAGACTTCAAATTAACAAGACCTAATTTCCCCTCTGCTCCTTCAGCTTCAAACTCTGCCCTGAGGATGGGACAGTTTCCTCTAACACAGTTCACTAAAACACATGATCTGAAAACAGTGAGCTGACCTTGTCAAGCAATGACTGCCAAGTAAAATACTGCTTTGCAGTTCCAGCAGTGCTTGAAGACTCATGCCTGCAGTATTTGAGGGTGTCTTAATCACAAGAAACTGTACCCATAAGTTCACACAGAATCATCTCCTTGCTGGCATAGGTCCTACATGAACAAGTATTTTTGGCATGGGTTCAATCACACTTAAAGTTCTATATTTATGCAAAATAGTCATCTCCAAATTCTCAGTACTGCAACTACAGCAAATGGAAAGGAAATAATCCAAATCCAGGACACAGATTTTCTGCTACTTGGCAAGATGTGGGGTACTCTGCCTCTTGTTTTCAGGCTGTTAACACTGTCATAACCAATCATCACTTTGAATTAGACAACTTCAACAGGTGTCCCTGCACTCCCAAATTCACAAAGGGATGGGCATTACAAACAGCCATTTGAGAGAACAAGTCAAAGTGCTTACTGAAATGAGTTCCATTCAGGCGTCAGTTCTTTGTGAGCAAGGTCCTGGTATGTAAGGTGGGATTTATGTAAAAGCAGACAAGCTGGGTGCCTGTGATGCTGATCCAGAGTCTTAATAAAATAAGGCATAATACAATGAACTACATGAACAACATCCACCACAGCTACCTTCTCTTGAGGAAGCTGTTATACCAAGGACCAATGATATTGCAGGAAGGAAAGGCAACTGTTTTTGCCCCATTGCTTTCACTGCCCTTTTCCTAGTCTTTGCTGTTTCCTTTTTGTAATTCTCATTCTTTCCTTCTCATTCTGCTTTCTCCTCTCTTCCACTATCTTACATTTCCTATTCCTCAAGGTGACTACTTTATTTCCCTCCCATATGCTCCCCTCTGTGTGGTCTCATTCTGAAAGGAAAATCTACTGAACTTTCTGTCTGCAGATCTAAAGCTGATACATGACAGTAGCTTCAGACTGTGCAAGGTTCAAAGAACATGAGATACAGATTAAGACTGAAGGTTCTAGCAAAGAGGAAGGATGAAATCCGTTTTTGCCAGGTCACAGCTGTTTTTTTCTCCATCTTAGGAACTAGACAGCAGTACTAAAATATGCAAACAAGGGCATTTTTCTCATTTACTGGAATAGAAAAGAGTGCAGCATTCTTAGCATCTTTTGTGGAGATACGGAAAAGTTTTGCAAGCACAGAGGTACATCCCGCCATTTACTGAGATTTCCTAAAGGAGTTCAGTCATGCTGTGTGCTGAGATTTTTTTTGCAGGTCCCCGACGTTCATTTCAGTTTGCTCCAAACGCGCAGCGCGGCGTGTCCCGTCCCGTCCGTCTCCCCTCAAGCAGCCACGTTTCCTCTAGATGGCACACGTACCTCTCCTAAATATCGCAACCGTCTCTGATATGACGTTTGGCAACTTTTCTCTCCGCTACTGCGACTTTTAAACTACACAAACAAACAAACAAAAAGGCAAGTCCTCTGCCCCGGCAGGAAGTGAGGCTGCGGGTGAGGCGGGAGCCAGGCGGGACGGCAGGTGGGAGATAGGGCACCGTGTTTGTCGTCCCGATGAAAGCGATGAGTGCAAAGAGTAAAGGTCATCACCAAGCAGCATGTGCTTGAAAAAAATGCCTTTGGCTCTGAAATCTGCTGTAGAGTGTGGAAACTGTGGGACCGGTTAAGTAAAGTCAGTCTTACAAAACATGGATATTCGAATATAGCAACTGTGTGGTGAGTACAGAAAAGCCAAATTCTGCCCCAGAGCAACCTGTCATAGACATGGCGAGGTCTATCACAAACCCCAAAAGCAGGAGCCATGTCTCTTGGTACTGGAGTGTGCCAAACACCTTTACCTTTGCTGTCCCTGCAGGGTCTGGTTTTGCAGCCCTTGTGGCCAAGGGTTACATCTGCTGCAGGTACGTCATCTGTCCATCCACTAAAAGCACTATCCCATTGCTTACAGATATTACCCACAGATGAATGGCACGTTCACTACACACCCCATTTCTCCACTACTGTGAATTACTGTTTTTCAGTAGTCTTTTAATCACTTCCTCACTGTACTTTTACCTCTCTGTTTGGGTGTCCTGGTTCGTATATTCCTGATGCCTGAACACAGGTTATTAAAAATGTTTTTCTGGGGAGAAGAGAGAAACAAATAAACAACCATATTATATTTATTGTTAAAGGCCTTTTTCACACAACACTCACAGCAGTGGTGCTCTGCTTCACTATCATCTCTGGGCAACACCATAGATATAATAGCATATAAACCTAAGATGGTAACAGGTCATCAACAAACAGGTACTGTATAGCTATGCATATAAACAAAAAATGAAAAAGGATAAAGTTCAGATTATAAGGAACAATACTCCAAGCCTCCCAAGATTCTTCTGTTTCTAAGTGCTGGCCATTAAGCAATCATTTTTTTTATCTTTTAAAATTTGCTTTTAAAATTCATATAAAATTTTGCTAGTCAGAAGTCCTCCTATTTAACTGATCAGATGGAGAAGCTATACCTTGCACATCTGGAGGAAATCACATGCCTGATACACACTATAAACACCTGAAAATGTCCCCAACCAATGCTAACCTGCCCTTGACAGGGCAGCACTCCACCAGCTGCAGCAGCTAGCACACCCCTGCACCAGAGGTTTCTGCTTCTCAGTTTAGTACAGTCATCAATTTGGAGCCTGACCAGAAGCACTGCTGCAAACCTGATGAAAGAAGATGTAATAAGCAGACTCTAGGCTGCGATGTTAATGGCCTTTCTCTGCAAAGGAGGCTGTGCTGCCAGCTGCTGAAACCCTGTCAGTCCTCAGACAGGAAGCTGTACTTCACATACAAAAAATTTTTGGTAGGAGTAACAGAAGAGCTCTTGAGCTGTAAAATGTCAGACTTTGAAGATGTCAGCCAGCTTGAGGGATATAATCAAGCAGATGTGCTGCATTAGTGTGTTAAGAGTCATTGCAAGATCACACTGGAAGATGCATTAAACAAAAGAGTAATCAGTAACTGACAGGGGAAAAAAAAAACAAAACCCAATGAACAAACACACAAACAAACAAAAAACCCCACATCTCAGCTTTCCTGTATCACAAATAAAACATTTTTCTCCTTCTCAGTGGGAGGTAGTACTTCAAATCACATTTCATACCTAAATAAAACTGGGAGTTAATACTTATGGCTTCATAGAGGACTGCATAATGCTTGAAGGTGTCTGAAACTGTAAGAATGGTAACTAATGTGCACATATGCTGTGACAGATGGGCACAGTGCCATTCCAGAGGCAAGAGAAAGCAAAACACCTGTGTTTCCTGGCAATTACCTTTTGTGAATATGTAACTTGAAAACAAGCACGTGCCCAAATGTGCGTGATAGCAGCCATAATAGGCTGTCTCCCAAAACCCCAAGAGAACAGTGTGTGGTAATTCTCTGTAGCAGACACAGTACCTTGCACTGCAGCATGAGCAAGTGCAGCAGAAACAGTGAATAAGATGCATCTTACCTCCAGGCTTTTCACCCGTTGCATGGCTGACTACCCAACCTCTGCAGCAAAATAATGAGGGAATCAGAAGCTGTTTCTGCCCCTGAAATGGGATGCCACTAACTTCTTGTTCAGCAGCACAAATCATCCTGATCTGCTTTTGTTCACAGAGAACAACATGCACACCTGCACAGAGTGATAAGCCTATGGTCTTTTCCCTGCTTTGACCACCCTGTGTGGCTTACAGACTGATAGTTATCCTCCAGCTGGAATAATTTTATGAAAGGCCTCAGCACTGTAATGACCATTGCTAACCAAGTTAAATGGAAATAAGAAGCGGTATACTGTAATATAACCGCATGAGAAACAAGGCTAATCAGGTAACTCTTTTTAAGAGGGTACTTAAGGTTGCAAGCAGTGAGGAGTTTCCTATCACCCTGCAGATAGGATCTCCAGAATAACAGTGCCCCCTCAACTATGAGAAACCTATGCTTGTTGAAAAATATCTCAACCCACATTTCTAAACATGAATGCCCTTTGATAACTAGTCTTTTCAAAACTTTTGTAGAAAACAGGAAAATTTAAATGCAATGTGACACAAATTTAACAGACTTTAGCACTAAAATTAAAAAAAAAGATAAAACATTATAAAAATAGCCTAAGTGGAGTTAAATGTTTAACCAGCCTACCAAGAAAAGCATTAATCACAGATAGCTCAGACCTCCTCAAACAGAAATAGTTTAGTACTAAACCATAACATAACACACTGTCTTTATTGCTTAAAATCACCTAATCTATGCATGTATTATAAAATATGCTGTTCTGTTCAATGAACTCATATATGCATTATCTAAATCTCAAGAATTCCAACACTGCCAAACTATAAATTTGAAGTTATTGTAAAACATTTTGTGTCAAGACACTGATTTTACCAAGCTTGGCTTAAAATATTTGATACTTAAACTACACTTACTGTTCCCTCTATTCACTTTTTACTGAGTCTTCAATAAATTACAAGGCAAATCTCTTTCAATATTCTTCTTATGCAAAACACCCATGTTCTCATGATAAAAATAAACCAGCTATATCTTAACTCCAGTGTCATGGGCTTTTAGAAACCAACAAAGTATCAAGGTAGGTCTTTCCTGACTATATTGTATTTCCTTGTTTATCTATAATTATGACAGCTAAGAATAGTAAAAGTGGTTTTATAGGTGAATTTTGTATTTAGAGATTCTAGTATAGAAAACTATCAGCGAAGACTAAAATATTTGTACATGTGTAACCCAGGATTTGATTGGCTGATAAGTCTTTTTTTTTTTCTTATGGGAGATACTAACTTTCACTGTTAGCTGTGACAACAGACCTAATCATAACACAAGCATCCCCTAAAATTATTTAAACAGAAGAAAACTTTACCAATAAAACTGGGTGCTTAGCTGTGTCCAAAACTGTAGAAAGGATACACTACTTTAAGTCACAAAACATGAGTCAGAATCACTAATAAACTCAAAGTGGAGCACAGAGAAAGATTAAATCATGTTTTAAAAATGTAGAGAAGAGACTTCACAGTATCTGATTCATGTAGCATAAACATTTCAGCAGTGAGGGCAAATTCTACAAAGCACATGTTACATAGACAGGTACTGCACACATAATATGCCCTCAACATTTTACTGAGGCTTATTTTACTTTTGTAAACACTTCACAAACAAGCTAATGGATCTTATTGACAGTGCTCTATATAGAAGCTGTGAAATAGTAAAGGAAACCAAATATCAAACACCATCCTGTTATCAGTCATACAGAAAAACTGGATGTCTTTAATCAGATCCACTACAGCCCCAAGTTTGACCTTGATTCAGGCTTAGACACAAAATCATCTCTTGACACTTCAGAGCTACCTACTGTTAGTTCTGGCGGCATACCCTGAAGATATACACACTTTTTTAACAAATTCATTAAGAAAGTAAGAGGAAAAACAGTTCATAATCAAAAGTGGGATGCAGGCTAGGCAAAAACTAAATTTTCACTCTGTGCTTTTTTCTCTACTGTGCCACTCCTACTGTAGCCCAGAAACCTATACTTCTGCCTGACTAACTGTGGGGTTTGGCCAAAGCCTCAGGCATCACCCACATATCCATGTTTCCACTTTCTAGACATTCCAAAAATGCTTTGAATGACAAATAACAAAAGGCAAAGCCTGTGGTCAGATTCATTTTTAGTGTTTAAGGACATTGGTAAGGTTGACTTTTCAGAGTGGACACCTCCTTTATTTTGGAAAACTGTATGAAGCCTGAAGAATAGGGGAAATTACAAAATTATGACATGACAAGAAGCAAGGAATTGAAAGTTCAACATTTGTAAAGAAACTACATTTTGAAAATTGAAAACCTTCTAGTTTTCATCTTAACACCTACTTCTAGCATTTAATGACTGCTCTGAAGAAAGAATGCTGTGGTTAGGTTAGAGTCAAACCAATATTCCACCATTCTGATGAATTTTTAAGTACTTTAGTGTGACCAGTCTGGGAACTGATGTTACCCTTTTTCTTACTTTTTTGATACTCGCAGTCTCTGGGTTTATGTGATTAGGTAAAACAAAGGTCTTAGCTTTTTGAAATAGGTTTGAAAATATGACCCCAGGAACTGGTATAATTAATAGATTGGCTAAAGATCATGAAAATTATTGGGTGTTATAATGTGATAATCTAAAACATGTTATATGGTGACTCATATCATGGGTTTTCAATAACTACATTAAATACAGATTTGTTCTATCCTCAGCAGTCTGCCAGCCAAGTTTAGAAGATCAGGTTTGGTATTCTTATCAACTAATTTTCAAGCTCATCTACAAAGCAAATGGGCTAGAGAGAAAGAGAAGTCCTAATGTCTTTCTCTTTC
>JAWWLZ010000094.1:25602143-25616204 GCA_035041345.1 Poliocrania exsul
CCAGAAAGTTGTAGCTGTCCCAACCCTGGGATAGGCCACCCTGGATAAGGCCTTGAGCAACCTGGTCTAGTGGGAGATATCCCATGGCAAATGCAATAGATCTAGACAAGGTTTAAGGTGCATTCCAACATTCTATAATGTATTCTGTGCTGTAAGTTAATCTAACATGAATCTCATCTAATATTTTTTGGTTTATTGCTGAAATTAATTCTGAATGTATGTTTAACTGAATGCCACTTAATTATACATTGTTAATCAATCAATAGACAACTTGAATCGTGACTTGACTTAAACCAGAGTCGAGCAGCACTCTTATGAAACACTTTACCAAGTTCCAACTTTACTGCCTATAAGATGTTGCACTAAGTCTCAGTTTCTGAAAGTGGTAATAACCCAGGCACCTTATGTTATTCAAAACTTTACAGCTGCAGGGAAAGATAAACTCAATTCAAAGTTTCATTTAATTTGCAGTGCATAAACCAACTAAACAAAAAATGCAATGTAATATAAATTTTTCAGATGTTTTGAAGCAAAATTCCTTAAATAGCCTGTTACCTTCACATTCCTGTTAAATAGCCTGTTACATTCACAGTTTTGGTTTATTATTGCATTTATCTATGAAACTTTCCTGAATTGGGATAAAATGGGCTGAAATTATTTCAACAGTTTTCAGGAAAAAAAAGTTTAAGTCACTTTTAAGTGTTATTTTTGAATGAAGGGAATATTTTCCTTCTCAGCCTCACACAGAGTTCAAAACCACATGTTCTTTAAAACATCTGTTAGACTGATTAGAACGCATAGGCTAATGAGATTATGATCACATGTGAGACTGGGAAGTACCTAAATGTTTTTTCTCTGTTTGAAAAGGTGCATTTCTCTGGTGGCTTTTCAAAATAATAGCCAAATAACAATGTCTCTAGCTAGTTAACGACGGAAAGAAAACTAGTCTAGGCATACATTTCTTGAAACCTCAGGAAATGTCTTCTGCATGAGTACTTACATTTTTTTAAAAGTGAGAGACAGTGTGCAGTGCTGTCCATCACTTTTTTAACCCATTTCTTAATAAACTCCTTGTATCTGTTGTGACATAACTCCATGCTCACATTAGAAAGCAACTCTATGCCAATTAACCTTTGGTAAGAGCATGTGGCTAGGCTCTTTTTTGCAAGAAAAATGAAAAGTACTTTCTATAATTTGCTGCTCAATGGAAGAAGGTAAAAAAATTCACATGTTTAATATGCAGTTTGTTTCCTCGTAAGACTTGAAATATCTTCGGTTCATTGTACACCACCTTGATTCACAGTGTGGACTTGCTAGTGGATACCTCTAAACCGCAGCATGTTCAACTAACAAAAAATAGCCCATAATGACACTGAAGTGAATTGGTGACAAAAGCAGAATAGATCAGTAGTACAGATATTTGTACATTCTCTAGATATAGATTGTACCACCTGCTTCACAATGCAGATTTGTCTTACTTGCAGAGAGAAGGTCTGTCAGATGTAGAGGACTGATTCTGCAAGTATTCTTGTTTCCCTGAAGAAAGTACCTCCTTAACTCCTTGCAGTTTGTGATCAGAGCATTCAATAACAGCACAAAATATGCAGTTCACCTTCCTTTTCCCTCAGCTCTAAGAATACACTAAGGTGACATATTTAATCACAGATACACTCCTCCCAGAGACTTATAAAGGTGTTGAAAAACAGAGAAATGTTTCATATTCTCTAGTTTTAAGTGTTTATGAAGATGGAAAATCTTGAAGTGACAAAACTAAGGGCAACAGTTAAGAATAAAAGGCTACTGCAAATTAGCTTGTTTCCACGTTTAACATCCTAAGCATTGACTCACCATTCCCCACCTCTACAATGTACAGAAGGACAAATGCCATACTGTAATTTCTGTGAATGCTAATGTACTATTTATTTAAATATTTGTATTAAGTAAGTGGAGTGCCTCTACCATAGGTGCAGCTTTATTCAGAACAAAATGAAACTAATTCCTAATCCTAACTACTTTGTTCACTTTGCTGCTCTCTTGGCTGGTTACCAGATAAATAAAGATGTTTTGTTGTGTTATTAAGACTCAGGGGAAATCTAGGTTGCCAACTGACATCTTCTGCATACTTCCCTTAGAAAGACACATAAGATCTACTTCCCATGCCTTCCATGATGTCCTTTATACCATGATGCATCTGAGAGACAGGACAATGAGGTGCACATTGCGTTTCTATTCTGAGAATGCATGATTAGACTCCTGTATCACAAATACATGCCATAAAAATAACATATTTCTAAATACTATTATGAAATTCACTAACCTCTCTGGTTTTGGTGCAGAACGGTTCTGCCATCGGAATATGACATACTCCTGAAAGACTGGAATGCTGCCCATCGTATAAAGTACAATGCCTCTTAGTTGTCCTAGAAAAGCAGTAACATGCTTAGATAGAAGAATGGAGAGAAAACAAAAGAAAAAGCAAGAAATGTATACAAATCTAAAAACACAGTACATAATTTTAACTGCTGCAATACCCTTCCCTCTGTATCCCTTGTAGAAACATTGGCTTTCCTTGTTTTACTCTTAGAGAGAGACCAAGAGCCAGAAGCAAATGATAGTATTTTCTTCTCATGATAGGTGTTTAAAGACATCCCCATATACCAAGTGACTCCTTATGGAGCCAGAAGGAAACAAGAAATAAGAAACTCAACAGCCACTCTTTGAAGACAATCTGCTCCTTACATCTCAGTTTTAAATGCGGAAAAGTTTGCATGCTCTCCGTCAGAAGGCAGCCAACTTAACCACAAAGCATGACAATGTTATACAGCTGCCTGATTGCTTACAATAAAACTGGACTAGGTCACTATGTCCCTGCCTAGAAACTAGGCATGATGCTTATAGTAGAAGTGCACAATACAGAAGGATCAAGCATGGAATAAAGGGAGAGTACAGAGATACTCTCAGTGGGAGAAGTCAGAAGCAGCACCTGAAGGCACTCAACTGATAAGTTCAGAGGTGCCACTAAGAGATGGTGCTGCACTGCTCCTGCTGGTCATCTGACCTGTGTGTAGGGCTCTGCAGAGAATGCCTACTGGAGCCTCATGCTGCCTCTGTGCCAAACAGTGGATGGCCGTAGAGGAGAAAAGGGAAAACTTTCTCTGGGAAAGGAGCACATATGTTTTCAAGCACAACTGCTTGACTACCAAGGTAAAGAAAACACTGATACAGTGCAAGCGAACCCTTGCACTGTTACATTGCTTTGTCATGCCTTCTTCACCCTTACTGGTTTTTGAAACTCAAAGCTGCACATACTGCAATTTTGAAGGTGTCCCCAGTTTCTATTTTCCGCTCTGCAACAACAGTCACACCTTTAATCAGACAGTACAGTGGTTTTTGTTCTTTCATTTTGGTTTTGTAACAGTAACACAGGATTTTCTGGTAATTCTGACTATGACTGATTCTAGGAAGCAAAATCCAACTCAAATAAATGAACAAACCAAGCATTTTCATCTGTGACAAAAAGGCCCCACTTGCAGCATCACTTTCCCCCTTCTTCCTGTAGTGTTGAATTATCAGACTACTGGTAATTAAAGAACAAAATGTAAATTCACACTGGCATTGGCTGTATAAAAATCAGTCTCAGCACGCTCCGTATCTTCAAAGATGCTGGAAGAAAACTGTCCCACAAAAAAACTCAGAGTGCAACAATGCTGCAATAATTGCAGTTGTGTATGTGAAACAGAGAACTGAAACAGTAAGACTGGCAGCTGTTACAGGATTTTATTTTCTGCATCTCCCCAGCTGAGCTCAGTCACTCAAGTAAGCAGTTACCGTCTTACTCGTCCTAGCAAATAACAGCAGCAAACCAAACAAAATATTCAGAAACCCCTAATCAGTCTGATATAGTCAGTTGACTAACAATTCTGTAATTAACTAACAGGAGCCAAAGGTAAAAAAAAACCCAACAACCCAGAAGAATTTTTTTATAAATCCTTGTTTTAAAGAAGAGAACAACTGTTGCAGCTCTTAGTAGCACCTGTGGTTACTTCTGGATTTGGAAGCACGGAGAACACAATGTAAGTATTTGTATTTCTTTAACAAAAGGGATCTTTCAGTTTTGACACATGCAATTATTAGCGTAAAGAAAGCAGAGACTATATATGGAATCTCTAGTGTGTCCATGTCCCCTCTTGCACTGTGGAGCCCAGAACTGGATACAGTACTCCAGGTATGGCTCACCAATGCAGAGTAGAGGGGAAGAAGGATCAACATCCCTGACCTGCTGACAACACCCCTACTACTGCAGCTCAGGATACTATTTGCCTCTTTCAAAACACTGATGTTGCTGGTGTCATGCCTTGGCATTTTTATATATTTGTAGATTTTAATATTTGATACACTTGTAGAATTCATACAGCTGTATAGTTTCTCACACGTGAGGTAGCAGCTGTTTCTAAGTTTCTCACAGTTTGCACCACATTCCTGAATTTCTACTCAATGGTCTTTTCAAAGAAAGAGATTTCAGCAAGGACATCTTTTTGGACAGATGCACCTGGACAGGAACAATAAGACATATTGCAACCACAATAAGATATAAGGCCCAGTATTCTTGGAGGCACCCCAACAGGGCAGTTCTGAGTGTGGTACCCGGGGCAAAATGGTTTTGGGGTTGGATGTACCCATTAGATATGATAATTAGGTAGCGTTATAAATTTGTAAGAACTCTATACTGTGTTTGTGCCTGTGTACTTCTTGCACCTGAAAGCTTTCATTAAAGAACTGTGCTCTGCTTTACCTATACTAATATTGTCTTGGAAGATTTTTTTTCTTGATTTTAGGCAACAGTGATCTTTAAATGTAGCTTTATTTTCCCAACTTTGCTTGAATTTTTCTAAACATCATATCATCATAGAGGGTTGGACTGGCTGGAGTACACAGTTCTGAAACAAATTTATTTTCCTATGATATTGAGCAAATAGAAAATGCAAGCATCTATGTAAAACAACCTCCTCTCTTGTTACTGTGTTCCATTTACCTTTCTTCCACAGAACCTCATTATTACTACATATATTTTCCTACGACACTTCCTTTCACCTCTCCATCTCATTTCAGATTCTCCATAAAACTCAGAATGGCCTGTGTATTCTCTCTTACCCATGTTTCTTCGCCACATCTGAGAATAGAAGATTCCTTCTGAAGAAGAATACTCTTCCCATAGAGCTATACTTTAGTTTGTAGCTATATTTTAGTTTGTTAATGGCTATTCTTCAAAGCCTAGTACTTTTATTTCTGTGAGAACTGAACTTTTTGTAATCTCATTCCTATTTCCTATCACATCTTCTAGCATGAATCTCACTTTTTGACAGAAGAACTGAGGCTATCACCTCATTTCATAAAACCTTGATTTAACATGGTCATGTTATCAGATGGTTTAACCCCACTTGTCCTGTTTTTCCTCCCTGTTACTCACCTGTCAATGAACTGGTCAATTATGACAAGATCACCTGGCTGTATTTCCTCTCGTAATGAACCACAGGCAGTAGTCACTAACACATGGGAACAATTTTCTTCTTTTAAGGCCCAAATATTGGCACGGTAATTGACGTTCGATGGCATAATTGTATGATGTCTTCCATGTCTGCAAAGATATGTTGCAAGAGAGTAAAGCAAATCAGACTGAAATTGCTTTCCTTCTCCCAGATAAAGAGAATTTCAGGAAATACATTTTCCCTAACAATACTGGAAGTGGAACTGATCATTTCAGCTACTTCCAGTGTAGCTTGTTTTCCTAAATGAATTAAGGTTCTCTCAGAATTTGATTTAAGAAACAGTGGTGTAATTTTCAGTTTAAATAAAAAAATTCTAAGTTCAAGACTGTAATGAAAATAATCTTAACAATACAATCCAAATATACTTCAGCAGCTTCAAGAGTAAAATAAGCATTTTTCTCAGAATTTTTTAAGTCAGTTCCATGGATTCTGAAACTCCTTTTCCAGACAATACAATAAATTTCTAAGATTTATATATACCTCCAGGAACTTTCTGCCCAGAAGTGCTGCTTGTATCCTCCCATATAGAAAAGAGCAGCACATCACAGAACGTTGTATTCTACTTGTAATCTTTCCAATGAAAACAGCGGAATCATCAGATTTTTCTCTTTGCTCTTAAGAGTGATCTGATAGCTTTCATAAATTAAAAGAATGACTTCATGCTGCTGCAGTATTCTTCTTCACCAGGACAAGAAATATGTAGTCTTGTAAGCACAAGCCTTTGTGCTATCTCTGTCGTTGCTACAGAAGTACATCACTCATATAGTGGCTAAATGCATTTGAAAAGTATTTTCAACCATGTAAGAGAAAAGAAAGAACTTAATTTCCCAACTGATTTTTTCAGAGACCAAAACGTCTTAAGAATTTGATCATTTGGGAACTGAGTGTTGCACACAACATGACCAAGCCAGGCAGGATTTCCACGTTGCCATTACCATTTCTGATAAGCTACTAGGAATGCAGATTTATTGCTTAACGTTGCAGTTGCTGTCATTATCCTCTTTTAGAATATGCATGCCTTTTTTTTTTTCTTTCCAAGCTGACATTCAGAAGCCAAAACACAAAGTTAAGTTTGCAGGTATCTTAGCCCTAAAAGTAAACTCACAAAGGTCATATGCAAATGGTCATAAAATCTAGTGAGGAGGTAAACCACAGCCGAGCTGTTCAGACATCTGTGGCCCAAGGTCTAGTTTGACCCAGAACAGCTATGAGATTTTGACTGAGCATTTCATTTGAGAAAATGAGAAAAATGTTGTCCAGCTGTAAAAAAATACATGAGCAAAGCCCACGAAAGATAAGAAAAGTAAAACCACAGACAGAAGTGTAGTTGCAGAGATGGTTAACAGTCAGCAGCTTTAATGGAAAAACACTGGCATGAAAAGAATCAGGGCCCTGAGTGCCCCACTGGGTCATAATGGCCCTGGCCAATCTCACCCTGGACCTCCACCTGCACCTGAGGTGCTCCTGCCTCCAAGCTCAGGCCCCAGCCTTCACTCCTGGCCTGAGGCACCTCACATGTGTGCCTGTCCCCAGCCCTGTCTCCCAGGCAGCCCTCAGACCTATGATGTATTTTGTCTCCAGTATGAGATGGGCTTTAGACACACAGTACAGCCTTGTCTTCCATTTCCTACTCCTTCTGCCTGGATGCCCTGGAGGGATCCTGTACTTAACTAATCACCTTTACTTGTCTGAGCCTACTGATGGACCCTGCCATCAGCACCTGGCTCTGCCCATGCTGTCCAGATGTGGAGAACTGTGTTAATATTCTTATGTTTAATCTAGTGGCATGTTCATCTCAGATATCCATGGTTATATTAGTGAGAAATTCCCATCCCTCATGCAAATCCTGTTTCCAGAGTCTCCTCTAAGTATAGTAAGAGATGTCTGAATAAAAATGACCCAGGGAGGGAAAACTACAGGGGATGGCAGCTTCCTAAGCAATAACTGTAACAGTCAGAGGACTCAATAATCATAGGGAAAAATTTGGAAGTGTCTACAGAGGTATTAGAGACACAGTTCACCTGGAAATAGGCATTTTCTCCATTTCACAAAGGAAATTTTCAAGCAGAGCAAGCAGATGAATTAATTAGTAAGGTTATCAGCACCACCTACCTACTACCAGAGCAGATGGCCTTTGCAGGCTGCCATTCCTACTAGGGCAATACCTTCCACTAGATTTGTCTTTCCTAATCTAAGAGGGTAAGATGAAGTCCCAATAGAAATTCAGTTATCCTAATGGAAAAAGAAAACTTCAAGACAGACCATATAAAATCCTAAAAATGCTCACTTACCTTGCTAAGAGTACACAGTCCACATTTTTGATCTTTCCCAAAATCAAAGCATCTGATGGCTGCAAAGCAAGCAAATAAGAATGAGTTACAGCTTAACAATCATATTAGAAATCTTTACCACTACCCCAAAATAAGCACAATAGTTATGAAAGGAAACACTGGCTACCACTGTAGTCTCACACTTTCTTGAGCTCAGCTCTGTAATTTGATATGGCAGATTAGTAAAACAGTCTGGAACAGGAAGATCAAACTTGAGACCAAAAGGATTATCACAGTTCGTTGTGTTCATATTACACATTAACACTGCAACTTTTTACTTTAGGGTTTGAAACAATAATACTTCCAAATACATCAAAAGAGTATTTTAAACAGTGCTTCAAACATAAAAAAGCAGCACATTCATGCTTCCGTTGGGTGGTTAGCATGCATCTTTCCTGTAAACTTCGGTTACTTTTTGATAAACAGGTGCCACCCTCTACTGAAGTCCCCTCCCAACACAAATCACTTTGAAACTGTCCCTTTTCGTAAAACTTACCATTCCCTCTCAGTCTTTACATCATGGGTCCCTAGCTCACCACCAGGGTGTGAAGAGTTCTGGATTCCTCCAACTCACCCTTCACTCTCTCCCAGCTTTCTGAAAAGAACACTCTTCCCTGCTTCTGGGAGTCCTGCTTTTGGGAAGTGAACTATGTGATGACAGAGAAATTCTAGTACATCAGTGTGGTATTTGTTCAGTCCTGGGACTTCTCTCACAGCTACACAACAGGAAAATGCATTCCACCTGACTACCAACAAGGCAGGACAACAGAGCATTTGGATTTTAGCTGTCCAGCTGGGCCCCATACTCTGCCTTGGAGACAGGTCACACTGCCCACTTAGTGCAGCCCCCAAGTCATCAACCACCATTACAATAAATAAACTGCACTGTGGCCTGTGTTCTCTTCCTGGGCATCACAGATCTAAATCACACAATACTTCTATCTTCCCTTTTTGTTAAAACAGCTATTAACAAAATTATGACCTATTTAGTGATCACAAGGTTGCAAGAGTCTTGAAGGACTTCCACATTTACAGTTAAAAATGTTCTGTTGCCAGTTACTTCATAAAACACAAATAAAATTAT
Organism: Poliocrania exsul; assembly: GCA_035041345.1. Classification (NCBI taxonomy): domain Eukaryota; kingdom Metazoa; phylum Chordata; class Aves; order Passeriformes; family Thamnophilidae; genus Poliocrania; species Poliocrania exsul. The sequence continues at coordinate 25,611,104 of JAWWLZ010000094.1, forward strand.
GTTAGCTGTAAGATTTCAAATAGAATTTAGTTTTACAGCTGTCAACTGTATTACACACTTGTAAATTTGCAGAGATCTAGATTGAAGTGGTATCTGAGTCCCATGTAGCTGTATTTTGAAGATACCAATTTCTAATAAAATCATCACCTTCTATTTCCTATTGCAGAGATCTTTTTGGCAAATATTCACGTGAAAGCTCTTCAAAGCCCCATATTTACTCAATCACCAATGTTTAAATTCTGTCAGGCACATATTTACTACCTTTTTTTTTAAAGGTAGCGTTGCAGAAAATTTATTTTTAGAGCTGTAGTGTATTCTGACTTCCTTTTGCAAGTCTCAATTTAATACTAAACTATTGACATTTAAATGTTTCATCTTTACCTTATATATACTCTTAGGAAGCAAACATGGCTTTAAGAGTGAAATATCACAAAGGGCAGAAGCCTTGCTGCCTAGTTGCTAGTTTTGATGTTACAACACTCCATAATAAGGAAGGTTCAAAATAATTAGCATCTGGGCTTCTGTTTTGTTTGCACACATTTGCTGTGTGAAGTAATAAGCACTTAGCTCATAGCAGGACACAAAAGTACCCCATAAATGAAACAGTACTTTCAGCAAAATCCTTGCCTCCTATCAAAATTAAACATCAAGATCAGTAACTTCAAGACTGGACTCTTTGCTTTACAACTTACAGATGTAAATTTATTGCCAGTGGTAGATTTAGGTTTTCAAAATATTTTGGCTAGAAAGGTGAAATTTAACTGCTATTTGATATTCACTCCCCCCACAGAACTCCATCGAATTCTGGCATACGTTGATGATGCAGAAAGAACATAACAGGCTTCAAAATCTAGATGTCACAGCCAGGGTTTCCTTCCCTATCTGCTGCCATCCAGCCACTCCAAAGGCTTCAGGACAGTTGAGTACCAAGACCAGCTACCACACTTACACAGATTTTGACAAAACATATCCTACACATCTTCCAGGTGACATACTGAGTACCTTTTTTGCACATCATTTCTAGAAATATGGAAGAGAAAAAGAAATATTTGGAACAAAGAATGCACCGCTAAATGATGAACTGACAGTTTAAGAGAAGAATTGCAGATCTGCCTCATGGGCCATTAAAAGACATTAAATAAGGATCAAAGAACCACAGAATTGTTAAGATTGGAAAGGACCTCTGGACATAATCTAGTACTAAACCCTTGCCAAGGCAGAGTCACCTAGAGCAGTTTACACAGCAATGTGTCCAGGTAGATTTAGAATGTCTCCAGAGAGAGTCTCCACGACCTTCCTAGGCAGGCAGTTCCAGTACTCTGCCACCCTCTATGTAAAGTTCTCCTCACGCTGAGGTGAAACTTCTCATGTTTTAATTTGATGCCATTACTCATTGTCTTGACACTGGGCACCGCTGAAAAGGGTCTGGCACCATCCTCTTGATACTCATCTGTGAGATACTTATATGTATTGATGAGATCATCTCTCAGTCTTCTTTTCTCAAGAGTAAACAGACCCAGATCCCACAGTTTCTCTTCATAAGACATGCTTAAATTTCCTCATCATCTCTGTGGCCTCTGCTGGACCCTCTCCAATAGCTCCTTGTCTTTCTGGTACTGAGGGCCCAGAACTGGACATAGCACTCCAGATGTGGCCTCACTAGGGCAGAGTAGAGTGGGAGGATCAACAACTCCCTTGACCTGCCAGCCACACTCTTCCTGATGCACCCCAGGATTCCCTTGGCCTTCCTGGCTGCAGGGGCACACTGCTAGCTCACAGTTAACTTGTCATCCAGCAAGACTCCCTGGTCCTTCTCCGCCAAGCTACTCCCTAGTAGGGCAGTCCCCAGCCTGTACTGGTACTGGGTGTTATTCCTCCCGAGGTGTAGTGCCCTACATTTGCCTTTGTTGAACCTCATTACATTTCTCTCTGTCCCCTCTCCAGTCTATCAAGGTGCCACTGAATGGCTGCACAGCTCTCATGTGTATCGGTCACTCCCCCCAGTTTTGCATCATCAGCAAACTTGCTGAGGGTACATTCTGTCCTTTCATCCAGGTTGTTGATACACAATTTGAATAAGACCAGACCCTGTACTACATGTGTAAAGTTACAAGGAAGTGAAAGATACAGAAATTTCAAACTACAGCTTAACCATGCAACATACTTAGTACATATTTACCTACCACTCTCTTTCTCCCAAAAGTTTTTTCCAGTGCTGTATTTGTCTACTATTATCTTAGTTTTAGACAGAGGTGATGATAAAATAACAAAAACTTTCAATGGAACAACCCAAATTTAAAGCTCTAATACTGTATTTTTAAAGCAGGATTTAATAAAAGGTCCAATAAAAAACTCTCAAATATTAATAATTCATATATGTATTTAACTACTTCTTCCTTTCACAAAACCCAAGTCAGACAAATATTACTCAGTGCTGTAAAACAGAAAAGGAAGAATAGAACCCACAGCAATTAATCCTAAATTGTGTCAGTAACAAAAAATTGAAATAAATCTCCTTTAACATAAGTATGTATAAAGTATTGTTCATGTGGTGTCTACCAAATTCATTTATTGGTCTCACCTCAGAAGCTTGTTGGAATAGAAAACAGAATGAACAAGGAAAATGAAAATCCAAGGAATACTTGAGATGAAAAACTACCTCACAGGTTCCCCAGCCTTCATTTAACCTGTGAGCTAGTTTAGGAACTAAACAATGTACACTGTTTTGGGGAGGTAAAAGAGGTGCAGAAGTGTTACATTACATGGTCTGCTTATTCCTGATGTAAGTACAAAAAGTTCAAATGCAAGGTGGAACTCCCTCCTGCTTTGTTTGCCAGATACACTTATGGTCAGAAAAAGAGGGGGAACCCCTAGAATAATTTTCTAGAACAGGAACATTGCTCATCTGGGAAAACGTGATTTAGAATCAAGATCTGTCATTCAGAAACTAAAACAATCTAACTCGAAGTGTATTCTGTATTTGTAGTAACTTGAAAATTCAGTGATGAAGACTAAATTGCCCAGAACACCATCTATTATGCTATAGGAGAATAATATTTTCCATGTCTGCAGACAGAATCCCCAAAGATTTCAGGGTGTTTTTCACAGAATACCAAATATTTGATGCACTGAAAGTAGACAAAGGAGAAAGACAGATGGAACATAAAGAGCTGTAAGCTTATTTATTTTTTTAAAAAATAATGCAGTTCATTTTCACTATTAGTAATGTAACTTAAAGATCATATGAGGACCACTGTCAACACAAAAACTGTCATACTAGCTTTCTTTAACTTTTTCCATATCTCAACTGCAAAAAAACATCCCTACATTCCTTAATGCTAAGTTTTAATGATTAAATGATCCTTATGATTTGAAAAGGCCAAAGCAGAAGACAATTCAAAGACTCTGTATGAACAAAACATAAGCTATTATTCATCTTCTAAAGAAAAAACCCCCATTATTAAAGACACATCTATTTTGCTGCTGTCAAATATCAAAGGTGCCAAGGAAAGGTTTTCAGCCAAAACTCTTGGCTATGTTCTTGTCAATTAACTTAAAAATTAAACCCCAAAATTTAAATAAAGTAGAATGGTAGGGTTTGCATTTTTACATGACAGAAAGAAAAGGACATACTTTTTTTGTAACTATGCCTTGCATTTTCCTTTTGACATCCATTCATTTTCATTCTTCCTAGTTTTGCTTGAATTAAGTAAGTTGATGTTTCATCTCCATGTCTCTCAGGAAGTAAAAGACCACATACCAGATGTTTCATGGTATGTATACTACCTTACACTGGTAGAGTTCAAAAGACATAATTCCAATGGCAATTCTAAAACACTCAGACTCCCCAGGTACTACGACATTACAGAATATCTAAGATCCAATACTTCTGTCACCTTCCTGTGTCAACTAGAACATCTCTCCCCCTTGATTTCTTGCCTATAAAACTTGCTCATCCTTTGCTTTGCCTGTTTCTAGCATAAATGCTTTGTGGTAAGAGTTATTCTTCATAACACCCTCAATGTTGTGCACAGAGCAACAACACTCTACTCCCTTTTGCTGAGGAAAAAGACTGAAGCAATGTGAAGAAGAATTGTTCAAGAACACTTGTGTGCAAAAAACAGTTTCAGAGCACCATTTTCAAAGTATGTGGCTATAAGCATGACCTTACATTGGCACATAAAACATAATTAAATAGTTACAGGGAAAATGGTAGCCCATATACTTCAAAGGACAGTTTTCTGCAATTTGGAAAGGTTCCTGGACAGATGTGACAGATAATACAGGTCACACAACAGCACAAATTTGAGAGTTGGTTTGTCTCTCGATTGCAAATTCAGGACTGAGTTTGTAAATTCATCCAATCTACAAACAAGAAGAGGTACAGTCTCCTTTGCACGTCATCTTCGCAGTATTTTGCAGTGAACTACAAATTACACAATCCATACAACTAAATAGAACAGTCTTGTACCAAGACCTCCCTTACAGGTTCATTTAACAGTCTAAAAATTCTTAAACTACATATAAATATTGAAAAATGGCAAAAAATTTCAGTAATAAATGAAAATGTTATACAGACCTTGCCATAAGGAGTGTCAACGTATTTTTCTGTTCTTCCTTCTAAGATATCCGGATCATCCAGGCCAGTTCCACCGATAATTCCAATCTTACACAAAAAGTATATATTAGTCTTCTCACAATGCACATTTACTGGCATGCCTGAAATACTAACCAGGCAGCTACAACATATATTTTCTGCTCAAGATGGAGCTAGACAACAAAATATAACATGGCAAACACAGTTTCCCAGAATGGAAATTTCAAATAACTGATATGAAAAAACTGTATTTATCTTGCCAGACTCTTACCCTATGATTCTCCTCTTTCAGATACCCAACTAAAAAAAAATGTGGAAAAATGCACAAAGATGTGCCAATACAAAAATGAATGCCTCTAATGAGTGAGAAATGTATGTAGAAAGCATACTGTAACAAAGGCTTCTTGTTTACATGGAGAAAACACGGAGTCTTACACACTATCACCATACTGAATACCAACCAGCCTGTTGTGGTTTAAGCCCAGCTGGAAATTAAGCTCCATG
>JAWWLZ010000094.1:25638455-25649018 GCA_035041345.1 Poliocrania exsul
CCTCCTCCTCCTCCTCCTCGGCCTCCTCTCCTCTCCTCTCCAATACTGAAGAGGGCAAAACTTCCTGACTGTTTCGAGTGCTTGAGAAAAGTTAATTTCATGGCAAGCATGGAAAACCCTTGACCTAGCTAGTGGTCCTTTGCAATTCTCCTGGACATAGAGGGTGTCGTATTAACAGTTAGGTAGTCTCTCCATCTTCTCAGAGAACACAGAAGGGCTTCAGTTTCATTTAGAATTTGCTGCATTCTTACAGCTTTTACTCTTCTTGTACATAATACAAACATTAAGACAAAAATAATAATGCACTAGATGCTGCAAATGTAGAAATTCCTGTCCGAAGAATTCACACCCAGAGTGAAGGGAACCTGAAAATAAACACTAAAGGATCTAGAAAATATAAAACAAAAGAGTGCTCTGCCTATGGACAAACAAGACTACAAAGGGGAAAAAAGGAGAGAAAGGTTTAAAGCCATCTGAAGCTGGATTTTATGCCTATTCTTGTAAGAGAAATTAAAAAGGTGAAACAAACCAGAAATATTTTAGGTATAATTACAGTTTCGTCTTGTAAACATGTCTGCATGCTCAGAACTCTTTTAGTCCTTACCATGAACCCCAGTACCTGTAAGAAAAGGCCTGACTCCTCACACTTACCCACGTCGTGGCTGCTACAGTAAGGGCATTACAATCAGCAGCTGCAAAACAGAGAGTGGCTTCATGTCTGTTTCCATCTTTCCAAGGAACATCCCACCCAAGCACTGCCAGGGCTCAGCAACTGGATGGCCATGGCTGCTTCCTCCCAGTAAACCATCAATTTCAGGGTGCTTGGCACTGCTAGAATAGCAAAAATGGCTAGGGCATGCTGTAAAGAGAAGCTAAGCCAAAGTCTTTAAAAGCAACAGTAAGGATATTTTTGAGTTTTAAAAAGACTATTTTCAAATTGACACGGCTGAGTGTCTATGAATTGGTGATGTTGAGCTTCTCTATTGAATGATGAAAGCATTAGAAGTCTACTCTTACTTCACCAAACATACCATGTAAAATGCAACACATAACTTCACACTTGGCAATGTCTTGTTCCATTATGTCTGATTTTTGGTGGTGTTTATTTTTGCAGCATTTGAACACAGTTGTATGTCACACACTAAAAGCATCAGTAGCTGTCTTTATCTGCTGGATTAGATTTACTTATGGGAATAAATTTAAATTCTAGATCCTGTTTGCCGTTGGCAATACCTGTATGTCAAGAATTAAAACTGTTGACATTTTGGTCTCTGTTTTTGCCATTGCCACCTGTGAAAAGATTTATCATTTTCCTGCCAAGTTCTAGGGAACAAAAGCTGATACAGTGAAGGCTTTGTCCTTGAAGACAGACTTTGCATAAACTGAAGTTACTTGAGTCTCTCCTATTGGTTTGACAGCCTTGGGAGGAGAGTAGAGGGTGGGAGAGAGCAAGGAGAAAGAGTGAAAGAGAGGGCAGCAGAGTCTGTAACCTCTTCCTTTCGAGGGGGGAGGGGGTGTTTGCTGCCTACTAAAACCTCCACAGCCACCAGTCCTCTGACTTCTCTCGTCCATGACATACTCCCTCCCTGACTTGTTGCCTGACAGTGTTTACAGGCTCTCTTGTGAAAAAGTCCTTCAGGAAGAAGGAAGATGAGTATTAGATTTTTTTCTTCTAAAGAACAATTTTTACACTACCTTCACAACAAGTTCATGCATGTGCTCACGTTATTTCTACCTGACTTTCTCATCACCACTTGTATACTGATATGTGTGACTGCTGAAAAATAGGTAAAACATTCAGTTTAGTGAATGTGAAGAGGGTATGGCTTTGAGGAGGGACACTGGACATAGTACTGACCTTTAAAATCTATATGAATTTGATTCATTATTACATTTAAAATCTAAAATTATGTGGGTTTTTTCCATGGCTTTATGCCTAAAGAAAAGAGCATAATTCTCCAGAGAGTGGAGGGAAGAGCAGGAACCAGTGGCAAATACTGCCTTCTGAGTCAGACAAGTTTCTGGTGTCAATAATTTAGCTATACCGTGTCTTCCAAAGCCACAAGTGTCCATGATATGAATATAGCTGCTACATACAACCAAAATGTGAGGCACTAATGGGCTGAAAAATTCCACTTTTCAAGCATGTATTTATAAGCCAATTGGTTGCATATCTGACTGTAAATGATTTTTTGAAGAGATCTTTGTACATTTCACTAAGTGTCTGCAAGTGTGTGATTTCAATAGCATGATGATTGCAGATAAAGTGAAACCAATGACAAGACTTAAGTCTGTGGCAGAGGGGTGTTTAAGAGGGAATACCTGGCAGAATATGAAGGTGTGCAGAGGGAGAGAACAAAAGATGGGAAGACTTAAGTCTATATGAGAACTGTTTCTCTTCGTCTGGAAACCCTTGGATGTCCTACCGCATGGGCTATTTCTTTTTCCTGATGGGTAACTGACAATTCCGCATGTGGACACTGCACCATTCATATTAACCCTGAAGCAGAGCCCAAGTGCCCTGGAGACCCTCTCCTTTTACTGTCAAACTGCAGCTGTGGAGCAGTTGCACTGTAAGCAGTACAGCTAGTAAAGGCCAGTTTTGCGTGGTGAGATGTAGTAAATCCCCTTTGTCCCCGCCCATCACATCACATCACATCAATCACATCACATCACATCCTCTCCCAGGAGGGGAAACCCCTGGTTCTGATGGAAGCCCTGCTCCTGCCCTGGGCAGAGGACAGTGCATTATCAGGAAGTCTCTTAAGCATTATATGTACAACTGGAAGTGATAGCTGGTGTCTGCAATCCTCTTTCTACAGTCTCACCATCAGTGTCCCTCCTCTGCCTATGTGAAACTTGTCTCTGAACTGCTTTGACTCAGTACACATCTCTGAACTTGCTGCCTTGACTTGGGTTTGATCAATGGGTTATTAAGGCATGGGCAAAGAGAGGAACTAACAGGATTGTTATTAAGCAGTGTGGTTTCAGCTCAGTTCCCTGAGGGAAATCAGGCTATGTATACAGAAGCATTGTCTGCATAGCTAAAAGAAGTGAGGCTGCAGAGAGAAAGATGTCAGAGAGCTGCAATGTACCTGTGAGGCCATCCATTGCTCTGTATGCATGGCCTTCATAGAACAAGGGCAGAGTGTAATTCTTCATGCTCACTACCACTTTGATTATGTCCTGTGTTTAGCAGTTTTGCTTCCAATAACCTTCAGGTTAATTTTCCCCTGGTTAAAACATCACTGACCATCTTGCAGTTGTCATCCCCAGGCTCCTGTATTGCATTATTTTGCACATGTCCTCAAATAAATAAAAAAGTGTTATATCTGACTGGGACTACTTGAACTGATAGAATTTATATTTTTAAGTATTATATGAGATATGCCTATTTAATCCTCAAGATTACACAAAGACAAGGCTACGTGAGAGAGACAAGGCGACTCTAGGCCACTTGCATTCCCACAAATAAAATCTTGTCTTTTCTCTCTCAGATCTCTTTATGACGTTTTAAGCCATCACCCTGCCCTGTCTTGGCAGACTTTCCTGTGTTCCTTTCTTTATGCTTACTTGCTTCGCAGACCCTTCATCTGTAATATTGAATTGACGGTCTTATGTCTTTCTCAAGGATGTGGCTATTTAATTTCTTCAGCTCTCCAAATCCCACATGTTCATCACATTATCATCCCTGACTCTGGTAAGTAGGGAATTATATCAACCTTTTCCTTTTTTGCTACTGTGAAAGACAGCTTTCTTATTTTGCAGCTTAGATGACTTCACTCTTTTTATGATGACATTGCTTCCCTCTTCTGTCTCACCAAATACAGTTGCCTTCTTGTCACTGTCAAGGCTCTTCATGTTCCAGTCACTACCTCTCTATTTCTATTGGTAAGATGATTGATACTGCAGAGTAGTTCACAGTGCCAAAGTTTTCTCCATTGCATTTTCAGGTGTACATCTTCAGACTTCCTCTGCCATTGCCTTTTACACTCAAAGGAGATCAGCAAATTACATCAGTGAGATATACTATCACCTGGTTCATACACAGCTGCATCTGTGTAATTACCTTATTGTAAATTGTGCCTTGTCATGTCTTTAAAAGGCTGTTATTTCATTCCATGTTTGCACAGAATGCAGTACAACTAAGCTCCCTTAGGCTCCCTGACAATACAAATATAAGTCAAAGCAAAAAGGACTTACATATTTTGAAACAACCACTGCCTACAACCACTGGTGCTCCCACATGTACTGTGGGTAGAACAAATCTGAGCATTTTAATTTCTGGATATGAATTACTATCTTATGAATTCAAGTCTGCATCAAGACGATACATTACTCACATCATTAACCTTGAAGTCCTAACACATTTTTCACAAACTTAAAGCTGAATGTCTTTTTAAAATGTTTCGAGAATGTGCCTGTAATCTTTAAAATTGATACTTGAGTTTAAAATTGTACTTCAGTTGTCATGAAATCTGTTCACATGGAAAAAAAATCTCATTTCCTAGACTGAATTCCAGCAATAAATGATGTCTTTTAAATATCATTGCAAAGGTTAAAGGACATGTTAGGGCCAGTGCAAACTGAACCAAGAGAATAAGAGAAAGAGAAAAAAAGGCCTTTTTTCTTCTTGTTTTTACATAGATTTGTTTTAATAAAAGCCTTTATGTGCACGCGTTGTTTCCTCATTCTGAAAAAAAGGCATGAGGACTCCTTGTGATCTAAATTAGGAGAGAGCTGTGAATAAAAAGTCTGGATCTGCGCTACATGAGTTTGGGCAAGTCATTTTACATCTCTAGGTGTCAGCCTCTCCCATCAGAAAAAGTCAACCTGCAGAAAGAACACCTGTTAGTATTACTGTTGATAAGTTTCTGAGAAATTAGTACCTCTAACAAGGGATAAAAAAGTTATGAATGCACCATTACACCCGTAACAAGCCTACTACTTCATGTACAGTTGTGGGAAGAGACTGCTAGATAACTGACAAAGGGGGCAAAGAAAATGAGGAAAACCAAGGCATGTGTACATTTTACATCTGCTGCTGTTGAAACATTAAGGAAGGATCTCCAACCAATCTTTCAGATGTGTTAAAAACATTATTGCAATCTTTCAATCTTCCCCCAGTCCAGTGCCAATCACTCCTATGTGGTCTCTGTACTGTGTGCTCTCTGTCCTCCTTCATAATGCATCAGAAGTATCTAATCACCATTATTATAATCTTTTGTCAGCTAAGGTGTTAGATCGGTTTGATCAGAGGCAGCCAGTGAGGTCAGCATAAAGCATTCACATGATGACAGAAGCAGTTTGCTATGCATAAAGGAGCTGGTTATTATATAACTTTTAAATTTATAGGTTTAGTTCACCTTAAGCCAAATATCTAGTTATTTAACAGCTGTTATGAGTCAGCCAGAGAGAGGATTATTTTAAAAAACTGTGGTGGCAAGAAATGCTTTAATCTGGAGTTACAATAGAAAAACAAGTCTGGTCAGGTCATATCTAATAAAGGTGGTTCTCCAGTAGTGCATAGGAGTTTATCACTGCTCATATAAAACAGGAGATAGTTTGATATCATTAATCTTACCATCTTCATATTAATGCTAGAAATTTCAGAGATAGTTGGGAGAGGTTTTTTTCAGGGCATGGTAAACATTTTCAGTAATTTTGCAATGCATACTGTCTTAGTTTAGAAGAAAACTGAGAAGTCTACTTGGACTTAGCAGGGAGCCTCTTTCAAAAAAAACCACTACAGTGTTCGAAATTAATATACTTTATTCAGCAAATGTATAGAAAAGGATAACAGTTCTTAAATTCTATCTATCTATCTATCTATCTATCTATCTATCTATCTATCTATCTATCTATCTATCTATCTATCTATCTATCTATCTTTAAAACCAAAACCAGCACAGAACAAACAGCAACACTGTAACCAAAACCTTTAAACGAGTTAAGTTCTGTCTCAGCTCCTTTCAGTGCAGTTCTATTTACAGACTTAGAAGACTGCGGCCACGAGGGTCACTCCCAGGTTTCTGGCGAAGCGAAAACAAAGGGCAGGGAGAGATGCTGGCTCCTGGGTTAACTCATGTGGGAATGACAGCCAGAAGGGACAGGATGGAACCTTTCCCATGGGCAGAGTAGAGACTGCTTCCTTGTCCTTTGTTCAAAGAAAAGCACTGGAGTGGGGGATGATGGTGGTTTTTGTCCATTCCTCTGCAGGTGAAATTGGCCCTTGGGAAAGTCTGTGGCTTATCCAAGGTAGCGGTGACTCTCTCTCTCCAAAGGACAGCACCAGTCACATGGAGTTGATGGGGGGCCTGAACCAAAGGGAACTCCAAGTGCCTTCACCTGCCCAACAAAGAGGGCTTTCCCTAACACTGCAGCTGGAGCACCAAAGAGTGTCAAAAAACCTGGAGAAAACTTCTCCCTGCCCCAGCTCCCCAGTGATCGAGTTGGAATGAAAAGTAATTGACCACCCTTTTGTTAGCTGGTAGTGGAGGGGTTGGGCATTATCTCCCAGACTTCTGTGTTGGTAGGAAAGAAAAAATTCCATGAAAGATTTCAAAACTATAACAGGTATGAAAGTGGTTTGTCCTATGCAGAGCCTATGTATACTTACCATTCTGTTCATGACTCAAAGTTCTTGGGATTTTCCATATGGTAATATATTAATGACTTCTTGCCAATGTCTTCATGTCACCTGTCTTGTAAAGGTAATGGAGACATTGAGCCATGAAGTCAGTGAGTTTTTGCCTGTGTCTTTACCTCTAGCTAAGAAATATAAATGGAATCCAAGCTGTAAAGCAATCAGAATGACTATGGGAAGATAACCCATTTTCATGGCTTTCCAGTCTAATGTCTCTGCCCTGTGCTTAATTTGGGTTTAGACTGCCCAGAGAACAGGCATGGAGGAGAGGCACTGCTGTACCATTGCTCCTGGCCTTCAGCTGGTCCCTGATGTCACCAAGACATGTTAGAGCAGTCAGATAAGAGCAGCCCTGCTACAATACAAAGCCACAGGTCTGAAAATGCTAATTTTAACAACTCTCCAGACTAGAGAAATAAGATTAATAACAATGGCCTAGCAGAGTTGTGCTATGTAGATGCTAAATGCCTCTGAGCTATGGGGCAGGGTGTGAAAATCAGCACAACACCCAAGCTGCTGCAAGGCTGAGGATCTGTCAGCCTTAAACCCCTGCATTCCATAGCAGTATTTTCTCTGAAAAGCTTTTCTGAAAACTGGAAAAGCTGCAGAAATCCCCTAACATAGAATTCAAGTCCCACTCTTGGGAAAAGGTTAACTCACTGCTACCAACTGGAAGCTAAATTAATAAAACTAAATAGCTAGTAAAATTTCTAAGGACGTGCTAAACTCAAACCGTGGATACCTAGCCAATTTATGAAAATCCAGAGTGTACAAGTAGTCAATCACAAATCAGAAAAAGGAACTATGAATTAGAGGCATTAAAACAAAGAGGAACTTTTGGAAAAGTACAGAAACTGTGTAGTTTCTGTGCCACTTTTTCTTAGCTTTTCCATTTGGGAAACAGAATGATATGAACAAACAGCCAGAAAACTGGTTTGCATATGGGCATGTAAAGAAATTCTGTAATAGAGATTCAACTTTAGTTCAAATGTGAGTCCCATTGATTTTTTTTCCCTCTTCTCATTAATACCTCAGTGGTGTCATAAAAGATAAGTCACATAATATCTGTTAGATTTCTGTAGTGATAATAATGCTAGAAACCTGGAAAAAACCCCACCTAAACAAGCCAAAATAAATGAAAACAAAACAGACAAACAGAAAAACAGTGAATTAACCACAGGAAACTTATACTCTTTAAGTAAGAAATCCCCAGCACTGTTCTTGAATGAGCTAGAAACCCTGATGTAAACCCCAGAAATCTGTTCTGAAAATAGGATTATGGGAATTTTTAAACAAGAATAGAGTCTTTCCAGTTTGTAATTTTCCTTATCATTAAGCATTATGTGCTGCACTCAGCCTGATTTGCAGCCTTAAATGCTTCATGAGGAGATTTGGTATTGCTCCTTATTATGTGGCCATTCTCTTCATGGAAATCAATATATTACCTGGAAATTCAGGACAGTGCTAGAAGCTGATTTTAAATCTAACATTTTCCATGGACAAATTATATCTTTGTAAATGAAAATATGTTAAATACATTCAGCATTTTTTAACCAATGAGATTATCAACTAATCTTTTGGTGATGGAGCTTCTCAAAGATAGACAGAAGCCACCTCCATTCACATCAACACCTAATATAAAATGTTATTTCATTCTTAACATGGCTGCAGAAATTATCTGCATCAGGAAGAAATAAAGAAAACTTGTAAACTGAGTCTTCACTAATTTTTAAGGTATTATTTTTTTCATGTAAAAACAAGGAGGGAAGGAGGGGAAAGCAAAATAAAAATAGTTGTGCAAAATTACAGCAATACCTTCAGGAAGAGCATGTGTTTCTGTCCTCTGACAAACAGGGATAGAAATGAGGGTGCACTTGGATACTTTGCTGTACTTAACCTGAAGACCATCTTACTCCTGAGAGATGCTTGCAAATGCCCAACTTTAAGCATATCCAATTTCAATATATTCCAAATTCAAAGCCTATCGTGATTTTAGTTCATTTCTTTTTTAAACTATACAGAAAATGAAGTTATCAACATCTTAGATAATAAGACAGTTAAAAAAATAGACCATATATCCTCAATTGTCATGGAAATTTCCATGATTTCTTCGAGAAGAGCACACCACCAAGCAATTTAGTGTCTGGAACACTGATTTGGATCACATGATTTAGTTTGCAAATTACAGCTTTGGAGAACTTTTCACAGAATGGTAGAGGAAAAGAAAGTAGGTCTTTAATCAGTAATTCTAAATTATCTCTGTATCAGAATTGTTATTTAATGAACACCTCTGATTAAGTTTTTTTTGTTAAATTATGAGATCTGAATCATACTCTGAGACCTGTACAGACTCACGAATTTTAAGGGTAAGGAAGTTAGTCCAATACGTGTCAGCTTGACATCTAAATTATTAACAATTTTTTGCTAATGTCCTTATGAGTTGCTGGTTTATTATTTTAATAAAAACTGTACTATTGGATGGTTGCTCTCCTGTTGTCTTTGTCTGTAGTCTGGCGTTATGAAATAACCCTTATTTGTAGAACCCTAATTTTTATTCACTGAAATGTACTAACAATGCTTAAGACCAGGTGATTTGCATAGAAAAGGGTTTGAAATATTTATTTGTTTTGATACACATAGTGTTTGTGACTTTTTGTTTTTTTTTTCTGATTTTATCTGTTTTGAACAAAGTTGCAAGTTATCAAAAAACACAAAAATAAATTAAAATAGTTACACTGTAAGAATTTTCACAGTTGTGACAATCATAATGAGATAGAGATGGAGTTTCCCTTTGGTTAGTAGAATAGCTGTGGCAAGATAATCTTTCTGTCAGATAAATTCTGGTCACAGTCGTATTTCTTTATCTTTTCCATTAAGCATTTAGACACTTTTAAAGTTCTTTAAAGATCAGCATTAGGAATTAGATGAGAAATGTTGCTGTACAGAAAATTACCTATTGCATAACACTGTAAGGCTAAAAGTAAGAGTCATAAAGTCAAGTCATAAATGACACAAATGTGCATCTTGAAGAGCAATTGTAAAAAACGCTCTTGATACATTATCATTCTGATAGTTTTTCTTTGTTCATGCTGAGAAATAACTTATCAATTGAGGTTCTTCTACAGTAATCCAGTGTCCAAAATAAGTAAGGATAAAGGAAGGGGTTCTTACTGGTGAAGATATTCAGAGAAATAAATTTTCTTTCTTTAAAAGGTTTAAAATTTGGCTTCTATATTGGTCGTTTGCTGCAATAGACATTTCTAAGAATTACTAGAATTTACACATTATATCATTAGAGTTACTAGAAAAACTAAGATTTACTAGAATTCCTAGATTTTACAGCATTATCAATAGAATATATCCCAAGTAGAGGATAAGGAACCTGTTAATTACGAAAAACAAACAAACAAAAAGTCTATAATAGTAAAAGTTTCTTTCAATAAGTGCAAACTTGGAAAAAAACTACAAACATTAAAAATACTAACCAAATACTTCTTATTTAATTTAAAAATGCTTGCCTTTCCTAATTGAAAATGTTTCACTAAATACAAATAAACCAGATGTTTCTGCATTCGTAGCAAGGCACTGAAGGGTTTTGCTCATAAGGTGAATTAATTTTCAGTGTTGTCACTGTCAGCTACTACAAGAACAATATTCCAGATCTTCTATCAAGCTTGGTCCTGTATGGGTAAATAGATTTGTGTTCTTTTAAATGCCTTTGAGTCATTCAGCAACATTTAATAGGACCAGCTTTAAGAGTAGACAAAGAAGTTATCATGACAAAGAAGAATTTTTTTCATTGCAAGTTATCAGAGAAAATTCTTTTCCTGTTGAAATTACTAGCTTAACTCATCTAGTATTTTGTAGAGAAATTTTAATGGTCAGTAAGGTGAAGTGTTTTCTATAGGCTATTCTTA
>JAWWLZ010000094.1:25713617-25736119 GCA_035041345.1 Poliocrania exsul
TTGTATACCTCCCAGAGAACTACACTGCAATAACTTCCTATGCAACTTCTGGGCTTTTGTATGTTGAGGAATCAGTGTCTGGTTCCTACACCTGGCAGAAAAAACAGGTGAAATTATTTGGGCAACTGACTGACTGTGAGCTGCAGAGCAAGTTATATCTCATGTCATTGTAACTGATTTACTTTGCTATACTTAGTGGTTCACTTGTTAATCTCCCTTACCGTGCAATCCAAGTGAAACATACTGGGTAGCAGTAACAAAAGTCTTAGACATTCTTCACAAATCACTGCGTTTTGCTTATTTTCTGTGTACACCTTTTGTTAGTTATCATGACCTCATCATCAGTGATGAGAGATTGGGTTTGTTACATGTTTGTTCCTTGTTTTTTTACATGTTGGTTCAGACCCAACAGAACCCTTAGTTCAGTGTGTCATGGTGCAGTTAAATGTAACTTTACACACCAAAGCTGTTGTTATTACCATATCCCATTGCCATCGAGCATATGCATTCTACACCACCACATAAGAAGTGGTGATTTCCTTTAAGGACAGTAGTAGTAACAGAGTTATTTGGATGAACACCACAATGTTGGTAACACTTCCATGTTGCTACAAACCATTTACATTTTTTGGTTGTGCCTTGAGAGACTGCTTCATCATAATCTGTTTGAACAAATAAAGGAAGTAGCCAAGGCTGTTTCTTTGCCAATAGAGGACATACAAGTATTAATTGGCTTACAATTTCACAAAACAGCATTTACCCTTGTTGTTCCACTTGAGTGTTATCTGTCATTTATATACAGCTTTGTTCCAAGCTGAAAGGAAAGATGATTATCTTATCAAACAATGGATTGAGACGATATCCATTACATCCCCTTCACTGTGGAAGTCTGCCCTAGTGATAGACAAGATACTTTTGAAAAAACCACACCCACTATTTTCACTATTAAAATACTGTTAAGATTGGTCTTCCAGGGACAAAGCTAAATTTACTATGGTCTTATAGAATACTATGTTCCTATGTAAAGATTGCAGAATTTCCCATCATCACTGACCGCTATACTAGCAATTTTTTTTTAAGATAAGTTTTACTGCATTTGGTTACACATTAGCTAACTGACTTGGAGAAAGAGAAATATTCAGAGGATCTTAATTGCTTCGTGTTTCTTTTTTTCATTTTTTTAATGGCGACCTATTCATTTTTTCATGACATAATAATACGTAACGGAGTGTGTTAAAGGACAGAATTCACACAGGAGAATGGAATACTGTTAACTTCATTCTGGTTTCATTCCCATTCTGACTTCTGAATGTGAGCATTAGACTGTCCATGCTTCCACAAAGTCAGTGGCAAAATCCCATTTACCCAGAAGACTGAATTGTCAGCTGTTAACTAATTGTGATTCTTGGAGGTTTTACTTCCAATAAGGATGAGAGACATTCGTGTTACACCAATTTGGGATTCAAATATATGGTTGAACAATCTCAGGATCCTGTAATCCAAACTTCTTTCTACTGTATAAATTTTTAAAGACAAGTAAGAGGTTGTGACAAGCGCCTTTACCAGGTTTACTGATGGCAGCATCACCGTGTTTGTTCTTTAAAAATTACTCTTTTCATTTTTTCGAAGAATACGCCTATGCTTTCTTGCTTAGTCATGTGACTTACATTGCTAGTATTTCATATAAGTTTGTATTCAATTTTGGTTAACAGATACAATGACTTTCTAGCTAATCAAAATTAAATATCTGAAAGCATAGTATCACTTTTAATTTATAAAAAAGCGACATAATTAGTGGACTTTTTAGATTGAAGTTATTTTTTATGAAATACATCTCTTGAAGTGAAGTTTAAAACTCAGGGCTTTAGTCACAAGTATTTTTTTAATGCAGGGGCTGACACTAAAATCACAGGAATTTCTTTTCTAAATAAGGACTGGAGGAGTATTGGCTTATGTGTGGCATCGGATATTTTGGTAAGTTGTATGTGTTACTATCTGGTTCTGTCTGATTCCATTGGAATTGTTCTTGTTTCCATCTAACTCATAAGCAATAATGTTTGAAGTTTTTATTCATGTTGCAGACTTGACCATTGGAACATGCAAAGTGTATTTCTTAATTAAAATATTGATAAAATGTGTAATTTTTATTTATATCTGCATAAATATGAATGTAAGTGAATTAAATTAAACTGAAGTTACACTGTCTTTAAACAAACTCACAGGTCAGTATTTTTTGGAAGTTGTTGTAATCAGACACCTGCATAGGGGTCACAGCTTCTTCACTTCTTCATTATCAGGTGAAGTCAGGGGTATTGGCTGGTCAAGCTTCAGTGATGTGTAGTTAAAATGCTCAGACAAACCCATCCAACTCACACGCATTAGTTCCTTAGTGCTGGGGACACCTTAAAGATTGCTGATTGTCCCAGAGACTTGGAATTCAGCAAAATCTGAGAAACTAGGATTCCATGGAATCCTTCCATCTGGGATCTTCCAAGTAATCTTTCATTTTGAAGTTCTTCCTTTTTTTTTTTTTTTTTGTCCAGAGAAAGACAGATAACACATCATTCCTGAAAAGATGTAGTCTGTAATATGTATCTCATGTTATTCCCACAGCCACCTGCAAACCCTTTTTTTTGTTTTTTTTTGGTTTTTTTTTTTTTTGTTAAGGGCAAAAGTGACAATTTAAAAAACATCCAATGCACAGTAGCAACGTCAAAGTTGCTCAGGCTAATTTTATTTGAAGTAATTTTAGGGTTTTTTAGCTTGATCTAAAAAATCATCAGAGGGATGAATGCATTCATTTGTGGGGGAAGATGAAGATCCGTCGTATCTTAGCCAACTTGAACATGGAGATGTAAAGATCCACAAAAATTTGCACAACCCATTTTTTAAATTATTTTTAGATGCCAAAACAAGACAGGTCTTAAAAAAATAAAAGCAGCACAAGTAAATCTGATAGACTCAATTCAAACCCCACAGAAGTTAACTGGAATGTTGTGCATTTTTTGAGTCCATACAGAAAAAATGATGTGGATTAGGCTATGGGCATATATCTCACAGGTTTTGTCAGCAAGGGAAAGGAAACAGGAGTTTTTAATTGAGCCAGAGGAAAACCCATGGAAAACTTAGGAAGTATGGAAGAATCCTTCAAGTGCAGATAGAGGACAGTTCTAAGCAGTCAGATCTAGTTAGAACAAGTAATGTTTTATACTGTAAAAAGTATTTCAGGTGGAATAATTTTTAAAGTTCTCCAATGGCCAAGTAGTTGGTGTGAAGGAGGAATATGTGTGGATCTTTTTAGAACAAACATGACAAGGTTTTCTTCAATGAGTATGTCAGTTGGCTGCCTGTTTTTCTGTTTCCAGCTGCTGCTTCTTTGTTGTTGATGTATTCCCAGCTGAAAATTTTCATGCAAACTGGGATTGCAGACTCTGCCAGAAGGTTTTTGCCTTTTCATGCATCTTCTTCCTCATGCAGAATGTTTCAGGTTTTCAGAAATCTATTGCATACTCTTTGGGAATTGAGTCCGTAGGAGAGTTTGGCCTAAGTCTCCCTACAATTTGGAGTACCTCTTGTTTGTTCACCAGTCCTGTCGGGTTAAGAGCATTATTGTGTCTGCATGTTTGGTTGGTCTCCATGAAGTATTTCTTTCCTTCAAAAATGTGCTTTTTCTGCATTTAAGGGGGAAAAGTTATTTAGCCAGTGTAACAAATATAAATTAATTACAATGCAATTAAGTCAATTTATGGCAGACTCTTATCTTTAGAAATTTCAGTCTATTACTCTGAGGAAATTAGGCATAGGCTCTCTGTAATTAGTGAGAAAATGTATTGAAATGGATAATGCATGTCAGAGGCTGCCAAAATAGTTGTTTTAAAAACAAAGACCCTTGAGGGTATGTCCCAAACTTCCAGTTTTATGAAGCTTCAGATTTTGTTTGCAGACGTTCACATTACCAGGTCTGCATAATTAAAGGGATTAAACTGTGCCCGTAAGGCTGTCTGTTTTCTCATGGTGTTTTCCCTCACACATACACTGCTAATGCCAGTGCAGCTACTGATTCTGACAGTGGGAGTCCTATAATAGAAGAACTTTCAGGCAGCTGCCAGCACTTTAGATATTGGTTGTCTAAACCTGCTTGGAGCAGGTCTCTACACAATAACCAGGTGATGCTGGCAATTGGAGGGCAATTTTGCATTCTCTGGTGCAAGCTTAATCCCAATGAAACAGTATCAACAATGGTTATTTCTCCCTTCCTTTCTACCCTCCTGAAAGCTTAACCTCCATTGTCCATACAAAGTTTTGCATTTGTTGCAAGATCCTTTTAAACCTACAGCTTTGTTTCAGTAAGGTGCTGATTCTTCATCTGATTCAAACACTTTTCATAGAATCACAGAATCACTGAATGTTGGAAGGGACTTTAAAATCATCTAGTTCCAAATCCCCTGCCATAGACAGAGACACCTTCCACCATACCAGATTGCTCAGAGATTCATCCAGCCTGGCCTAGAACACTGCCAGGAATGCAACATCCACAGCTCCTCTGGGCAACCTGTTCCAATGCCTCATTACCTTCACAGTAAAGAAACTCTTCATGATATCAAATCTACATCTGCTCCCCTTCTGTTCACAGGTATTAGCCCTGTCCTATTCCTACATGCCATTGTAAAAAGTTTCTCCCCAGTGCTCTTGTAGACCATCTGGGTACTAGAGGGCTGCTAAAAGGTTACCCCAGGGCAGCAGTCTCTCCAAGCTGAGCAACCCCCACCCTCTCAGCCTGCTTTCATAGGAGAGATGCCCCAACCCTTTAATAATTTTTGTGGCCCTCTGATGGACTCTCTCCAGCAGGTCCACATCCTTTGTACACTGAGGGCCCCAGAACTGAACACAGTAATTATAGTGGGGCCAGAGCAAAGCAGAGTGGTCGAATCACCTCTCTTGCCTTGCTGGCCACGCTGCTTTTGGTGCAACCCTGGATGCCGTTG
The DNA here is from genome assembly GCA_035041345.1 of Poliocrania exsul. Taxonomy (NCBI): domain Eukaryota; kingdom Metazoa; phylum Chordata; class Aves; order Passeriformes; family Thamnophilidae; genus Poliocrania; species Poliocrania exsul. Next base: position 25,718,603 of record JAWWLZ010000094.1, read on the forward strand.
CTTTCTTGGCTGCAAGCGTACATGGCTGGGTCATGTCAATCTTCTTGTCCACTGATACTCCCAAGTGCTTTTCTCCAGGGCTTTCTTTGCCCAGCTTGTATTTTTGCTTGGGATTGCCCCAGCCCAGGTATGGAACCTTGCCCTTGGCCTTCTTGAACTTCATGAATTTTGCAGAGACCCACTCAAGCTTGTCAAGGTCCTTCTGAGTGACATCCCTTCCCTCCACTGTGTTGACTGCACCACATAGCCTGGTGTTGTCAGCAAACTTGATGATGGTGTACTCAATCCCACTGTCTGTGTTGCCAACAAACTTGTTCAACAGCTCTGGTCCCAGTGCTGAACCCAGAGGGACATCACTTGTCACTGGTCTTCTCTTGGATGTCAAGCTCTCAACCACAACTCTTTGAGTGTGACCATCCAGTCAGTTCCTTTTTCACTGAGTGATCCATCTGTCAAATCCACGTCTCTCCAACTTAAAGACAAGGATGCCCTGTGGGACAGTGTCAAATGCTTTGCACAAGTCCAGGCAGATGATGTCTGTTACCTTTCTCTTGTGGTAACCCCATTGTAGAAGGTCACCAAATTTGTCAAGCACAATTTGTCCTTAGTTAATCCATCTTGGCTGTCACCAATCACATTTTCCACGTGCCTTTGCATGGTTTCCAGGAGAATCTATTCCATGATCTTGCCAGACACAGAGGTAAGGCTGACTGGCCTGTAGTTCACATGGTCTTTTTTTTTTTTTCTTTTTTAAAAATAGGGGTCATGTTTCCCCATTTTTAGTCAGCTTCACCAGATTGTCAGATTTCTCTAATCTGTTGGATAGTAACCCCTTCATCTGCCAGCTCCCTCAGGACATGTATGTGCGTCTCTTTAGGTCCTATAGAGTTATGCACCTTCCGGTTCCTTAGATGGTCTCAAGCCTGATCCTTTCCTACAATGCATGTTCTTCATTCTCGCAGTGTCTGCCTTTACCTTCTGCAAACTTGGCTGAAACAGTTGGTGGCAAAGACTGAGGTAAAAAAGTTGGTACCTTGGCCTTCTCCATGTCCTGGGTAGTCAGGTCTTCTGTTTTCTTCTGGAGAGAATCCAAATTTTCCTTATGCTTAATTTTATCACCAACATACCTATAAAAACTTTTCTTGTTGCCCTTGAACATTTCTGGAAAGATTTAATTCTATCAGGGATTTAGCTTTCATAGAATTGTACAATATATCTTCTTGGACAATCTCTCTGTATTCCTCACAATCTGTATCTCCTTGCTGCTACCCTCTGTAGGCTTCCTTTTTGTGCTGGTGTTTGTTCAGGTGCCCTGAGTTCATCCGTGGTGGCCTTCTGGTGATTCTATCTGACTTCCTCTTTGCTGGGATGCATCACTCCTGAGCTTAGAGAAGGTGACCCTTGAATATCAACCAGTGTTCTTGGGCCCCTCTTCCCTCCAGGGATTTATCCCATGGTACTCCACCAATCAGATCATTCAAGAGGCCAAAATCTGCTCTCCTGAAGTCCAGGGTAGTGAGCTTTCTGTGCACCCACCTTACTGGCCTAAGGATCTTGAAATCTACATTTTGTGGACACTGTACCAAGGCTGCTCTGGAGCTTCCCATTCCCCACCAGCCCCTCCTTGTTGGTGAGAACAAAGCCCAGCATAGCACGTCTCCTCACTGGCCTCTCTGTCACTTGGAGAAGAAAGTTATCATCAATGCATTTCAGAACCTGCTGGTTTGCTTGTGCCCTGTTGTTTTATCCCTCTGAAAACAAGTCCATAGGGACCAGGGCTTATGAACTTAAGGCTGCTCCTATCTGTCTATGGAGTGACTCATGCACTCAGTCTTCCTGGTTGAGTGGCCTGTAGCAGACCCCAGCTATAATTGTCACCTGTCCTTGCCCTCCCTTTAATGTAGATCCATAACCTCTCAGTCGACTCCTCATCCATCCCTGGACAGAGCTCCATCCACTCCAGCTGGTCATTGACAGAGAGGACAATACCCTCTCCTCATCTTCCCTGCCTGTTCCTCCTAAAGAGCCTGTATCATTCCATTCCAGCACTCCAGTCATAGGAGCCATCCCACTACGTCTCAGTGATGCTAATAAGATGATAGCCCTGTAGGTCTGAGCCATTCTCTTAACTCCTCTTTATCTATTCCTGTTGTGTGTTTGCACAGAAACATATGAGTTGGGCCAACAGTGAAGACAACTTACTGACTGGAGTGTCAGAAATTCCTTTTTAAATGCTCTCCTGCTGACCTGCATTTCCTCTCCAAGCTCTGGGCATCTCTTACTGACACTGACATCAAACTGATAGGAGTGGGATGGACTGAGGTTCCCCTCCCCCAACACCTTGAGTTCAAAGCCTTCTTCACCAGCTTGCCAAGCCCATGGCATAAGATGTCCTTCCCTTTCCTGACAGATAGACCCCAGCAGCCCCCAGTAGACCTGGTTTCTCCACCTGTTGAGTCCCATGGTCCAAGTAGTCAAACCTCTGACAGTAGCAACAGTTCCATAACCATTTTTTTATTTGCCAGATCTGACTGTTTCAAAAACCTTTTCTTTGACCAGGAGGATTGATGAAAAACCTACCTGCCCTTCAGAGTACCTTACTGTCACCCCCAGGGCTCTTGATACTCCTTGATGCTTGTATCCTTCTAGATACTTCTCAGGCTGCTCCTGGCTGTTTCACTGTTGCTGTATCATATCATGAGATCATGTTAAACAGCAGCAGTAGATAATAGTGGACTGTACGAGGATCTCAGTGACATCCCTGGTACAACTCCCCAGTAAGAAGCACCTCTCTAGAGATCATGTCAGGTCAGCAAATGGGTACCTCCACATCTCTCAGAGGAGAGTCACCTACTGCTATCACCCGTTGCCTTTTCTTAGTTATGCTTGTTGTGATACAGGGAGCAGATGGGTCTGCCTTCCTCAGCCCTGGCATCTCTCCTGATATGAGAGGTCTTTCTTCTTGAGTCTACAGTGGGTTGAATTGATTCTGCAAGGGCACATCAGGCTTCAGGGAGTTTTCTTTCTGCAGGTCCTTGCTATTGCAAGCTTCCATTCTTGCAATGGCATTCTTATCACCTCCGTTCTTTCTGAGTGTGTTATGTCTTCCTTTGGTGTATGTCTTCCCTGCTCCACTATTGCAGCATGTTTAAAAACTATGAAGAGCAGTCTGTGTGGGAGAAACTTTAATGCATCAAATCAAGTAAGCCTGTAGCCTACTTGCATTCTCCTTTCATACTCTTACCTGGCTGTACTGAAAAGTTGTTGTGTTGGTTTAAAGGTAAACAGGCAGAGAAATGAACCTGGCTCACGAGAGATTATAAGTCAGAGCTACAACTTATTTAAAAAGATTGCAGTAAATACAATGATACAGAGAAAAATGGGGTTTGACTCACAACAAACAGATATATAACTCAGCACCTTGGGGCACGAACAGAATGGTATTCTTTAGCCCCTATGCTTAGAGTGATGTGGTGCCTCTGAGTCCAAAGTAAAAGGAAAGAAAAACCTATTGGTGAGGATGATGGTCTCAGTCTTGTTGAGAGTGGAAGTTGCAGTCCTGTTCAGGTTCTGGTCCTTCTCTGGATCCTGTGAGGGGTACCAGAAGTCCCAAATCCCCAAGATTATATATGCTTAGGTTCAGGTGGGAATACCCAGTGCCTCCCCCCAGTGTGGGGAGTTTCACTCTGTGAGTCATGAGATATTTTTAGCATCATTGATGACCCATTAGCAGATATGACCCTTCAGGCTGGATGTGAAGGTGCTAATGCCTCTCCGGAGGGGAGTTATCATGGTTCAGTCATTGGTGTGAGGACAGGAACACTTCCCTATATCACAGGATTCTTTAACACCCAGCTTGTTGCCTGAGGTGTCACATGTATCCTGAGCAGCTGTTGCAAACAGTCCATTATTAATGGTTCATGAGAAATGACACAGAGAATGCAGAACACACAGTTTTGATTACACCCACACAGTGATAAGCTCTAACTAGGACAGTTGTGTACTGCTGCTGAACTTTTTAACATGGAGAACAGATTAAGTTGGCAATTCACTAAGAAAAATGCACTATCCCATCTTTGGTTTGATTAATTATAATTAAATTTTCTACTTAGTCAGAAAATGGTTCTTTCAACAGGTGGTTTGCTTTGTGCATTTGGTAGCATTTGATCTATTGCCAAATACTTAAACTGTTGCTCTTATTAGTTTGTAGGGTCTGTGGGAAAATCTACATAATATACAAAACACATAATTTATTTTAGATTATTTATAGCTTCCTTTATTCTTTCACAGTAAGCATTGTCTAAAATGAACATCAATGGTACTTTATCAGGAGAATGTCCGAATCTTGTCCTGCTTAGTTTTGCAAGCTCTACACATCTCTGCTTTCAGTTTTAGCAATGGTTTTGTCAAATGGGATGTTAACTTTCAGTGGCAGCCCATTACAGCTGCGAAGCGTAGTCTTGCTAGTGGTTTGATTTTGGGTTATCACAGCATATGAAATCCAGACTCTCTGGGTTAGTGGCACAGCTAGGATATGCAGCTTTGAAATAACACCTCCCTTGGCCTAAGTCCAGACTAAGCTGGAGTTCATGCACTGTCCTCCAAAAAAACAGGCTTTGTTAGGACAAATGTGATTGTATGAGACATCAGTTTGGCAGGTCAGAGAACATCGATGTTAACACACCCTGATCTTGTCTGCTGACACTGCTGTTTAATTTAATTCTTGTTTATTGTGTGCCATGTCAGTGTATAAAAACACTCTACTGATGTGAGTACATGTACACAGTAGCATACTGCAGAATCAGATCCCAAATATAAGCAGTTTTCAGTTCTGAAAAAATTACTGGTGAAGTTGTTATCTTAAACACATGCAGAGATGTTGCAAAAGTTTTAACATAACCAGACTCACTTGTAAGAGATCTGAAAGATAATGGTAAAGGAAAGTTGTATATGAACATACCAGCTTCATACATATTTATAAACTTAATTCTAAAGGCAGAAGGAACGGCTTAGCAAACACAAAATAGGCAAGCAAACATGGGAGTTTTTCCCTGTACATCCACAAGTTTTTGTGAAGTAAGTATTTGAAATTTACAATTTACTTTCCGTTTTGAAGAATAAAACTTTTTCCCGTCCTGAGATACCTGAATGGAAAATTCTAATGTAATTCACTGTCAATGTTCTCAAGCGGCTGTTTTAAGAGTTTTTGCTTAGACTGGATTTAAAATTAATTCCAAAGGGGCTCTTTGAAATGTAGTGTCATTCGCATGTCTTCAGGTCTGTGCTGTTTTCTTAGAAGACAGTAATTGGTGGGGAAACAGACTTTTAGTTTTGTGAGAGCATTGTGTCTCAATTGTGTGAGGGACAGCTTGCATGTTAACTGTAATAGTAATTAAAGATGCAAGTGTTAATAGGGACAACAAAAGGTGCTCTCTTGTTGTATTTGGAAATGTGATAAAGTGCTTGGTTCCATAATATTTTCTATGCTATTTATGTGATATGGAAAAGTGCAGCTTCATCTCTTCACTCCTTTCTTTGGATGGTTCTAAGTTGTACGTTTTTAAGTGACTTGATCATTGGTAGCACTCTAACACCTGATGGAGGCTGCATTATGCAACAGCTACAGCTTTGAAAGGTTTTACTGGAACCCAGCTTCTTCAACGATACTTAGTACATTTTATGCTACCACCATGTGTCTGGTGACCATGAATGCAGTCTTATGTTAAAGATGTTGTAACAAATGTGTACAAGTTTTCCTTTGCTTTTCTCCTCATCCGGAAGGTGGCAATGGATTTCTATGAGTAAAGCGGATGATGTATTTCTATAAAAGCAAATGTTTGTGTTTTAAATCTCCTCCTTTGACATCACCTTTTTGTTTATGTGAATTTAGGACAAGAGACTGACCAAACACAGAAGATGAGTTTTAAATGAAATCACTTGAGAATGCAATTCTGCTGTGCTGTATAGGATACATCTCTAGATCAACCACCTTCTCTCTTGGATTTTATTCATGCCTTGGTAAGGAAAGTATTGCTTTATGAAAAATAATAAAGCAAACATTATCTCTGCTCTGCAGCTGCTCTAGGCACAGAACTAAAAACTTGGCTTTTGGTGGGAACTTTTTTAGATCTCATAACCTGAAGGATAAAAATCAACTCATATTAACTTTACTGTACTGTGAGATTGATATTCAGATGTTTTACATAACAGTGCAAAGCTTCTACCTAATTTTGGTTTTCTGTTTTTAATAAAAAATATCACAAGAAAATGTTATACAATTCCCACAGATGCCTTTCCAGGAAGTTCCTTTATGCAGAGCTGGAGGGGAGGCAAGATGTTGGCATAGCTGTTGACCTAAAAACCTGCTATGCCAACATATTGTCATCCTTCCTGTCTGTTTGCGACAGAGGGAAGTTATACGTTGTAATAGGCATTTAGAACAAGTTTAGTTTTTATAGATAACTTGAAATGTCATTTCTATGGCCCTGATTTTGAGTCAATGCAGTATGTGTTTATCAGTTACATAACCAAAGGAGGGACAGGATTTGACTCGATGGGGGTTTTTTGTTATTCAAATGACAAACAGCTTACTTTGCTCTGAAAAAAGTTAGTGTAGAGATGTAGTAAGAAAGGGGCTTGAAGAGGCCATCAGTGGGCAGGACAAGAATTGAGTGTTTTGCTCTCTGACCTGCATACCTTTGCAGTGAGGCTGTGAGTTGTCACTTAGAAGCCTTCATATGAGTATTTCTGTTTACATAACTTTCTCCCTTTTGGTTATAGTCTCCTTCCATATATACTTTTAATGGTTGTAATTTCTGTTCAGAGCCATCTAGTAAAGGGTTTTGAGCAATGAGAACGTAGTGGTAGTCAAAAAATGAATGAGCACCCATGAAGAAATTTTGTAGATGCATTTCACCAATCTGTTTCCAATGCTTAATTAAGAACAATGAAACAGTAAAACTTGATCCTGAAGAAGGTCTTCTGATTGCTGTACAGGGAACCTCTTCAAAAATAAAAATTGCATGTAGCAATTTCATCATTCATGTTCTTATTCTGCGTAAGATGTTACTTCACAAAATTAGAGTTTTACTTAGAGAATCTAGAATAAGAGGCTTGATCAGGAGTAGTAGTGCTACTTAAAAAAACATAATGAAGCAGAACTTGATTTCACATTGTGTCCATTTGCAGTTCTTTTACACTCTCAACAGTTTCTGTCACTCAAGTATTCAGTTTGACCTATGTATGAAAGAACCATAAAATACTTCATTATGACTAGGCTATGTGATTGCCAAACCTAACTTTGGATTAGTATCTGCACCCACCATAAAAAAATTATTATAATTAAATGTTCCTATCACTTTCAGATATCTAATATCAATTTTATTTAACCTCTACGTTTAAGCTGTCTATCTGCAGTGGAACATCACACAAGTGATATCTAAACTTCTCATCTTAGTTTTGTAATGCACTCATGATGACAAACATAGAGTAGTGCACCAAATATAGTTGTAGAAAATTACATCATTTTAAAAAACATAGAGAATTCTTCGCTCCTGATTCATGCTGAAATTAAATCTGATACATAAATAACAAGGTCTGAAGGGCAAAAAGCGTTGTGACTTTTGTTCTTAAGGCAGGATGCAGACACAACATAAAATTCAGGTCCCCTCCTGTCCCAAGCCTATCAATGGATCCACAGAGCAGTTAGCATCCTTCTAGTGGCAAGATGACTCTCAAATAACAAATAGTGTCCCATTGTTTGAGCACCTAGCCTGTGGTACTGGACCTTACTTAGCCCGTGGTATGGGTACTATTCTAATAAGTAAAATAAATATTACTTGGTTTTCTGAAAAGAAAGTAATGGTGAGAAGCTATTTAGTCTGTTACAATTAATTAAATAGAAGTGGAGAAAGGCATTTGATTTCAGAAAACAATGATAATGATCTGGTCTTTGTTGAGACAGATTAGTTGTTTGACATAATAGCAAGTTTTAAATAAGGATAAGTCACTTAGAGTTATAATACTGTGCGAATGAGTATGCTCTTTGCCTTGGCTTTACTTCCTTACCATAAGTAGCTGAATTTGCTGAAGTCTTAGGCCAATACTTGTGAGCTTTCCCCTAGAGATGTTTTTAGCTGGAGTAGAATGAATTCTCTTAGTAATTTTCCTGATAGGTTGTACAGTGCTGTATTTTGAATTTAATCTGAGAATAATGTTGATTACACACTGATACTTTAGTTATTGCCAAGTAGTCCTTGCTCTAAATCAATGACTTCTTAGTTTTCTGTCCTCTGCCAACTGAATTGATGCACCAGAAGCAGAAATCAGAAGATGAGGAGGCTATAGTCATCAGCAGAAGCTACATGTTGACAAGATAAGAACAGTTAATGCCCTGCCTGTGTGGTCATACAGAAAAAATCTAATAAGGTGTTAGATGACCCCAGGCCAAAAATTTCCATTGAACCAAGAACCATGTGCAGGGTGCGTGACGAACAGGTGCATAGACTCTGAGGGCACAAGAGCCCAGGGGGATTCTTTGTTCAGGGTCCCTCTTCAGAGTCAACCAGCTCTAGCTGTTCCTATTGCTGTACCATTTGATTATAACATTATTTTTTCCTGCAATTGGATGTCTGAGGCTCTGCTGCAAGAAACCTAGAGTGAAGAATATTCTTTTATCTTGATTTTAGTGGCAGTGAAATCTTCAAGTAACTGCTGTTATTTTGGACCACTGTTCTCTCTAGCGTCTTACAAGCAGAGAAGACAAAATGCTTGTTTCTAGAAAGTAACAACTCTTCTTTCTCAAACCTTAAAAGGGAATGCAGACCTCTGTATTACTGTATTAATGACTTTTTGAAGCAATGTTTTGCCTGGAGCTTAGTGAAATCTGCTGGAGTACGATTACTCTTTGCCTTCAAGGGAACGAGTTTAAATCATGTGGTACAAAACATTCCAACTCTAGGCAAATTATACCATTAATGCATTAAGGTATCTGAATGCTAGTTGTGAAACTGGTTCTGCATTTCTCTTTCATTCCCTCAGGAGCATCTTAACTTTGAAAATAACAGAATGGGTCATAGTTTGACCTTACTGGTACAGATTTCATTTACTTATCCAATATCACAATCTGCATATTGTCTTAGTTTTAACAGAAATTCTTTCAAGTTCAGATAACATACACCCATTTGAAGATTGCATTAACCTAAATGTAAAGTGACTTATTCAACAGAGAGTGTACATTTTTAACTTAAAATAATTTCACTCTTGCTGTTTTCAGTAGATTCAGTAGAATTTAGGCTTGGAATTTTATCACTAAAACCAAAAAATTTTGGTCTTTTTGGTAGGTTTGCTAATGTTTAAAAGTTTAAGTTTTTAAAATTTAAAATATAAATTTGTTTTTCCAGCATTCATCAAAACTAAATGCTTCTCTGTTTAGAAAACAATTTTTCTGTGCTTACCACAATAGCTATGGCTTAGAAGAGTACCATACTAACCCAGCACTGTGCTGTTGTCTTTTGTCATGAGCCACAGTATGACTCTGTTTCTGGCAATTGCAAATTTTACGGAACTTCCTTGATACCGAGTTTCTAGACAATAACTTTAGGTTTTGTTCGTAATAAGCAGTGAATGTAGAGTCAAATACATGTACCCGGAAACCCCAGTTTTTTAGTAACCATTTAAATAACGGGTCCTAGGTCTGCCAAAATAAAAGTTTATTCTTAAATAATAGTTTGCATGTCCTGAGACCGTTTTCCTCAGAGTTCTTTGGTGTGACAGATACTCACAATATTTTTCCTTACTCTCCTTTCCTCTAAACTTGCAAGACTTTCAAGAACTATTTGCATTTTTTTCAATGTGTGTTCACTAAACATGACACTGGATAGTATTTCATAGACGTTTCATGGCAGCACTTTCATTTTGAGCTCTGTTCATGGTTATGTTGCTGAATTATGTAGTCTATATTGTGACAGAGCAGTGATGCTCAGTATATGGCAGTTATGTGCAGGCAGCCTTCTTTCATACCAAAACTGCTGCAGAACCTTAAGTCTCAGGTATGTCACCTCATGAACGAACAAAGTTAGAGTAGGTCTCAAAAAAACTCAAGCAATCTCGAACCCACGGAAAGGTGCAATTCCAAATTTAATAAAGAAAGTATAATTCCTTTGGAGAATCATCAAGTGTTCAATAACAGGCTGAAGAAAGAGAGGCGAGATTTTTCTTTTTGAATTTGGAGTAGAATTAAAAAAAACCTGAACAACAAACAACCAACAACTCCATGAATCAAATACTCTTTATCTGTTCCTCCTTCCAAGTGTATGTCACTGTCTTATGCAAACATTTACTCCTACCATGTAACTTCAAAATGTTAAAAAAAAAGTAATTCCAAATAAAACAATGCAGGTAAGACATATTTGGATTCTAAACAGGCATGTAGTTTTCTCAGACCACTCATTCCGAAAAATAAGGTGTTTCAACAGCAGGTCACAAAGAAGTTTTGGTGTGACATTGACTAAAGCCTTGACCAATTAACTAGATAAAATGCAATAGCATTCCTTACAAAGGACAGCATGTCATAGAATGGTTTTGATGGTAATCTGACATTATAGAATATTATAACTGACAAAGATTATCAGAAGAGGAAACTTTTTAGGTATTTATTTCCTCATGTGAGGCATTTCCTTTTGTCTGCTGCTTTTAACTGTCCTTCTTTCCAATAAAAATTGTTTGGAACCCAAAACTTGCATCTTCTGAAGCATTCAGAATTTTCTGAGGTTTGCTGTACTGGGATAAGAAGTTGAATTTTTTTAAACATTCTGAAAAGTTTGACTTAACGTTTCTGAAAAATTACATTTCGGCTGCATTGAAACTTTTTGTTTCAGCTCCAGCTGTATATAAGGCAATGTTTCAGTTAAATAACCTGTAGAGCCTAAAGAGCCTAAACAATGCTAAGCCTTATCCTCAACAAACTACATAGAAATAAGCATAGTCTGTGAAGAGAGACAAATTATGGCAAAATCTTACTATTTCAGTAGGAAGTAACTGTGCTGTTGAAATAATATTTCTGCTATACTGTAGATAGTGTAAACAGTGTCTACTACATCATAAACATAATAAATGCATTTCGAGTACACTATAACTCATTTACTTGTGTATAAAGGTGATCTTATATGTTTAGAAGAATGATAAATGGTGCAGAAAAGAGCTGAATAAGAACAAGGAAAATTATCCATATCTTTCTTGCCAAATACAAGACTGGGCAGAATTATAAGGAAGGGGAAGGCAAGGGCCTGAGGTGAGATTCTGGCCTTGCTGGTGTCAGCATAACCATTGTTCCAACCTTGCTTAGGATACAGATACAGCCATGGATTAAGTTTGTTGTTAGCAAGGTCTGGTTTAGTGCATCCTTTATTAACTTCAGTCCTTAACAATTCTCAAGTACTGTGCCTCACTTACAATCCTAACAGATATTCCTTGTTACTTACATTCTCTGCTCCTGCTTTGATGCATTGATAGAGGGAACTTGGAGGCCTTTTTGTTTCCCCCCCAAAAAAAGAGAATTTGTCCAGGAGGTAGATGGGGAATGCTACATTTAAGTACTCCACGATGCAGCCCAGTGAGTGACCTTCATTAGTCATCAAGATTCAGCAGTAGCTGGCCATCTGAGCTCCTGTGATCATGGCAGGATACTGTGAATATAACATAAGTCCAAAACAACAAAATATCATGAGTTGGAGGGGGTGGCTGGGAAGTGGGAAGCTGCATGTAGGCAAAGGTAATTGAAAACTAGTAAGATAAAGCATCTTCAGAAATAGGTGAAGCAGGAAGCATTTCCAGTGATCCAGTTATTCTGCCACCTGGATCTGGCACTTAGAATCTCTGTCTAATTTCATAGGACTACATGTTCTGTGTAGCACTGATTTTACTCTGCCCTGCTAACTGATAATTACTTACATAACTGAGACATGCAGTGAGGCAAGCAAAGACTCAGAACAAAGGTTTTTGTTGTTTCATACTTTGGTGATCATGGCACAAGTAAAAACAGACTGCTTGTTTCAGTCTGTTAACTTGTCTGAAGAGTAGCTGTCAAAAATTGTTCTGGAAGACAAAGGCATATCCTCATCCAGATCTGCATAATATCTTTTCCAGAGGGAGATTATAACTGTTCTCTCACAGTACACATGATCCTATTGCATAAGTCAAAAGAAGAAGTAGTCCATAAATGAAGTACTGTATTGAAAGCTGTTTGTCAATAGCATTGTTTGCTTCTAACCTTTTAATTTTTTTTCAGTAAATGACAAAGACTTTCCTGGTCCAGCTTAGTGAGTGAAATTGGAAGCATAGTACACAAAAAGGTGAAGTTACATCTCAATTCAAAAAATCAATTTGAATCTAGGTTGACTGCTGGTAACAGTTTCTTAAAATGTTCTACTTCATAATCAAGTAATTTCTTAGATTTTTTTTTCCAAGAGCATACCCGTGCTAGCATTTCATGTATAATCAGTTTTCCATAGCTCCATTGATGAATGTTCCTAGCACTAACTATTTTGGATGTACTTAGAACAGTTTCATTCATTACTTCTGCCAGCTCTGTATAGCATTTCTGATCTTCAATAATTCAGTGATAAATTGCATTATTTTTGTTATACGGTTTCTATACTATTAAATGATTAAGATTAGTTACTTATGTAAATTGTGGGAGCTCACTTTCTGTATCACTGCTGCATTTGTGTTCTCTTAGAACAGAAATGTTTTCCAGTGCTGAAATACGTGCCTAACTGGAGAGTAAGAAAAAGGAAAAGGGACATAATTGAGTAGGAAATGGAATGAAACTGTCTGCTTACTGCCATTCAAGAAGGAAAAGGTAGGCTTATGTGGGAAAGACAGGACAAGGTTAATAATGATACTAAAGAAAGCTGTTCTGCATTCTGGAGAACAAGAAGGGACTGGATGGAAGTTGGCATTTACAGAAGGAAAAGTATGCAAATCTCTTTCCTCTTTTTCCATCACCTGATCAAACTTGCTTCTACCTTCTGCTGACGTGTATGCATGTGTGCATGCAGGAAGTTTTATTGATTGATTCCTAAGTAGATATGTATGCACATGTGTGCAGAGTTGTAATTCTGAAATATAGTGGTAAGAATCTACTTACAGTATTTTAAAATTAACACAGCACCAAGTAATTTGTTAACTTTCTGACCTTAAAATCAGTCTTTCCTGATCCACAATAAACACAAAACCAGCACAAACACAAATAAGAGTCTTTCATTATCTTAGATAGCACAAAAAAAGAAATAGCTACAATTTCTGTGAATAAAGTCCATGTTTCTTATGCTGACAAAAAGCTGATAAAAAAATCTTACAAACTATAAGAAATTATCATCAAAAGCAGGAGAAATTTCTCATTACTATCTCCAAATACCTATTATTATTCTCTAAGTATGTATCTAAACTAATTTTAATTAAGGTGGTACTTATTCAGGTAAGATACTAGATTTACTGAAGTAACCATGAGCCGGATGGTTGCTAATCTGGGCTCTTAGCTAGTCATTTATGTAGATATCCCATTTCCAAGCATAATATACATAATGTGTCAAATTGATGTGATAATTCCTCTACCAAATGCTAAACTGTTTTCCAGCAATATGCAAACAAACACTGTGCACACTCCTTTGCTTCCATCTTCTGCTGTATTTGTAGAATAGGGTATAAGAATTCTGTGTTAAGAATTAAGAAAAATCTGTGCATATATTTAACAGTGCTTGGGTGAGCATATTCTCATAATGGGGTCATAAAGCAAGTGAAAAGTGAGTAAGAAAGCCCATCCAGAATTAGGGTGGCATGAAAGGTCTCCAGTGCAGTGTCCCTTCTGAGCCCAGGGGTGACTTTCCAAAAACCTCATCTAGTAGAGCTGTACAGTTGCTTTATCCAAATGTCCAGACCTGCTATAATGATGCTACAAGATTGTATCCTTTTTGACTATTACTTTCTTTGACTTTAGACTTTACTTTTAACTTTAGAACGGATGAAGAAGGATGCAAAAAATAAATACCTGTCTTCAGTACTGTTAAGAAAACTTATAGGAGTAACTGTGATTTCATGGGTACTGCTTACCTTGATCATGACTTTCAGTCACAGTATATAGCTCTTCAGAGCAGCATATTCCCTCTATCTTTTCCATTCCGAAACAGGTAGACAAAGTTATTTCCTAAGGGAAAGTCTTCACACAGTAACCAGCACCCTCTTGTGTTCATGGCATGCAGAGGCCAAACCCAGCACCAAATAACTCTGTGTGACTCCAGAGCTTCATTCCGGAGTATCTTCCAGAGCACCCAAATCTGACATGACAGTAGGAACCTGAAGTCTCACACATGTTCCTCCAATAGTGCTGGTGATTGCCAGACAGGAAAGCAGTAATTAGCACATCTATATGTACCTCACATGGTAATTTTCTCAAACACCATCAGAAATAGTCAATCTGAAGAACTTTTGCTCCAGTATTTCTTTGGAGCTACCACCATCTTTCCACAAAGTATGAATGCTTCTCAAAGTAGAGTTTACACCATGTTTTCAACAGAAGCCAGAAAATCTTCAATGGATCTTCAGATATTCAGTGTTTTACTCTGCTAAGAATTTGTGAGATAAAAACAGCACAAAAAATAGTGCAATAACAATGAAATAACATAAGTAAATCCAAATCAGAACAAATATGCAGTTTGGCCAGGGTACCATACTGCTATCTAAATAAAAGAACAATTGAATCAGCTACCAGTGTTTCAGTTCTCGAGCCCCTAAATTGTCCCTAAAGTCTGAGGGGTTTTTGGTTGGGGGTTTTTTCTGTTCCAATTACTTCATACAGAAAATCAGAATTGCATGTAGTTTGTAAGCAGCTCTCTGTGGAAACTACTCAACAGCTATAGAGTTTAATTCCCAAGGGAATGGCATGAAGTTGTGTTAGGGGAGGTTTAGGTTAGATATTAGAAAAAGGCTCTTCACCTAGAGGGTGGTTGGGCACTGGAACAGACTCCCCAGGGAAGTGTTCACAGCATCAAACCTATCTTGAGTTCAAGCAATGTTTGGACAATGCCTTCAAGGGGCATGGTGTATTCTTGGAGAAGTCCTATGCAGGGTCAGGAGTTGGACTGAGTGATCCTTTTGGGTCCCTTTCAACTTCAGATATTTCATGACTCTATGATTCATAGAGAACTGCATATCTTTGCAGCTTTCAAAATCATCTACAGAATTCTGTAGCACACACTGGTCTTATTGCACAGCAGTGATTTTCCAAGAATCTTCCAGTATGATTTCTATTTTCTGTTTAATTATATGGTTTTCTCTATGAAGAAAGAATTCAGTCCAAGTATTTTGCACATGAATATAATTGTGTTCCATCAGAGTTGTATCTTACTTACACAGAATTTTGTCTTGAATAACACAGAAGAATACTAGTAAAATAGGTAAATTTGAATCCAATTTTAATTCACAAAGTGCCAGATATAAAAAGATGCATGACTTTGCATTAGGTGAATTGAATACATGTAAGATATATTCTGAAGAACATGAGAAGCAACAATAGTGCTGAAGACACTCATGAAGGTATATTTAAAGAAAAATATTACAATAATACTTCTGGCCACAGTAGGTAATCATCTCCAGGGGAAAGATTCAACAAAATTTCTAGACCTTTCACTGTATTATGATTACCATCAAACGTAATTCAGATGCCTCAAAACCCCCAGCTTTGTCACCTGAATCACAGTGTTCCTTATGCATATAATGAGGGTGTTCCTTATGTATATACTGAGGGTGAAGTGTTATATACTAAAACTGTTAGATCAGCTCAGGTTAGGACATGAAATATTTCAAATTCCTGTTATCTAATATGTATCAGGAATACAGCAATGTATGGGTAAGAAGGGGTTTCAGCCCTTGCAGCCTTGGCAGGGCACAGGGCACCCATCCTACATGGAGTGCCTTCACATCCACTGTCGTCCACTGGCTCATTAGAGGGTGCTGCTGATTGAAGGATTCTATGATACTGTTTGATACTTACCTGTAATAGTTAATATGCTTGGCAATTTGTAGAGTTTATTTAAACCATAAAAAGTGAATATGTAAAACATACGCTAATTAAAAGTAAGTTTATGCTCATTAAGAAAAATCTAGGCCAATTTTTGAATAAAAACTGACCTTGAGGGTCTTAGCATCAACCAAAAAAAGGATAGAAACCTCATGGGACTGAGATAAGCAGAAGATGTACTGAAGGAACAGGATAATTGCATAAAAATCTGCCAACAAAACCGGTTTCAGTCACTTTTCAAGCCAAGGTAAAAGGATACCATGAGGGAGACATCCTGTCTTCATCCCTACGACCCCCACCTGGGACCACCAGGAAACAATGCACAAGACCCAATAGGAGGAGCCCAATGCAGGGAAAATGGAAATTACTTCTCGGAACTCATTAGAATAAAGCCCACCTTTTCTAGGACTAATGCGTATGTATGTAAAGTAATGAATACGCATGTCTTAACTGCATATAAACCTGTGTGTTAGTGGACAAAGCTGTGCCTGTCTTTGGAGGAGCTGTCCCCCATGTACCCACCGCTGAAGTAAACATACCTCTCTTTGACCTCCTTGGTTGTGGGGTCTCCTTTCCACCGATCACTGTGGCCTGTACCACCAGTGTTTATAATATACTATCAGGAAGAAGAAAAATCCCCTTTTCCTTTGGTTCATACCTACTGGTACAAATAATTCAATTAATCCCTCTTTGATTCTGCACTTCAAGAAGATACAGATTCACCATCTTGTGCGTGTTAGCCTTCAGGTGTCTTTAGTATTACAATTTAAATAGACAACAAATTCTGTGTTCAAATGTAGCAAAATATCCTCCCCTGATGTACTTTGTAAAAATGACTATTTATTCTATTGATAAAAAATAAGAGTTGAGGTTATAATAAAATTGCAGCTTGCACAGTATCCTCGACCAATGTGTCACACAAAAAGTGATAGTATCTCATTTGCTTTTCATTAGGTTCTTAATTTTAATTGCATTTTGTTTAATGTATCAGCCCATTGACATCATTAGTCTCATTTCTGTGATCTCTCTTTGGCAAGGATATGCACATTGGTCTGAAGTGTTGTTATATGGATAAATGCAAGCAGACAACTGCCAATGTTGTCTCCCACATTCACAACCAGAATTCAATTATGCTTTAAACAAATCTTTAGATTAAAGGACCCATTATCTTGGCCTGGAAGATACTGAAGCAGTCATTTAATGCTTAGTTACTGCGTTTCTCAACTGACTCAATGTTTGGTTTCTTTAAACCCTTATTATGGGGTAAGGGCAACAGGATACAAGATGGCCATTGCAGGGTTTGCTGGGAGTTGAATCATAGAATCATAGAATCAGTTGGGTTGGAAGAGACCTTCAAGATCATCCAGTCCAACCCTTAATCCAACCCCACTTTGATTGCTAGATCATGGCACTCAGTGCCACGTCCAGTCTCACCTTAAAAA
>JAWWLZ010000094.1:25738476-25750369 GCA_035041345.1 Poliocrania exsul
TACAATGGCAAAACCCCAGAACCTAAGCAGCAGGAAAACCTGCCCCAGCAGAAAATACCTTGGGAATTGTCCATGGACTGTGAAATACACTGTCTCCATGAAATGTTATCTCCAGACTCTGTGACTTCTGATGTGAACATGTTGTCCTTTCCGTACCTGCCCCATCTGCTGCCCCAGAGGCTGGCACCCTGGCGCATACATTTTACAGATGCTGTTTAAGGAAGAGCAGTGTATGCCTCCCCAGGGACACTAAGTCTGAGAATTTTGCAAAGGCTCCTGGAGAAGACTTGGCTGCAGAAAAGGAATGTAAATGTATCATTTTTGGGTTTTGACTAGGTGGTCTCTGGGAGGAGACCCGGCATGCTCTAGAGGAAGGATCACACCGTGCTAGCAGGTGTAACATGGGGAAAGTCCACAGACAGCAAGGAGAGGAGACAAATTGGACAGGGTAGCTGGAACTCTTTGTCCTTCTGCACGATATTCAACTAGCTCTTTGATTGGTGTCTCAGTAGTGATAGAGACTGGTTTTCTGCATGGTTTCCTTGATCTCTAGCATGATATTTCATCTTTATTTCTTTCAGGCAGCTTTAGTTTAGTTTAGTCTTTACATCCCCTTCAATTAACATTTTTTTGCTATGGTTTTTCACAATGTCTCTATGTTTCAGTCTTGGTGTGTAGAGTAGCTGAGGAGGGGTGTTGTGTTTTAGTAGCATCTATATGCCTGGGAACTGCCTGGTGAGGTAGCCCAGACCCACCAGCAGTGATCCCCTCAGGTGTGGGGCAGCAGAAACTGCTTGTCAACCCACCATAGAGAAAGAAATTACCTGCCAGCCAGTCCATCAGGAGCAGTTTTCATGTCTCTTTCCAGCTGAAGATCCAATCAAAAATAAAATTTTGATCCTCAAATGGATTTGCCAGCAGGCAAGCAGATTTACCTTTTTGGGTCCTAATGGACTGAGACTTGAGGCAGTTGTTTACTTCATACTCAATAAACACATGATTTCTGAAACACAGAATTGAGTCCAAACTTTCTTGCAATCTTCTCAAGTGTTCTGAACTCAAGATGAGCGCTCTAAAGCTGTGCTGCTTGTTTTGGACACTCAGCTGTGTGTAGGGGCCCATCTTGAATGTGTTAGTAAGGTAAAATGAAGAGATCTTCTAAATGAAAAAAATGGTGTTATCTCAGGTAATTGAGTTAGGATTGAGAAATATTCAAATGGCAGTGCTATCCTGACTGTTGCAGCACAAGTGTCCCTCTTGCCCTATTTTTTTTTTAAATCTGTACAATAGAAATAACTGTAAAATGTGTCACATGTATAATCAGTGTGCTAAGAGTCCTCAGGTTAATGCACACAACATTGCTGAGAATATTGTTATAATGACAGTATCATGCAAGTCAATGATAAATGTCAGTTTCCTTAAGTTAGGTTTTAGATTTATAATTTGATCATTATGTAAACCACTTTTATAATTTTGAGCACTGTGATCAGGCAAAACAAGAACTGACACTTGCCTCCAGCCCTGAGAATGCCCTGTCACACCTCTCTCCCACAGGTCAACACTCACCCATACTCACAAAAATTTTAGCCACAGCTGGTTGCCATCTTCTCCTGGAAAATCCCACTGCCCTATCCCTGATCACTCCCTATCCTTTCTCTTTGTAAGGTCCTCCCTGAACAGTATTCCCACCATTTGCACCGTGGCTCTTGTACTAACTTAACAATTCCCTTCTGACCTCTGCCAACACACACAGCCCCCCACATTAGTACTATCTTGGCCATGAATGGCATTCCCCAGTCTTGTGGTCCCACCTGCTACAACAGCCTTCACATTCTGGATGTTTTCAGTTGCCTCTTATTTTACCTTTCTCTGGACTAACAAGACCTCATCCCTGTCCTGGAAAATAATAACTAATGATAACAAAAACAAAACACAGAAACAGAAATAACAGCAATAATAATAGTAGAAATACTGATTTAAAAAAAAATTAACAGTAGTGGGTCTCTTTTTGCAGATAGTTTTTCTGTACCTGTTTCAGCCAGAATTTTTTACACTCTCTTACTCTTCAGAGTAAAGCAAATGCCTTCTAGAAATCCCTTCTTTTCTCTCACAAGCTTTTGGGCTTCTCACCTAAATTTGTGCGCTCTTCAAAACCAAATATGAAACCTGTTTGTGTGTCTTCCCCCCATACCTGCCTTGGCCCCTGCAGTACCTCACCTCCATGCTGACAGAAATAAAAGCTGGTTCTGACAAAGACACCCACAGATGAATTGTGACAAAGGCGAGTCAAGGAGTTCCTTCAGTGATCCATCTTTTATGAAAATCAAACAAAAAGTAACACAGATGATCCAGATTATCATGGCTGGCTCCTCTACATTGCCTCCCCAGCGTGGGGATGAACCCTATCCTCTCTCACAGGAAACTGTGAGGTCCAGAGCTCTGTGTTCAACACAGTCCCTCTGAGTGCCTGTGGGAAGGGAGCAGCCATCAGCTGAGCAGCACCAGAAAACATGAACCTCAGCTTTCAGTCCTGTCCTGACCTTGCTGATGGCCTGGCTAAAGCACACAGTAACAGCTGGAGTAGTTTTGAAGAAACCCTTAGCCTCTCCTTCTGAGTGCTAGTATGTGAATTAAAACTTCTAGAACACCATCATCAGAACACTGACTTTATTAATAGAGACAAACAAAGGATTGAAACATGTTAGTAGTTTGCTGAAACACACAGTGTACTTGTGGAGGACAGACGCATCTATATACATCAGTTCATTGTAGAAACATGAGCAATTTTGTCTAAATGACCAGGATATCCCCAGGTAGTTTGCAACGGATCCAGACAGCTTTCTCTCCGTGGTGGCTCCGGTAAAGCCACTGATTTCCCCCCAGCCCCACCCCAGCCAGGCTAGTGCCGGACCCCTGAGCACCACCAGTATCTCATGTAGGACTTTCTACTGCACGAGGTGAGCACAACCGGATTTGGTCTGAGGCCAGTG
This sequence comes from Poliocrania exsul, assembly GCA_035041345.1. Lineage (NCBI taxonomy): Eukaryota > Metazoa > Chordata > Aves > Passeriformes > Thamnophilidae > Poliocrania > Poliocrania exsul. The sequence continues at coordinate 25,741,467 of JAWWLZ010000094.1, forward strand.
GTGCGGGCAAACCCCGTTGCGAGCCGCCTGCTGTGGGTTGTGCAGACCTGGGACCTTCTCAGCTGCGAGGAAAGAGGGTGTCAGGGTCCTTTTGGACGAACCTGCTTCCCGACTCCTCATCTTACCCCCAGCCCCCCAGGGGAATTCCCTGGCCCCGACTCCTCCAGCCGGTAGTGGGTGGATGTTCCCAGGCCGAGGAAGGAGTCGAACAGCCCGGGACATGGCCCTGGGCCAGCCTCGCTTCCCGGCACGGCTCGGCACCACTCGGCTCCTGCACCGGCACTGCAGCTCCCGGGACCGCCACCTCTACTTGCCAAGGCGCGGCCCGGGATTTTCCTGGACGAACAAAAACAAGCGGGGGAGGAGGGGAAGGAGGGCAAGGGGTGGAGCAGGAGGGAGAAAGAAAACAGCTCCACGGATGTCGGATGTCACGGACGGCGTTACACGGGCGACGCGGGGGCTTCTCGCTGCGTTTCTCGGGCGGAGGAGCTTCGGGAAGTCGCTGTCGTCACCCTGGGCCAGCACGTCGGGGGGGCCAGACGTCGGTGCCTGCGCTCCCGACGGCGTTTCCCCGGGCGTCCCGGCTTACAGGCACTTCAGGAGGAAGGAATTGCACGAAGTCCCCCGGGGGCAGTCGCAGAGCTTCCCGATGCGCGCCCCCTTCCTCACGGCACACTGCTCCCCGGCGTCACACTGCGGGCAGCGGCCGGCGATGAGGAGGGAGCCCATTCGGTTCCGTTCCGTCTCGTCCCGCCCTGCCCCCTTCCTTGTCTCTTTCTTGTCCCTTCCATTCCATTCCTTGTCCCGTCCCTTCCATTCCATTCCATTCCATTCCATTCCTTTCCATTCCTTGTCCCTTCCATTCCTTGTCCCTCCCCAAACCTTCCCAAACCTTCCCAAACCTTCCCAGAGCTTCCCTTCCCAAACCTTCCTTTTCCCTTCCTTATCCGTTCCCAAACCTTCCCAAAACTTCCCTTCCCAAACCTTCCCTTCCCAAACCTTCCCAGATCTTCCGTTCCCAAACCTTCCTAGATCTTCCCTTCCCAAAACTTCCTTTTCCCTTCCTTATCCCTTCCCAAACCTTCCTAAAACTTCCCTTCCCAAACATTCTGTTCCCAAACTTTCCCTTCCCAAACCCTCCCTTCCCAAAAGTCCCCGTCCCAAACCTTCTCTTCCAAACCTTCCCTTTCGTCCCCGTCCCTCCGGGACACTCACCATAGGCACTTGCCCGAACTTCTTCTCGTAGTGCGGTCCCCGTTTGCTCTTCAGCTTCTCCAGCACCTCCTGCAGCGCCTCGATCTGCCGAGAGACCCACAGCCCCGGTCAGACGGCACCCAGCCGGGCGGCGCCCCCAGCCCCATCCCCGTCCCGCCGCCCCACCAGCTCCTTCTCCCGGGAAGCGCCGCCGCCGCCGGGCGGTCCGAGGTCGCGGGCGCGGCGCGGCGGGGCCATGCTCTGCCCGCGGGCGCTCAGCAGCAGCGCGGCCGCCACGGCGCAGAGCGCCAGCGCCCGGCAGCTCTCCATGGTGCTGCCGCCCCGCCGCCGCCGCCGCCGCCTTTATAGCACCGCGCCCGCCCCGCCGTGCGTCAGAACCCACCACGGCGGCGCCGCGCCCGGGGCTGCACCGCACGGCAGGCTGCGGTCCGCGTTCCCCACCCCTCGACCTCCCGAGCGTGCGCCCCACAGAGCCGGCCGCTCCGGCAGGGGTTGCTCCTCGCCCTCGAGGCGAATCTGTCTCTGAGTGCAAGTGAGGGGAAGGCGAGCGGCCCACCCTCTCTTACCCGCACCCCCGCTGCCTTGCCCACAGCGGAGAGGGCCGCGTCCCCCCCGTGTTGTGTGAATAGAGTGGGAAGCTGTTCCATCGCCCCTGGGCGTTGGGATGGAGGAGCGAGAGGGTAGCCATTGAACACACGAAGATGCCAGTGGAAGTTGGGCTACCAGGGAGACTAGGCTGGGAATTCAACTCAGGGCTTTGAGAGGAGGGAGAATTAGTAGCTTGGGGGCTAAGGAAAAGCACGATGTCATGGAAGGAAGAGCCAGGATGGGAAGATTAGCCTGAGGGAGTCAGGGAGGAGTGGAAGACAGACATTATGAGCAATGAGTTGGTGAGGATGGGAATGCTCAAATGAGGACAGGTGGGAAGCAACAGGCTGAGGTGGCTCAGAGCCACAGGACAAGGTAAGAAGCAGCATCAAAACACTCAGGATAAAAGTAAGTGGTAATACTTCAAACACAACTGCATATCACGCTTGAGATCAAAAATCATATTACAAAGCAGGTGCTCAAGGAGCATCATATACCCTGTGTTTGAAACGAGACAACCTCTGCAACAGGAGAGAAAAAGTGCAGTTGCGGAAAGGAGACCTATCACCAGTCACCACATCTCAATCAGACCTTCCCACTGATGTCTGGCTCTGCAACCCCAGTGGCCTCATGAAAACTGTCACCAAAACCACCCTTAACAAAACTCTCCTCTCTGGTCATTTTAAGAGAGCTAGAAAGTGGATCCAGGAACAGCCAGAAAACTGAGTACACACAAAAAAACCCAAAGTTATTTAAAGGAAAATTGAACAGGCCCAGGGACGTACTTTTCCAAATAGGCAGGTATTCTTTTAAGAGGACAAGAGGAATTTAATAAGTAATTTCAAACAGCACCATTTTGTTTGAGGCAATAAAAAAGCTCTGATCTTTCTGACTATCACATTGCTTGCCACCAAAGCTGCATGTTCATGTCTTGCTGTTACCTCCTCCCACACACTTCTATTGATCATCACAAAGGTCTCATTTGTAATTGCTGGTCAGAGTAGAGATTCTCTCACTGTTTGCATGAATCCTTCAGTTTCATCTTGCCACCAGGACAGCTAAGATTTCAGACATCACTCTGGTGTTGAACTAGTCATAGCAAAGCTCAAGCTTTGCTCCCAGGCTGGAACAAAAACACAACTATGTGTAGTGCTGAAAATTATGGGTTTGCAAAAAAAAAAAAAAAAAAAAAAGTTTCTTAGAACAGAGAAATAACCCAGGCTATGAAAAACTCAACACTTCATATGGAGAGGCAGATATCTGGCCTATTCAACTTTGACAGCAGTGCCTGTGAAGCCTGACCAAAAATTCAAGCCATATTTTATAGTATGAGGATTACTCATGCAGTGTTGAACACACCACAGAGATGCTCACAGAACATGACTGTTTTCTTTTGAATTTGAATTTGCAGTAAAAAGCTGAATTTAATGTTAGTTACTCCAGTAAAATTATTCTTGAACATGGAAGCAATTACAAATTTCTGTTTCCAAAAGTCATTGCATCTGTGTGGCTACAGACACCAATAGAACTGTACATTTCTACCTTTTACTGTCTGTATCACACTGTCTCTGAAAAAAATCACTGTTCCTGGTTCCCCATTCAGCTGTTCTTCTGGACTTGTAACTAGCACTAGGGGATAAAAAAAGAGCAGGATAAATATCCACAGGATAGCTGAATATGAAATGAGTGTCAGAAGCTACCATGTTAAGGAACTGAAAAGGGTCAAGGTATAAAAGCGTAAGATCACTGTTCACAGTTACAAAAAGTCAGGAATACTTTTTGTCTGTATCAGTAGCCACTCATATGGAATGGATTAGCTATGGAATTAGGGGAATCTGGGGCACTACAGAGGTCAGATCCAGATAATCTACATGAAATACCATCCGGCCTCAGAGACAGACAACTCTATTGTAGCTATGTACTAATTCAGGTTTCTCAAAGCTAGCTTTCTCCATGCAAATGTTACTGCAAACGAGGTACAAACAACACAATCAATGTGCATTAGCATCTGCATATCTAATGGATAATTTTAAAAATCATACATGGTATATGCCTTTCATAATCGCACTCTTCCATCATGATCAACTAATTAAGTGCACTTCTAAAAGCAGGACAATTAATACAGGTTATTATAATAATGAGCATTTCTGCAGCATTTTTGTGTTCTAGTTTTGGCTTGGCACAGACATAAGAGTTGGATGGATTTTAGGATTACTAGACCATAGAGATTAGCATGAAGCATTTTAACAAGTATTCTACTGAATAGGAGACACGAAAATGGACAACTGGCTTTAGGTGAATGCTTTAAGGCTTTGTTGAAAAGCAGCAGGCTTTTATAAATGCCTTGTTAAATTGCCTTAATTTATAAACCACAGTTTAAAAAAATAACATAATACAATATACCATCATCGGTTTTCTGAATCAAGACCTTTCTTTGGCTGAAAACTTTAAGAGCAAGGAAAATCTAAGATAAATCAGGGTTCTGCCACATTTGAAGCAATAGGAGTCCAGAGGCATACTTGAAAGATAACATCTATTTCAGCAGGAGCTAGCAATTCATCTTGATGAGTAATAGATTGGAAAACAGCCATTAAAATAAAAGATGGGTTCTCAGAAGAACAGTACATACACAAATGCCCACACAAATACTGAAGCTACAAACTCCCCATTAAACTAACCACAAAATGGGTGGAATAGTAGTGGGAACAGGTACCCAGTGCCTTCTCCATTTCTGCAGGCAGAGCTGCCACAGAGGCTGTGGCACTACCCACATCGCATTTCAGCCCTGGAAGCAGGCTCACAAGCCTTGCAACAATCATGTTCCAGAGGCTGTACCTTGCTGTTTGTTGAATTGCCATCAATTTTGATTGAAGACAAAAATTGTAGCTCCCAGTGGTACTCAGCACCTTCCCAGTTGGAATGAAAATTAAAACGACAATGGGTATGTTTTTATGATCCATCCTGAATTCATCATCTCAGCCCAGGTAATCTGAGAAGGTAAGCCTTGGTTACTGCAATAGTGTTTAAGTTCGTGATAAGGAACTTAGCCCACCTCATTCACAGCTTCCCATTTCCCTCTACAGAGGTTTTTGAAAACCTCACGTTCACAGTATCGACTTTTAAACTCCTTGTAGTCAAATGCTGTTCTCTCTTGAATAGACCATTTCAGCTTTCACAGAGAACTGGAACTAGGTAACATCTTGGCCTTCTCGCTTCTCTGAGGCAGGAGGGAGGTACACAGCTTAGAAGAGATATGCCCAGGGCAAGACTAGACAGGAGCAGAAAACTCCCCTGGAAGTCTAGAGCACTGAATCCGATGTCCTGGTCCTCCACAGCTTGTGCACTTCATATGGCACAGCCATTTCCTTTGTTACTCAACTTCTATCTGAAAAATCAGTGTCATCCATGGAAAGTATCATCCTTTCCAGTAAGGAAACAATTAGTGATTGCGAACTGCTCCAGTGAATAGGTGACAAGTACCAGAAACAAGTAGGACAAGTCTTGAAATAGTCACTCACAGATTTTACATTGCCTCTGCCACCAGGAATCTCATGCTTTTGCAGTGGCAGTTACCTTTTTATTTATGTTTATTTAAGATTCCCTTTCACTAAGCATCCAAAAGAGATCCTACTGGTATGCAATGCCAATGGAAAGTGAGAATAACTGCTGTAATGGCATTAAGCCTAAAAGGTAGCTGCCACTGCAAAAGCATGAGATTCCTGGTGGCAGAGGCAATGTAAGAATTGAGATTATTTTGAGTGGGCATGAAGATTTGCCAACATCACCAAATGCAATACAAGCATGGGATCCAATTCCTCACTCCTGTTGGATGTTCAGAAAACAAGGTTTTCCAGCAAACCTCTGGGCGGCAAAATGCCATCTCTGCAATCAGTGCCATCACACACAAGTGCAGTCAGTGCCTGCATAGGAAACACAGCACATTAACCTGCAAAAGCTTTTCCAAAATACCTGTGCAGTGTAGGAGTGACAATCATCAGCAATACTCTGAATTGCTGTTCTGCGGTGAAGGTCCTGCACTGTAATTGCTGCTAACAAGAACGTGCTGGTAAGATACTAAGCCTGTGCTGATTAATTCCATTTGCTTAACATGTTTCCAAAGGTAAGTATTACTAAGGCAGAACATTCCCATTTATTCAGAGATATGTTTTGACTTAGCTTACACATATATTCAGAGGAAGACATTTTGACATGTGCAACTGTCTTTTTACACATAAAAACGGATAGGGAGTTATCATTCTCAGAAGCACAAATCCTTCCAAACATATCTACTTCTGTTATCTGTATCCAGGATTACCTGTTACTGTCTTTAACTTAGCATTATTTAATTACAGTCCCATTGAAAGAATATATTCATAGCAAAAATATTCTTCAGGAGAGATCAATTTTCTTAGACGAAACAGACAGAACTCCTTATGGCTCTGGCAGTGACAGACAGGGGGAAGTGGCCCCCATGATTGAGAACAGAAGTGCCTGAATGGATTAAGTGCCTGAACTGCAGTAGGAGAAAATACAGGGTTTTTTCCTATTGGAAATCATGAACAGCTGTCATTTCAGGATCTGAAACTTCTTTTCTCCCTGGCTATATTTTATAAACACATATTTAAAAGCAAGTTTTTTTAAAAGGCATATCAGAATTCCACTAACCATAAGTAATTTCACTGTGCTTTTAGGATAAAGAAATCCTGGGTCCATGCCAAACATGTTCACAAATCTATATAGGGAGACATGAACAAGAATCAGTGGCACAAAAGCAAAGCTCTGTGCCCAGTTGCCAGTATTTTAAACTATTACTGTCTGCTAAATATTTATTTAATATACTAAGAACATGCATGCCGGTATGATAGTGAGACTACATGTGTGCAGACGTGCAGAAGTAATCTTTCCAGGGGTGCAGAACACACCAGGTTTGGGATACTTTGCATTTCAGCAAAATGAGAGGGAAAACTGGTCTTGTTAGTGCAAGATAGAGGTGTGTCAGAGATGACACAATTCAGCATATGCTAGGCTGTCTGTAATATACATTGAAGATCCCCATTCCAAAGAATTATGTTCTCTTTTGCATCTGCCTGAGACATAACTGAGAAGGCTGGTAGGTAGCAAACCATCTATCCCCAGCCTGAGTCCAAGGGGAACTCCTTTGCCACACAAGCCTACGAAGACTACAGCTATCATCTTACCCAGGATGATCACTCCTACCAGCAATATTTCCCCTCCCCACAGGCCAGCACTGGACAGGACCTCCACTCGTGTACATTAACTCTTGGATTCTTAGTTAAGAATATTTCTGCCAATGGTTATCTGAGCACCCACAGAGCAAAGCTAGATAAAATCACTTTCATAGATCCAGATAGCACAGTATTTGTCTCCTTATTTTAGGCACACTATTTGCCAAGCATTTAGTTTCTACAAGGTGCAATGTTTCTAAAGAAACAAAGTTACAGACACTGAATTCTTGAAAAATGTGACACTGCAACAGGCTACAATAAATAAGTCAGAATAACCAAGGCACTCCAGCATCTAAATACCCCCTAAGTCAGTGGATTTCAAGCTTCTGCTCTAGGTAAAGCACTGACCCTTGTGGGGAGAATTCTGTGTGTTTGTGAAACTAAAATTTGCCAGAAGAACCACACAGCAAGGTGTTTGAATGCCTTTGCAGCCAATCTCCATCCTCAGAAGTCCACTCAGCAAGCTCCTGCTTCCAGATCCCAGCATATGCTCCCCAGTACTTCCAGAAAACACTATGTATCTGTCAGGTTCTCTTACTCCTTTGACTTCAGGGAACCTTGAATCTGTAATTTCATGCTGTGCTGAACTCCCTAGCTGCCCTTATACCACTTCTCTTTGCAAAAATTATTTGCTAGCAAATGAGGACTTTTTTCTTATTGGATTGCAAAAATATTTTGCATTTACAGGAGACATACAAAAAAGAATTAAATAAAGGAGCTGATGAGAACCAAATATGCAGCAGATTTTTCAGATTTATTTATATAAGAGATAGTATCAGTGCTTTCTTAACAAACATGAAATGCAATGCTAGAACCTGCAATTTATTCATGCAATGCAGTTACACAAGCACTGTGACTAATTTCAAATCACTATCAAAATACTGAAGCACTGTGTGTTAATTACTCAGCAAAAAGAATTACAGAATTTTCAGTAGAAATAGCATTATACAAATCATTATTTTTTCATCGTATCAACATTGTAGCTATTTTACTGTCCGGCCCCAAAGAAAATATACAGACGTAATTCTGATGATCGTATATTTAAGATTACATCCTGAAAACTCCAAATTCTGTCTTCTTTGTAGGTGAGTTTAATGCTGCACTGAGACTGAGTCCCAAAACAAGTCTTGTGTCAGCTGGATCAATAATTCCGTCATCCCATAACCTAGAAAAAACCAAAAACATACAAATCAATAATAATTGAAGGAAATTAACGTATGCAGCTGGTAGATTTTCAAGCCGATGGAACTGGAAATGGTTATACTAAAGAAAGAGGAGTAAAGAGCTAAATTATACTCAAACCCATGGAGTCAATTCACCTTGACCATCAATACAACAGGCAGGTGGTGTGTGTCATTCCACGGAATTTATCTTCTAGAATGAAGTATACATTTTAGATAAACAAAGAATACTGGGTCTACATACTTCAAATGAGATTCTTCATACTTATTCTTAGTCATCACCTTCAAGACTTTCTAACTGAAGTTCCACGTGCAAATTTCCTATTGTTTAGAGATTAATTGAAAAAATCTATTAGACAGGAAACAATGTATTTTACACTCTTCTTTGCATATTAAATGTGGCAACTTCACTTCATTAAGTGTTATGAGAGTGACAATGTATGCTTTTTATTTTATAACAAGTACATGTATCTATCATACGATGTACAAAATAGAATTGCAATAAAAGATGCCTCTAACAATACTGAGCCCAAGGGTTCAGATGCAGCTTAGGAAGCTGTTCTCCAACTAGCAGAGAGAGAAGAAAAAGGACACCTAGCTCACAACAAATGCACTACTATAAATATATCTTATCATGGTGCAGCTTCCCAAGTAGAAGAGATTGTTAAACTAA
>JAWWLZ010000094.1:25768470-25778858 GCA_035041345.1 Poliocrania exsul
CAGGTAAGCAATAAAATCCATCCGATTTTCTCCATATAGGAGAGACATTTTGGGGAACAGATTTTATACAATAATGGCTACAAAATCTGCTACAGCATGGAATGGCAGTTTCCATGGGAGTTTGAAGTAATTTTGATGCTTAGAAAAGGCAAGTAAAATATTTTCAGTGAGAATATGAAAAGCTCTACAAAACAGAAAAGCTGACAGGTAGCGATATTAAAGTTTGATCTATACGCCCAAAGATAAGGATCATTACATCTGCAGGTTGCTAAGGAACAAATTAAATTGGAGGATAGTTGTGAAATCTTCCTCTGAAAAGGGTGAAAAGTTTTTGACGTGTCTAACTTCACAACATCCTTTCAGGCACTGACTTTCCTAGTCAAGTCTTCCCTTGAAGGCCTGACCCAGGTCACCCTTTTTCAGCTGCCTATACGGGCCAAAGTCTCACGCGCTGCATCTCAGTGATACACAAGTACTACCTAAACCCCCTTGTGAAGTTAAATGATTGCCAACCAGATGAGAGTCTGGTTCCCCTTTGTCAGCTTCCTAGCCAGCTTCCTGGGTATTACGGTATTAGCTGTCTTTTTGCACCTGCATAATGCTTGAGCTTGAAAGAAACTGGCTTTGAGTAAGTTCTCCAGGATACATTACTCAGTGCACCACCCATGAGGTCTCCTAGGAACTGCAGAACATTTCCAGCTCTAACACAGCTCCTTACAGGAGTGCATTCAGGGTACACAGAACTCCCCAGCAGTCTTGCCAATGGACATTCCACACACTTTCTCAGGTTCTTTAGATTTCCTAGTTGGGCTTGTGCAACAAATTACTCTGTACCTGAGCAAGTCCCAGAGCTGCTGGCTCTAAGCCTATGAACTGTCCTGACCCTCAGAAAGGTTTGTACTTACACAGCTCAGGTGCTCCTACAAAAGGGTAGTTATTCTCAACATAACCAAGCTACTAACTCTGATGTAAAAGGGTCATTTCTTTCATCATACTAATTTTCTTATGTCATTAAAAAGATGTATGAATCACACAGTGTTACTCACTCAACTGGTATTATCCTTAACTAATATCTTCACTCACGTTTATGCCACTTATCACCAAGAAACTCCAAATACATAAATTACAGTGCTAACTTCACAAAAAATTACATAATTTTGAGGAGTATTTGTCTTTGTTTACCTATAAACAACAAGCTGGAAAAGACTAATACAAGGTAAAAAAGAACAGAAACCTCTGCAAGACATTTGAAACAATTATTACAAAAGAAATTTCAACTGCCAAATTCTAATGAGCAGTAAATAAATCAGCATTACATTACACAATTGTTATTAATCACTTCATCTGCTGTTGCTGATTACTTTGCTCTTCTTGCCAACTTGGAAAGCCTACACTGAAATAATAAATTACTTAGAAGTAAGTGCTTTGTTTTATTAGGGTAGACAAAGAAGTATCCTTGTATTTAAGGGTGTGCTTCCCATGCCCCTGTCTTCCATATGCCAGTAACACTCGGAATTTATTTAACACACTCTGGAACAGTAAATAGTATTTCCCACCCACAGGAAAGAATCTTTCCCCTCATGGGAAGACTTTGAGTTTTCTTCAACTGCATAAGAATTTAAAAGCCATTTGTACACTGAACTTTGGAAGAAAAAATAAAGGTACAAAATGCCAAATCCACTTTTATCATCAAGATGACACAGTGGGGAAAAATTCACACTAAAGTAAAGGAAAAGAATGCAATGCAAAAACATGCAGTGGAAAGGAAAGCAGTGCTACACAAGTAAACACTAAATGACGTTACAGGGTAAGTTCTTCATGCTTTCAATGAAATCAACACAATCATGGAATAGAATCATAGAATCATGCCTTAGAACTGGTTAACAAATATATCTGTTAGTGGTTATCTTCCCATGGTTTAATGGGTCATGCTATATCTTTCTAGCATCTTAAGTGGTGAAGTAAGTGACTCCAATAGACTTCACCTCCTTACAGAAATCAATGCAGCAGTATCTTCATTAACAATGCTGTTACAAAGTGATTTCTCCACTGATTGTACAATAGGACAAATACCTGACTATTTTGAAACAGCAAGTTTATCCAGTCACCATTCAGTGAGACTAGAACAGTTGTGATGAGTGATGCTCTAGCTGCTAGTTCTAGCACTAACATTTATTACTGGAAATACATTTCTTCTCATAAAGCTTGTGTTAAGTCAAATAATCTTTGTCAGCAGAGACTATTACTTGTACCAGTATAAAACTGAGTCTACACTTGAACATATACCTGTTTCTAAGATTATAAATCCCATTCAAGCACTCCTTTTTCTTGGAGTCAAGTTACTGTAATTTTAAAGCTGTCTTATACTACAGCATTTTCACTCACAAATTCCACTCTGAGTTCCGCAACAAAGCAAGTTTAAATTCACGAAAGTTTTTCAGGTCAGTTTCCTTAGAAACAATGTCCTTACTAAGAAAGTAAGAAAACTACTCAAACTCCATCATAAGTGCATCTACTTTGTCTGTAAAATGACATAAAATATAACTGACCAGTCCTGAAGATCTCTGATTTTGACTTTGAGATATAAACACACCATTGCAATATTTTAATTTCACATCAAACCTAGAGACTACAAAATTGAATATAGAAACCATTTTTAGCATTGACAATCTAATAGCAGTACTATAAAAACACCTTAATAGAGTCTGATTTATATATATACATCTAACAGACAGAAGAGACTTAATTTAGGACATAAGAATTCAGATATACTTAAAAACGCAAACTAAACCATGGAATACCTGGAAATATCTCACCACAAAATGTCTCAATTGTTTAAGCTCTACAATTATTGCAGTATGATTTTGGAGGGGGGTTATGTCACTAGAAATGTACGTAACCTTACCAGTGGTGGCCCTCCCAGGAATATTGTTCCTTGTTTGCCAACAATAATACTTTCATCAGCCATTGCAGGTACGTATGCTCCTCCTGCTGTACAGGATCCCATTACTACTGCTATCTAGTGGGAAAACAAAAAACACAAGTTAAAGAATTGTTCAACCATTAAAAACAGCAAATGTTTTGCACAAGTTTTTACTGATTTTAGTACAGGTCACTGGACAGCTCCACAAGCGTATTTTTTCCTAACAGAGAGAACTGTTTCACATTTCAGCTTTTCTTTAAAAAACAGGGAATCTCTCTAGTGTTCAACAGTTTTTAAACTACGAACTTCAGTCCACCCTGCTGGAAAATTCAAGATATGTACATGATATATTTGAAGAGACACACATTCTACCATGAAATTTGTTTTTACTGATGAATGGTAAAAGGTTGAAACCTAGAGGTTGCTCCTGGTGTTTATGCTTAAGTCAGAGCTTCAGTTGCTGCTGACTGGTATAGTTTCACCAATGTTAATATCTTTCGATGAACATTCCTCACATCTACTAGTATGTAATTTCAGTTCTCCAACGGATCGACTAATTCGCTCTGCCCCTTCAAGGCATTTCACTATAGGCTTCAACACAAATAACCTCTGCTTTATCTGTTAGCCTGATTTTCAGATGAACATCTACTCAATGGATAGCTTCTACCTTATTACTGTAATAAAACTGACTTGACCCCAGATATGACCATGAAAGTGAAGTTTCTCACTTAATTTCTGCTTCAGGACAGCACCTGCAAAGGCCCTTCTAAAACACTTGTAGAATAGAAGAAAAGGAATACTCATATGAGAAAGGCAGACAGTAAGAAACATTTCCTTTCACTACCACACATATATACACAAAAAACCCTATAACTCCCCCTGAAAATAACATTATTTTAACTCTGTTTCAAGATACTTCTCAAGCAACATCAAGTAGAGACCTCTGTTAAAGAATAATTAATGTTTATTCTTAAAAGAAAGCAGCACACAGAAAAATGAAACTTCCAAATCACATGACCTGAATCTAAAGCAGGAGTAAATGAACTGTGTTGGCCAGCTATCATCAAATCAAACAGCTTTTTAACCAAACAGTTTTCAGTATCTTTAACTATATTCTGTTACATGATTAAGTTGCAGTATTTCTGTTGTGCGTTTAAAAAATAACTTCTGGTAAATACAAAAATATTAGGCCTCTAAAATTGAGGGAAACTTGGGGGAAAAAAAGTTGATCTGATGTTTTTCCCGAGGATTTGTGTGGCTTTTTTCTACTCTTAATTTTACCACGCTTATGCTGAAAAATGTGGCTGCATTTAAACTTTAACTCAGGTGTTATTTTTTCCAACATAAAAATTGGTATATGTATACTCTGGAAAAAATAAAACCTACTTGTTATCTAGCAGAACCTCAAATTCTCAAATAACATCCTGCTTCCTGACTTCATTCTCTGACTTATGCCATAGGAAATCATTGACAGGTGCAATAAAAATCAACAGAGTTGAGTGCACATACAGTATTTCATATCCATTGATCAGTTCCCTATTTTATCCATGCAGCCTATGAGTGTGAGAGCTCAGGAAGCAGCTAATGAGAAGCTAATCGCAGCTTTCTGATTCACAGCCATAGAGACAGCAACACAATTTAAGCTGCAGTAGGTGTATAAGAAATTAGTCACAGGTAAAAGTGGAGTGGTAAATTAAAAACACCATCAGCAACTGGTAAACAAAAAAGGAAATAAAGCAAGCACTTTGAGGGCAAAACTGAGAAAAGCTAATGAACTGATGATACAGACCTTCACACAGGTCACAATACAGAACAGCAGGTAGAAAACTAACAACATCCAGACTTCCATGTCAGAAGAATTAACCAGAGTGGAAATCTGAGAGCATAACTTAACACCATGTTCTAATGAAACATGCTGTCATACAGGGAAGATGGTTCTAGCTATCACGATCAGTTAGCACAGGATCAATAATAGAATTACAAATGCTGATAGTGCCTTTTTGAAATGAAACAAAGAATAGATGTATCTCCCAAACAAAATACACCCTTATTACATCCTTCAAATATAGGAAGTACTTCAGTAAACATTTTTCCTGGTCTTCCATAAACATTTACAGAAAGATAAAGTTTCATCAGTGTCATAACAAAGAGGAATGTGTTTTATTAAAAGGCACATCTTTCTTACACTTAGTTTTTATTATACAGGAGTACAATTACTCCTAATACAACACTATACAGTAATTTGAAAGAAAAACAAATTCAACTTTTTATGTAACTTTATAAATGCCAATAAGTTTTAAGATATTCTGGAAAACCCCTGTGCCCCTGCATGACTTTAGGGCCAGTCATTTATACAAAGGTCCTGTCTAATATCAGTAATTTCAGCCTTGCAAACTGAATATACATATTCACCTTTGACATAACATCTAAAAATCATTACTGTTCTAGCAGATCGTGATTGAAGTCTCTAGCAAAAATAAAGCTTTTCAAAATTTCTCCTAAAAACCTTCTCCAGCAAAACACCACCTTCTCTTTATCACCTCGTGATGATCTCCCTTCATACTTGCTGTTCCACAAAAACACTAGGACCAATTTTATTCACACGTATAAACGTAAAATACAACCTAGACCTATAAGTAACTCTGCAGGATGACCAGCTTACAAAGTGTCTTTTCTCTTAAATATTTTTGTTCTAACTAAACACTGCTTTTTTCTGGAGACCCACCTAATCCCTACAATTGCTCTACTTCTACTGTTGAAAAGAACTGCAGAAGGTATATCATATCTCCTAAAGAGATTTAGAAACTTCAGCCTTGGGTTTCTCTGGAGGCAATGGATTTCAGGATTCTTTGGTAGAGGAAAAGATGGTTGAATGTTTGAAGTCTGACTTGCTTCCAAAATGTGCCAAAAGGTTTCAAGGTAACAAATTTCCTTTAAAATAGTGCAAAGACAATGTCTGTCGTTTAAGGAGACAGATGGAATACTGTATCCTTGACTGGTACACCTGCTTCACTCTGAAAGGACATAGTGGCTTCTACCACCTCCTTCCAATGTGAAGAAGCTCCTGTCTAATGGCCAGCAGAGTCAGTTGTGCAAGTGACTGGAATCATGCCCCCTCAGCCCCTAAGGTAGAATCCAGGGGATTTTATTCAGTGTGGAAAAGAACACTGGATAGTGGGGTTATGGTGGGGGTTGTGTCATAGCACTGCCATGCATTCTGGGTGTGTGACAGCACATCAGCAGATAACCTGAGAAGAACTAACTGCTATGATATGTAACTCAGGAGAACCTCAAAGCACTCTGCAGACACCCACAAATCAAGCTTTTCGAGGACGATGACCAGCTTTTCCAGGCTTTCAAAGTGTGGTGAAGAATTTCTTTTTCTTGAAAATAAATATTGTCATTGCAAGTTTCACAGTATGTGTGATCTACTTCTCACTCAAAATAGATTTTGCTGTTCTCATTGCATAGGAAACAAGTGATGAACAATTTTTTAATGTTCTTTATTCCTCAGCTCTCATTGTAATCAGTAACAGATTAATCTGTCAGAATTGTATATACCACTGTTAGCCTTAAAAGAGAATCTGGATTTATGATCATAACTTCTTTTTGCCCCGAGCAGTTGTAGATGTCCATAAAGAATTCAGGCTTCAAACAATGCCTTTATTTATTAATTTATTGTTTTGTTGGAAGGTTATATGTACTTTCCCCTGGTAAACACAAAGAGTACTGCAGGATCAAATGAACTTTGCTGTGCGTCATGAGGGAAGCTGTATGCTCTCTCTCAGGATCAAAGAAAAAGAAGACTAGTTTCTGAGAACTGTGGTTCAGAACTGGAAGATTTGGTAAGTTCCTCACAATTTGCCTTTTTTAACCTGTATAAAGGACTGTTGCTGCAGTCTGTCTCCTTCATGTCAAAAAAAAGATATGAGATCTGTAAGACAAGATGAAATAGAACCGCCAAAGGTAAGGAACACTTTCTGCAGGAAAAACAGCTAAGTAAGCTTCAATGTTTTGGTCTGCAAAAGGGAGTATGAGGCAGGTATATGAGAGGGCTATAAAACCATATGAAGAGGCTTGAAGCTGACTGACTAGACAGGAACTGTGCAGGAACAACCTGGTTGTTTTTGTGTAGTGTTTCATTATTTGGAGGAGGTTAACTTCAAAGACTATGGATTCCTCCACCCTCCCTTGCAGTTTCTCACACATCCTTGGACAACTCCCTTACAGTTTTTATCCTGTTACCTGCCTTCCTCAACTCCACTGGGACCTTACACTCTGTCCTCTACTTCCACTGCAGCAATGGCTGCCCATCAGCACTCACATCCTCAAACATTTTACACTCTTCATGAGTAACAGATCCAGAAGTTCACCTCCCCAGCACACTCCCTGCATCAAAAAATTGATCCCTATGTATTCCTGAAAGAACTATGACACAAAATCACTTCTGAATCCAGGAACTGTGACTAACAGTCATTCTATGCATCATTAATGCCTTAGAAAATAATCTCCCTATTAGGGCAGTTTTATCATAAAGCCCATCAGTGTATAAAATGGATATATAAATACACACATTCCCCTCTTAGTAGGCAGTATGTCTCATTTACTAGTCACCATCAAAGGGGTCCTCACCTTCACAATGTTGATGCAGGATAATCAGCTGTTCCAAGAGACTTCCTAGTGCTTCCTCAAATGGCCTTCATACCACACTGTCAAGTCCATTTCTCTCCCACTCCAAGACAGGAGCAGGTAGGTCAAGTCATTAACACTAACACTAAGAAAGAAGACAGCTTCTTCAAAACTATAATGACTTCTTGAGGGCAGTTACTGTGTTTACAGTTCTTTTTTAATGCCCAGACTGGGCCACCAGGTTACCACAACACAGTACTGTCAAAACAAAGCATGGATACAAGCCTTGAAAACACATAACGGCAGCAAGCATAAAAACTAGTTGGTACACTTAATTCTTAGGTAAAAGCAAATTACCTGTGGAATCCCTTGTGAGGACATGACTGCTTGATTATAGAAAATACGGCCAAAATGATCTCGATCTGGAAATACTTCTGCTTGTCGAGGTAAATTTGCTCCTCCTGAATCCACTAGAGTGAATGAAAGCATATTAACATGTCTTTGAGTAGTGTTATGCTCTTAAGTTGTTGGTAAAGTATCTGCATGTTACTTAAAATATAAAGCACTTACTATCACTAACACTAAAAATAATGTCATGGATCTAGGTATATTATGACATTCTTCTTGGAGGTAGTGAGGAGGTAGAGAAAGAAATAAAATAGTAAACAACTCCTGCCAAAATCACATCCATTCCAATCATTTTCATGCAAAATAAACTGAGAGGTGCGTGAAGATGCAATTGTGCCTCCCTATCCAAAATTCTAAACTCACGTTACTGCAAAAGTGTAACACTAAGAACACTTTCAATGTACAATTTTAACTCAATTTTTCTATTGCAATACTGCCACAAGTTCCAGAAAAAAGCAAGACTAACCAACAGTAAGTTCAAAAGGTGCAGCATGTGTACTTTCATACCTTGATTATACTTCATTCTGAAGCCCTTAAACTATCTTTAGGAAGGCTCATTTATTGTATGTTCTTGCCCCGTGATGTGCCCTTCAGCTTACAGGTTTCCAACAGCAGCTACCTCTCCACTCCCAATTAACGAAAATACATCCTGACACGAGGTGTATCCAAAGATACAAGCCACGTTTATTCTAGTTATTTTAACAACCTAGATAAAAGTTAGCCCTCCTCTTTCCTCCAAGACTCTTTCTACAGCAATTCCACAAAATCTACACCTACACTATCTCTGTATCCACCCCACTGGAAGTTTCAAGTTCATACTTCTTCTGATCCTTCTGTTGGTATTATTTGCATGCTTGGCCTGCCAGCAGGGCAAGAAACTACAAACACTTATGCTGGCCAGGATACACATTTATGTTCCATTTTTAACTAACACAAGCAACCAGACTGGCAAACCTATAGCAGCCCCTCTGCTGCTATGTAAGCTGCTAAACTAAGACAAACAGGTAATAACCCACTCTATTTTTTTAAACAGAGACAGTAGAAGGGTCTTTCTCCTCTGACACTGACGTACACAAAACCCACAAGAATACACATTCTCCTACCTCTGTCTGTCAAATTTGAATGAAACTGGCTAATAGGTTCAAAAGTTATTAGACTGGGAATTGAGGCTGATAGAAAGACATTGGCAGAAACATCTTGGATTTGAATAAAACCAATCTAAGAAAATACTACTGGCAATATAAACATATTTGGTACTCTGATCTTAATCTTTAATAGGATACACATGTAAAACTTACGGGAAGGTTTAGCTAAATACTGATGCAGTGGACTAAGGTCAAAATGAAAAATAATACACAATTAGAATTCTGCTTCAGTAAAATTAATCACAAATTCTAAAGATCTGTTCATCCAAACTATTAATGAGGTTATTTCTACTTTTTGGCATGTTCCCTTATACAGCTACGTGCTCCACCAGAACATACTTTTTAACTGTAATTTGAATTGACTGGATGAGACTATAGGAGAGATTCATGACAGAAGGGAAAGGAAGAAGTGATACAGTGTTAACAGCTACATCTATATCTTATGAACTCAGTCCTACAGCAGTGCAGAAAGTAGTGCTGAGAACCCTCCAGTTAAAATGTGCCACCAAACTGCAGAGGTAACACATTACTGGTGAAGTATATTTGAATATGTATGCCTAAAACAAACTCATGGTTACTCAAATCTGGGGACACATGAGCTGTCCTTAACCCAGGACAGTTGCTATTTCTGCAATAGGACTTACCCAAATAAAGGCAAGGAAGATGATTTTGCATTGCAATTTCTTGAGCACGTAAATGTTTCTTAACAGTGATGGGATAATAGGTACCACCTTTGACAGTTGCATCATTAGCAACAATCAAGCATTCCACCCTAAAAACAAAACAAGTTTATGAGAGAGAAAAATATTGCATAAACTATGTATTTTGGTTAAGAGCTGCAACATGCCAAGGACTCTTGAAGCCCTGATGCCCTAAGAGAGCACTTCTTGCCTGCCTGTCAATTGCACGCTGTAACAGCAGCCTCAGCATTACAATGGCCTGTTCCATTATGCTGTATAGCACCATAACTAATTTCAAGAATAGTCTTTGACATACTCTGAGCAAGCAAAACTAATTTTTAGACTAAAAAACACTCCTTTTTTTTGCAAATGGCCTTACAAATGCACTAATCCTTTTCCTTCACTGGACACCAGGAACTCTATGTGTGTTCTGCATTAATATGGGATACACTAACTAAACAAAAAAACCCAAACCAAATCCAAACAAAAAGAACCAACACAACACACACAAAAACACCAATCAAAACAATTCACTTCCTTTTAGCTAAGACTAAACAAATTGAGATACCAACCTTGTTGATTTTTTGGCTGTCAGAAAGAAAA
>JAWWLZ010000094.1:25787031-25804645 GCA_035041345.1 Poliocrania exsul
ATTCAAGGTGAGGCTGCCCCAGTGCAGAGCAGAGCAGGACAATCCCCTCCCTCGACTGGCTGGTGATGCTGTGCCTGATGCCCCCCAGGACACGGTTGGCCCTCCTGGCTGTCAGGGCACTGCTGACTCATATACAACTTGCTGTCAACCAGGACCCCCAGGTCCCTTTCCGTGGCACTGCTCTCCAGCATCTCATTCCCCAGTCTCTCTGTACATTCAGGGTTGCCCCATCCCAGGAGCAGAATCCGGCACTTCCCCTTGTTGAACTTCACATGGTTGGTGACTGCCCAGTCCTCTAATTTGTCCAAGTCTCTCTGCAGGGTCTCCCTGGCTCTACCTTACTATACCTTTGAGCATTTAAAAACTGCAACTGATATTCAAAGAAACAGAAACACAGGTACTAGAAAATAATTTATTCACATAATTTACACAGAGAATAGGACTACTTTCTTTGAAACAGAAAGCTTATATGTGATGATACAGGGTGTCAGACAACTGAAAAAGCAGCCATGCCACATCTTTGTAAAAATGCTACTCAAAGGCATTGAGATTTAACCAATATTTTTTTTCAACCTTCATCATTATAAACTTTTATACAAAAACCCCAACAAAAATCATACTGTGTCCATTAAAATTAAAATTGTTCTATAAAAAAACCCCTGACAAAGTGCATGGAATTTACTGCAAGAGAAATCATAGCCCAAATTAACAATGCAGATAAGGCACCATAAATCTTTTTTTCCCCATCTTGTAAAATTAATGCAACAGCTAAAATGTATGCAACTAAATGCAGAATGGTTATCCCCTCAGTACTCACTCAGAAGGTACTCATGGCAACTGTTTCACAGACACTCCCCACAAATCTTTTTTCGGCTCTATGAGTGCAACTGATACACACATGCCACATGTATCAGGAAGTAAAGACTTGCAGACTTACAGTAATATCTACAAGATATATAATACATACTTTTACGTATACATTAATCTATTTTATAATGTTTACAGTAAGACTATTTAGATAAACATTTCAAGTTAAATGGATTAGGCAAAGTACAAGATACCATCTGAACAGAAACTGTTGTTGGTATTTTTGGAGGGATTTTTTGGGGAGTGAGGTGGGTTGATCATATGCTTTCAAATAAGTTACTTCACACTGGGACCATTAGTCCCTTTACTGTCATCTCTAGGAATACTGCAGCCAGTGACGTTTCATTGACAGAGGCCTGCTAACATACCTTTGCAGTAACAGTAGCTTTTGTATTTTTCCTCACTGACAAAATTTTAAAGGCTCCTTCAGAAGCCTTGCCAATAAATCCTGAAAAGACAAACATTCTCAAACATCAAGTACTTAAGAATTAACTACATACTTACATTATTTACCTGCCAGTAAATGATTACCCAGTCCAAAGCTGATGATAGGTTTCCATTTACAACTGACAATAACATTTAAATATCAGTTTCATAATAAATCCTTTGTTTTGTGAAAGTACCTGCTACTATTAAGTAACAGGAGAAAAACTGAGACTACTCAATTCTACACTCTCATTCTTGTGCAAGAAGGAGCTTCAGAGCAAATACTGAATCTTTCAGTGACTGCCTGACTTTGAGACTGCATATACTTCATTACCTCATCAAGACAATCTTCCTGATGAGGTAAGAAACTAGACTAAAATCTAAAGCTACACCAGAATTTTATACCAAGTTACAGGACAAGTAGACAAGCAACATGAAAAAAAAATCCTTTAAACTGAACTGCTTTAAAGCACCAAATCCTCAAAACAACATTGTATAGTCATGGTTTAAATCCAATGTCTTTGTACTACTTTGCACAAGGGAAACAGAGGAAGTCAGCACATATACAAAAACCTACATGTAAAACCAAGGAAAAGAAATGGTATCTATCACTTCTAGATATCACTTCTAAATTAGAAGAAAATTAGCCTTGATACTAGGGAACATCAATCTCTTCTTCCCCAATGCTGAACATTGCAAAGATTAACCTTATGTTTTCTAGTTTCCAATACATTTTAGAGCAAGCAATCCCAGTGGGATTTTCAGGTTGGGATCTTTTAATCTCTTTAATTAAAAAGTCCTAAAAAAATAAGTAATTTGGAGATTCCAATAAAAATACGCGCAGTGCATGACATACCTATGTATTTACTACAGTACTTCCAGTATTTGCATTCTGATCTTCAAAGATTACACTACACCTAAAAGGTTCATTCCTCCTAA
This sequence comes from Poliocrania exsul, assembly GCA_035041345.1. Classification (NCBI taxonomy): domain Eukaryota; kingdom Metazoa; phylum Chordata; class Aves; order Passeriformes; family Thamnophilidae; genus Poliocrania; species Poliocrania exsul. The sequence continues at coordinate 25,789,264 of JAWWLZ010000094.1, forward strand.
CATAACATACTTCACAAAAAGAAGTATAGAACTCCTATGGCCAAGACCAAAAGCTTTAGCATTAAAATGCAAAGGGATATTTGTTACAAGATTAAACATTATTTCATTGCACTTTTATGCAAGATAGTCATGCCAGCACAAGTGAAACTACAGGCCAGCAGTTGCTGGTCTAGTCCAAAGACATCACTGTAGTGGTTTAGCTTATGTCAATATTTTGTAAGTATCCAGGTTGCTTCAGAAGGATCCATTTTTATCTTTATGGTATTAATTAACAACAGTAGAATTGGCTGATAGTAAGTGCGGCATAACAAAGTTCAGAATGAGATGTACTCCTTTCTTTTGCAGTATATCCTTTATTCCTAGGTTTTTATAAAATCCATTTGCTATTCTGAATCATCCACTTCCATAAAGATGTCACTGAAAAAATACTCAGAGATTCTGGTTGGTTCTTCTTCCTTCTCTTGATCTTCAGCACAAAGAGGTGCCTTCTGAGGTGAGTTGTTACTTGGAACCTAATAAAACAAGAGATGATTGCTGTTAAGAGTCTTACTCTGTGTGTGTGTATGTATAAATATATTTACATATATATGTCCCTGAACTTCCTATTTATGTAGGAAGTTTCAACAAAAAAATTCAGATTTTACTGAAAATGGGAAGCAAGTAGTTATACATCCTGAGAAGAAACAACTTAGCTCCCTTACAAGTTTCTTAGATATGTACAAATCAGAATTCATTCACTGGAGCAAATACCTCTCTTAAAGCATGAGTGCTACATGTACAACCACCCACTCCTGAAACAACCAATTTGCTGTTCTTCGTATCTTAAAAATGCATGGATGTTGAAAAGCAAACACATACTGTAACTGCAGCGTCAGCCGCTACATGCTCATGTTTCACAGATGAGGATGGAGAGGGAAGGGAACAAGATTCCTTATCATCCTTAGTAGATGGAGTGGGTTTCTTTAGACTTCGTTTTGCAGTCCCAATTCGAGGCTTTTGGATCTTCCCTCTATTTCCTTTGGTATCTTCTGCAGATTCAGAACTACTTTTTTTGCAAATTAAAGATAAAAAGCCCAGTGGTTTTCGTCCACCCCTGTTCAAAACAAATACAGTCAGGATGTCATAGGATTGCTCCAAAGAAGGAAGAAGTAAGTAGTATTGTAGGAGTCCAAGGCATTACACAGTAAATAAACACACACCTACAGGATATATGAAAATTGGAAGAAAAAAAGCCTCAAAAAGTCATTCTGAGAAGGGCTTTTGTATTCCTGAATATTCTGGCACAAGAGTTTTTTTAAGAGTTACAGAGACTCTTGACAGTTTTCAACCCTGAGAACAGGAACCTACTATTTGCTATTAATCCACAACACATAACAAGCTACCAGACCTTCAGAAAGCGATTCCAACAGGGCTTGAGACACACTCCTGTAACTGAAAAGAGTGTCCTTCATGTAATCAATGGAAAAGGAAACCTGGTTCCCAAGGATGGGGCCACAGTAGACTATCTGCTGCAGAGTTTCAGACTACTTATAGCATGAAAGCCAGCACCAGTGAAGTTATGGAAGTCACGGCATTGAGGAATGTACACAGAGCATTAACCTTTCCTGTTGTTAAGAGTTTGCAAATTAGAAAGAAAACTTTAGGGCAAGAATTCTGATGTTAATGCATCATTATCCAATTGCTTGGATGTCCCAAGTACAAATAGCCATTACTGGTACTCACACGAGCATAATGAAAAATGACAGGATCAGAAAGAGGTCAGCAAAACACCACAATCAAAATCAGTGAGCACAGGAGCAACAGAGAGCAGAGACTCAAAGACTTATGCAAACATTACAGAAAGGTGTATTTAAAAAATCAAGCCAACAGATAGGTAAGAAGAATATCCTCTGAGCTGCCAAAATTGAATCTCCTTTGAAGAAATCATATGTCTTAAGTTAGTCCTAAAATTCCAGTGTGTTGAGCACTATACCAGTAACAAATCATACTGGCAGCACAAACACCAACACAAGTGGATGGGCATATCTGTCACAATATAAGACTTACTTAAGGAAAACAAAAATTATCCCAAGTCCCTACCATAACCAAAGGATGTCTGCCTGACAAGAGGCATCTGTCAGTGCCTAAACAGACATACAGGGTGTCAGTAGTGTCCTCTGATCAACATGCTAATTTAATGAGCAAAATAATTCAAATTTCAAAGCTGACAGTTTGATGCTTTCTAATTTGCAGGAGAGTATAGATACTGTAACACTTGGCCGTGTAGGTCACGAAAAATGGTACTGATAAAAACCTCAACAGCGAAACAATGTTTTTTTTACAGAACAGACTAACAAAACACTATTGCATAAATACCTGAGTAGTGGAGTTTTTGAAGAAGATGCTGGGCTTCCAGTATGTTCCAACTGTCCAGATTCATGCACATTCTCCTGCTTTCCTTGTCCACTTATTTCCGCTTTTCTCTTAGACGTTAATCTAGACATTGACTCTTCTTCCTGTTTGAATGCTGAATTTTCAACTGGTGCTTTCTTTAAGTTCTCCAAAGTCTCAAGTTGGCTTCTCTCAGCCAGTTGTGACATAGACTCAGACATCAACACAGAGCTAAGTACTTTTTCCTTTGCTAAAGATCCTGGGTTTTGGTAAGGTTTCCCTGTAAGAGGAGTTTAGAGTTAAAGACTTCAGTGATAACACAAGAGCCCAAAGGATGCATGTGATATTAAGATGGCTTGCACCATTACAAGAGAAGGGCTGAAGTTTTGTTTAGGCTTTTTATTTAATTTTATTTTTTTAAGTCATCACTAAGAATTAAAAGTTCATAGTGTGCTTTTAATGACAGTAAGTTCTTAGAGATGTTATGGGGAAAAGCTGGTGGAAGCATGGTTTTAGATGTTACAGCACATTCCTCCCCCTCTCATCCTTTACAGCACGCCACAGAACTTAGTCAAGTCATCTGTCTAAGCTTCTACAATTTCCCTCTAAAGTCTTTTCCAGGGCCAAAACGTAGTTCTCAAAGCCCTTCACAGGTTCAAATCACTGAAGATTGCGTTGTCAACAATTCTGCTTTTCCCCTCATGCTTCAGAGGCAGATTAAGCTTTTAAGCAATTAATTGTTTTAAAAAAAGAAGTGTAGAACAAAATAAAAATAAATTATTTTGGAACAGTATGGTTAAAATAGCAGTTAATACATTTGATTATTAGTGCTTTCCAACAGGTGAAAATACCTGCTTAGGAAAAGCTAACATGTTTAGTCAAAAAAACCCTCTCAGATTTCACAAACAGACTATCTACAGCAATGTTTTTAGAACCATTATTAAATTAACAGCCTGCTATGTAATCCAACACATCTAGTTTATAGCAGGAAACATGGAATGGTGGTATTAGCATAATACCAGGGAAATTTGTTTCTAACTTTTATGTTAGACGGTTCAGACAAGACTACTTAACAGGACACCAGTGTTAAACTGTGATGTGTTAAGCATTTACATTCATTATACTTTGGTTTATGAGTTTAACCTACCGGAAGCTAACATGGGTGCATCTGTGGATTTAATTGAAGAACCCTGTATTTAAAAAGGGAAAAAAAGGAAGTTATTTTCTCTATTGCTCTCAATACAAAAGAGACAATGAAAGTTGATAAACTCACTTTCCCACATGTACAGTTCTATGAACAGGACTGAAACAGAAGACAGTACAGTATTATTCATTACTTAACTCATTTCTTCAGAAAGCTTTTTAAGGTGTTCTTATGATAAAGAACTTGACAAGGATATCAAGATGAGAGATCAAAAGAAGGAAGAGGACTGTAATCCAGTCCTTCCTAGAAAAGCTCTCTGAATCATGTGGGGGAATTAGCATCCATTCCTTCACCAGAGTACACTATACAATCTTATCCTACTCACAAAAATCAATGGTATTCATTGCCACAAATGTGATCATATTCTAAAAAAACACAGAAGGAAGCTGGAAACATGCTGGCCAGTTTTCACTGGCAGCTTAGTCTTTAAACTACTACCTGCTGTGTTAAAAATTGATAGGAACATATCTAACAGCTTCTTCATGTACTAGACACAATGCAGAATCACATAATTCAGTGAACCCAGGCAGACTGCCAGTCATCCAACAAACTTCCAGAGTTTCTCCTCCTGCAATGTCATTGTCAGAAAGGCTATACTGAATGAACCAAACGAGACATTATCAGTCAGCCTACTAGGAAGACTAATTAAAAAAAACCCTGAGAGCTCACAGACTCTCAAAGACCCCGGATAACTAAAATGCCCAAAAACTGTTGTAGAGTTCAAAATCAAACACAGCCTATGGGTGTTGATTTTCCTTTTAAGTTGAATAGGCAGTATATATTTAATCAAGTGACACCATTAAACAATGAACATAATAAAAATGCTCCACTATGAGTTACACATCTACACTATGCATGAAGATTCACCACATTTTGATCTCACCTTGTAAGTGGTTTCCAAGGTATCTTCCACTGCAACAGCAGACAGAGTTTTCTTGACAGTGAGAAAATCATTCTCTTCAAGCTCAGCAGCTGACTGTTTTTGAGTTGTCTGCAACTTTGGAACAGGGTCTAACGATGCACTCTCTAGTTGTTTGGTGTCCATACTGCTGTTTAAAGGTGCAGCAACTTCATCAGCTGCAGTTGTCAAGGATCCAATGCTGTTTATACATAAAGTAATTATTGTGACTGTACAAGAAGCCAAAATTTCTGTATGGAAATTACACATGGGTCTATGTCTATGGTGATACTGCTTAATGTCAATATTAACTTCAAATGTACTATTTACTACCAAGAAACATTTTGTTAAGCTATCTGGAGTTTTTCTAGTCATAATTGAATTTAGTTCCTTTAGCTGTTCTATTTGAACTCCACTTAACTTTTCACAAAAAGTAAGATTTTGGCAACTGCTTTAGAAAGCACTAAAATAGAGTCTTATTTACATGCACAGTTGAATCACCACACTATGTATGACCTCAAAAGACAGTAAGACATACAGGGAAGCAGCAGAGACTAGTGAAATAGAGTAAACCAGTTAAGAGAACAGTGAGACTGAACAACTCTGCCTGTCAGGAATTCTGTTTATCATCAGTAAGGAGTTAGAATTCTTACGCTGTGTGACCCAAAATTCCCTCCAAGACCTCTCTCTTCTACAAGGGAATGACATTAGCATCTGGTATCACAGAGCAAGATCATCCACAGTTATGTGGAATTGCACATTGCATCACATCTCCATTATCTGAGGACTTAGATTAGTAGTGTAATAGAACAACTTCGCAACACTTCCTTTCTTAATAATGTCTTTTTCCTTTGATGTTGGGGCTTTTTTCTCCCAAACTGACCAGGAGATTTAATTCAACTGTAATGCTGAAGTAACAATTTTGTTACATTGTGTTGGGAGGTAGTCCTTTTAAAAGAAACTCAAACTCTTTGAATCACAGTACACAAATCCAGGTATTATTCCCCTCAGTAATCAATTTGTTTGCATTTTCATCTCTTCCGCCTTTTGAACATCACACAAACTCAAACTCAACAGAATGATACCAGATTTCATATCTACTCTTTATCGTGGTCTCCAGACGACCATCTACATGAAAAATTTGGAAGGTCATTAATAAACAGCTATTTATAGAACTGTTAAAGTACTGTAAGAATGCAGATATGCTTAGATTTTTTAATTTCAATTATTTTTCATTAAAAGTATCCATGGCAGAATAGGCTCAGGCTGTAAAAATTACTTGTACTAGAAAGGAAAACTTGCTGTAAATGATAAATCAGAGTCAAAGTTGATGCCAAAATCCCAGCTAACTAAACAGTAACTTTAAGTCACTGATGAAATCTTCCTCAAATCTGATTAGAGCCCGTTTCACTTTCTTAATTATCTGACCAATATGTCAAAATTATTTCCTCTTGCGTTTTTAAAGTTCAAATCTGTACTGCATATTCAAGGAACAATCAAAGTACACAAAAAGTGTTTCACTTTGATCAAAAATAAAGCATTTACCTCTCCACTTCAGTCACACTTGTTCCACTTGCATTTATTGGGCTGATAAGTAATGGGGCTGGTAGTAATGGTTCTGAAGTTTGTTCCAGCAAAACAGATGCATCAAACTCTTCCGACTCAACTGGGATTTCCACCAATGTTAAAATGATTGTCTGTTCCTCCTCTGGACATCTGTGATCATCGCTCACTACTGTAATTTTTTCAGGCAAATAAAGAAATAACAAAAACTATTATTCAAATTTGAAATTATACTGTTGTCTTCATGCCCTCCCTACATGGAGCAATGAAATTTTAGGCACTCATTTCTTAATGGAAGAAGTCACTGGACATTTTCTTGAGACAATCTGCCTCCTTTCTCCCTAGATAAGACATCCATCATCATCCCCCAGAGCCTATTAATTGCAGTGGAGTCCTGATTACCATTCAGAATGAAGAATATTAAAAATTCCTAGTAGGGAGGAAGCTCTTGAAATGGGTGTTTAAGCATTAAAGAGCAATTTGCAGTTCGATTAAACTTGTGCCATGGTAGTCCTCTGTCTTTAATTGCAACTGTCAGATATTAAGAGTTACTTCTTTAAATGGCAGGTGTCTGAGGTTTTGAAGGTAAACACAAGGATATTTCCCCTCACTGCTGACTGGCAGAAGAAGACCTGGAAGTATAGTCTTGAATTTAATAAATGAAAAGCAGAAATAATTTAATCAACAGACATTAACACGTAACTGCCAACTGCCATGCATTAGAATTTAAGGAGAGAACATTTGTAAAGTTTTCAAGAGACAGAAAACAACAGTGGTACTCCATTACTTAAGACAGCTCTCATTGATGATGTAAAGCTGTTATTCCAATCTCAACTTGCTTTGGTTCTTAATCTAATTAAACATGATTTAAGATGCTTCATCCCAAGATCCTTGCAATAACAGAGCATAACAACAGATGTCTAAAAAGAAGTATTAACCCTATCTTTTGCACAACCTTATGAGTTACAGTTCTGGGGTGCAGCTTCCATGTAAAGTGAGCATTCTGTGCTTCTGTCACAGTGACTATCCCATACATTAGACAAGTAGTGGTGCCAACACAACTGTATTTTGTTTCAGGGAAAAGCAGACATCACCTTCATAACTTTCATCCCATCTCAACAGTTACACATTAATCTATTGAGTCAGTACAACTAAAGAAGGAATTCTGTCTTCTTTTTACTTCTCCTCTTCTTCTTTCTCTCCTGCTCCACACTTGCAGAGTACAGCCCTCCTACTCACACAACTCTGACAACAGCATTCAATTGGTAATTTCATGAGCAACTACAGCTCACTAAGCCAGAGGAGAACTACATAGTTTCTCTCTGTCATGTTCAGTTTTTGATGGGTGAGTCACAGATTCATAAAGGGCTCTAAAAACTGCTATATTGAGCATTAGGTAAGCTGCAGGAGCTCACAGCAGGAAGCAAAAGAAGTCTCCCTTCCACTGATATTTAAACTTAATGACGGGCTGGCCATTCAAAAATTCCCAAGTCTAATTTGTGGTAACAAAATGTAATGATACGAGACTAGGGCAGGGAACGTCACTGTGCTGTGGGTCATTATTTTTGTTAATGAAATTGATTAATCATGTAAATGAAAATATTTAGGTTTTTAATTCATCTTTGCATAACTGCAAGATACACAAGCGTGGGCTTTTGCTAACTTTGAATATTGTCATATTATACCTGCAGTTTCTTCTGTGCTGCTCACACACGGCTGTTGAGTATTCTGAGAACAAGCTTCGTTCTAGAAACAACACAGTTGAAATAAAACAACTTAATAAATCTGGGAAATAAGTCTAAGAAACAGGAAAGAAACAAAGCATATCAAATGTTGAAAAACCAAAAAATCTAATCACATCATCATAATTCCATTTGTCAGCTTTCAATTCTAGCTGTTCTGGATTGAAAGACATTAGCCTGACAAGGACAAGAAACACTAGAGGAATATAAAACTTATATGCAGCTCATTGTCTGTATTGATGGTTTGTCAAAATAAATTTGTATTTCCTACAGCACAATTCTGTCAGAGATGACTCACACAATAAATTGTTCAGTGGCACTATGGAAGCAGATTCCTCCAAGCCTTACAAAACCACTGAGTGCCAAAGAAAAACACCGAGCTCTGCAGCTCATCTCTCCCTTACCTTTTCAGGCTTGTCCCTTTTGCTAAAACTAGGAATAAACTACTGCCAAGTTGCCCTTTCTGACACTCTCTGCCAGTCCTGTAAGAGCCAAATCATTCTTGCACCTTGTTCTAATATGAAATCAGCCTTGACATATCAATAGGTTGTACTGGGAAACAAGATTCTATGCATCAGCTGTTCCACCATAACTGCATGCTCATTCATCTCAGACTACACTAGAAAACCTGAGGGAACTGAGAATGGACCTTTCTCTGAAGAAGAAACAAGATAATCCTCACTTATACTAAAACAGGGATACACAAACCAATGCTAAGAAATGGAAAGACATATTGTTTGTCCACAATATATATAATGATAATATTCATGATATATGTAAAAATATGTGAAATGTTTTCGTAATATGGTAACATACATGTAAAGATCTTAATTGTGTTTTTTGAATAAATGAGAAACAGCATAACAAAGAATGCAGGTTGTTCTAAACAAAGCAAATGAAAGTGACAATTAATATGCTGCATCCAAGCAGTAACATTTTAACATAATTTTAAACAAACATAACAGTAAGAGGTCACAGTGAATGCATACAGGAGTCCTAAGTAACTTCCATTAAAAGTCCTTAAAAATTGCGCAAAATTTTGCTAATGTATATCACTTATTGCTGAAATGCTCCGAACAGAGTTTGCAAAGACTAAGATGGTCTGAAAGATTGTTTTGTTATGCCTCTGAAAAAAAGCAAGTTTCATTCACAAGCTCAGGTACCAGGTCTTTAAGCAGGTGAGTACCTTTGCACTGAAAACATCTTCCTTTAGAGAATTTCAAAATCTGGACACTTCTAGACTATAAATAGTTTCTTTACCTGAGTAAAGTTGACTTTGCATATATCATGCTCAAGAGGACACGGATTTTGCTCAGAAAGTTCACCCACAGAATTCTGATTTGGACAGTCCTCTAGTCCAAGGTGTGATTTCTCAGATTTTGGTGATACAGTTACAGGTGTTAAATTTCCTGAATTTCCACAAGCACCTCTCATCTGGTTTTCTGTTCTGTAAAATATACATCTAGTTAATATGAAACCAAATGAAGATATGCTATACACGTGCTAAATTCTGCGTTATGATTTACTCAATATGAAGCTTATGTAGTTGCAGAAAAACAAGGCACCTGTTTAAAAACTACATCATTCTACTAAGTACAATACATAATCTTTGTACAAATCTACCTGAAGTATTTAAGGAAAAAGCCTCTATAACTCCACTAATAGAGACTTTCCTACTGCAAGTACAACCAACCAGGAAGCCTTACGAGCTCATTAACATTTCCAAATGGATCAACTCTTCAAAATTTCCTTTCAGATGCAGTTTTATGAAGATAGTTAAGCCACAAGAAAATTACTAAATTCTTCTGGAATAGCAAATATAAGCTAATACTTTACCTCCAAAAGCTGTAGCACAACATGCAAGGGAGAAAAACCTTAAAAATTAAAGTCTAAGCTGTGCACTACCTGCATAAACATACACAGTGTCTCTAAGCACACTGTTTCCAGCACAGTCACACTACACCTGAACTTCAGCTGTATATTTTAAGAGACTGTATGAAAAAGTCAGTATTAGCTGATGACTCTTCCTACCTTTCAATTTTGTCTACTTGCTTGATAAGTCCTATACTTCCAGTTGTAAAATGATGAAGAACTGAAGAATCATCTGCAGCTGCTCTGATCTGTTCCAGTTCCACCTTCTGCATTTCTGCAGTACCCCTCAGGGTTGTAGGATCTAAGATTGAGATGAATAAAAATTAAAATAATGGTTTTTTTATCTGCCTATATACATATTCATACTATTTTTTACATATAAGCTTGCATATATTAGAATTATGTATATGTGTATATATAAACATACCACAAAAGTATTAACCATTTTGCTGCATGTGTCTACATGTATACTTATGTCTCATAAATGAGACACACACAGAGAGATCTCATTTTGCCTTTGGTATGTTGTGCATTTTGCCCGTGCTAGGAGGATTTTAATTAAGAGTTTGAAGACCACGTTTTTTGTATAGGCTTTAAAAACATGAAAACAGTTCTTTCCAGCTCCTCTACTACTTCTAATAGAAGGCAAAGACACTAATAAAAGAAAAAAGCACAGTGTTATTTCTGTAATTGGCAGTCCAGTAATTTAAGTGCTTTCCAGATAATTTAAGACCTGCAGAGAAAAACTGCTATTAAAATTTCATTTAATTTTATTCTGAAGGGTTATAGACAAATGAGTACCCTACATTACAGTGGTGATGTATCATCTGTGAACATGAACAGAAAGTGCTTAATTTCATTTCATGAATAGATATGAATCTATCTGAATAAACCATTTTCAGAGCCCTAGGGTAAGAAACAGGCTTACTGGTTGGAATTTGCTCTAATTGATCCTCAGGTACATTTGTGTTAAGTGACGTCTGTATTATGTTTTTGGACTTCAATACTCCAAAGGTTAGCTCAGGCTTCAGGAGTCTGTCTCCTGTCAGACTCATACTATTCACCATAGGCAAAGAGCTATCACTGCAAGTAAAAGGAAAAATGCCATCAGTATAGTTCCCGAATTTTGACAATTAGTGGAAAGAAGATATGAGAGATATGGAGCAGATCAGACAATGAAGAGCTAAAATACAAGTTGCAGCTGACAGAGGAGATAGAAAAATATTTGGCCGAACAAAAAATAAAAATCCTCTGGGAACTGAAACAGGCAAGTATACTGCAAACTAGGATGTTCCCTGTCTAAAGAAAACAATTGAAATATTTCAATAACAGGAAAAGATCAGAAATCTAACACTGATCACATGATAGTAAATTCTGGTTTAATAATGTAATCAAACTGGACATAAAATATCTTGGATTATGAATTTTTTTAGAGTCATAGTAACAACTAATCTCATGGTTTGTTCAAGCATTCAACAAGTTAAATAGTCTTTCAAACAATACATGATCACCAGTAGATTTTCCTCTGAAAAAGTGTCCCATTAAGGTGTTTCATCATTCACAAATGCAAAATTATAAAAGCTAAAGCACTAAAAATGTAATGATAGAAGATCAGTTGGTTCCTTGCGATCCCTTTGCTCTAAATCTTTGACCTACATCCCCACAGCAGCAGTTAACACTTAAGCAATTTGCCTTGGTCTGATTAGCTGCAGACAACTTTGGGAAAATGAGCTTGGTAATTAACAGTGACCTAAAACAATGTAATTCGAATATTCTTTTTTTACCCCACCAGGGTAAAACTTAATTTCAAAGTGAAAAACAAGTTCTACATTGCCAAAATTACATAGAAACATCTTATGAAAAATCACAAGAAAGGGACGAGAGAGGTTTTTGCAGATCACATACCAACTTAGATAAACTGGGAAACCTTTTACTAAAGCAAGGCTGCTTGCATTTCAATAAAAATGCCAGAAAGAGCCTAGCAAAATAAACAGTGTCAGAGGATCTCCCTCACTAAAGAAAAGAAAGGAGTAACTTAACCTGGTATCAGCAGCAGCCTTCTCCAAATGTTCTTCTACGTCTATTCTTGTGCCAGTGCTTTGATTCTCTACATTGATGTGGCTTCCTTCCTCAGAGGGCAGCAATTCCTTGGTAGGAGTGTCTGAAAAAAGTAAATACTGAATAGAAGTTCCATTTTTTTAGAGTAGGCATGAGTTACAAGGCTATTAGCCATGTCCAACTCATCTTGAACTGCTAACGTGTGTCTGTTCTGGTTATAACAATAAACAGAACAGAAAAGCATTATTTAAAACAATCAGACTTGGCATTTATATCAAGCTGTATAACTTCAAACTTTATTTAGCAAAGTTTGCATTCTCCAAGGTTGCAAATTCAAATGCCAGATAAATGCAGTACTAAGAGCACACTTTGGATAGTAAGAACACAAAAACTAACATTCAACCAGTGAAAGCAGATAATAAATTCTAAATAAAATCTACAAAAACTAGAATAAACATAGGTAATTTCAAGTTGTATCTAGTTAGGGGGTAAAAAGCTATGCTTCATATTAAAGGTCTGAAAAGATTACTGAAAGTTAGTTACAGCTTGTAAGATTGATGCCTTTCATTTGTCCAGTTTATGTGACCAGATCAAGTCAAATGTGTCCTTCCTAAAACAGGTCTCAAAAACAACTTTCTACAACAGTGATGCAGATGGCAGCACCCAATAGTGCCTGACTTTTTCCAGCCAACCTACATTGGCTAGACTCACTATGCCTTACAATGCAAGAGGACTAAAAGCATAAAAGACTCTTGACCTCTTTCTATGCAGCAGCACGTGGAAGGGCTTTGCAGCCACTGCTCCACTCCACCTTAGGCAGACCCAGAAAGCATGAGCAAGGCTTTGTCCCATAAATTAGATCGTACCTTCAGTGCTTGTTTTTAACTGGAAATTTGGATCACCCATTGCAAGTAAAGTCATAGCAGCTTCAGTGCTTCCATCATTAGTTCCTGTGAAGTTGTTCACAAAGATTAGAAGTCAAAAGCACATGAACCAGAAATCCACTAACCCATAGTCAAAAAGTATTTGACACTACCACCAATATAATGAAGTGGGTATTTTTTAAAATTTACTTCATTTGTGGATCAAAATGCTCGTAGATAAACAGCTATTCTCATTCAGTAAATTCAAACTACAGTAAAAGCACTGAGCAGCAACATGGCTGCCTTCAATGGTGTGCTGGATACAAGTGGCAAGAGGTTGGCAGCAGTGGGAATGCCCTGGACAGAGCCAGGTGCAACTTATGCAAGACACAGCTGAGCCTGTCAGGCAAGATGGTGGCACCTTTGGAAAACGTATTTTAAGAAAGGGGGAAACATACATATTGGTAACAAGTTAACATAAAGTAGATGAGCGAGAGCATTTCATACCTACCTTTGTCCACATCTGGATTTTCATGTACAGTTGTTTCCTTAAATACAAAGAAAAACAATATCAAAGTCCTATATAAAATGACTCTACAATTTTAATTCAATGGTTACAGGTAAATTCTCTGCCCACAGGTTACCCTGACTTTAAAGGCTAACAACAATATTTTCTTACAGAGCTTTCCCATAGCTGTGCCCCCATATGTGCTACACTGTTACATACAGACATGGCAACAAGACACTATTGAAATGGCTTTGTGTGTACTATGAAACAAACAAACAAAAGACATTCTTACAGCTATTGAGGTGCTTACTTCTTGTTTCCTCTGTACAGCTGGCTGGATAGATGCACAATAAAGACTTTCAGCATCAGCAGCCACCTGAACATCTGGTACATTCACAGATATTTCCAGCTGTAAAAATAATTTTCAAAGTATTTCAGTTATCAGACTCAGAAAAAAATCTGTCAAATGCAAACAGAAACACAACCAACCACTACTTCACCTAATTTTTTTCCTTCTTCTTTATCACTGTCTTTTCACTGAGAACTTCAGACATTTGACATTTTCAGAAAAGAGGACTTGGAAACTAGACAGAAAGGTTACAATATTTCTAAGTAGGTTCTCATAAAAAACACTGCTCAGTCTGTGTTGCTTTCAAAATTTGCACTTTTTACAGATACTTTCTACTGATCTGTTTAAATTTTACTGCAGCTGGGTCTTCAGGTATCTTAACAATATTCCTCACTAGTGCTCACGTCTCCTGTGTGTTAAATCAGGAAACCTGATTGTAATCCCCACATTTAATACCTATTCCACATCTTTGAAATCAAAGATTCAGCAAGTTTCCATGCAGCAACTCTACTGCCCATAATTATTCTAGAGCCTCCCTTGGTGTTTTGACTGAGCTTTAAACTCTCCTGCTGTTTCACCCAGAGAAAGCATTGGCATGATTAACTGAGGAGACAAAAAAAAGCAGGATTTCAATGGGAGAAGAGAGGAAGACAGCTAGCAGTAGTAGTAAGCAAAAAAGCACTAGTAAGCAAAAAGCACTGGAGTGAATGGAAAGTAGTGATGACACCGGAAAAAAAAATAGAAGAATGTCAAAACCTTTGAACACAATCCCTTTCAAGGCCTTGAACAGAGTCCACTATTCCCAAACCTCAACAGTTCCCCAATGACAAAAACTTATGCCATTTCCTCTCTAGTGACTGGTCTAAATAGATACAAATATCACATCTTGCTGCAGTCTTAGAGGTACAAGTTTCAATATCATCTAAGAGTGCAAATGAAACATAGGCCTGTGCTCAAGGCATTAAGTTCCAAACTCTACAAATCATCCAAGAAATTGCAAAAATATATAGCATTTGGAAAAACTAACAAAGATGTAGATGGTCTGTTACTGACAGCATCAAGGACTGAGGCATTGGGGACATGCCAGATAGAGCAAGAACATCCCTGAATGGACTGCATCTCATAGAGGACCCACACAAGAACACAGGCAAGGAGTGGAGTCCATTACACTGTGGAACTCTACAGTGTGAACAAAAGCAACATAAGCTGAGGATTTTAATGGATATACATTTAAACTTACTTAGCCCTGAGATTAGCTCAGTTGGTTAAAACTTGGTTGTAATAATGCCAAGGTCATGAGTTCAATTCCCTGTGTGGGTCATTGACTTAAGAGCTGGACTCGATGATCCTTGTGGGTCCCTTCCAACTCAGAATAGTCTGTGATTCTGTGATTCTGTGAGTTGTATGTTACAGTAAGAACAATATGAATGAAGGGAAGACAAGCTCACCAGAAACCATGCAAATGCAGCTGTTGCCCCATCTGAACTGCCTTTGGCACCCAAAAACTCAAAACTTGCCACCTCTCCTGAGCAACCATATAATACATGGAGCCCAAAGTATGGACTAAATAACTCAATGGGTATTTGATGGACATTTTAAGGTGGGGAGCAGGGCACAGACCAAGGAAATCACAGCCATTCATTTATCAAAGAACAGAAAGAGAAACTGTGGTTAATAAAGATATGCTGGATAGTGAAGAACCTGAGCATGACTGACACAAGTGGAATGAAATAAAGGTTGAAGATTGTACTGGGCATGGCTGGGATGAAGTTAAATTTCCTTCATAGCAGCCCACATAGTGTTGTGTTTTGGATTTATAACTACAACAGCGTTGGTAACACACCAGTGCTTTTGCTATCCTGAACAGTGCTTTCATGTCAGATTTTTTTCCTACTCTTTTACCCAGCAAGGAGGCTCGGGGTAGGCAAGAAGTCAGGGGAGCACAAAGTAGGACA
>JAWWLZ010000094.1:25810491-25824616 GCA_035041345.1 Poliocrania exsul
CACCAAGCACTGGCACAGGCTGCCCAGAGAGACTGTGGAGTCTCCATGCTTGGCAATATTCAAACACTGTCTGGACACTGTATTGGGCAACCAGCTCCAGGTGGCCCTGCTTGGTCAGGAGAGTTGTAACAGAGGACCTCCAGCACACCCTTCTACCTTCAACCATTACGGGAGACTGAAATTCCACCATCATAGAAGTCAAAGAAACTATAAATTAAGGTAACTGTCTTGTTAGCACAAATACTCTGGGATATGATTTAAAGGTAGGTTACGAAAGAGACTTTTTTCAGACATAGGTAAAAATTGGAAGTTAATTTTAGAAAACAGCAAAAGTACATTGATTTGAGGCTGTTTTATATTAGTTAAGACTGAACAAAGGGTAGCTTATAGCACAACTCAGAACTGTTACATGTAAATGACACTATCTGTCCTTGTATTGCACATACATAAAAAGCATCCCCTCCACCAAAAGAGCCAGGACAGTGCACATCATTGCAGAACCTCTCCTAACTGAAGTAAAAAGTGAGGAGACTCAGAATGCATCTTAGAGAGCAAGCTCATTTTGTTTCCCCACTTACCACTTCTCAATTATACGCGAGTGCAAAGGGCACTGTTCAGTCTTTGATCCACAGTCACAGTGTACTGTACCCTAAGAATCTATTATTGAGAAATTCAGACAGCTAAACTATGATTACTGGCTTCTACTCTCATCTCCAGAGTACCTTCTAAAAGGGAACTGCCTTGAGTAAAATTCTGTTAAAAACTCTTACATTACTTCAGGATGCCACCTAGTGACTTTCACCGTACATGGTACATAATGACCAGTACAGGTCAGGGCGTACATTTTCAGAAGTAAATGCTGTCTGGAAACTACTGGACAAATGCACAAAGTTTTTAAAGGACTGCTGTGGTTTAACCCCAGCTGGGAAATAAGTATTATGCAGTCGCTCAATCCCCAGTCCTGGTGGGGAGAGCTGAAAAGCAAAAGTCAGCCTTGTGGGCTTAGATCAGAACAGTTTAATTACTGAGCATGATGTTGTATGGTATGGATTATCCCTCTGGCCAGTTAAGATCAGCTGTCCTGGCTGTGCTGCCCTGCTTCTTGTGCACCTGCTCACTGGTAGAAAATGGGAAACTGAAAAGTCCTCAACTCAGGGTAAACACTGCTCAGCAACAAATAAAACATCAGTGTGTTATCAGCATCATTCCCATACTAAATCCAAATCACAGCACCGTACCAGATATTAAGAAGAAGATGAGCTCTATCCCAGTGAATCCAGGACAAGAACTCTTATACTGTGTCCAAAGGGAACTTTACCTTTCTGTGGTATTGAGAATGCTTCCTATAGCACCTGCAGATGGACAGTCTTCTTGCTCTCCCTTGCTGTGGCAGTTTGGTGACTTTTTAGAAGAACAGAGCATTTCTGCCTTCATACTTTCTGAATTTATGTCTAGATTGTCGTTCTTGGCCAAATCGTCCACAAACAACACTAACTCCATGTCATCCTCAGATTTGAGAAGAAAAACAACAAACACAACAATATTAGCATACAATGTATCACCTGTAAAATAAAGCATTGCAAATTATGATGGAGCTGTTAGCCTGAGATAAACTTTGCTTAAAATCTTTCAAGTAGTTTATGGCACCATCACTGTTCCTTGTTTCTCTAGGGAAAGTATTTAGCTCATATAAAGAGATACTCTAATCAGTATAGTCTTTCATGAGCAGCCATCAAGGAGCTCAGAAGAAACTCAGCAACAGAAATACAGCATGCAGTTTCCTATTCAGCTATCACAAATATGACTGAAATGTCCAAGTTTAAGTGAAGCATTCAGATGTCTTATCACTGAGTCACTGACAGAATTTTGAAACACGTCATGTAAATATTGAGTAAGAATGGTCACTAGTCCAGAATTAATTTATGTATTTACAACATCTTAATCAGATGTCTTAAAAACAGCTGGTGTGGAACCAAGCATCAGAAAGTATAGTCAGAAATATATTAACACAATTCTCACTGTTGAGGAGAGAGGTTTTTCAGACTCTTCTGCCACAGGCAGTTTCTCTCCTTTATTAATTTCTTCCCCATCTGGAGCATCAAGTTTTTGTGCTACTGGAGGTTCTTTTTCGCTACATGCTGTTTCTTGGTTTGGTCTAGTTCTCAGAGCTTCAATCCTTATGAGTTGTCCTGGTTTCAGAGCACTCAGCTTGCCTTCTTGGGAGGTAGGTTTTTCAGCACTGGTGAATTTAAAGCAAAGAAACAAACAAAAAAATCAAAACAGAAAAAAAAACCATACAAAAATTACATCACTTGACTTTGTCTGGGAGGGGAAAATGCAATTCTGCACTCACTAAGTTTTGAATGACAACTTATAGAAGAGTTAGAGACTGATGGACTGCTTTGTTAAAAAGCAGTAACATATATTTCTCATTAAGTTTGGAGAAGGAATAATAAAATTTGTCAAGGCATTTTTAACATTAAGAAATAGGTTGTGTTGCTACCCATACCAACATCAAAGTATCTGCAGTGTAAGACACACATCTTATTTTAACAAGAGCAGCAGGAAAGCAGAAGAGCACACTGGGATCAGTGAAAGGCAAGTCTCTGACGTTTTACAAAATTTATATGTGTTACATATATGATTACTACTTCTGCAAATACAAATCAAGTAATATAAAAGCTTGGTCAAGAAGAGCTATGAGGTCATACAGATCAAGTACATAACAGACAAAACAATGACAAGGAGTTCAGCTCCCATAAAAAGATGCTCTGAAAACCTGGAAAGAAGTTGTCTGCAGGCACTGAAAATTAACCATTGGGGAAGACAAAAAACAAGGGACAAAAGAACAGACATTTACAAAGGTGTCTCAGTGTGCACCAGATAAAAGCTTTTCAAACATAATTTAGCTAAACTCAAACCTCACCTTCTTTGTTCACACAATATGCTTCCAGAAATAGAGGGTACCTGAGGCACCTCTTGCTGTTCCTGTTCCTCTTTGCTCAATACATGTGCTTGACACAATACAGCTTCATTTTCACCCTTTAATTTACAGTAGAAGAAACAAGTAAGCTTTCAAAACAGATATATATTTTATATACAAAAATATAAACTGTGCTGTTTTCCCAATTAAAATAAAGATAAGAATCACATTATCATAATTCAATTTATAGGTAAGAAATAACAGAAGTCTTTGTAGTGCTGGGCTACCTAGAGTTTAGCTCTTAAATATAATATGCACTCAAGCATGACAGGTTAACACTCATCCTTTCGGCATTCAATCAACTCTCTATTGCATAAAGCACTGTGGAAACGAAATACTTCAGCAAATGTAAAACCTTTGAAAACTGGACACTGCAGAGCACAGCACAGACACACCCAAGCCACAACATAACCTCAGATCCAGAAGGCCTTATTAAGCTTTACTTCTGTATTTGCCACAGTTGTTCCACAAAGAAGCCACTCAAATATATCCATCACCATTCCAGGTCTGTAATAAGCTTATTAGTGAAGAGGAGCATTAGACCTGGTCTGTTCCTACACACTTGTCCAGCACAGAGCAGATGGATGTGCATGGTCACAGGTTACAGGTCTAGAAGCACAAGGAGCACCTCAGCTAGGGGGGAGCTGACGCTGTGGCAATAGGAGAGAGGCAGATGCAAGACACCTGTGCTCCTCTCAGGAATGCAGCAAACAAAACCAGCTACAAACACTCCAAAAAATGAGTCACTCTAACAAAGCTTAGTTCTGCTTGGAATCTGAGGCAAGTCTACACAGATATGCCCACGTCCATGACATGATTCACCTGCAACCCACAAAATGGTTACAAAGAATTCTTCGTACTGTAACGGTTTTCAAGGATTACAACACCTTTTACAGTCCCGAGTAAAGTGTCTGTTGGCATACACAGAGTAGGTGAATGGCTCAATTTATTTGTGTAAAGGACTATCAGGCAATGGTGAAGCCAGTCAAAGCTTATCAAATTAATAAAACCTTTTTTTATCATAAAAAGAGCTATCCTTTGCCTTCACTTGATACACTATACTAGATTCCTAAACACAGATTTGATTCATACAAACATAGAAGATAAAATGAGCCAAAAAAGCTAATTTTTATGCATTTTTATTATGAAGCTTATATATTAAGCGTACATAAACCTTCTCCCTGTCATGCAATCCAATCAAAATAAGATTCTCATTTTACAGAAAAAAATAATTAGGGTTGTAGACTTCACTGATTTTATATATACAATACTTCAACTTACCAACATTTGGAAGTTTTTTTCAACTAGTATATTGTCTCAGTTTCAGGGAATGCAACTTAGATGTTCTAATTTAACTTCATAAAACATAACATGCAACTTTGAATCAACTTTGAAGGAAAAGCACTTATTAAGACTTACAATGACAGTATTGGCAATCTCTTCTTTTTGCAGTACTAAGCACTCTTCTTCAGGAATTTTCTCCCTCTCATTTTCTGACACTTGTAACTCCTTTCCAAAAACTCCTACCATGTTTGGCTTGTACCTCTCCACTAACTGGATATGTGGAAGAGGTTTCGGTTCACTTTCTTCTTCAGTGTTATTTTTGCTATCAATGTAAAGTTAAAAAGGAAAAAAAAAACATTGAAAACTTAATACAAAAGCATGTTACAAAAACAAATGCAGGTTCATTATTTTTACATATTAAAAACACTGAGCTTTTAAGAGAAACCATCTAAAATTAAAGTTCTGCTGTGTTTAAGTTACAACACTGTTTCAGCAAAAATTTCAAAGCACTGGTCTTCAAACTATGTCCACAACACTCACTGAAGGCATTAACTTATTCACTACTTACTACAAGAAAGCCAAAGAAATTTTCACATGGTTTCCCCTGATAAGCAAACAAATATTTCTCTGCTTACATAAAATCAATCTAGTCTTTCAGATAACAAAACTGTCATAAAATGAATGCTCGTTAGTTACAGAATCACAGAATATGCCGAGGTGAAAGGGACTCTCAAGAATCACTGAGTCCAGCTCCTGACCCTGCACAGGATCACCTCCAAGAGACACTGAGAGCATTGTACAAACACTTGAACTGTGTCAGGCTTGGTACTGTGACCACTACCCTAGGGAGCCTGTTCAGTGTCCAACCACCCTCTGGCTGAAGAGCTTTTTTCTAATATCCAACCTAAACCTCCCCTCACACAGTTTCAGGCCATTCCCTCAGGTCCTGTCACTGGTCACCACAGAGATCAGTGCCTGCCCCTCCACCTTCCCTCTGATGAGGAAGTTGTAACTGCAGTGAGGTCACCCCTCAGTCTCCTCTTCTCCAGGCTGAGCAAACCAAGCGACCTCAGCTGTTCCACATACGGCTTCCCCTCATGGCCCTTCACTATCTTCATTGCTTTCCTCTGAATGTTCTCTAATGGCTTTTTTCTCATATTGTGGTGCCAAAAACTGCACACAATATCCAAGGTGAGGCTGCCCCAGTGCAGAGCAGAGCAGGACAATCCCCTCCCTCGATCGGCTGGGGATACTTTGCTGGGTACATGGTTGGCCCTCCTGGCTGTCAGGGCACTGCTGACTCATATACAACTTGCTGTCAACCAGTAGCCCCAAGTCCCTTTCCGTGGCACTGCTCTCCAGAATCCCATTCCCCAGTCTCTCTGTACATTCAGGGTTGCCCCATCCCAGGAGCAGAATCCGGCACTTCCCCTTGTTGAATTTCACATGGTTGGTGACTGCCCAGTCCTCTAATTTGTCCAAGTCTCTCTGCAAGTTCTCCCTGGCTGCAAGGGAGTCAACAGATCCTTCTAGTTTTATATCAGCAAACTTGCTTAGTGTCCCTTCCAGTCCTGCAGCCAAGTTATTTATGGAGATGTTGAAGAGCACAGGGCTGAGGATGGAGCCCTGTGGAACCTCACTAGTGACAGGTCACCACTCTGATGTTACCCTCTGAGCTTGGCCTGTGAGCCAGTTTTGTCCAGAAGGATCTTGTGAAAGACAGTATCAGAAGCTTTACTGAAATCCAAAAAAATTTATCAGCTGGCTTCCCTTTATCAACCAGATGGGCTACCCTGCCACAGAAGGAACAGTTTTGATAAGCAACACTTTCCTCTCATGAAGCTGTGCTGGCTGTGACCAATGACTTCATTATCTTTCAAGTGTTTTTCAATACCTCCCAGAATCATCTTCTCCGTAACTTTACCAGGCACTAAAATGGAATTGACAGGCCTGTAGTTTCCAGGCTCCTGCCTCTTGCCCTTTCTTGAAAATTGGGGCAACATTTGCTAGCTTCCAGTCAGCTGCAATCTCTCCAGATTCTCAAGACAGCTCAAAAATTGCGAGAAGTTTTGCAATGACATCAGCCAGCTCTTAGAGGATTTCAGGGTTGACTGGGAGTTGTTACTGGAATTTTAGTATCACTAGTGTCAAAACTCTAAAAACTCAAATTTTGTGAAGTGTTTTTATTAGAGTACCTTTTCAAGTAAGGAATCTATTGGCAATTTGCTTTTAAAATACTTTCACTGTTACAGTCAGGAATCAAAAGTAGCTAAGCCCTTACCCTGCATTAGCAGTTGAAATGTCATCTTCCTTATCATCAGGTGGATGCAACTCGAGTTCACCACCCTCCAATCTTGAAAACGTTTTAGGGGACTTACAACTTGATTTTTCAGAAACCTCCTGAGAGTGAAGTGTCATCCTCTTTCCCAAGGATTCTACTGGTTTTAGGACTTCATATTTTCCTGTTTTCTGAAAAACGTAAACACAAGAACCAGAAAAAGTCATGATAATAAACGAAACAGCGATATTATGATGTCCGTGAAGTTCAGTACTAGTTACTCTCTGAAGTGTTTCCTGCAAAACACCCCTGTAACTTCTCACTAATAAGTTCCTAGTCTTTCTAGGACAAATACGCATTTTCTTTATATTAAACTAAAGTAGCTTGATATCTAGATTTCTTCTTTGCCATCTTGTATTAATATTTTACGTTCTTCACTGTCAACTCTACAAGACCACCTTGGGTCAGAAAGACAACTAGACATATAACAAGAGGTAGAGATACAGTCATCTTTTCCTCCTCACATACAACTAAGTGAAGTGTACAGAAGTTTTAAAGTACAAACTTTTAGCTTCTGGAAAAAGTGTTTCAAAAGCTATTAACTCTGGGTTTCTTTTAAATCATCAGTATTTCATTTCACAAACCCAAAAGTGCAAATACAACAAAACAAAAACAAAACAAAAAAAGCCTTACATCTGTGTCAGGAAGGATGGTACCTTCACTGCTACACTTTGTCAAACTTTCTTCCTTGTTGGTATCTTTCTGTGATACACCTTTATTATTTACATCCAGCACTCCTTTTCTACTAGTTGTCATTCTTAAATTTGGCTTTGGTCTCTGAAATCGGCTCCTCAGTAGCCGCGCTGATGATGTAACTGTTTTCTCCTCTTCCTTCTGAGGATCAGATTCCCTAAAAAAACAAGAGCAAAGGCATATGACAACATAGCAGACATGTATGCAGCTCTCAGAGCAGTGACAAAGTTACTGACAAGAAAAAAGACGCAATAAAAACATAGCGATCATCACCAAAAGCTTGTGTATCTGATAATTAGGTGAGCTGAGACACTTCAAGAAGATAGACATGTTTTATAAATGCCTTTGTCAAATCATGTTTAAAGCAGCTCAGTAGACATACAGAACACCTGTCGTTGCTTTTTTTTTTTAAGGAACAGTTAATAGGAAACCAAAACCCTGCTGAAGGATTTGCATAAGCACATTTGGATGCACTGCTGACACCAATGTGGAGAAGACAACCACTATTAAAAATGTATTTATTTGAAAATTAGGCCCACAGTCTAAAGAGCAAATTAACATCCAACAGCATATAAGCCTAGTGCTTTCAAGCCCTTGAAGTTTTGTCTTGATTAAACATCTCATTATAGATATAAAACTAGTTTATAATGCTGGAGTTGAATATAAAATTGCAGAACATCTAGAGATACTGATGGCTTTGAACCGACCTCTCTCTTCATGAAAAAAAACCCAGCTTACCCTGTATTGAAATCTGAAACCTGTTGCAAGGTATCCAACAATCCCTTTTCACTTTCATAGCTTTCTGCTTCTGAAGACTTTTCTTGGAAACACTGCCTTGTATATTTTGAGTTCATCTCAGAATCTGTAGAAACATCCCCTTCTAACATCACACTGCATGACTCAGTGTCTTCATGAACTGTCAAATCCTAAAAGGAATAAAAGTTTCACTCCATTAAGATGAAATATTTACTTAACTGCTCCTTCAGGAGATTGAGAGGAAAACAAGAAAGTTTTGGTATTTCTTACAGAAACACTAAGATCTCTCTTGCTTCTTGTCATCCAACTCATATTAGAACATACTGTAAACGTAAAATGTTATTTTTCTTTATACTTCCTTTCAGAATTGGTTCAGCAGTATCACAAATACACAACAAAGTGAGATATAATCCATTTATCCATGTGTGCTGGTTGTACAGTATCCATGTGTCTGGTAGAGTTAATTTTCTTTGGAGTGGCTAGCATGGGGCTTTGTTTTGGATTTGTGCTGACACAATGTTTATAATTAAGAGATGTTTTTGTTATTGCTGAGCAGGGCTTACACAGAGCCAAGGCCCTCTCTGATTTTCATACTGCCACACTGGTGAGGGGACTGAGGATGTGTGAGAGGCTGGGAGGAGACAGAGCCGGGACAAGTGACCCAGACTGAGCAAAGGAATATTCCACACTGCAAGACATCATGCTCCACAAATGAAGTGAGGCAAATGGTGTTGTCTTCCCAAGCGACCACTACATGCAAGGAAGTCCGGCTTTCCTGGGGATGGCTTTCTTGTGTGTGTGGCTTTTGCTTTTCCTAGTAAAGCATCTTTATCTCAGCCCATGAGTTCTCTAATCCCTCCAATTCTCTCCATGATCCTGCTAGTGGGGAGAGCGAGTGAGGTGGCACTTGGTTCCTGACTAGGGTTAAACCCAACACCATGGAAAACAGAATCAAAGTCCAACCATGAGGAAATTTTATGACAATTAATTTATGCTGAAAGAGTAAAAACAAAGCATACAAACGTTATCCTTAGAAATATATGTGATATGTACCTAGATCTTTGTAACCAAAGTCTTCTACTAAGGTCCCAGCAAAGCAGTGTGCCTAGGGAACCACTAAGGAAACTTACACTTTTTAGGCAGGGATCATTGTTTTCATCTCTATGGCGTATCACACCTTTTTCTACTTCTCCACTTTTAGTTGTCTCCTCTGAAGGATCTTTTTCATCTATCAGTTCTTTTTGCCTTGCAACAGTTCTTCCTAGATTTGGTTTTGGTCTCTGTACTCTGCCTCTCCTTAGAGGTGCTGGATTGAGCAAACTCCCTTTGCTGTCATCCTGTAAACCCACTGGTTCATTAGACCTGGAAAAACACACAAGACCCATGAATTATGTACCACATCTGAAAGTGTAAGGAGACTTGGAGAAGTGATTTTTTTTTTAAACAGTTATTAACATACACTGGTCTACAATGTACTACTGGCTTCTTGAAACAATAAAATTAGAAATCATCTACTAGAGACTGAGAGTTTCAACTTATGTTTGCCCTGTTATTTTTATTTTCCCACTGGAGACAGGATACCACACTAGACAGACCTTTTTGTGATCTTGCATTCCTATCTAGTCTAGAGGCAGATGGACCTAAATTATTGAAGAGTTAAAAAAAAATCACAAATACTCAGATTGTTTTAATGTACTCAGAAAATAAATAACTTTATTATCTTTCTTAAGTAAAAATATCAGTAGAGCATTATGACAACTGCAAGATTCTTCTATGCCTTTTTACAGCATGAGAAAATACTTTTCTGGCAATTATCAAACCCAGTATGTCTCCCTTCACCTTCTTCAACTATCTCCCTACAGAAACAAAAGTTTTAGGGGTTTTTTTGTTGCTTTATGTTGTTCTTGGGTTTTTTGTTTGGGTTTTTTTTCGGGAGGGACAGCCAAAGGTTTTTTTGTAATTTTACTTTATACAATCTCTCCTGTAAGACATATTCCTCCTTTTACACTACAGCTGCCACTTCACTGAAGAAAAATACAACACTTAATAAATATGTGCATTAAATTGCCCACTTGTTGGGATTTTTTTCTCCTCCTACCTGACACCTAACACTTAACTACACTTTGAGAACAAACACTTACTCCTATTGTTTACTTAACCACTGAAACAGATGCCTTGCAATATTAAAACTAGTAGTGAAGGCCTTGGTTTTCAAGGGACTAAGGTATTTTTGCATTTTACTATGATCGACTTCTTGTTTAAAAGCACTTTAAAACCAAAAATGATTCATGCATTAATAAAGATTCTTATTATTCCCTCAATTTCTGTATCATTGAAGAAGTTTTTGAAGAAAACTTCTGTAATTACCACACTAGAAAGTATTACTAGAAGTGACAGGGATGGCAAACTGTTGGAGAGCAGCAAGTATCTTCTCATTTTTCTCATACTTACGGAGACACTGTCTCCAGGACTTTGTCATCTTTTTCTGCAGCTTCTTCACTGGTAACATCAGACCTATTACTCTGGTCAGTATTCTGAACAGAAATAGAATATTATGATATTAACTCTCTTATATTTACAAAGTAAAGCATTACCTGACTGAGTAACTGTCCACAATAGGAGACAAAATAGATACCTTATGACAGACACATATAAGGTACATTTCACAGTCAGAGAAGTGCAATAAAAACCATATCAAACAACTAAAGCTATATTTGCTGTAGGGCATGATAGATTATTGGTATCTACTGTTTGTGTAAGAAGTTCTCAGCATAGCCAGTGGTCTTTAAGCAGTATCACACCGTCACTGCAGGCTAGGTGGTTAATGCCCGGTCATACTGAGGGACAAAAAAGAATACTAGACCTCCAGAAATATGACATTACTGTTGCATTCAGCAGGTTTCCAGCTAACACATTATCTACATCACGTTATTCTATTAAATACCTTTTCAGTTTCCCCCTTAAGCTGTAGATGGGACATTTTATCATTTCCTGTGTCTTTTTCAGGCTCTTCCTTCCTTCCAGATGCTCTTGAAACATTAGGTTTAAATCTCTGTCGATATCCTCTAACTAATGTCTTTACCATTGCAGTTTTTTCAGGTTCTCTGGAAAAATGATCCACAACAGTGACATTTACTCCATCATATTCCAGTCTGTGTAATATTCAGTGACCTGCATACCTTTATTGGAATAAGGTTGTTTTCAGACATATTTGCCCAAACTTAGGCAAGTTTCTTCATGTCAGAAACAAATCTTGTTTAGTCTTATAGTGCAGAAACTCAATTTACGTATCTATTAAAAAGAGATTAATTTATCACACAGGGGAGGATCCTACCTAGACTCCATACTTTAGCTGCTTCTGGAAGTATCAGAAGCAGAGTCTTTAGCTGACAGTTGAGGTTGGGAGGAAAGCAAAGCCATAGTTATCAACTGCCCCCAATTTCCCTTCTCAAAGTCCAAGCATAGTCAGTACTTCATAAAGTAATGCATTCCTCAGCTTTCCAGAAAAGAAGTACATACCTTGCACTATAGTACCACCTCGTATCATCTAAGAAAATGCTGAAGTCAATTTTAAGATTTATATTACAATTTCACAATTACTGTTGTCTTTTTCTAAGGGCAGTATACAGAATAAACTAACAATTATACTTAGTTAATTCCAGGACACTGGAAAAGTAATCTCAGTACTTACTCAGACTCATCATTCAAATCTCTGTTCTCTACTTCTGTGGCTTCATTTCTGTTTCTTCTACTGTCCTCCTCTGAGCACTGAAATTGAGGCAAAAAATATTACCCTTTGACAAGTCTGCAGATACCTCAGCAGTGTTTCCCAAAATACTACTTATAAGACTGTAGCTGGTCCACAACAGCTGTGTTCATCAAAACAGATAGAGCCTCAAGAACATAACATGAAGTAACATTCCTCCTTCTGACCTTTTCATCTGCATTTGCAGGGTTTGGAGAGGAAGTTTGAGCCTCCATTTTTCCTTCTGTTGCTGTCTCCCTCCTTCCAGATGATCTCACCAAGTTGGGTTTAGGTCTTTGCAAGGGCCTTCTGTCTGCTGACTTTTCAGTTTTCCTTAAGATATAAAAAGAGGTGGTATAGATTCTTATCAAAATAAAATTAAGTCCAAGATGTACTTCAAGAGCATCATAGTTTGCAGGGGTCAAGACACTGCATGCAGCAAGACAATAAAAAAAAATCATCTTTCTGTTATTAGAAGACATGCTACAACTTTACTGAAAGAGTGTCAAATAAAGCATAACAACTTTGCTGGCTTTCAGTGGAATCTACATAAAAACACTTGAAGGAAGCATTTCATGCCATTAAATAAATATGAATACCTCTTTCTCCTAGGGATTCACAATTCATGTCAGTGTGAACAAGCTTATTGGTTTTAATAGAAACAAGAAATCTGCTCTATGCACAAAATTTTCCATCTCCCTCTCCTGTCCTCCCAAGCCGTTTCAAAGCTATTTAAGTCATAGAACAATGAACTATTGTTTTCAAACACCTTGTCCTACTGTCAACATTCACACATTACTGAAGAATGTATGTATGGCCAGACTTCATGAACAAAGATTTGGGCAGGGCTCTCCCCACGTGGGTGTGCCCTTCCAGCCTGCGCAGTGGATTTTTAAGGTGAGGCACAGAACTGACCCCACCCTTTAACTCCTAAGGTTCATCTGTCACGGCCGAGCGAGCTTGGACAGGGACAGTGAAGTCCTCAGGACTAGAACCCACAGCCTCCAGTGTTGCCAGGTCATCTCCCATCCAAGTACTAACTGGGCCTGACCCTGCTGAGGTTCCGAGATCTGATGGGATCAGGTGTCAGGGAGGCATTTCACTGCCTTACTGAAGAACAGGGTACATACATGACTCTCTCTGTCCTTAACCATAGCAATGGTGTGTCCCAGGATTCACATACCGACCTAACCCTACATATTATCAATTATCTTCAGATTGAGAACTACTACTTTTTCTTATATTCTTCCTAGGAAAGGACAAATAAAGCTTTGACAGTCTTTATCAGAAGAGTGAGCTGCCCTTCCAAAAGGGAAAGACAAGAGCAAGGAAATCAATTTAGCATTAACTAGAAGCTCATTCCTCAATCACATTTAAAAAATTATAACATGGAATAAGAAGTCAATGATCACACAAAAAGGGAAACTTTAGGCACAGACTTCTTTAAACACCACTACTCAGTTTAAGAAATAGTTACAGAGACTAACTTCATAAAGGAGTGCAGGTAAGGCAGAAACATCCTGGAGTGTCTTCTCAGACTCTTGCACTGAGTCCCAAAGAACAACAATGTATTCCAAATAGGAACGAAGGAATACACCATAAACATAATGAGTACAGTTAATAAGTTCTATTGGACAACTATGAATGTCAAAGAATTCAGTGAGGTCCTTTTATTAAAAAAATCAAAACCAACCTTCACCTTCAAGTTTCACCCACAAAGTAGCAGAACTTCATCTCTTGTTCTCGCTGACTATAGAGAGGGTAGCTTTCTCTTTTCTAAGCTAAGCTAAGTCTTCCTCCCTGTTCCTATCTAATGCTTAAGTCTTAGATCAATGAATTGCTCCTCAGTAATCAAAATTTTTCTGAAAAACTTGATATAGAGAAAATAAGCTATCACGATCTCCTGTTTGGTTTAACCTGCTATTGACAATCAGAATTATATCCAAATTGAGCACATAAAGGTTTATTTCAAGAACCACTGCAAGATAAAATAACTCCACTTACGTGATTTCAGACTGAGAGCCACCTTCTGAAGCACTCTGCATTTCATCTGGTCTCTGTGAGTGATGTATGTCTTTTCTCTGAATAAGAAAAAAAATGTAGAAAAGAAAAAATAAATGTAGAACTTTTACTGTGTAAAGCAAAGCAGAAATGATTTCTACATGGCTGAGGGTAGAAAGGTGTGCTGGAGGTCCTCTGTTACAACTCCTGACCAAGCAGGGCCACCTGGAGCTGGTTGCCCAATACAATGTCCAGACAGTGTTTGAATATTGCCAAGCATGGAGACTCCACAGTCTCTCTGGGCAGCCTGTGCCAGTGCTTGGTG
>JAWWLZ010000094.1:25825861-25838055 GCA_035041345.1 Poliocrania exsul
CTGCATATTAAACTACCAGGCAGCATGCTTAAAACAATCCACAGAATACCCTTTTTAAATTAAGTAAATAATTATCTAAGCTGTGGTATGCAATTCATCACAGAAGTACAGATGCAAAAAAGCAGCTAAACAAACTCATGAGTAAGAGGTGAATCAAGGGCTTCAAAATAAGTCAGATGCAATCTCAGGTAGTTTCTAAACTGCCGGACCTGACTAGAACATACCAGAAGAAAGATCATCCAATCTTGGTCGAGTTTCCTGTATCATTCCTTGAACATCTCATGGTAACCAGTAGAGTGGACAAGAGTTTACAGAGGTTTCACCACTCAGAGACAGCACAAATAACCCAATGCTCATCCCACTCAAACCAGTTTCCAAGATCATACTAGTAAGTGGATGCTACCAAAATCCTGCTCCAAGGTTTAACTGTTCAGATTGCACTGCTTCACTTTTGACTAATGTAACTTTGAGCTGTTTAAATTGTTTGTGGCATAAGTCAAGCACACACCGTTCAGGTTAACAGACAACACATTAAATCCAGTCAAACTGATATTATTTAAATTTTGGTGCTGTTTTTAGACCTGTTAACCTTTTTCCACCTAGTGGTGAAAACATCACAAAAGCAACAAAAAAATTACTTTGATTTATGAAACATTTCTAGTGATACAGAGCAAGATTTTGAGAAAAACTACATAAAAAATGAAAATACCTGTATTTCTCTTGTTTCTTCAGATTGTCTTTCTTGGCTTCCAATCTTTGAAACTGGTAACTCTGAAATCTGGCTTTCCTGTGATGTATCATCTCTAATATCTCTAGTTCTCAGTTCAGCTGACTCTGTTTCTAGTATAACATCATTCCTATTTTCAAGGCTAAAATAAAAGCATAGAGGAATATTAGTGTATTTTTAGAAAAAAAGCTACTATTGTTTACAGGTGGATCAAGTTGCACAGAAAAGCAACGCAATTTTGGCATTAAATAAGTACCTGTGTTTTAGTGATATTTGCAGAATATGAGCTTCAAAACAGCCTTTGTACTTTTGCACTATAATAAGATGATGTTGAAATCTGATTATTTTAGACTAGATTGTTTTTAAAAAACACACTTTAACATGAACACTGTATGCAGAAGCTTCCTTCCTCTGATCTTTTGTGACAATCTATGTGTATGCCTACAAAGGCAAACAGCTGTTCCTGCATATGCTTCTAACAAAGGATTAAAGAACATTAAACTTTCTGGGACTCTATATAAAATAGCAAACAATTACAACACTGCTAAATACAACAAACTAACATGCAAAATTCTAAAGTTGAACTCACAGTTTCGTAACAAATTTTTAGATCTACCACTTTCATATATATCAAGTTTAATAAACAAACATTCCCTTTCTTTGTAGTAACAGTATGCTCCAAATTGGTAACAAAAGCTTGCTTCCCACTCAGATTTTGCATAAAATCTAACCAACATTCCCTTTCCAGAACTATTTAATTAAAACCAGATAAATTTTTCAAGCTCATAGCAACATTACTTAGCCACATTATCAAGCAGTGTTTGAAAAGAAATATTAAGAGTAAGAAAAAACCAATGCTCTTCCTAAACACTGAAAAAAACCACAAACACTTTTGGAGTGACTTGAGTATTAATGTACATGAATTTTGCAAGGGGAGCCTATCAGGGCAGAGAATATTTAGAGTGTGTAAATCAAAAACAGCTTACTAAAACCCAGGACAGATCTCAGAAGCCCCAAAACCTGTGCATTCTGTGGCAGTTAACATGAATAGATAAAACCAGTACTAAAACTTTTAACTATTTTTTATTTTGCCTAAGTTTTCCACTATAAATATTACCTGCATAAATTGACACCACCTTCTCTCTCCATTTGGTCATTCACTGCTAAACAGGACTCTGATCTCACTTCCTCTGCAACAGCAGTTTCACCTTGTTTTCCTTCAATTGCACAATCCACTTCTTCTCTACAAGTAGTAGGACTATCAGTGCTTGGATCATGTATCACTTTTTTCCCTGAAATAACAATTTCCTTTTAATAAGAATTAAATCAATTTGGATATTCTGAGAAACATCTTAGAATTCCAACTCTCAAATCCTAGCTGCAGTGAAGAGTTAATTTAAGACTAAAAAATCACAGTAGAAAAAGACCAAGTATTAAGATAACTCTTTTCAGCTAAAATAAAGTGTTTAGATTTAATATGAAACCTGATTTTGAAAGGCATTGTTCCAGAACCTCCAAAGGCAGAACAGCAATATAAATCAAAGACCAAATGCTCATTTTTTAAGTTCAGAATATCTTTATATAAAATTTATATTTGAATGTTTGAAAGTGAGAATTTTTGCCTCTTACTTTTATTAGAGGATTTCCCTTCTTCAGTAATTTTTGAAGGGACAGACATTTCTTCTGGAATATTCTCCACATTCTGCTCAAGATCATCTTTTCTCCTTTTCTTTCTCTTCTTTTTACCTAATGCTTCTAATGCAGCCTGTTCTTCTGTCTGTTCAGAAACGCCCAAAGACTCCTCGTTTTCTTTCTCAGCCGTCACACCTTCTGCTTCTGTTTCTTCATCAGAAATTCTGGTTTCCTGAAGCTCACCTTGCTCATCAGCAGCTTCTGTGCTGGCAGCCTTTGCTGCTGAGACAGTATGGTTCCTGGTTAATAGACTGGTGGACTACTGGGAGCCACAAACAGCAAAGGCATTTTTACTATCAACATCTTACGTATCCATCCATCACTGCCAATGCACTGCCAGGCACATGAACAAGAAGTCAGTCACTGACTTAACAGAAAAGCTTCAGCGTAGAAAAACTTCAGCAAAGATTAACTTCAACACTAAATGTAAAACACATATTCTGTACATGGGACATTTCATAAGGGGAGTGTCAATACGGGATGTAAAGCAAATTTAGTAAATGTTACTGTTCTTATGCTTTTTAGCAGGTTACAGTTGCATTTGGATTCAGGGAAAACAGACTTTGCTATTCCAGAAAGAATTACTGTATCTCTGCAGAAAGAGGTGATGACCATTCCAGAACATTTGTCATGAAAAGGTAATTTTTTTAGCATGAGATGTATTGCACTTGATCATGCTTACTTACGTAAGAAAGATGAAATATTAACTAGCTAGTAACTGAGAAGTTATTTTCTGGGTTTAATGAAATTCTAAAATTCTTCTCCCTCCTATTTTAAGGACATTTTGTCTTGATCCTGTATTTATTTAGAGCATGAACAACCAAGAACCTTTCCTTGTTCTTTTCATTACTCTTAAATGAAATTGTTCCCCTGCAATTCAAAGTCTGAAATGGAACAGAATTAGAAAACCTAACTCACGTTGCTTTACACACTTTTGATCTACCAAAAAAGTGTACAAACAGAATGTGTCTCTGTGACCGTAAGTCCTAACAGGTGGGATATAATACCTAATCAAATCCAAAATCAAAGCTGTAGAAAAGCAGCAGCTACTTCAGCTTTAAGAACTAAACAGTAATTTTGTTAACAGCTGGCATCCCCTTTAAAATGTTGTTCACTTGTTCGTTACACAACACCACTTACAGGGGAGTGGGTCCGTATGGAACAAACTGTGGTATTAGAGGGGAATTAACATGGACAGTTGTTGCAGAACAACTGCAGGCGCTGCTGGTAATCGAAGTCTGGGCAAATGCCTGGGAAAATGTGATCATTCACCTATGCTCTGGGAAGAGACTTTAAAATGACTGTACAGGGTTGCACACATCCCCCCACCTGTGTCAACACTCTCTATTTCCAGGTATAAGAGTGCATGCTCGACTGTCATTAAACAGATCTCCACTTTACCATCATTTTGGGGCTCCATTATTTTATTCATTGTCACAACAAACAAGTGAACAACCCCACAGAACTGGCAAGACATTCATGCAACGGTGTCAGTATAACTGTTTTTAATTTAGACACACAGCTGAAAGGTCCCTTGCCAGGTACTGAAATAGTAAGACACTATGGTGATGAACAATAATTAAACATAATCTTCATTTGGAACAGACAAGAAAGAAAGATCAAACAACTTTTACAAGACTCTCTGAAAAGAGTCACACCCCTCAGACTTAGGAAGTCAAACTACTGTTAGAGAAACCAAACTCTCAAAATAAGAGGGCTTTAAATGTAAGAAACACCTAAATTAAATCACAGAAGAGCTTGCCAAAAATATGATTTTGGCTCAAGGCCTCTACAAGTGAATTCATTAGCAACTTACAGATACTTATCAATTGGTAAATTAGAACATCGGTACTTCTGATTGCACAAAAGCACTCATTTCACTGCAGTCTCACATTTCTGCTGCCAGTAAATATTACCATCCTCCCCATCAGTAAACTACACCTTAAAAAGTTACACAATGAAGTTACGATCCTCTTGCCCTGTCCACAACAAGGAAGGAAAAGATTCTGTATGTGATCTCTCCTCTAGCAACACATTACTGATCACTGTTGCTGTAAAGTCATCTCAAGCATTCCTTTAAAGTACCTTTTGACTTCTTCCGAGGCCTTGCTGGCTTCTTTTCCTTTGGCTTCTGGCTTCTAACAGTCTTCTGCTTCCTCTTTTCCTCATCTGCTAAGACCTTCTCAAGCAGCTGAGCAAAGAATTCAAAATCAAAGGGTCGTTTCTCTTCTATTGAATTAAAGCAAAGAAATAGAATGGATTTCAAAGTTGATGATTTTGAGTTTCAGGTTTGTAAAATGGTACTAAAAAACAATGGTTATACAAACAGAGCTCTTCAAAATATTTTCTGTATCACTTGAGCAGGAACTAAATTTGACATAAAGGTGACATGGATTATGGTAGATTGGTTTTAAAAGAAAAAATTATAAAACTAAGTAGTTCAGAAAATGTAAGACCTGGCAAATACACAAATTGCACCATAGTATCAAATAATGTGTTAATATTTTAACATTCTGCATATGTACCTCATTCAATTAACAAAGAAAGTCTTTAAGGACTGTCAAAGCAGTTTACAGTAAATAAATGTGCTAGAAATTCCCATCAATCAGAATAATCTTAACTGATTATATACAGGAAAGTTGATATTCATCTCATTAAGCAGACATCTAAAAAACCCAGATAATAAATCTCGATATCCTTACTGTGAACAATACTTGTCATAAAAACCTAAGATTTCACAGCTTCTGGACTCATCTATGTGAGAAAACTTTCCTTTATAATTAATTCAAGCAAGGTAAAGCCTAACAATTAGTATGAAAATAGATGACTATCCTTTAATGACCCATTGTAGGGTGGGGTACATTTATTTTACTTACTGAAAGCTTTGTCTATTCTCCATCCATTAGTTTTTTCCTCACGTTTGAACTTGTTCTAAAAGCAAACATACAGTTGTCTTTTTCATTAAGCAAGAAATGCAATAGTAGGTTGTACAAAATGGCAGATGAAGATAAGCCTTCAATGCAAATCAACTAAAGTTGTTGGATTTACATGTACACTCACACAACACTAGTTTGTAAGTAATTTTTAAGTATAAAATCTGCCACCAGGAGGTATCACCAGTTACACCTTTTTTTTAGTATTTTCAAAACCTTTGTCCTGACTTGTAATCTGAGTAAGGTTTCAAATATCAAAGACTTTCCCAGCTGTATGCCAGAAATAAGACACTACAGAAGACCCTCACAAAACACTTATGCTTATCAGCATTCTTTGATTAAAATAAAGACAAACTGTGTCCAAGTATGCTACACTTACTATGGATACATTGATCGAAATTCAATGACCAAACTGATGTTTCAGATACTTACAACCTCTTGAAACAGGTATTACAAAAAGCATTCCTACAGAGACAGTAGCATCAAAATTATCAATACCAATAGAGAAAGCACAGGAATGCAAATGTGAAATGTGAAAAAGAAAAGTAAAAACAGATGTTTAATTGCTTTATTGCGTGCTTTAATTTTTACCTTAATTTCTGCTCTGGCTCTATGAGGAAACAACCGTCCGATTAAGGAGAAGTCGGTTCCTACCATACTGATAGCTAAAAAGAACATATCTGTTTCTGAAGGAACAAGAAAAGAAAAACATTACATACACTTAAGTATTTACTAAACCATCCCTCTTGCTATCAGAAGTAAAAACACCTTGCAAACTTAATGACATGAAATCAGTAACTTTGAGGTTATTTACTTCAGTTGCAAGTCCAGGTAAGCAGGATATATGTGTTATTTTATCTCCAGTAACTTTGCTGTATGAACTATCAACAGTAAGAAGTGACTAACCTATTATAAAACTACAGAATGTGAATTATGTTTTGTAAAGCTAGGAAATCAAAGCTAACCAAACCCAAATTGCCAATGTCCATTTTTATTATGAACACAAACAGAAATCAGAAAAATAGCATGTGAAACACCATTATTATTTAACAGAAAAAGAGTGCACAGAGAATTCCTTCCAAAAGGAGCACAGTGAAGTCTGAAGCTGATTTTTTCCATCTACAGTTGTAAAAACTCCTTTCCAATCATAAAAAGTCTGGCAGAGTGTTGTCAGCCTAGAGATAATAATCAATTCACAGCAGGAGTAACATAAAAAAACAACCCACTGACTCGTAAGAACACAGCTGTCTACGTGCACTGAAATCAGTCCACACAGAGACACCTGACAGGATTTACTCCTGCCCAAGCTGGAAGAACCAAGTTAAGAAGTACTAACTGCTCCATACAGAGCTCAAATACCAGAATCCAAAATTATGCTTTTGATAAAGCAGACTAGCAATTCCTTATCACCTAAATGTCCATGGCAGAAAAAAATCACAGTTAACCTATGGATTTTTTTAAAAATACCAATTTTCACAATAAATATCACAGTTCTGCTTGTTTTAAGAGTTTAAAGGGTTGAGACTACATGAGGTATAAGCAGATCCATTTACTCCATTGGGGGAAAAAAGTCAAGATTAAAGCACTGGTGGAAAACTAAGACTTTTCTGCAAACTCCAAACTTTAAACCAAAAATATACTCACCTTTATTTGACCATGGTTTTGTGTAAAAACTTTTCCTGAAGCTGGAATAAGTAGTTGTAGAGCCACGCTCAAAGATGGGATCATTTTCTTCTACAACACATGGACCTTTTGTTCTTAAAACTTCTACAGTTAGACTTGAAAAGCAAACACACAAAGAGATTTGACCTGAACATGTTGCTAAGAAGACACATAGCAGATGTTTATAAAGACCGCTATTCAAACTTTTCATGCCATAAGTGAGCATTTGTACTCTGTAATTAATAATTACAGATACATGTACTTTAATTGGAGAATGCATCAAGAAATCACTACCCTACTCAGCCTGTGTAAGTAAATTTGCTTTTGCCTTTTTAAAGATATAGTACAGACAGACATAATTAAGAATCTTAAAAAAACTGCACCGAACAACTCCTTAACATTCAAGAAATTTATTTTGCAAAACCACAAGAGCCTCTCAATATCCTTCTAGAATACTGTCAAAATCTTTTACCAGGCCTGGCCTAAATCTCATGCTAATAATGCTCTTGGGGAACTCAGTAATTCAATACTTTATTTTTTAAAAGTCATATTCTAAGCAAAGTTTCTGAAAACACTGACAGAGTAATAAAGCAGCAACATGCAAGATGCAAAGTTGGAGCAAATCATATTGAAAACCAAGTAACAGTAAGCATGTTAACATGTTAACTCTGAGAAACAAAGGAGTCCACTAAATAGAAGATATTTAGATGTTTGACAATCTCCAGTGTTCACTCTCTGTAATAAAATATGACATCTTCCTCTACCACCTTCTCCAAAAACATTTTTCCTAAAGTCTGCCACTACCGAGATGCAGATACCTGCTGCTCCTCTTTTGCCACATACTTGCACTGTTCTTCCTAAGTTAGTGCAGCTCAACTCTCAACACATAAATACCCTCATGGCTGTCCCAGGCCAGAGTAATGCTGTTCTCTATTCACAAACTGAACTGCAATGCAGCACACATTGCCCATGAGTGAGGCACAAGAATATTACCTTTCTTCATCTAGAATAATTGAACCATCTTCTGCTACTTTCACACGAGGAACAAGAAGTGGGCCATCCTGACTCTCCTCCCCATTCTCTTCTTCTTCATCCTCCTCTTCTTCATGATCAAGAGTACTTTTCTCTTCCTGTCTACAATTTTTAAGACAGCAAACAAAATATTGGTGTGTTTTGAACTGCTGCTCAGTATGCCAGACATTCAACAATTTAATGAACCACTCAGCAATGCAACACATCAACAAGTCAGTCAACACAAACTCTGAAAACTGCTTTTCATTCTATTGTAAAATGGAAATATGCAAAAACATAATATTGAAAGCAAAATGTTCTTAAATCACTCTACCCTTTCAAATTACAATTTGTTGTAAATGAGGGCTGTGATATTGAAACAGTAAAAAAACTGACCTATACTGTATTACCACAGAAACACTTTTTTTTAACACCAGAAAACTTTTTGACTATACTGCACCAAGACTTACTCTTTCATTTGACTCACTCCAGAATTCTTTTCTGTTCTCTTTTCCTCTGCCAATGAAGACCTGGAATGTCAAGAAAAGCTAGAGATAAATGTTTGTACAGATACATTCCGGCTTTTTTCCACAAAACTTGCTTTTAGTGGATAACAGACAAGGATACACAAAGCTTTTTTTTCCCCAATTCTTAAGACTTTTTTTCAATTCTCAAGGCTTAAGTCTAACAAACAACCACCACTGCTTAATGAATTTTGGTCTTTCTCATACAAGCAAGGACAAAAAAAGGTATTTCGAGCAGTAATCCATTGGTGGAGTGCAGGGAATGTGAGAGTATCCTGCCCATTACATCCTTAGGGACTATTCAGAGTGGAAGAAAAAATAACAAGGAAAAGGATAAATAAAACATACAAACACACAAACGTCAACAAGCAGGTTATAACAGACATCACCAGACAACCCACTGGCTGCTGAGAGAGAGAACAGGATTTGGGTAACTGTACTTCTATTCACGTGATTGCTTTTGGTAGCTGCAGGAAACATGCCCTGCTCTGCCTGAGGCAGTCGGAGCCCCCAGGGGCGTTGGCTCCTCTGGAGGGCTCGCTCACTGGTGGAACACAGTGCAATAGCGACAGCTGTCCAGACAGAACATACAGACCTCATGGACCTTGCAGTGCATTTTGCACTTCAGCATGTGGAAGGAGAAATGCTTAGCTTTCTGAGTCCACGAGATCTGGAAGCAATCACAACGTCCCTAGCAGCCATAATTAAAAATTTCACAGCAGGTACTTGAAAAACCAAAAATTCTACTATTCTGTATTTCTACAGAGATAAATCAGCACTTGGGATAGGTTCATGTTTGTGTATTTCAACAAGTACATTAAGCTCCATCCTCATTTCTGTATGAGGATTAAGGAGATGTGAAAATGTCTAGAAGATTTTGTTACCATTGCAATGACACTGCATCTGTGTTAAGATTTAAGAACTAAACAGGCAGAAAAATAATTTAAGCTAAAGACGGAGGGAAAAAAAAGGTAATACTTACTTCATAGGATTGTTTTCTGGCAGATAGTATATCAAGTCTCGCATGGTCATTTTAGAACGATCTGGTGGAGATCGTCCTTCAATTACTGGAGGCCTGTGTTTCAACTTCTTCCATATAAGAAAGAAAAACAAACAACAAACTCACTTAGATTCATCCTGAAAGTAGTTTATATGTCACAAAATAATTTTTTGTTTATGAGGTACTCCATTCAGGGAGTTTTGTTGCTCACACATACCACCCTCAAGAACTAAAATATGATTATATTGAAAGTGTCCCTCTGTCAGAGAGGGCATCACAGACACCCCTTCAGATACATTCAGTACCTGGCACAAATAAAAGTTAAAAGTTATTCCAAATCACAGAACTCTGACAGTAATTCACTTGAAAAAATGAGAAATCCCAAATACCAAGCTTCTTACAGCTTCCCTACTTTATTACCAACTGTGATTTTGAAGTTGGAATGTGGACTGTAAAATACCAGGTGTTGTGTCAAAAAGACTCATGGATCCAATCAAGTGAAACAATACACAATTTCTTGTGAAATCCATATTATCAGCAGACAAAGTTCTACTACTGCTTCTAAACAGAATAAACCCATAGGGAGGCAGGAGGCACCACAGACTATTAGCAGTGAGCAGCTGATAATCATCAGGAAACACTGCAGTAAAGAGATGATGTATGCCAGGTGATTCACATGCCCTGCCCTTTACAGACCGGCACCACTCAACACAGACACCTTACCATCCGCTCTTTTCTCAGCTCTTCTTTAAGCATTTCTCTTAACTTCCGAGCTTTGAGGATCCTTTCACGGTCAGAACACACTCGTTTCTCTTTTTCAGGAGGAGGTTTCATGGGTAGCATTTCCTCCTGTGTTTGTGATCTTTCCTGTGTTGGTCTCTCCTTGAGAGGAGAGGGTACATTCTTCTGTGAACCATCATCATTTTTCTGAGCAGCTACACCTACAGTTTGCTCTTTGTTCACTGCTTTTTTTAGCGGTGAAAACTGTGGTACTTGTGGCACAGGTGTTTTCTTCTCAGGAAGCACGGGAGACCTTAAAGGGGTGTCAACATTGCTCTTTTCTGATCTGGAGGAATCCTTCTGCAGTGAAGCGCTGCCATCAGGAACCTGTGATGTTCGCCTCTGCAATTTTGGTGCTGAACACTGAGCAGATGAAGGTCCAGCTCTGGGTTTGACAAGATTTGGCATGGTGGAGATTCGTTTTCTTCTCTGTGCAGGCATCTCTGCAGATTTACTACCTTCCCCAGCATCACTGGAACTATCAGCCTTGTCATTGCTGGAAAAATTAAGGGAATATTCTAAAGTACTTTACAGTGACAAAGTTTTTACTCTTACTTTCAAGGTACATTTATAGGCCACTCAGTATAAACACTGAGCTACAGGAAAATAGTTATATACAGGAAGCCAAGCTTGAACCAACCTGTGGCTGGTACTTCCTCATAAACTAATCTGCTGTAAGAACACACATATATTTTCTAATACTCATCAATGAGCTTGTAACAGTAACATGTTCCCACCTTCCACTTCTTTTTTGGAAGGCTCTCCTTTCAGCTGAAAATATCAGTACAATAAAAGCTTTATAAAAAATAACCCACACAACACTGGTGACATATTAAAAACATTTCAATAAAGCTGTATGTAACAAGCAGTTTGATGCTTTTTATTACAATAGATGTTAACATTCATCTTACACATTTGCAAGTAGATGATATGGAAACTGTGAACTCTGGAAAAACTTTGGCAGTCAAACTGGCTCCTGCTCACACTTAGCTACTGTTCACATTGAACAACAGAAACTCTTAGCTTCCCTGGAAAGCTTTCTTATATAAATACTTTTTCCATCACTTATGCACAAATAATTTTCAAAGTGTAAGTAAAATTGCCAACTGTTATCATCTTCCCAACTCTGCTGACTTCTCCAGGGTTCAGCTTCAAGGCTGTTGCTCACAGGAAAGACGGCAGCAGAATTATAACTGAGTCATAAAGAGGGTTTTTTTCATTTTACACTGGACTTTTACACTGTCTGTAAGGACAACCACACCCACAGCTCACTCAGCCATTTTCAAAAATGGTCAGGAGCAAATGCCTTTCAAGGAACATAACAAAAGCACAAACATACAGAGAAACTTTTACAAATCCTCTCCAGCTATTCCCTGTGACTCAGGTAAATGCTGCATATGATGCATTTGCATTTAGCAGCCTCTGCTAAATGGTGGAATCACTTTGTCCCACACTCTGAGTTCATACACATTTTCAGCACACAAAACATCCCTGGGGACGGAGTTCAGAGGGCTCATTACACGGTGCCTCTGTCGGTGTTGAATGAGAACCTTGCCAAGCTCCGTTCAACACTCCCTGTTCGTTGTACGGCAGGAGACAGCGGAAAGTATTTTTTTGTTCACCTTCTCCATACCACCTGTGTTTTGTGGAGTTTTTAATCAGGGAGCCACACTGGGTTTCTGAACAGTTAAAGACAATTTAGCAGAAAATGTACAAAAAAAATGAGAACTATCTTAGCTTTGAAAATTTTCACTTCCTTCATAATTAACAAAACCTACTCAGCATATAGAAACCAAAACAAGGTAAAGTAACTGCTACAGACACAATTTTGAGCAGTTCTGAAGGAATGCTGCAGTAAGGATAAA
>JAWWLZ010000094.1:25862393-25876543 GCA_035041345.1 Poliocrania exsul
GGAGTGTGTGTGCTGGGGGGAGAGGAGAAGCCGTCTTGTAGCTGCTGCTGCCTGCCTGAGACTGCTCGTG
Source organism: Poliocrania exsul (assembly GCA_035041345.1). Classification (NCBI taxonomy): domain Eukaryota; kingdom Metazoa; phylum Chordata; class Aves; order Passeriformes; family Thamnophilidae; genus Poliocrania; species Poliocrania exsul. The sequence goes on from JAWWLZ010000094.1 coordinate 25,862,464, forward strand.
ACTGCTCGCTGCTGCTGGTTGTTCCTCCTGCTCTTCGCTGCTGGCTGCTGCTTCTGGGTGAGCCGTTTCTTTTCTCCTCACCACGGCTGGTCTCCTGGTTCCTGCATCTGGGGTCCCGGTCTCACCGCTGCTTGCAGCATCGCAGCCTGCCTGCCCCAGCTGGGGCAGCAACCTGGGAGAGAGAACGTGCAGCTGCATTCCAGGGCACACGGCAGTTCTCCATTTTCAGCTTTCCTTCTTCATTTGAGACAAGAGACACATAGGGAGAGCCAGAATTCATCTGGGAGCTCATCTGCAGCCAGCCAGGTTGCAACACTGATACTGCTCATTAGTATAACTCTTCTCCAGGAGGAGACTTGACGGTGTGGGGTTTGTTGTTGTGAGGGTTGTTTTGGTTTTTTTTTCCTATGGCATTGGGGAAGCGGTTTGCTCTGGTCAGTTTATAGTTATATCCATACCTATATATATATATATCTCTATATATATATCTCAGTTAAAAACAGTTATCCTTCGTGTATCCTTTGTCTGAATAAAGTTCCTTTTCTTAAATTTGATTAAGAGCGGCGTGATTATTGAGGAGGAAACCCCCTCTTCCTCTTGTGAGTAAACATCTTGGTTTTTTCCCCTCAAACTAAGACATGGCTGAATAAACAAAATTAGATTCACGCAAAAGTGACATAGATAAAATTTTCCTAAGGTATGACATCATACAGATACAGGAGCAGGATGCTCATGAATACAGCCAGGACAGCAGTGCAGGGAATCATGGACAAACAGGTCGCATTCCACACAGAATGCATTCTGACACACTTTACATATGTAAACCTGTGTGGAAAGGATAGAAAAACAAGTCAGATTAAAAAAATACTATCACCACCATAGCACTACAGTTGGGCAACAGTACTGTCACCAAGACAGTGTAAATAGACTATGTTGTTATAGTGTCAAACTTTTGGGTGTATTTCTCGCACAACACATAGTCAGGCATGGGAGGAGGCAAGTCTCTTCTAAGAAGAGTTAAGCAAACATTAAGGGTTCATTGTTTTTTCCCCAATTCTTTCCCTGCATAGCTTTGCCTGTAACATCAGGCTGGTTTCTGTGGGTTTTTTTGCAGTGGGGAACTGGGACTGCCAGAGTGGGCATACATGCTTTTGCTGGAGCTGTGCCACCTGGCTTTGGCTCACTGTCTTTGACAGACATCTTGGGTAATTTTTAAATCTGAGACAGTTGCTAACATCACTGAAACTCTGAAACACTGAAATTAAAGTTTCTAACAGCAAGTATATTCACAGGACTGAGCTCAGGTCATTGTAGGTGCTTCCAAATGGCCAAGAGTGGAGCCTTCTTTCCGCAGCTCCATAGGAAATCCCTTCCCACACTTCACAGATCTTGCAGTCTAAAAAGCATGGCTCTTGAACACAGAACTCTAGTCAACCGTGACATAAAATTCCACAAATATTTTCCTGGTCTTTAGAAGACTATACTGAAGGTTCATCTCTACTTCTTACACCCCCCAATACAAATTCCAATGCAGTTTAACATACTTACGTTTTGATCTTTCATTTCTCCCTGGCAGCCTTGACAATATCTGAAAGCAAAATTGTGTTATTTTAACTGGAAAAAAGAGTAAATCAGTGTTTAAAGAACATCTTATACATAATATCAATTTATGGCAATTATTTCCACAATTCAACTGAACTCACAGTTCGTGTGAACTACAAATATTTCTTACTGCCAGAGGTGCCCAAAACCACCCAAACACTCAGTGTCATCAGCAAAGAAGCTGCTGCCAGCTACTTTTACTCTGGGGACAAAAAATTACAAGATTCACAAGTTCATTCATTATCACGAATGTGATTTGCATACCGTTCCCCCTTGTATTCTTCCAGTGGAACTTCCTGAAAAGCATCCAAAGGAAACAAGTGATGGTAAGACCGAGCCAGGTGAGGTGCAGACACTAGTGTAAGACCTGCAAATAAAGAGACATCAAAATTATTACAAGAGAGGAGCTACTGAAAAGCTTTTCTGTATAAAATAAAGTCAAAAGGTAAAAAAAAATTACTCATTTAGTAATTAAAAAAATTAAAATTACTTGTTCTGTTCGCTTCTATAAGCCAAACCCATAACCCTTTCCAGAATTAAATCCACATATAAAGAACAATCAAATTTCTACTGAAAAGGATTAACTCTGTCTTTAGAAGTACATTTACAATGCACAGTGATGAAGCTAGGAAGCTCCTTTTTGGCAATGATGGTTCTGCTGTATCACACCACCAGTTAAAATGATGCCCAGTTACAAAGCTCCACTGCAGCCTGCTGTAATACTGCCAAAACCAAGCCATAGCCCTGTCAGCTAACGCAGCTCTGCTGGTTTGAACAGTTAATTTTCTTCAAAAGTACATAGCTGTGTTTTGGATTTGTGCTGGGAACAGGGTTGACTATGCAGGGGTGTTTTCCTTAGTGCTAATCAGTGCTTATACAGAGTGAAGGCACTCTCTGCTTCTCACCCCACCTGAGAGCAGGTTTGGGGGTGCACAGGGAGTTGGGAGATGACACAGCCAGGACAGCAGTTCCCCAGCAGAAGAAAGGGATATTCCATACTATACAGCATCATGTTCAGCCTATAAAGCTGCGTGAAGGTGGGAAGGGGAGACTGCTCAGAGTTTTTCTTCTCCAGTCACTGTTACACATGATGGAGATTCTGCCAGTGAGAAGTGGTGAATTAATCACTTCACTTGGCTTGCATGCACAGCTTTTGCTGTACCTATTAAAGTGTCTTTACTTCAACCTACAAATCTTCTCACTTTTACCTTTCTGACTCTCCTCTCCATCCCACTAGAGGGGAGTGAGTGGCTGTGTGGGGCTGAGTTGCCAGCTAGGGTTAGACCATAAGAACAGATTAGCCGAGGCATGGGCTGGCACAAATGTCTTCATCACTCACGTCAGAGCTCTTGTTTTGCTAGTCACTGCAGCTGTGGAGAATCCACTGCTAATACACAGGATTTCTGCAGTTGCACTATTCCCTTGCTGGAAGCAAACTTATGCTTGTATGGAAAACTTGAAATTAAACTAGGACAAAGTGATCCAAAACTGTAATTATTTCATCCTGTTGCCAAATACACACATCTTGGTAACACCTATCAAGTTTTAGTCAGAAGCCTGTAGAAGCTAATAGGACAGCACCACTCACAATATTAATATTGTAAAACATGCTAATCCTCCTTCCCACGCTCATTAAGGGCAATAAGGGAAGATATGCACAGTCTGTTAACATCTGCAAGACCGAACAGCTTCTGTTTACAACTCTACAGCCTGCCATGTGTCACTGTGCAGCCTGCCCTTGGGTTCAACTTGGACACCTTTCATACACATACTCCTGGAGCTGAGAGGGTACTTCTGTCCTTTGACTCCAAAGCATTCTATCTCCATGGCCTTGCACTGAGAAATCTGTAACACTGGTGTATCTGCTAAATCAGAATTCTTGAGAAATTACCATTCACATATGGATCACCCTTCTTCCCTGCTTTGCTTTAGGACTTTTAGTTTATAACATTATACCAGGAGATATGATACAGCTTCACTGTTAGAGGTGTATCCTGGAAGTCCTTTGCATGAAGGTGACATCCCAGGTCACAGGAATGCAGAACTCTTAAAGCAGAGCTGGCTTTTAAATCCTAAGTATAGCTGATTTTTTCTACCCCTTAAACTCTCCTACCACTAACTCGTAATTCATCCACTCACCTCTTTTTGCTACTTACCACAGATTTTGCATTCCACAGGAAGCTCACAATATTTGGCTCTGCACTGGGGACAAAAGTACCCACCCAGTGTGAGACCCGGCTCACTGTTGTTTTCCAATTGCCTGGAGTAGAAAGTAAGAATTTAGTACCTAAGAGATAACACCTTACCTACTACATAACTTCAAGAATTAGAGAGTTTTCACAAGAAATAATTAAAAAAGTTTCAGTAGATTGCATGCAACACTTCCATGTTTAAGTGTCAGAAAGCAATTGATATGGTAAGATATCAATAATCACACTTTCCCACAGAAACAGAACAAAGACCAAATTTTCTCAAATAAAGGAGCCAATGTATCTTTAAAAAATAAAGCCATGAATGATAACTGCACTGCTATTTCTACTTAGACTCAAAAATATTCTGCATTGACTGTAAGATGCATGTTAGTGTACTTATTTTTCGAATAGCAGACACCATGTCCTTCTTAAAAGTCAGACTCCCGTATCAGTCCTGAAAACTATGATTCTTTTCATTAAGAAGAGCTCTGGGACAGTAATCAAATGTGGTCTCTACTTTAAACTTCCCATTAAAGTCACATTAGGAAATAGATAAAAAAGTACTTTATTGAGCTAATACCCTTCATCCTCATAATTATCTTTTATAATAATTATAATAATACTTAAATCAAGAAGTGAAGTAAAATTGTCAGTAAGTACTTTAATGCCTTGTAGCACCCTTGTGGGTTATCATTGTATACCACCATTAAACATCATTTACTACCTTCAAAAAATTAAATTGCAAAGTTTAAAAAGCATATTTAACAGAGCTAACTATGGTCACATACAGGATGTGCAAATGGAAATAAAATATATACTGAGAAGTCACAAGACTGCTTACTACTTTTTCATGATATTTTGCAGTATTTTCACTGTGAAGCAGATCTGCTGAACCTGACTAATTAATATTGAATTCTTATCAGTTCCTTGAATTCTAATTATTCTACTTACACCATGCTAAAGGAGGGCTTTGCATCTTGATCAGATAGAGAAGCAACAGTATGTTGAGGAAAACCTGAAGAGAAAAACATCTCATATTTACAATCTTAAACATGCAAGTAATGTTTCAGTTTTTTACTTCAACAGAGAAGTCCAAAGACTATTCTAAATATTAAAGCCTATCTCTTTCTTGTTTGTTACTACAGTAGAACTAATACACTCTTACTGGATATCAAATTCTTCCTAAAGGTCTCTCACTACATCCACACATCCCTGACTGTACTTTCCCAATGGAAAAAATACCTTTTCATCGACTTCGTATTAACTGAAGGTTACTGGAACTCTGTTTCTGAACAACTGTTAAAGAAAATGATATGCAATAGTAGGAAAGCAGAATAAGCACCACATGAATGTTCACTTAAACAATGGTTTCCAGTTAAGGGGAAAATATTTTTATACTGAGACAATAAGGTTATATGCACCTTCCAAGTGCAGACAGATGAGACTGCAGCACTTCATGAATACTGTAAAAAATACCTTTCTTTCTACCACTTATTTTTTACAGCTCATGACAGCTGGGCAGTTAGTTTTTCCAACTGCTGCTCAGGCTTTACCTATAAAAAGTAATCCTCTTCAGTACTTACATCTACACATAAAGATACATATAGTCTTCTCTGTGGAAGAGAGATCTCAATGCCCTGCTTTGTGGCATTACAGTTCCTATTCTGGTTTAACTCCAAGACTAAATTTACTGAGAAACACATCAGGAGAAGAAAAGGTACCCAATATACTTGTTGACAGACCACCACACTAGTGCTCCTCACAAACATGTACTACATGGCTCTTACAGTCTATTAACATTTTTAACAGTTGCCTTCTGCACAATAAAAAACAGGGAGAAACAGAATAGTTTTTCATCCTTCACTTCTAAGTATTACATTTATAACAATTATGATTTCACGCCATCGTTTCCAACTTCTGTTGAGTAATTTCTCCTATGTAATTCTTAGCTTTATTTAAAAGCTGACTACTTTGAAGGAACATCAAGTAAAGATTAAAAAAACCCAATTGTGCAATGTCTTTATTATACTTCTTACTATATTTCTACAGTTTTAACATAGAAGATGCAAAGAAAGAAAAAGACAGGGCAAATCTTGTGCTTAGAGTTTAACAAAACCATTTCCTACCCATTCGGATAAGTGAGCACTCAGAACTCGAACTGGCAGGTGGAGGACTAACATGATGCATCAGCAGTTCCTTGTAATGGCCTTCATCTAAAATAACGTGGTAGGTTCCTGTCACAAAGAAATAAATGCCTTACTCACAGGTTATAAGCAGATGAGAATGCAAACATATACTCCAAATGACAAAAACCAACTCACATAGAAAAAATAATTTATTCAAAACTGCTCCTAAAAACTATCCCTGCTAACTCTATTGAAATGACAGGTTTTAAATCTGGTAACACCAGAATTTTAAATTAGATATGAAGCCACAGAGCTTCTTCTCTAATGTTACACTGTAGTAACGATATAGTAAGTTTCCACAGTAGCAATTACCATGCTACACTGCTTAAGTCCATGTCACACAGCTTTACATGTAGAACACTCTGTTTGAAAATATATATATTTCTTCTCTCTAGAGCTGCAGCCACCACCTAATAATAATTCAAATTACTACTGTGTATTTTGCAGATTCGGGAAACCCTTGAACTTTGTGCCAGCACAACGGAAAATATTCATCCTTAAATATCAAAATGCATTAATGAATCTGTAACAAATTAGCAACTTAATTTTGATTTTAAACCTGTGTTAGTAATATAACTACTGAACTTCAGATACATACCACCAGTTTCTCGGGCAAGTACTGTACAAACTCGAACTTCAGCACTAAGGCCGATGACAGATACCCTGATCTTGACAGCTTTTAAAGACTTCAAACAGAAAAAGAAAGCATACTCAAATTCATGTGCAGAACAAAAAATAGTAAAAAGATTGAGAGTCTTAAATGAAAATTAATTGGTGATGACACTGCAACAGTCTGTTTTTACTCTAATAGCTTGGATGTTTGATGTAGTAGTCAAACTTCAGTTCTGTACCTTGATTAGATCATAGATGTTGGCTGGATCACAGGTTGTCAGGCTGCTGAAGACCACCAGAACCTCTCTGCTTGTATGTCCTGGCATGTGCCTAAGGAGAGTGCATAGTCAATTTCCTGCACACTAAGCTACTTGTATGATAATGTCTTCAAGGACTTTGACACACTGAAGTCAGAAGATGACATGATATGATATTCTCTACAAATTCTAGTAAGATCCTTCTCTGAGTACCAGAATTTCACCTTCCAAAAGTCAAACAATTCCAGCACTTAAAATACAGTATTTGATTATGTAGTTGCTATCTGATTGTTTGCTTTAATTTATCCCTTGTACCTTATCCATACTCTTACAGGTAAAATTCACCTACAAATCAGACACTACAGTCAGGCTTCCTGACTTCTTAAAATAAAAATGTCTAATCAGTTTAAAGGTGTAAATCCATTAATCTTAAGTACTTTTGGTTCTTAGTTGAAAACTTTCAGCTAGTTATTCAAACAGATTTGACATTGACTACTAGCTTTGCTCTCTCAATTGTTTCTAGCCATAAGTTTTTGTTCAGTCTTCCACAAACTAGGATACAACTCAGTACATCACAGAGCAAAAAAATTCTTTTGAATGTATCATACCTAAAAATTTTTCTTTCTAAAGTATGCCAAAACTCCCCCAAGATTTACTATGACTCAATGCTGCTTCCTTCCCTGCTATCATTAAGCCCTAACCCTGTTCTCTCTGATACCTTAGCTCTCCAGTAAAAAATCAGTGCAATCAGTGTCTTTCATCACAGTATCTCCATACAATCATCTACTTGGTTCCAAAATATTGCTGCATTTTATAAGAAGCACACCTCTAAATACAAGTATCTTGAATGAGAAAATTAACCTCTGCACTACTGGCATATTTAAGTTCTTACTAATTTGTATTGTAAGGGGACATAAAGTTGCTCTTTTAAAAACTCAAGTCAGCATGATGCAAAATGCTACTTACAAAAATACTCTGTTTGCTTCTTAAAAAATTCACAATCACAAAGAAAATAAAAAACCACCTCCATGTTATTACTAACTTTAAAGTCTGCATGGCCAAATTCAGGGAATTATATAGAGAAGGTTCTCCACTGCAGTTCATATCCACTGCTTTCTTCAGTGCAGTCATGTGCTTTTTTGAGTTTCCTGTAAGTGAAAAAAAATCTCAGTCAATTCAACTGATACAACAAGTTAAAAGAGTTGAAATAATGAAACTTTATATGTAACAAAGTGTACTTGTATAGCAGCAATTTTCAAACTGTGACTTGTCTGTATTTTTCCGTAGGATCTGATTTTTTATCAGAATGCAGAAAACAATAAAACAATGTATTAACAGACACTGGAATACCAGCAGTCATTGTTAGAAACTTTAAGAAGCCAACAAAAATAAAATCACTGCTGTGCATCACTAATTGCTTAACATGAGTGCAAAATGTCTCACAAAGCGTTTCAGTAGAAAAAGAATTCAGTTTCTTTGGTTATCCTCAAAGTACTGCTCAAAGATTGATTCATCCTCAGTTTCCTCAGGAAAGTCTGCTTTATCTCTGAAGCCACAGAGATTGGTGTCACAGCTTGCTTTTTAATATAGGATCAGATCTCACAGAACACATACATGTCATGGCATATGGAATTACCAAACAGGGTGGGAAATTAACTATAGGGGAAGCAAAACATATTTTAGCTGCAATCTGGACAAGACTTGATGGCAAAAAGCACCCAGTGACTATTCTAAACCAAAACAGATCAAAACAAATACTACAGTTTCAATAATTTATGTTCTGAAAATGATGATGAGAAGGAGGAGGAGGATGTTAACATCACTTCATTTTCACAGTGTATCAGGCAGAACTTCAATGAAAACATCAATGAAAACATCAATGAAAACAGATAAAAACATCTCCAACTGAAAAACAAAAAATACCACCTCCCTACCTGAGAGTTCTGTCATTTTTTCAGCTCTTTTACTCTTGGTTACAATTAAGCCGAACTGGAAAAGGAAAAAAAAAGTCAAAACTTTTCTTACCAAGTGTTAAAACAAGCTGATTTACATTTTTGCTATATTTTGCCTAATACTTCCTTATGGATCAGAATTAACCATACAAGTCCATACAGGTTTCCTTTAATGAGTAACAACAGCAGCCCAGTGCAATGTATCAGTTAACACACACTGTATATTTCTGGTACTTTTGCACAAAATGGAATCTTTGAAAATACTAAGTGCCTGAAAAAATACAATCAGGTCTTCTCTACTAAAATTGATGCTAGAAAAAAGGGAACAGACAGGTTCTTATTTTCATTAGTTCAGGCAGAAACAAGAATTTCACTAGACTGATAAGCAACCTCACAAGAAGGTTCACATAAACAAAAAACATTTACTAAATACTGTTAAAACTAAAACTGCCTCTTAAAATAGCTTTCTATTACTTGTTTCTTGCATGTTAGTACATACCTGACTAATAGGATTTTGGTCAAAGTACTCTTCAACAAAATATTCCAATAACTATAAAGAAAAATTAAGACTGTTAAAAACTAATTACAGTTTTATTCCTCATGCATTAAGTAGTTGATATTTTCAAAACATCTAGCATAATTAAAGAAAAAAAAAGTTGGGAAAAACAAAACAGAGGAATGAGACATTTTCTTCTATTCTTCTTTCACTCCAGCCCTTCTCCTTCATCCCATGCCAACAATGCAATAAAGACTTCAGAAACTTGTCCCCCTTTTATTTTATTCACTTCCTTTGTCCAAGTTCCAGATTCCTGCTGGTTGAAATGGAGGTTTCCAATACACCAAAAAGCACTAATCTGTACAAAATCATCAAACCCCAGGATTTCATGCCTTAGTGCTAGGGAAGATCACATAGTAAAAGGTGCACACAGTACAAGACCTTGAAGTCTGAAACACCAATTCAACTCCTGTCTAACATCCTTTAAATCAGAAATCATTAAAAAAAAACTGTAAGAAAAAAACAAACAATTCTAGAAGTGTGATGAAAACATCTGTTCATCATTTATTCCCTTATTATGGGTAACACTTAATTTCCATGTAGTTTTCAAAAACTGTCTCTCCCTAACATGTCCTTACTGTACAGAAGTACACAGGCATGACAAAACTATGTCACACAGATTTTACTATTCTAAAACCAGGAAAATTACAGACTAGCAACAGAAGCAAGGGGAAAAAAGCAGGGATGATAGGAAAGATGAGGCTGTGCACATACAGGAGATTGCAATTCTTTTAAATGCAAAATGCAATTGGAATTACAGAGAAACAGTGGCTTAGTATGAGAAACCTTTAAGTCCTGAAATACCTTCAAAGTGCACGTAAGTCTGTTTGGTTTTAAGTCTTGATCCTCCATTGTTCTTGATCCATCAACAACCACATAAAGGTGACGCATCTGCATTTCCATCACAAGTGAAAATCACTCAGAGAAAACATACTGAAACAAATTCATTTTTCCATTTACTTAAAACAGCCAATACCTCCTCCCTCAGACTGGGAAAATTCTGTAAACTGAGTCATGCAATCAACATCAGTTGAAGAAGTAATGTATTATTCCACTTTTCCTTCAAAATGAAAACAAACACCCCTCTTGAAAAATGCACACTTCTCTTTTCCTCTCATAGGCTACAAAACGTGCACAGCTTGAGCCTGCGTGTTTTCATTTGCAGAGCTCAGTGTTGTTATTTACAAGCTGTTTCAATTATGTCCACTTTTCACATGAATTAAAATGGACAGTGTGAGTGCACGTGATTGTTCTGCTGCTGCCAAACACAACCCATGCTCCAGACCTCTGAATTCCACCTTGGAATACTCATGCTTCACATCCACACGGACAATATAAAAAGAATCTTTAAAAAAACCCCTCAAAACTGGTGGAAAACACAAGATTTGGTCTCAAGCATGTTAGGTCAGCAGAAGTGTCTTTCAGCTTATGAACACCACCTCTAGTCTCACAGCTTTGGACTCAGGAGAGAAGAGGGTTAAGATAATAACATACCATTCCAAGTCGAACTTGTCCATGGTGCTCATAGAGTCTAACAAAACACAGAAGGTTTTAAGTAAGATGCAAATGGTTCCTAAAACACAAGTCCAAAACAAATCCCATACTAGACTTCTGGCAGATGTGCAGAGGTAACAAATTGCAGACACTTATTCACACTGAAAAACCCCACAACTCAACCACAGACTTCTCACCTTTCAGAAAACAAAAAAAACCCCAACCATTTCTAACTACCAGGTTTAATGAAGCTTTAAAATTTTATCCAAACGTGAACGTTTTAACACAACTTGAAATAAAGCAAAACTCAATTTTTTTTCTAGCAATTCATCTGAAACTTGCAATAGAAAGCTGATGCCATGATACCAAACCCCAGCTTTTGTTTTGATAGGACAAGGGGCAATGTTCCTAACTAAAAGGGAGTGGGTTTAGATTAAAGATGATTCTATGATGAGGGTGGTGAGGCACTGGCACAAGTTGGCCACAGAAGTTGAGAGGCTGTGGATGCCTCATCTCTGGAAGTTTTCAAGGCCAAGTTGGATGCTCAGAGCCCCATCTAAGCAACCTAGTCTAGTGGGAGGTGTCCCTGCCCACAGCAGGCATGTAGAAACTGGATGAATTTTAGGGACCTTCCCGACTCAAACCATTTTATGATACTATGATTTGTATATTATAAAAACGCTGGAGGATTTCCCTGTGCTGTACAGATTGCAGCTGCAGACCTCTGCCCTGTGCTCCATCATCAGATGGATGGAGCACAACCTGCACACATGCAGCGTTCCGCTTACAGCTCATTTTATAAGGCACAACAAGCAGCAGGCAGGAAGCATGAAGGGGTACGGACACAAAAACATACAACCCACTTTCAGAATTATGAAGCCACACAAAGTACCTTTTCCTCTTTGCCTTGAAGAGAATGTCGTCGATGGTCGCTTTCAAAGACCCCGATTCGTCTTCTTTAAGAATTTCCCTAGGCAAAGAAAGCAGAGTGTTACCGGGCGGAAGGGAGACTTTCCCTCCCCTTTCCCCAGAAAAGTGAGGGAGGGGAACGGGGAAGAACATACCATGTTCTTTCGTAGCCTCCTTCCCAGCGCTTGGTCCGCTCGGGTTCGTCATCCATCTCGGGGGGGTGCAGGGGGCGACGGGCGGTGCAGGAGCTCAGGGTAATGAGAGCAGACGAGCGGGTCCGAGCGGAGCCTACCCGGGCCGAGGGGAGCCAGCCGGGCCGAGGGGAGCCGAGAGAAGCCGAGCAGAGCCGAGGAGAACCGAGCGAGGCCCGGACGAACCTCAGGCCGCCCCCACCGCCCCGGACACGCCGGCGGCCGCGCGCTTCCGCCTCGGTGCGCCGCCAAACCCTCCCGGCCGCCGCCCGGGCCGCGGAGCGACCGTTCCGGAGCAGTTCCGGTGTGATTTCCACACCAAAATATTCCAGTTAACTCCTGGAGGACATGAGGGCGTAGGGAAAACGCGTCGCGGAGACGCCGCTGGTACGGTCGCCGAGCGCGGTGGTGGCGGCGTTCCTGTGAGTGCCCCCGCGGCCGTCGCTCGGAGTCCCGGCACCCGCCTGGGTTATCCGGTACGTCTGTGATCACTGACACCCCGGGTCTGTATGAGCAGAACCGGGAGCCTGGGAAAAGGCCTTATGTAAGCACTGAAAATTAATACATGATCATGCTCAGTGGCCAGTTAATTAAAGCAGGTATTTTGATGTAACTGGTTTATATTTTGCATTTATCTCAAATAATTCTGAGCACTCATCTCACGTAACCAAGAATTTGCATTTCATAAGCATTACATTAATGATTAACGCCGAGCTGGCTGAGCCGAGTGCCGATTGTACCGCAGAGCTCAGAACTCTCCTGGAGGCAGTGCCAGTGCCAGCGCCAGGCTCTGGGAGTGTTACTGTCCCTGTGAGTGCCACTCTGGCTCTGGGAATGCCATTCTGGCTCTGGCAGTGCCACTCCGGCCCTGGGAGTGCCCGCACTGGCTGCACCTCTTCAATTACAGGAAAGCTGCCGACCATCCGTTTCTAAGGGGAGGGTCACTCTGCATCCACATAACACAATAAGGAAGAAAACACATAAACTAACATTTCCTGAAACAGGAGGGCAGAGAAACTTGGCACTTCTGTACCTCAGCCTGCTGCACATTATCAGGATCAAATTGTAAGGGAAAGAGAGTAAAATTAATTAGCTTTCAATTAAACCATACCTGGGAAAAATAGACTATTTTTTGAAGGAAAGCTGAACTGAAGACAGGAAGAGGGGGATTCTTGACTTTGAGAAGTCACGATTTGCTTCTTGGAACTGAAACAATTGCAGTTTGATCTACTCCTGGGAGAACAGATGCCATATATTCCTTAGGAAGAAAAAGTCCAATTTGTACGATACTGAAAGCAAAAATGGCTGCAAGCTCACAATTTTAATAGAAATGAGACTTCCTTCAGAACACAGATATTTCTTATTGTCAAGGCCAGGAATTTCAATGCTAGAGTGGAATACAGGATATACAATAATTTTCTAGACTATAATTGTCCAATGATTCAACTTCCAGTACAATTTTGAGATTAATAAACTAAATAGTGGATACCCTGTTGTACAACTTCAACCCCATTACATTGTTCATTGCCATGAGTATGATGTCATGAGAGCTAAGCCACCTATGATGCTACAGAAACTGTTGGGTACATTTGTTAGACATTGCTTTGTCTGGCATGAAAAAATTATTTTAGTAAAATGTATGCAGATGATGTCACATTTACCTTAATCAATGATATCCAACTGTTCACAAAGATAAAAATTAAAAAAATACAAGTCCAGTTTGGAAACAAATGTATTCCTAGAAACTCTAAGTCTTTTTGCCAATTTGCTCTGTAGATCTGCAGAGACGGGGGGGCATTTTTTAAGGATAAAACTTGTTATATGCAGCTTCTGAGGACAGGCTGTAATTGAAAGCAGAGAGCACACGCCCATGGATGTAGGACAGTATTACTTGGTAAGATCCAAATACATGTTAACTTCTTCTGCAAAAGCCTATCCAGGTGAGTAACATCGCATGGGACACTGTTAACATGTACATGTGTGCTGGTTCAAAGGTAAACTGGCAGGAGAAATGGACCCACCACAAGAGAGATTATGAGTCAGAGTTACAACTTAATGAAAGATATTACCATAAATACACTCACACAAAGAGAAATTGCTTTCAACTCACAAAACCCAGCAGTATAACC
>JAWWLZ010000094.1:25877159-25899140 GCA_035041345.1 Poliocrania exsul
TGGTTTATAGTTGCTCTTTTTCTAAATCTTTATAGCATATTCCGCAACACTCAGGTTCAGGGCTTTCAGAATCCCATCGAGTGATTTTGGCAAGCCATACAGTATGCTTTGTTATATTTTTGACACGAATTAGGCCTACATTTCTCACAAATGCACTAAGAAAACATCAGTCAGCTTATTTTTAGCACTTCATGAGCACCAGTTGATCCTCAAAGTTGAATTAATCTTCTCCTATTACTGATGCAATGCTCAGAACTCTACTTGAGAAAAAGTGAGAAACCTGGGTATAGAGTGAGAGATCATTTATTTAGATTGTGAGGATTTTAACAAGCACCTCTCTTACAAAGAACAGTTTAACAAATATACAGCACAAGAGGTATAAAAAAACACTTGGCTCTTCTTTATTGGGTAGAGAGGTTCCCTCTTTGAAATGAATACAAACCAGAATCAGAGAGAGAGGCACTTAGAGAGGGAGAACAAGGCATAGCACTGGGTGTGATCTCATTTCAGACTGATGAAAACATTGAGGCATCTTCGAGGTAGATGGGACTGAAGGCTTCCAAATGAAGAGGTGCCAAATTTTCAAATTCTCTCAGTGTTCCCACGGTGTCTTGTGCTATTTACTTCATCCACTAAATCTCTTGGAATTAAGTGGCTGATAAAATTGGAATGTCAACTTTATAAATATGTTGGTGGGTGCGTGGCCATCAGGACTGTGGTATGAATGATAAGGGCTGGAAAGTCAGAAGGGGTTTAACTGTGAGAGTGAGGTATGTTAACAGAAGCAAAGGACAGAGGTAATACTACCATGATCATCCTAAACTGAAAACAGCTTTCCTGATGTCTTTCTTTTAAATTAAGGCAGAAGTTAAAAACTTTCTTTTAAAGAAAAAATGATCACTAACAAAAATTTGCAATAACCTTAATCAGAGCACCTTTTTCTAACAAAATGCCTTTCTAAGCAGTAGAATATGGCTGGGTTTTTTTATTAAACTATATTTCAGAACAGACAAATTGAAGTTGTAAAAACTGTACAAGGAAACTATCAATGCTTCTAACAATTTTAGTAAGTAAAAATAGTTAACAAAGAGGTGAAAAAGGATACAAAGAGAAAGTTTACTGGCTTATGAAAACATTTGCAAATACAAATTTATCCCCATGATAATAGATCCAAGAAAATATAAAAATAAATATTGAATTAATGCAGATATGCTCTGGAAAGCATGTCTGTTAATACATTTTACCTGGCCTTACAAATGTTACTAACAATTTATACTTTGAACTAGTTCATTTTGCTGTACTAACTCTCTGAATGCCACGTTCACAAACCTCTGCTGTTCTAGATGAAAAGTCCTGTTATTTGCTGGTGAAGAATGAAGTGTTTTGCCTTCAGACACGTGTACTTCTAATAGCATGACCCAGAAAAGGTATGCAGAGCATAATGACCTATAGCAACACTAATGGAACATTACTATGAGTCTTATCCTGTACCTCTATTCCTTTAGGGTCAGGTATAAATTTGTTCCATCATCTCTAAAGATGGAAACTAAAAACCCAAACTCAAATCCCCCTCCATGTTGCTTAAACAGGAAATTATTTTCATCTCTTGTTGTGTGAAATTAATTTCTAGGACACAGTACAGTATTTGGAAATACAATACAAAAATTCTTACTGAAGTAACTTATGAACTGCCAAAATTATTCAGTATGATAAAGCACTCCATCAAAACCCAGACAGAAAGAACAGCTCAAGTGTTTCTGGTGTCATTAAGATGTCACCTATAAATAAAACCTGAAATTGTTAACAGCCATTTCTGTGCAAACTTTCCATACCGTATTTAGAACTGCTTTCTCTGGTGGGCTTTGCAAGTTTGCAAAAACAGTATTTTCAAATTAAGCATTCATATTTAAGAGGCCAGGATTTGCATGAATAAAACCAGAATGTTAGGAGAGGTTTTCTAAAGTTATCTGATAAATTTAATTACATTGATTTAAAATGGGATCCTCATACAAAACCTACCAGAGATGTCCAACATTTAAGTAAGTCACAGTGATTAACTAATCCCCGTAAGTGTACTGTTCCAAGCGTAAATAAATAAGTTAAAATATGCATATGAATTTAAAAAACAGAAAATAGTATCCACAAAGTGAAGGCACAGCTAAGTTTCTACATTCCAATTCATAACTTTATCATAGTCCTGAATTCGTTGTTTTATGTGAGAAAGCTTATTCTTCAGATATTCACAACGCTCCTTTTTCTCCAGAAATGCAGGATCCTGCCAAAAACACAAAAAGCTTTACATTAATATATTATGCTTTCATATTCTTTCAAGAATAGTCTATTATTAGTTATGCTCTTGACTAAGGGCAGTATATAAATAGCCTCCAAAATCACACTCTTTTTCCTCAGACACTGTTTTTTATTTCCTGCTTCCCCTTCCTTCATGAAAGGCTAGATGTTCTCCTTTCATGCGCTGTAGCTACTTAGTAAACAGAGCTGTGTTGCAACTGAAATCTGCAAATATAAAGGACATCCTACTATATAACTTAGATTTTATAGATGTGTTGTGGTATGTGCAATAAATCCCTCACCCTAAAAAAGCCATTAACTAATGTGGACACAAACTTTGAATTCCATAGAGAAAAAAGAAATGGCATTTGTAATATATTATGTTTTAAATGGAACACAGATGCACATTTACTGTCTGCACTTAAAAATGACAGAGAAACCTCTTGGGTTACAGTGAAAATTACTTTTTGAGAATGCCTAAATTCCATGCCTCAAAAAGTACAGAATTTCTTTTCAAGGGTAAGACTATATTTTCTGTTACTATTTGTTGGCTGTGTCAGTCAGTGAATATAAACGAAGTGAATCCCAAAAAGTAACTAGCCTTCTGAGTGCAGAATGCCAAGAGATGAAACATACTCTCTCTTAAGATGAAACTGCTTAACTGTTTGCTTATGGTTAGCGTTTTTCTTCTGTATCTGGCTACTGGAATTATTATTCTCAAAATAAGTTCTTGGCGTGAGTGTGTGGGTTGTGTCCTAACTTTGCCAAAGTTTTACAAGGGAAACTAAACAACACCCTGTAGTATGTACAGAGATACCCTGAGCTAGTGAATTGTGCCTGCTATCAGCTATTTACACTCTCTTTGCTATTAATTAGATTCACTAGCAATTTAAATCTAAAAACACTTACATTTTTCTTCTTCTTGTATTCTTGCAGAACTTTTGATATCCTTTCCTGTTCCTAATGAGAGACGACACATTTTTAAACACTTTGAGAGTGCTCTATATCTTCATATAAATTCTACAAAGTACTCATCAGAAGCAAAATTCTCATTTGATCAATACATTGCAGTTGTAACATTTTAGTTGTAGATCTTGTATTTGAGAAATAGTGAAAGTACATTGACTGTGATGTACTCAAACGTAAAAGCTACTAGTATGAAACAAACCCCAGAAGAACATGTATATTTCTTAACTACAACTTGGTATCCTTAACTAATGATCAGACAAGATGTAACACATATGGGAACACTTTCTCACAGCCAGCATTACAAGACACTGCAATGATAATGACAGTCAGAAACTACCTCATACCACCTAATACCACTGCTTCCCATGAGCCCATTTCACAGATACTTACATACATGCTTTCAGGATGGTGGGGAAGCTGCCTCAGCAATGCATCCAGCTCATCAAACTTTTTTAATACAGCATGAACTTCTGCAGACAGTTCTTTATACTCAGCAAACTGATCATTGAATACTGCTTTGTACCGGTCTCTCATTTCATTTGTTTGAATTACTGGATATTT
The DNA here is from genome assembly GCA_035041345.1 of Poliocrania exsul. NCBI lineage: Eukaryota > Metazoa > Chordata > Aves > Passeriformes > Thamnophilidae > Poliocrania > Poliocrania exsul. The sequence goes on from JAWWLZ010000094.1 coordinate 25,880,979, forward strand.
CCTTAAAATAAAACAAAACAACAAAAAATCCCAGATTTCAAGAATGATTTTTAGAGAGAGGACTTATTAACAAACATTTAGACCCTTCACCTTGATAGTGTATTTCTGTATTATTTGCTAATCTCACAACCTGCTGAAATCTGCATGTCTGTAAAGCACTGAAACCACCAAATGGTTGAAGTTACAAGAGACATCTGGAGGTGATCTGGCCTACCCTCCAGCTCAGTCAGGGCCACCCAGACCAGGCTGTCCAGGACTGTGTCCAGATGACTTTTGGTATCTGCAAGGACGGAGACTCCCCCTCTCTGGGTAACCCATACAAACCTTCACAGTGACAAATACTTTCCTAATATTCAGCTGAAATCTCCTGGGTGTTTCAGTTTGCACCCCAGTCTATAGCAATTAGTATAAAAAGTAATTTATGAACTTGTTGTTCATCATAGAAAGGCCTCCTCTCTAAAAGGGAGCATGTTACAGATTTAGCACTTAGAAGGTACAAGAGCAGTCCACTTCAGGGGCTAAAAAGGCAATTTTCAATGTAATTTATTTTTTTTATAATGTCTGTATTGTGGTCTTCTGTTCCTTTGGCAGTTACTGTACTTGCTAGATTATAACATTCTGTTTTAACAGTTGAGGTTTGTGTAGGCTTGTTTTTTTCATTAAAATTCCTTATTTATAATTACTAGGTTTATGCCACAGAATGCCACTGATAGCAGCCCCCATCCTCTCTATTTCTAAACAGTAACTTAATTATGAATTCCCACAGCACATGCATGGCAGGGAAATCATGAGTGTATATATGAGAAATGCTGAGTGAAAAACATCATTCAAATATTATCCACTGAGTTGGTTCATCAAAGCAAGTCACTTACGCTAAGTAGTCTGGCATCACTATAGGTTTAGGAATGTGGCCTGCAGGTATATGACCATTAAGTAGTTCTGGTTTTCTTTCCACTGACTTAAGCTGCCTGTAACTGACTTCTTCTCTTGGTCTGTCATCACTTTCGTACTGTTTTAAAAGAAAAAGAATTTGTTCTTTGTGAAGTTAGTTTTACATAAACCACACAATTAGCAACTTGTTTGAAGACAGATACAAGTATCCAGCAGCAGTAGAAGCAAATCGTAGGTATTTCTTACAACCCTTAATCAGAAATTGTGCAATGAGTTACAGTAACGTTTCTCACACAGTATTCTTCTTCAGTTTGTCCGAACAACAATACCAGTGACATATAAATACTTCTTCAGGTTTGGAAATATTTATTTGCATGTCTTAAAAAGAGAATTCAAGTAAGTTTTCTTGGATATCCACCTAATTTTTGAATGAACAGGAATCATTCAGATCTCTGGAGTTCCATTTTCTCCTTGTTTCCTATTCACAGAACCACAGAATATGCTAATTTGGAAGGGATCATCAAGTCCAACCCATAGGCCAGCACAGGACCATCCCCAACAGTCACAGCATGTGCCTGAGAGCATCATCCAAACACTTCTTGAGCTCTGTCAGGCTTCGTGCTGTGACCACTGCCCTGGGGAGCCTGCTCCAGTCCTCAACCACTCTCTGGGTGAAGAATCTTTTTCTAATATTCAATCTAAACCTCCCCTGACACAACTTCAGGTCATTCCCTTGGGTCCTTTCACTGGCCACCATGGAGATCAGTGTCTGCCTCTCCTCTTCCCCTCACAAGGAAGTTGTAGACTTTGATGAGGTCACTCATTTGCACAATCTACCCCTTGATCCAGAAACAAAAACTTATGCAGTCTTGTTGGAACACATAAAAAAGGATCCTGATCCAGTACTGAATAAACAGAGAAAACGTTAGTAGGCAATGCAGTGTCTAACAGGAGGCATTTAAGATGGAAATTATAATTTCTCTGGGAATCAGCAGGTGCTGTTAAGGTCCTATACAATCTTCACAGTGTAAGCAACTACACCTTTATGTGGCAGAAACATCAACATTGCTGAAGCTTCAAAACCAGCAAGGAGTTCTTTGGAGCAGTCTCAGAGACACAGGAAGAAGCTCAACTCACAGAGCACCTACTGTGCTTCCACTGCCTCTCCTGCAAATTAAGCAGACAGCCAGGAGGAAAGAGTCTAAAAGCTACCACACATCAGATGACCTCCTGGTTTAGTCATGTTTGCCAAACCCAGTGATAAATACTACAGAACCTGTCACCTTGTAAAAGAGGGTAAGAGGCATACATACAGAGGCATCCATCAGATCTGCTATTTACAATAAATTTTATAACTTAGCCCTAATAGGAGTAACTTCTTCACAAACTTCGTCCAAATCTTCTAGGTAGCTAGGAGAATGATGTACAAGGAGTTAAACCTAATCTCCTCCAAGTCAAGTAAGTAAATAAACAAGTCAATCAAAACAGTCACAAAAATAACACTTCAGAATTACCAGGAAACAGAAAAACAAATTCCCATTTCCTACCTTCTTTTCTGGAAAGGAGGATTGTGTTTTCATCTATTAAAAAAAAAAAAAAAAAGGAAAGAACTATGTTTTATTTTCAGCAAAAATAGTATGCAAAAGCACAGACTCTAAAAATCTAAACTTTTTCAAAATCATGCTGTAAAGAGACTTATATTTAGGTATGAAATTTAGCTCAAGGATTATTTTCAGATCCATTGATTTAAAAACTGTTTAAGAACAGTGGAAGGAAAACAACCACCCAAATCATAGAAGGATTTCCCAGAGCGCAGCTGTACGGAACAGCTTGCAGGAAATACTCCATCCATTCCCAAGGTCCTTTATTATTTCACATTCCAGCCCACATTAACTCACTAACACTCTGCAGCCTAAATCATCGTGTAGAAAACGCAACAGTGCACCAACTGGTAGCTCAACCTGCACAGCACTCTCCAGAGCCCAACCTAAGCACTATTATTAAAGTAGTCTCTTTGGAAATGTGTAGTAACTGGAGTAACAGAACTTGTATAGCAACAGGGAAGAACGAACACCTGTGCAACTCCAGCAATCACCTCATTCTTGCAGGACATACTATGAGTTGGTTAAAAACCTTTTATCAAGAGCAATAAGGTACTTTTCAAAAGGAGGGTGTCACTTTTATGCAAGATAGTGGAATGGAAAGCAGTGTTAAATGAAAGTGCTGCAAAACAGACTGCAAAGGACATGCAATTTTACACTCACTCTCTCCTACTAAAATCACTTACATGCCAACTCTTTAAGTTAGGCTTATGTAGGCCTCACATATGTTTGTTTTTGTGCTATGTTAAGTCTTACCAAGTTTTTAAAGGTTTTTTTGTGGTGTGTTCACATGAAGGAAGTTTTAAACAAATTACTTGGAATTCCCTAATTAAGAGTGTGAAGTCTCTGCTATTACAATTTATCATTAACCAGATGCGTATTGAACTCTTGGTGTATGGGCAAGGCCAGCAGTCAGGAAAAACACTTGATGTGAAAAAGATTAAGCTGATTGACATCTGGCCAACTCTGTTATTACTATTATTTTCAGGTAACTATTGTAAGGAAAGATGAAAAGACATAGAAAATAAGTAGCTTGGAGTTTTGCTTGCAAAGTAAAAGTAAGTATTTCGCATTCTCACGTTCATTCACAATAGCACTTGGTGTACTGAAAGCACAGTTCTAAAATAAATGCTAGGTGGCTTTAAGCCTAACCCTGCTGAACAGATGTACAAGCACATTGTTCGCTTCTTCCTTTGTTTGGAAAATACACACTAGGAAGTAGTTCCTCAGCTGACTCAGGAAGAGAGCCCAGTATTACAAAGCAAACAGCGACGGGTCCTTACGCAAGGTGAATTATTAAAGTCCAAGAACTTGAGTCTGACATGTTAAAACGCCTCTCATTTGGCAGTCTCAAATAATGTAAGGCTAGTTAAAATTCACCCTCAAGCTTATGGACCTGCTGCGGAGAAGGCACCCGATACAAGTTCATCTGCGACATGGCAAAATTTGCGAGTGCTCCCCATCACGCAGTACCCAGTAGACAGAAAATGGTAACTAACGACTTACCTCCTGTTCCATTAATTCCCTGTGCCTTCTAGCCGCTTCGTGCCTCCATAACTTAAGACAAACCACTGCACTAATTAGGTAGATGATGACCGTGACAAACAAGAATATGATTGCTGCAGTCTGACCTCCTTCCACACGGCAGAAAGATGCATTTATCGGTGTCTTGAACAACTGGTAATAGCAGAGCCCACCTCGGTTGGTATCGTTTACGTACACGATGGCAGCCGACATGTACAAAAAGAACAAGGCAACATTGATCCCAAACTCGGTCAGAGGCCACCAGTTGGAATCAAGGAGGATAGTTCGGTAGTACATGGACATGCCCAGCACCAGCAGCACTATCGTGACAATCCACGCCATCCCTGCCACCACCAGAACGAAAGGAGTTTTGGGTCCGCTGTAGGAGTATCCGCCGTAGGCGCTGCCCGCGCCGTACCCGTAGGGCTGAGAGTACCCGAACATGTTGTACCACTCGTTGTCCTTGTGCACGTAGGCGGTGACACAGGCGAACACGGCGGCGCCCAGTAGCAGCTCGGCCACGCCGAGCATCCTGAGCAGCCCTGCCCAGGACTTCATGTAGGCGTAGCGCTGCTGGTACTGCTCCACCCGCTCGCTGTACGTCTGCCCCGACCCGGCGCGGCGCTCCAGCGAGCCCAGCATGGCCTCGGCCTCCTTCCCAGAGCTGCAGCTCCCGCCCGACCCCCCGCAGGAGCCGGGCACGGCCCGGGCCCCCGGCTGCGGACGGGCGGGGGACGGCGGCGGCGAGCACTCGACGCCGTCCGAGATGTACCTGATGTCCGAGGCCGTGCTGTCCCAGCTGGAGCCGGGGTGGCGTCTCCCTTTGAAGAAGTTCTTCCACGAGTCCGGAATGAACCGCCGGACGGGCTTGAGCTCGGCCGCTCCGCCGGGGCCGGGGCTGTCCCCGCCGGGGCCGCAGGGAGGCTGCAGCGGCAGCGGGGGCGGCGGCAGCGGCGCGGCGGAGCCGGGACCGAGACCGGGACCAGCCCCTCGGGGCAGCGGCGACCGGCCCTGCGAGCCCCGAGACATGGCCGCGGCTGGGCGCCCGACGGGAGGCACCTGCTGCCGAGCCCGACAGACGGCCGGAGCCGGGCGGGAAGAGGGACGAAGCGGGCGGGGAGAAGGATGACCAGGGCAGGGAGCGCCCGCCAGACCGGGACCAACCTCCCGACACCTGCGCCTTCCCGGCGGCCTCACCTGCGGCGGCCCCGCGGCCTTCGCCCGGAGAGGCGGGAGCTTCCGGGCGGGAGTGGCGGCACCGCCCCGGCCGGAGCGGCGGGAGCTGTCCCGAAATCCCGGTGCGCCAGCGGGAGCGGGAGCCCCGCGGAGGGCTGAGCGCCGCCACCGCGGAGTCACAGAACGGGGCGGGATGGAAAGGGCCACAGCGAGTCATGGTCCAAACTCCCTGCTCGGGCAGGGTCATCCCACAGCACATGGCACAGGATTGTGTACGGACGGCTCTTAAATTTCTCCAGTGAGGGAAACTCCACAGCCTCTCTGGGCAACCTATTCCCGTGCAAGGTCATTCGTACTTCTGCCTCGTATCCAGGTGGAACTCGCAGTGCATCAGTTTCGGCGCGTTGCCTCTTCTATTGCTCGGCATCACCAAGCAGCGCCCGGCTCCATCCCCTCGGCACCCTCCCTGCAGACACTCACAGACATGGATGAGGTCCCCTCTCAGTTCCCTCTTCTCAAGGCTGACCAGGTCCAGCTCCTCGAGCCTTTGCTGGTAACAGAGATACTCCTGTCCCCTGATCCTCTTCATAGCACTCCGCTGGACCCTCTCCAGGAGTTCCTTGTCTCTTTTGTACTGAGGAGCCCAGAACAGGACGCAGCACTCCAGATGTGCATCACCAGGGCTATGTAGAGGGGCAGGATCCCCTCCCTTCCCCTGCTGGCAATGCTCTTCCTAATGCATCCCATTATTAACCTCTATTCAACACTATAAATTCAAGCCTCACAGATTCTTTTCTTACTATCACGAGGATTACGTTTTGTGGCTCTGTGCACACCTTCCAGTTACAGGTATTTATGCCCAGAACTCCACTCGACATGAGAACCCAATAGGAATGCACAGAATATATGAAAGTTCCTCCCAGATAAAGCTTGAAATGGTATACACCCAACTTACCAATGCAGATAGAGAAGATTTAGCAGTATTTAAATGTATGCTGCAGACAAAATTTATGGCATAAGGATCTTTACCATTATTTGTAAAGTCATAAGTATTGCACAGACTAGTGTGGTGGGTTGACCTTGGCTGATAGTTTTATTCTCACTTAAATACTTCTGTTTGCAAACCCCAGTGATTTTATCCAGATCTTGTACTGACCAAACACACCTATGCCTAAGTCAGTATGGTAGTTCTGACCTTGCAAAATGCCAAGTATTCACCTACTCAGCAGCAGCCCTGCATTAACCAGAGGGGGAAGGAAAGGAAAAAACCCACAAAATTACAATTTGCAATAAGGCAGATTATATTTACACAGAAAAGAAGAAATAAAATGAAAATAAAGCAATATACACACACATATAAGAGTAAGGCTAACAGAAAAGTATCTACTTCCCCACAAGAGCAGTGATGAGGTGCCTCCAGATCTCCCAGCCCAATGCAGCAACGTCCGTTCTCAAGGACTGCCACCATAATACAAGAGGAAGCAACTCCTCCTCCGTTTCTTTGATATCTGATTTGGTGTCACATGGTATGAAAAATTTCTTTGGTCAGTTAAAGTCAGCTGACAGCCCATGTCCGAAGTCAGCTGACAGCCTGTATCCCTTCCTATGTCTGCCAATACAGAAACATGGGGCCTACTATGAGAAACTAAAGTTTGGCCTAACTAATCCTATCATGATCTCCATCCCTTATTTCATATCATATTACATCAAATCCATATCCTATATCCATCTATCTCCCACGCTTGCACAGTTCTTGTTCTTCAGGGCCATCTTCTATCCTTTCAGGTCTTGGCTTTTATTCTGTCAGGAATATCTCTCAGCAGGAGAGGCAATTGATCATTGGGCACCAACACCAGCTTAGCTCAGGTCTTCCTTGCCTAGGGATTCATTTCCTGCAACATACAACTCAGATTACATATTGTTTTTTCCCCAAGGTTAAATCTCCTTAAGGAACACACTGGGTCTCCCCATCTTCTTTCATTACTCACTAAGTACATCGTGGTCCCTGAGCAAAGACAAGCCCATGAATGGGTTTGCCTTTCCTCGAGGCAGGATTAATCCAAACTGCTTTACCTAGCCTCCCCATATTTATACTTATCCCAGCATCCACCATACCACATGGGCTTCACTCTCTTTGCTTGTTTAATTGCAGCACATGTCTCTCAATCATGCATAACCTGGGAAACATTAAATTGGAATATTAACATTTTAAAAATTAAAAAAATTTAAATATTATTATTAAAACAATATATAATAAAAGTTATTAAAATATTATTTAAAATTATTAAAATATTAAATTGGAATATTAAATTGACCCCTGGGTCTCATGCCTATCTGTAGGTGGCATCTCTGCCTTGATGCCTGAGGCATCCTGGGCCCATCGAGCCAGGAACAACTCTCCCTTATGCTGCCAGTCCAGATCTACTTGTGACACCTTAACTTGTGCAGCTCAGTCTGCCTGTTTGTTCTTGTGAAGTTCTTCATTAGCTCAATTTTTGGATACCTGGGAATCTACATGGCGAATTTTTACAGGCTGTTTCTCTACATGGTCAGCAATGTCTTGCCACATATCAGCAGCCCAGATGGGTTTCCTTCTGTGCTTCCAATTAGTCCTCTTCCACTGGTACAGCCACCCCCACAGAGCACTGGCTATCATCCATGAGTCAGTGTAGAGGTAAAGCCTTGGCCAGATCTCCTGTTTAGCAATATCCAGGGCCAATTGGACGGCTTTGAGCTCTGGAAATTGACTCTATTCACCTTCTCCTTCAGTAGCTTCTAACACTTGTCGGGTGGGTCTCCACACAACTGCTTTCCACTTTTGGTTCTTTCCTATACAATGCAGCAGGAACCACCAGTGAAGAGGGCATAATGTGTTTCTCCTTTGGTGGAGCTTCCTCAGCATGATTCACCTGTTCTCCTTCCTCATCTGCCAGACTGAAGTTCTCCCCTTCAGCCCGATTTGTTATGATCTCAAGGATTCCAGGGTGACTTGGTTTTCCTATTCGAGCACACTGTGTGATCAGATCAATCCACTTGCTCCGTGTAGTATCGGTGGCATGATGCGTGGAGGTCACCTTTCCCTTGAACATCTAGTTCAACACTGGTAGTAGTCAGGGTGCCAGGAGAAGCTGTGCTTCCGTGCCAATCATCTCTGAGGCTGCTTGTATCCCCTTATAAGCTGACAAGATCTCTTTCTTTGTAGAGATGTATTTAGCTTCAGATTCTCTGTAGCTCCAGCTCCAGAATCCAAGTGGTCAGCCTTGAGCCTCATCAGGCATCTTTTACCAGAGGCTCCAGGAGGGATGATTATCCCCAGCTGCAGAATAAAGTACATTCTTCACTTCTGGTCCTGCCCTGACTGATTCAAGGTCCACAGCAATCTCCTGCTTGATCTGTTTAAAGGCTTGTTGCTGTTCAGGGCCCCAGTGGAAATTGTTCTTCTTATGGGTCACTAAATAGAGTGGGCTCACAATTTGGCTGTATTCTGGGATATGCTAACTAAACCTATCACAGCCAGACAATGCCCAGGTCTCAGTGGAAGAGAAGGCAGTTAAAATGTTGCTACTAACATTGCAATTCCATGTAGATTTGAACTGGAAAAAGTTTTCAGAGCAAAAGTATAAAATTAAAAGGCTACAAGTAAGGGAGGGTGGTCCCATGGTATATTGTATAGCACTCTGGACTCTGAATCCCAAGGACCTGAGTTCCAGTCTCAGTGGGGATCATCCCCTGGCAGTTCAGTGCCTCCCTGTCATCCCATCCCGTCAGATCTCGGATGCTCAGCAGGGTCAGCCCCGGTTAGTACCGAGTGCTGTGACAATCCCGAGGACTTCACTGTCACTGTCCAAGCTTGCTCGGCCATGGCAGATGGACCTTAGAAGTTAAACGGTGGGGCCAGTCCTGTGCACGCTGTGCCTCACCTAAAAAATCCACTGCGCAGGTTGGAAGGGCACGTGGGGAGAGCCCTGCCCAAATCTTCGTTCATGAAATCTGGCCATACATATACAAATAAGGGACAATGTCATATTACATTTGTACACTAAGGATGTTCTTGTATGAAAGGATTATTTTCCTTAATTTGATAAGAAAGAAGGTATTCTTAAAGTAAGTAAATGTCAAGGCTACCTCCCAAAATATCTTTACAGTGATGGCTTCCCAGCATCTTGGATGAAAGAAATTTGACCTGTGGGAAATAATCACCAATTCCATATTGAGTGGATTGCAATGCACATAGAATTAAATACTCTGGAAAATAAATAATTCATATATGTAGTTAAGTGGTCCTGTTAATGTTCGTGTTATTTTGGATATTGAAAAAGTTTATATATATATTTGAAGTGTTTATCACATTTTCATTTTTATATTTACTTACCCGCATTTACAAACTATCTTCAAAGAATAATAAATCCCTACTGTCCATCAGCTGTGTATTTCTTATAAAGTTGTTATTACACACCCTGCAAAATTAATTAATCCAGATGGTAAATCCTTAGTTAAGACATAAAGCTTTTTATTACAAGTAATTAACATAGCAAAGGACACAGAGATATCTGAACAGTGTTCATAGATTACATACCACACAAAGTAATCACCTACTACTGGATTGCCTCATCTTACAAAATTTTTTAAATGCACTGTAAACTTTGGTGGTTTTAATTTTAGCTAGGAAAAGCTTTGAAGCCTTTTGAGTCTCTTGATATCACTTTAAATGGATCAGTAAGCACTGAGGATCTAGTTAATAGTCTGTGGGATTTCCAAAAGCCTTTTCACTAAGCCCCCTAAAGGCTCTCAAAAGAAACCTTAAGCCTTAAGAGAGGCCTTAAGCATAAAAAAACCCACTTAGGAACAAAGTCTGATAAATAATTAACAGTAGGAAATGGAAGAGGGGAATATGAGTTAATGGTTAACTCCTGCACGGGAGGAAAGTTGCCACTACAGTTCTGCAGAGGTGAGTGCTAGGACCTGGGCAATCCAGTACATTCCTAAACATAATCCTGTGAGGGAAAAAAAGGTGACTGAGAAGAGGGAAACAAGTGACTTTGCTGATGATGCCAAGTCTGACAGGCTAGTTAAGGATGTGATCTGTCATAAGAGTAGTACCAGGACTTTATGGGATTGAATGACAAAGTAATAATGTGACAGAATTCGACATACACAAATAGTTGAAATCTATGCAGTAAAAAAAGTTACAAAGAGTTAAAAAATAGAAAAAGGATTTAAAATACTGCAGTGTGAGGACCCTGACTCATCTATTTATTAAGCATTATGTATGCTTCATTTCATGTGGGACAGATACTTACTTAATTGCTGAAGTTACTTAAGTTTTAAAGAAGTTTCAACACAGATAGGAGCCCAGAACAACCACAAATTCTCAGAACAAAAAGAATAAATCTATTTCCATTACCTTGCTGACCAGGGGATCACCAAAGCAGCATGTGGACAGAGGCACACAAGCAGAGAAGGCCCATGCAGGAGGACCCCTGGCCTGCTGCTCACAGAGGCTGATCAACAGTTATTCCCAACTGCAAGGTCACTTGAGTGATTTACAATCCTCAACAGTATTCCATTTTTTAATCCATTCCTCCCAACACAAACGTAACACGAGAGTTTAAATCTTGGCTATTTGACTAGAGTATATTTGTGTGCCCACCATACATTTATAGCATGTGTGGGTTTTTTAGTAAGGCAAATAAACACTTTGGGTTACAAAAATGTATCACCATAATTACTGATTAAAGAAAAATCCCAAACAAACCAGCAACAAACCAACAACTATCCCACAAATAAGTTCATGAGTTACAGTCCCTGGGTTTGCTAACATAGCATGATAAGGCAATAGCTCCATCTAAAGATCATCTGGGTGTAAAAAGCAGCTTGAAAAGAGATTTTACAGCAAGACAGTTCTCCTGATACCAAAACAGGAGTGAAAAACCTGCTAAACCAAAAGTAGTGTATATATTCTGTACAATGAAAAGCAGCAAGATGGTTTTAATGACAACTACACATAAGCTGCTGAAGAATGAATCCAGAAAAGAGATAAGCAGTTGGAGTTAATATATACAGATCATAAACATGGTGAATTCCCTCATTTTTGCCTTCACTAGACAGAAAAGGCTTCTGACAATTTTTATCCTTTGATTATAGATTTCACCACCAATGCAGACCAACATACTTTTTTTGCTACACTCTGCAAAAGCATATATTCAAATATAACAAAATGACAAGAGCTTTGGTATCTCATGAATGAGCTATTTTTGATAAACACTTAAAAACTGTTAAAACTTACATGACTATTTAATGTGGTTTAAACTGCACAAGCTTAAATTTACCCGCTTAGCAATATTTTGCAGTATTTCAATACTAATTTTGTCTGCATGAACATGGGAATAAGACTCCCCCAAAAGTATGGAGAGAGACTAACTTGGACACAGAGAGCAGAATTTGTCAGAGGTCCCCATTTATTTTTCCACTGAAGGAAAAATAGAAACATACCTCTTCAACCATGTGTTTTTTTAGAAGTAGCTTATAGTAAAAATATTTGACAAGTTTAGCATTGGATGGAAATCTTATCTGTACTACTTGCTTCTCTAAGAAATCTATGTGTAGTGTCTCCCTCAAAGCATCAAGCATTTACCTTTTTATTGATAAGGATCCCCTGGGACTCACATAAAGGCCAGGACCCTATTCCTGTGTGGCAGTGGGCAAAAAAACCTGGCTGCATTTGAATGCATCACCACTCATGTAGCCACAGATACAGAATATTTTTCCCTGACTCAGTAGTGACTAAGATAGAAAGCAGGCATTATGTGCACCAAAGGTCTCTATACAGTGTGCCTCTTTTGAAGTAAACCACATTCTGTAACAGCAGTGATCCAACATGCCCCAAAGATATTCAGGTTACTGTGGAAAGCAACTGAATGAAAAAGCTAGGGAAAAGGCATACACCTCTAATACAGTGCTAGCATAAATTTATTCTACTTAAAAATGCTTTATGGAATATTTTATAAACATGATGACCCACTGTAATAAAATGCTGACATAAGTGAGACAGAAGATGTACACAAATGGCCCTGCATCTATTCTACTTTTGATGTAGTTTAGCATTCATTAAGAATTCATTGTCACCAATAATAAACTAGATACTTAAAGCAATACAGCTTATAAGAAAATAATTGGTTTCTACTCTTCACAGTTACAAAAAAATCTAGAGGTTTAATTTGAATGTATAAAATAATTATATATGCATAAGAAATTACATTTGTATACTTAGGTGCTATTCCTACAAAGAACAACAGCAGTACTCAAGTATTCATTGTCTCTTACAACATCATCTACATCAGAAAAAAACATCTACACAGTTCTAGTGAAGGTATAGATTAAACATCCTTACAGACATATATGATATTTTACAATATCCTATTAAAGTAAACAGTAAACAATCATACGAACAAACAAAAAAAGTGAAGAAATTAGTTCAGATTCTACGCTTTATAAAAGAAAAAAAGTCTTATAAAAGTTAGGACACATTTAGGTGGTTAAGGAGCTGGCATTCTTGGCCTGCAAAGTGGTGGTCATATACAAAAAGGTTGATTTCTTCTCAGAGAAAGCTAACAGTGGGTAGAGAGGGAAGGCTTTGCTGCCTCCCACTCTGGTGGTAAGAGGAAGGTGAGCTCAGATTCCTCCTGGCAATGTGAAGCAGAAGGATAAAAGGCAGTAGTGAAAGGTTGCAGCAAGGAAAATTTCACTTTTTATCATGAGCTGGTCAGACAAAGAATGTCTGTCAAACTTAGAATACAGATGAGAAGGAGCAAGAACAGACACGTATAACCACATGAATAGCAACTTACCATGCATATTGAATAAGATTTTTAGCAACTAGTGACTATGCCAACAAATATGCTACATTGTTTTCAGTTCCCAGGACATTCTTGATGCAGACATAAGTACTTAATTGCATAATCAGTGTTCCATGGTCAATATCTAATTAGTTATATTATGCTTTATATAATAAAATTAATCTATTTTCATATCCTCTCATCTCGCTATTTCTCCTGAAGTAATTTTGGAATTGATAAGTGAATTGCTACCTTAAGAGGGACAGCCAATGGTATTACAGATCCCAATTTAGGTGAGTGCAGATAGTGTTGCAGTTTAGCAAGTATTACATTCTTGCAAATCATAGTTTTAAAATCTTAAAAACCAACTCTGTGGCCTTGTATAGGGAGCAGATAGGAACTAAAGTTATAGAACCTGAGTGTATAAAATGTTGGATTTTCTATAGTTGGAAAGTAGGAAGCATTATAGAGAGGTGGAAAGGAAGACATGGTAGCAATGAGAGGTGGAAGAACCTCCCAGGCCAGAAAGGAGTTCACACATATCTCTCATAACAGGAATCAAGGAGTTGAGAGAAAAGGGAGGAAGGAAAAAATAGCAGAAGGAATCACACACATATAAACAAATAAGTGAAGTAGTAGCTGAGAGGGTGCTGGTTACTGTTTTGTAACCTTTGATAAATACAAAACATAACCACACAATGGCGTATATTTCTGCACAAGAAGGAAATTTTGCTTTTGTACAGGGCAACAAATGTGGTGGGTATTTACTTATCTTGCTGTTTGTGACAGCACATGAACTTAGTGTAACTAATATCTAATTTTACTTTATACATGTAGTAGATCTTTACTGAAGTGTGCCCTATTTACCTAACGGATATTGACAACTGGAATCTCAGTTACCATAAACTCGTATTACCATTCTATACTGTTGTTATGTCCAAACATGAATTAGAGGCCACCTTAAGCCTTAGCAAACCTACCTGTTAGCAGCTGACCTTCTTTTCTCATTGAGAAGGAAGAATGAGTCAAGGCCTTCTTACTTTTGCAGTAAATTATTTTCCCCTAAACAGATGGAAACACCTTTTCTACCTTGTATCTCCTATTCTTCTGAAGTTTCAAATATGCATTCCTTTCTTCCTTTAGATTCTGCTGCCGCTTCATAATTGAGAATTCCCTTTCTTCCTTGGCCAAAACTCATTCTCCAATGAGCAAGCAAAGCAACAATTCAATCAGAATAGAGAGCATGCTTTAATTTTTTTAAAGTATTTTATTTATTACATTGCTACTGATAATGCTCTAAATTGGAAAAAAAAAGACATCTAATGAACAGAAAGGATTTTATAAATAGGAGCACTAAAAGAAAATCTATTAGGAAGTCAACCCAGTCACCTAAACCAGCATGCTTCATTCTACTTTTGCACCTTCAGCCAAATCTCTAGGGTGTGGAGTATTTTTTGAATAATGAATAAGTGATCTAAAGGAGAACCTGGCATTCTTGGTTACTTATTCTAGCTCTGATGAGTGTACAGCTTGCCTTTCTTATAAGTTTCTTCTTTTTAAATAAAAGTACAAGTACAAATACATATAAATCATCTTTCAGTTCCATTGTGTTAAATTATTAATTTCTTATCTATTTGCATGACCTGCATAATGTCCTTACTGAAATACAAGAAGATAAAGAAAACCTTTCATTTAGGTGATTTTTCTAACAACCTACTATTTACACAATGATCTGAACTGTAAGGAATAAACTGCTTCTTTTAATTTAGTACTCAGAGTTTAAACCCACAGTTGGATTTAGTGGCAGTTGAAAAGTTCTTTATTGAACTGAAGCATCAATGTGTGGTCTCCCCAAAATTTACACAATAGCACTGAGTACCAATACTGAAACACTCAAAGAACTGAGCAATTTTTATTTGACCTGATGATCCCTTCTCATTAGTCTCTGTTAAATAAAACATGAGACAGCAGTGTTCAGTGCAATATGATTTGAGTATCTGATTCTGACATGTCTAGAAATTGCTACGTTTGTTTTTTCTCAAGTTCTCTTTGTAACTCTGGTTTTTATAGTTCAAGTTAATTTATTTAAAATTTAGAGCTATTTTATGACTACTTAGATTTTCTGCAGTGTGTAGAGCTCTTTATGATCTACAAGTGAGCTACAGTGAACTTTGCTTGTATATTCCCATCCATTTACCCTTGTAACGGCATGAACACCAAAATGTATTTACCGAGAGGAATTTGTTATCTTTTACTAATGCACACAAACCAATACAAATTTAGAATGATAGAAGACACCACCAGAATAATTTCATTTTCATGTTTACCAGTTAAACTTAGAAATATGGCTATCTCCCCTCTGACACACAACATAGCTACTATATCCCAAATATAATCTCAGATCTTCAATTTACCAGCAGCTGTGGCCACTTCAAAGCAAAATAAATAATTTCAGAAGTGCTATACCCAAAGTCAGTGGGCTATTTAAAAAATGCTGCAAGTGTGGAGGTAAGGACCTAGATAAGTATACAGAGCTGAGCCATGAAAACACCTCCCCTGAATTAAGGTTACATCATAAAAACTTAGATCTATAAAGACGTACTGATAACAAAGCTACCAAGAATAGAGGGCATTGCATTCAACTACATCAGCACCTATAAAACAGATATCTATACTGGAGTGGTGTTAACTAATTTTGAGGTTATACATAACAGATATAACCCCTCCACTTATCCATTGTCCAAAACCATTATTCGTGCTCCAGACAAATATACCCAAAGTGTTTTGCACACTTCACTTTACTGAGTTTCAACAGGTAATAGAACACCTTTACAGCAGAACTGGTGAAAATGTCATTTAACTTTCACCAAAGCCATATACCTTTAGTTTTCACAGAAGAAAATGGGAGATTGTTTATTGCACAAAACCTTGCAAATCACATCCAGAGAACTTCTTTCATGAACAAAATTATTTTATTTACTCTACAAGGAAAAGGAAAAGGTAGAAAAGGATTCTTTTTACCCTTCTTGAAGACAGGAGTAATATTTGCTTTCCTCCAGTACTTGGGCACTTCCCATAGATGCTGTGCTTGATCAAAGATTGTTGAGAGAGGCCTCACAGCACTTGATGGGTACATTCCAGCTGGGCCCAAGACCTTCATTATTCCCATTTTGGTTAAGTATTCTTCTTCCACCAATGCCAAATCCCTTCCAATGTCAACAATGCTGTAACTCTGTTCTCTCAGAAAGCCAGAGGGGCTCTTTAAGTCATAAGAACACTACATTCAGAGAAGTAAACAGATCATGATTGTATAGTAAAGGCCATGGTGAAAGGAAATACTAAGGCAGAGACAGTGGTCAGTATTATGGGAGAGACAGTGAGCAAAGCAAGTACTGGAGAGGTTCTGCTTTTTATGAGATTGTTGAAGAAAATTGTTAGTCCTTCTGAAGTGGCAGGGTTCAATCTACTGGTCACAGTTCCCAGAAATCGACCAGTCCAGGACAAAGGATACAATCCTTTACTGAATGGAGAGGTCTGTTGTGGGAGAATACCCTGGACAATTTCTATTGCCCCTAATATTGAACTAAAAGTGCATCACAAATATGTCTTCCCTATTGTTTTTCGCTTAGTCACTCCTATCCCAGTTTCTTCTTCCCATAATCCCTTAGAGCTTCTTTCCCACCACTCTTTCCCATTGGTTCTCGTTTGCTGCATTGCAGTAGTTTTCCTCATACGGTCAGAATTCCACCCCTGTTCCCCACTGGTCCGTTTTTGATCCCTCGTTTGCATACCCCTGGACCAATGGGAAGCTTTATACTGCCCCTTTCTCTAGAACCTTTCCCTCGTACCCTCTATAAACCCTTCTCTCCCAATAAACTCGCTTCTTCTGTGGCCACCGAGTCTTGAGTGTGGATCTTCTTTCTGGGACCTGCATCGGACCGGTGTGGAAGGAGCCATCCTGAGCTTGGAGGAGCAGTGACTAAAAGAGCTGGTATCATTTTATCTGGTTATCGCTTCGCCCCTCTGAGCTGAAGACCTGCAACCAACATTTGGTGTCCTCATTCATCCACTGATAGTCTGTAGAGCCAGTGGGGACACCACTACAGATGCTACTGCTCTGACAAAAGAAGCAGGTCAAGAAATTGATCAAGCAACAGATTAAGGACCACTTCTGGAGAAAAGAACAGCATGAAAAGTGAAAAATGTGATGGATAAAGGAAATACAAAACTTGCGATGTGGAAAGCACAGTTGAAGAGCTCACAAGTCTAGTCAGAGAAAATTACCCCGAAAAAACTATCATAATTCAGTGACTGCTGCACAGGTGAATACAACCTTTCACATATTTAGCAAGCAGTGAGACAAAGAGTGAGAAAAAGAATAAAAGGATGGGGAGTCCAAGTGCAAAGACAGTCTGGGAAGGAAAAGTGCTAGACATAAAGAGCCCTCCTAATATGAAAAAGGGAAATAAGAAACATTGGAAACTATGGCAGTCTACAGCTTCCTCATAAGGGGAAGCAGAGCACCAGGCACTGATCTCTCTTCTCTGGTGGCCAGGGACAAGACCCAGTGGAACAGCATGAAGCTGTGTCAGGAGAGGTTTAGGCTGGATATCAGGAAAAGGTTCTTCACACAGGGCACTGGAACAGGGTCCCCTGGGAAGTGGTCACTGCCCCAAGCCTTCCAGAGTCCAAGAAGCATTTCCACAATGGCTGGCAAGCAGGTTTGGAGACACTACTGGAGAGTATTTTGTTATCCCATGGCAGTTCACAGGAAGAACAGCTTCCTGGAGGAAACAAAGATTGAATGGATGAGTTTTGATGCAATATCTGCAAAATGGCATCATGCTCAGCACATAAAATAGGGGGAGGAAGTCGGACATGTAGGTGTTTGTCTTCCTAAGTAACCATTACGCATGATGGAGTTCTACTTTCCTGGGAATGGCTGAACACCTGCCATCCCATGGGAAGCAGTGAATGAATTCATGTTTTATTTTCCTCATATGTGCAGTTTTTGCTTTACCTATTAAACTGTCTTTACCTCAACTCAGGAGTTTTGCAGCTCTTCCAGTTCTCTCCCTCTTGCCCCTGGTAGAGGAATGAGAGAGCAGCAATGTGGTGTTTGGTTGCTGTCTGGG
>JAWWLZ010000094.1:25903215-25913361 GCA_035041345.1 Poliocrania exsul
CTTTCCTCGGTGTTGGGGGGGGAGGCTCTGACCCTGTACTTGGAGGGTTGGCATTTTGCCAGCTCAAACCAAGACAGGCATGTTGTCTTGTTTGCACCTTAATTTGGGTAGAGGCATTTCTCAATAATCAGATCATAACACATGTGCCTACATGACAGACTGCTGCTGTGGATGTGGGGCTGATCCCTAATCCAGGGATAGGCACTGGAGAAGGTAGGTGCAGCTTTTATCTTCCCTGAAGTGTTAGTGCATTGGTGTCATGTTCCAATTCTATGTGGAAGGGAGCACACAAGATTCGTAGATGCCTGTAGTCAAAAAAGAATGGCAAAAGCCAAAAGGTTTCAAATAAAAGCTCATGAAGTTGTATTAGCAAACTGCATACTCAGCAAGGAAATTGGTATACATTTTGCTACCATCTTCTAATAGTAAGTGAAATGAAAGAATAAAAGAGGGAAGAAGGAGAAGGGGAAAAGGGATCATGCAGGAGAGCAAAGACAGTCACCAGTCCTGGGTCCAGCACTGATCCAGCTAGCAGGGTGTCCAGGGTTCTGGGAGTGCACCACCCAGGCTCCGTGGGGTTACCTTTTTAAAGATCAATTTTCCCCATTTTGGGATGAAGTTTCTTGCTCTTCATGCAAATAAGTTAGCATGCGCAGTCCAGTCTTCCGGCCTTTCTGGAAATATGCTGGAGGTCTTTGAGATCTTTTGGTGGTCTTGATTCCCCTCTATTGGTCTTTCCCACTCCTTGACCCTGCTTCTGCACTTGAGCTGTCCTTTATGTTGTGTGATCACCATGGCCCAGAACAGGAAATCTGGCTCCAGAAAGGTGCTTCCCTACCTTCATACTTAAAATTAATACTATATAATACAACTTAAAATTTAAACTTATATAGCTTAAATTGTTCAGTGTCTGGCCACCCAGCTAACCGCTATCTTCTTCTTCTGTGGTGGGATGTTAGCCTATGGTGAGGGGTCTCTTGGTGGCACTGCCTGGTGTGGGAGACTCGGCCTGCCTAACCACCCTCTCTCCCAGTCTTGGCAGCCTCTGGCAGGAGAAGATGCCTGGCAATAGCAGCAAGTGATGAGGCACTGGCACGAGTCCAGCCATCTCGTGAGCAGTCTCTCAGGCACTAGGTATGCTTCAAGTAAATGGGATGGGAGTTGCAGGCAGTACTGAGAACAGGACACCTGCTGGTGTTGTGGCAATATCATTCCCTGATCCTTCTTACATGGTGCTTATGAAGCAGTGGGCAGCTGTGAGGACCCACTGTGGACTGATGAGGGACTTATATAAGGCAGATATGCCCTGTGCCTGGTTCCCAGATATCTCAAAGACTGACAATCCCAGGCGAGGACCCTGGCTGGACATGTGTGCCACCTAGGATGCATGACATGCTCTAGTTAAAAGCCATGGGGTTGTAGTCAGAAGATCATCTAGTTGCAATCCCCTCTGCCACGGGCAGGAAAATCCTCCGCTAAAGCAGGTAGCACAAAGCTCCATCCAACCTGGCCCTGAAGACTAGCAGTGATGAGAGAGTCCAGTTTTCAATTCTAAGGTGCACTGTACATTCATGCACAAACATAAGTATCCGATGTTGAAAGCCTAAGACCCAGTGCATTTCTGGCTGTTGGGCCCAAGACCTGTAAGCCCCCAGGAACTGTGCTCCCTTCTTCCCCCTGCACCCTCGCCCTCCTCTCTGAGCAGGCACAGTTCCAGCCCTTCAGAGGGACCCTTTCCCTTGGTGTCCAACTTGCAGGTGCCAGTGCAGGAAGGCCTTGCAACACACAGGAGGCTGAGTGGGGCTGCAAAAATGGTTAACTGTGAAAACAGGCAACTTTATTTCAACAACAACTAAGTCAACATCAGCATTTGCTTGCATGCAGAGGAGGAGCGTGTGCAGGACAGAGCAGGCCTTTGGTACTGAGACTGCCTTTGGATCAGCAGGCATTGCCCCAGAAGGAAAGGGCTGTAGCCCACTGCAGCCTGCACTGGAGCCTGTCCTCTGCTGCTCAAACTGTTTTTGCCTTAAGGAACTTCAAGAGCTCCTGCAGTAGTTTAAAGAACTGCTGCAGCTTCTCTCGTGGGAACGGACAGGGTTTTGCTGGTGTTGGAGTAACTGCTGCTGCTGTGCTCTGGCTTACTTGTTCCAGGATCCAGTTGTAGTAGTATTGAGTGGACATAAAGACTGTAGGCTTTTTGGGTCTGGCACAGCCAAATGCCCAGCTGGTCAGGCCAACTTGCCAGTAGATGTCAGCTCTGCTATCTTTGCAGACGAGAGGTCCCCCGCTGTCACCCTGCAATGCAGCAGAGAGGATTAAGGTGGCACTGAGTGGGCCCTGTCAGCATGTAGGGCTGGCTCTTTTGCTTTCCCAGCCCCTGCCAGAGCCATATTCCTGGCAGAGCAAGGCTCTGCTCAGGTGCTAAACCTTGGCTAGGAGCAGATTAGGGGCCTGTAAGGTAGGGCTCCCTCTCCTCTGTGCTCAGAGATCCTGCAGGTGTGGAGAATGGATGTTCCAGGATTGATACCTGGACCTCTGAGCTGCCAAGAAGCAGTAGATGGCCTCTCTGTAAGGAGCGCCAGGCAGCTGGGACAAGGGGGGAACTGGGCAAGGACCTGTGGATGGGGAAGGGGAGGGAAGCCCCAGTGGTGGTGTGGCCCCAGGGCTGGGAGCTTGGCTGGCCAGGCAGAGCCTGTGTTGGGCTGTGTTTGGGCAGTGGTGATGCGGCTCCCCATGCTGCTGGGCGCTGAGTGAACTCTAGCATGCTCCTACCTGGCAGGTGTTCGTGCCACCCTCTGGGTACCCAGCACACACGCTGTCGGGTGCCACACGCCCCATGTTCCACTCGGTGCTGTTGCAGAGCTGGGTGTCGATGAGGAGGACCTTGGCCTCCTTCAGCTTGGCCTCTGCTGGAACCTGAGCTGTGAGCAGAGAAAGGAATGAGGTCCCAGCAGCTCCTTGCCCATTCCCCTGGCCTGTCTGTGGGGGAAGCCCTTCCCTAGGGCTTGGCTGTGCCTTTGGACAGGTGTTGGAGCACTGTGTCACTGCTGTCTGGCTTCAGGAAGTGGCCGGTCCCATCTCTCCAGAGGCATATGTCCCCAGCCCAGCTCTGGCTTTGGCCTCTGCTGTCAGGAAGCCCCACCCGTCCCTCCCCAGTGTGCCAAGCCTGCCCTCAGGGCACAAGTCCTTTTAGGGAACTCACCTTTTACCCAGGTGTCACCCCAGCCAGCGACGTAGCAGTTATGTGCTGACACAGTCACCGTGGAATGGGCCAGACAGGCAAGCTGAATGGAGGGCGTGCATGTGATCGGCTTCTCCAATTCCAGTAAGGCGATGTCATACATAGTGACATTGTAGTGTTTGTGTATCCGCACCTGCTTGATCCGGCGCATTTGTGCACCAGGGCCCTTGTCAGTAAAAAAGGTGGTCCCGGCCACCACGGCCCACTCGCTCAGAGGACTGAAAAGCAGATGGAGAGAGAGGTGAGAGGGAGCAGAACTGTGTGCTGCAACAGCCCAGCACTTCTCTGCCTTCTATTTCCCACTTCCCAAGGCAGAGAGGAAAGCAGGGCTATGCGGGGTGTGATTGCACTAGCATGCCTTAGGCTCCAGAGATGCCAAGCCAGAGGCTGCTAGGAAGCAGTGGCATGAGCCCAGCCTTCTCCCTGAGCAGTGTCTAAGCTGGGTTCTGCAGTGCCCAGGCACTGGGTTATGTATGGCCTGACTTCGGGAATGAAGATTTGGGAAGAGCTCTCCCTACGTGGTGTGCCCTTCCAACCTGTGCAGTGGATTTTTTAGGTGAGGCACAGCGTGCACAGAACTGGCCCCACCGTTTAAGTCCCAAGGTCCCTTTGCCACGGCCGAGCGAGCTTGGACAGTGACAGTGAAGTCCTCAGGACTGTCACAGCACCCGGTACTAACCAGGGCTGACCCTGCTCAGCATTTGAGATCTGATGGGATTGGATGGCAAGGAGGCATTGAACTGCCAGGGGATGGTCCCCACTGAGACTCGAACTCAGGTCCTTGGGATTTGGAGTCCAGAGTGCTCTCCTTTACACCACGGGACCTCCTAGGCACTGGGTATGCTGCCAGGAAATGGGTGGGAGTAGCACGTGGTGCTGCGTGCAGAGCACCTGCTGGGGGGTGGGGATATCCCAGTTCCCTGTCCTCCTTACTTTGTGCGGTTAGCGACGCAGTGGCCAGCTGTGAGGACCCACTGTGGCCTGATGAGGGTCCCTCCGCAGACATGCGTAGACCATTGTGGTGTCCAGTAATTCTGGATGCTGACTATCCCAGCCCAGGCTCCGGTTCCTGGTGGGACTTGAACGCCACCCACGATGCGTGACGTGCTGTAGGGCATGGGACGGAGCCCACAGACGCGTCTGTAAGTAGAAAGTCATTACCGTTCTGCTCAAGGGCTTGCTGCTGCTCAGGCAGAACGTCAGCTGGCTTCCCTCCCCACAAGGCACTGGTTGCACAGCCAGCAGGCCAGGGAATCCCATGGGATGTGCATCTGTCTGCCTCTGTTTCTGCTTCAGCCCTGTAGAGGAGTTGTGCCAGCAATCTGGGTGCTGGCAAGGAACTGAGGCTCCTGCACTGGGTTTGGGAAGCTTTGGTGTAGCCACAAGGGGCAAGTGGGCACCTTCAGGGTAGCCCCTAAGGCTTGCCTAGGCTCCCTCCCAAAGCCTGGGCCCACTTACCCGCAGGTGCTCCATGTGCCATGTGCGGCCACACACATGGCCAGCAGGATAAGGAGGCGCAGCACAATCATGGCTGCCAGCGACACAAGTCAGCTGCAAGGAGTGAGGGCTCTTGCCTACAGCACAGCTGCCAACAAAGTGCCCACAGCACCAGTGCTGCCTTCAGTGCTCTCAGCCCCAGGGCTGATGTCACAGAGGGGCTGGTTCCATGATCTGGGCATGGGCAGAGAGGTAACGTAGAGTCATAGAGCCATAGAACGGTCTGGGTTGGTAAGAACCTAAAAGATCATTTAGTTCCAATGCCCTAGCCACACAAAGGGACACCTTCCACCAGCTCAGAGCCCCATCCAACCTGGCCTTGGACCTTTCCAGGAATGGGGCATCCACAGCTTCTCTGGGCAACCTGTGCCAGTACTGTACCAATGAGAAAAGTTTTTACTTTTCACCTGAAACTTAATGAATTTGTGGCAACAACGAGCAACACACTGGGGTTTTTAAAACGACTCTTGTGACACTGTTTCCATCTGCCTTGCTTGAGACAGGAAAATCAACTAAGCAAGTGTAACAGTCCCTAGACCTAAGCCTTTTTGGCAGTGTTTATAGACTAGCTATGAACTACTCCATTGTCATTTTCCTTTAATAGAAGAAACTGGATCCTCTTCAGGTTAAACCTGTTTATTTAGTTGCTTCCATCTGACTGCTGAACAGTTTCCCCCTGTTTCCCAAGGTAGAGCCAATGCTGTGTGTTGGACTGTCATTTCAGCTACAGCCAATAAGCTCCTCCACTTGGTGACCAATTTCCAATTTTCTTAGCTTTCCTCTGGTGAAGTTCATGGAAGACCAAGAAGCTGGAAGGTTCCTGCCCAGACACATAGAGTCCAGTTTTGAGTTCCCTGGTGTGCTGTACACACACAATGTCCCATGTGGCCAGTGGTTTACCCAGCCCTTAGAGATGGGAGATTTTCTTGACCCTGTCAGTGCCTCAGGGAAAATGAAACCCTAATGCCCAACCAATCTGTCAGTGTCCCATAAGGGGCTGACCCTTCACCAACAGCTTCCCCAGACCGGAGGGTGATTCAACTGCCTTTTTTGGGAGGGCTAAGCCAACAAAATGGAGACACCTCAGCAGGTCTTCCCGGTGTGTTATCCACTGCTGGCAACTGCTAGCACCTGT
Organism: Poliocrania exsul; assembly: GCA_035041345.1. NCBI lineage: Eukaryota > Metazoa > Chordata > Aves > Passeriformes > Thamnophilidae > Poliocrania > Poliocrania exsul. The sequence goes on from JAWWLZ010000094.1 coordinate 25,909,089, forward strand.
AAAGGACTTAAACAGTTCACAGAATAACAGTCTTTATTGATACAAATTGTGACAGGTCAATAAGGCCTGTGGGTTGTCAGTAATAGTGTTTGACTGCAAAAATGTGTTAAAGCAATCTACGAAGCAAGCACAGGCTCTAGTCCTAAAAACAGCATTTAGTGTGCACAGAACATGGTTCTTACCCAATAGGCATCCCTCCTGGGGGGGTAGATAAGTTCAGCCTGTCAATGGATCCCTGCAGTTTCAGTGGAGTCCTCCTCATTTTTTTCCCCTATCCCCAACTCAGTTTTATACTCTTTCTTCTTATTTAGGTGGAGCTTGAGTAGCTTTAGTCATAAACACTTTTTATTTCTGATTGGTATAAAGTTTTCTCGCCATGCCTAATAGGGGGGCATGAGAGGTGGTCATGGCTTGACACCTGAGGAAGTTCTGACATGGTTGTTGGCTCAGCAGCAGAACACCTTTATCTGTCTCCCTTAGTTGACAGGTATTGTATGATCTCGTGAACTTCAAGGTACTGCAACGTTCCCCCTTTCTGACAGGATGTTGATGGAGAGGGGCCATGTAGTCCCCACTTTGCTCCACACTGTTCCATTCCTCTGAGCAGATGCTTGTTGTTGTATGGGGAGCATGTTGACCACATTCCATCCAGGGAGTAGCATCTGCATGTAACCCCAGATTCTCAGGCTCCTCAAACTTTAACCCTAGTCATCATCCCATGCCATCTCCACCCAATCCCTCCTGACACAAAGGCATCCATCCCACTGGTCAGCAGCCTAAGACCCAGTGCATTTCCAGCTGTTGGCCCCAAGACCTGTAAGCCCCCAGGACCTGTGCTCCCTTCTTCCCCCTGCACCCTTGCCCTCCTCTCTGAGCAGGCACAGTTCCAGCACTTTGGAAGGACCCTCTCCCTTCGTGCCTGACTTGCCTGCCAGTAGCCTCATTTTGCAGGTGCTGGCCCAGGGAGACCTCACCTTGCACAGGAGATTGAGTGGGGCTGCAAAAATGGTTAACTGTGAAAAAAGGCAACTTTATTTCAACAACTAAGTCAACATCAGCATTTGCTTGCATGCAGAGGAGGAGCGTGTGCAGGACAGTGCAGGCCTTTGGCACTGAGACTGCCTTTGGATCAGCAGGCATTGCCCCAGAAGGAAAGGGCTGTAGCCCACAGCAGCCTGCAATGGAACCTGCCCATCCCTCCCCACCATGACTTATGCTCCAGGCTGCCCTTCCTCAAGGTGCTGTTGGACTTGAGTGTGAGATGTGGCTGAGTTTTTATATTTTGAACTCAGTAACTCTGGTAATCCCCTCCCCCGTCCTTTGTTCTGAGAGGAAAAGAGAATAAAACCCACGTACTTCAGTTTGTTCCTGTAATTCTTTTATGGCTTTTAAGGCACAAATGTTCTTCATGCAGTGCTGGCAGTAGTATTTCTGGCAAAGGGGGCATTAGCTTTCAGGCCTTGATTTTTGCAGAGGAAAATGAAGTTTTCCCTGGGAAGTGTGCTTGTAGCAATGGAAGCCTGAGCCTTGTTGGGCTGAAAGTGAAGGTTCATCCTTGCAGGTTCTTGAGGGCATTCGTTGTTGATGGTCATGTCCTGTGGTCAAGTGCAATCTAGTGAGTCCTGCAGGTGCCAGTTTTGGAGGCTGAAACTTCTTGTGGTGAAAAGTGGAGGTTTTTGTTGTGTTTTTTTCATTAGTGTTTTTTGTTGTTGTTGTTTGGTTAGTTAGTTTTGGGGCATTTTGGTTGTTTTTGCTTTGGTTTGGGTTTTTGTTAGTTGTTTTGGTTTTTTATGTATGTTTTTGTTGTTTTTGGTTGTGTTCTTGAGTTGAGTTGGGTTGGCATTTTTTTGTTTTGTCTTCCTTAGCACAGGAACAAGGTAGGCTTATTTTTGGCCTGAAATTTTCAGCCTCTCCCCTTGTAGCAAATACTTCCAGATTCCTGTTGCATATGTTATATGACATTATGGGCATTTTATTTGGGTATGAGAAAAACTACAAGGCATGTTTTTTGAATCATGCCTGCAGCAAGAGGCATGTAGAGGTGTGATTCTTATGGACTTGCATGGATGCAGAAATGGTTGATGGCTGGGAGGATATAAGGGAGCTGTGCACACACAGTCCCAGGTTTTACCTCCTCATTGCCGTACAGAGGCACAGTGAAAAAGCAGCAACCGATGAGGGAAGAAACAGCAATGCTGCTAATATTCACTATGAGAAGGAAGAGCTAGAAGGCAAGTCTCTGCTGAAATCCTGTTAGAAGGGCCACCACCACAGTGCATTGCACAGTCCCTTCAATATCCCTAGCTCATTGTCCCAGCACGTGCAGGAAATGTAAATGTACCATGCTACTACATAAATAAACAGTTATTTTCACAGTTTTTTAAATATTACAGCTTCTAAACCAAGGGGAAAAGCCCCCCACAGAGGCTGTGGTGTGAGTTTTAGGCATGGAGCTGGATAATTCATGGCTTGATTTTTCACAAAGGCTGCTCCTGGCTTGGACAGATTAGAATGATGTGATGGCTGCTGATGGGGCCTATGATTTTCTTTTTTTTTTTTTTTTAGTTTATTATTATAGGACTGATTTGGTCTTCTCTTGTTGCCTTGTACCATACAAAGATATTAAAAATAATTACTTTCTGTCACTGCTTCATGAGCAAGTCTGAGTTATCCAGGCAAAGCTTAAATTTGAGAAAAGGTTCCATAATTTCAGGATGCTTGCTACCAGCACTTGCTGTTGTTCTGTTGTTGCAAAGGATGAGTAAAATGGGATTGGAAAAAAATGATAGGTCTGTAGCATTCAGGATTCCAGTGAAAATAAAATTAAGAGAAGTTGGTGTTTCCTCCTGGAATGGATGCAGTGATTTAACTGTGGCTTCTGTATCAACCATCTCCACAATATCAAGAGTGAAGGAAATGCCACTTTTTTGCACACCACCAGATCCTGTACACAGGCATGCAGATGCTACTGGAGAGGCAGAGCCACTGGCATCACCGACCCCACAGCTGGAAGCATTGGAAACAAGCAGGAGGACTCTGTCCCAAAAGACCAGTACTATCATGTAAGTCAAAGCCACAGCATTCACTAATCATCTTAGGGTTCTGTGGACACTATGTGGGGTCTTCTGCAAGCTAGTCTATGTGGCTAGTTGTTCCTCTGAGGCAAAGTGGCATTGTTTAGCTAGATGCCTTTTTTCCAGACTTTTAAAATTTTATTTCAATTTTTATTTAAGGCAGTTAAATGCAAAATTTAGCTAAGCTCATCTTCCTCGGAGGGATACTGTCTTTAAATATGGAAATGTGGGGGAGGAGAGCAGTCCATCCTTATGCAAAGGTGAATAGGTGTTTCTCCTTCTTTGTGGCTCTGGGCAGGCCTGGACAGATCCAGAGGAGAGGGCCCAGCCCAATATTTATGACTGAACTGGTGCCCATCTGACGCTCACTTTGTATGTGAACGTGATAGGCACAGTAACAGGATGAAGTTTTGACTTTTATCCCAGACACCCCATCCCAGTGGGTCGAGTTCATCCTCAGGACCAAGAAGGATGAACAGAACATCCCTCATGGCTTGTTCTCGAGCTGGACGAGATCTGTGTGAAAGGGGGTGAAGATGTTGATTGGAAGAAAATGGCAAGGTAAATGCCTGCTCCCAGCTGTGGTGGAAGAGGATGCCCGCTAGTAGCCTTGGGCCCTGGTTTCTGCTTTCAGGGACACAAAGCTTCTGCAGCTGAGAATGTGAGGATGTCTTCTCCTCTTACCACCCCATAGCTTTAGCTGATGTCTGCTGGTGGCTGGTTTGAAGAGGATGTGGAAGACAGCAGTGAGTGCTGGAGCCACTCTGTTCTTGCACAGCCCCTTTCTGCTGAGGAGGTGCATCTTTGTTGCTCTCCTCTGGAAACTCTAATGGTTTAGCATCTTTTTTTATTGTGGTGCCCAAAACTGCACACAATATCCAAGATGAGGCTGCCTCAGTGAATAGCAGAGTGGGACAATCCCTTCCCTTGACTGGCTGGTGATGCTGTGCCTGATGCCCCCCAGGACACAGTTGGCCCTCCTGGCTGCCAGGGCACTGCTGACTCATATACAACTTGCTGTCAACCAGGACTCCCAAGTCCCTTTCTGTGGCACTGCTCTCCAGAATCTCATTCCCCAGTCTCTCTGTACATTCAGGGTTGCCCCATCTCAGGAGCAGAATCCAGCACTCCCCTTTGTTGAACTTCTCATGGTTGGTGAGTGCCCAGTCCTCTAATTTGTCCAAGTCTCTCTGCAGGGC
>JAWWLZ010000094.1:25918896-25930133 GCA_035041345.1 Poliocrania exsul
ATCCAACCTCCTAGTTCCCCATTCCCTCTAAAAATGCAACTTCAGAGCAAAAGCCATAGCAAATTGGCAAAATTTTATCACAAGTCAAATACTAAAGAACTGAGGACACAACACAACGAATACCAAGATCAGTATTTATGGTATGTGTTCCAAAGCTCCACAGTAATTCAACTGGCAACAAGGTTTTGTTTCAAGTAAAGCAACATTGTAACTTCACAACTGAAGAGCTTGGTAGAGTAGACATTGTCTTGAATAGAAGCTCTTCCAGCAATGTGAAACTGTTTCAAATCAAAGGTGAGATTTAGAAACAGAGGTTTCCACTACTGTTAGCTTTTTGAAGACCTGGGAGCCAGCTCTCCGGCTGGGTATCCTTCAAGGCCAGTTAAGGAGAACATATATTTCAGAAGCAAGTGGGATTTTGTGGCTATTTGGATTTTGGAATGCTGTAAAAAGGCAGAAAAAATAAATGCTGAATTAATTTCCTGAGTCTGCTTTTAAATCCATTTGGTCCACATAAACATCTTACAACTGAAGCAATCACCTTAGAGACAGCAACCATTCAAGAGAAATGAAAATCAAGATTGTTTAGAATTATTATGAGGTTCTAGGAAGCTCCAAAGTCCCATCAACCCTTGGTGAGACTTCAAAGTTTATGTAGCAAGTTTTATTAGTAACTCAGATTTTAAAACATGATTTACACTTTTAATACAAATCTTCCTATATGAATACAACTATTTATTGTCTTAGGCTGAAAAGAAACAAAACAGGTGCTTTTGCCACTTTGAATTTGAAGTTTCAACTGCATCAAAAGCCTTACTTGCGTGTAAGCTTTTCCCAGTTCTCTTTGACAAAATCCCAGGCCAGCAAATATCCAGGCAAACTCTGGCTAACAGTTGCTACGATATGTGAAAGCTCCTGTGACCGGATGACTTCTCCTTCAAGACTGTTCTGCATTAGCCTAAGAGAGGAAGTATATGAAAACAGACAGGAAAAAACTCTATTAATATCTTCACATGGTCTTCTTGATAGTCTTCATATAAGATTATATAATACATCAAGCAAACAACTTCTGGCATCTGGAATAGACCAAATGCTACATTTCCTAACAATTCTATTTATTCAAATTTAAATCCGGAAATCAGAGTGACCTTAACTCTAAACCAAGTACCTGAATTTTCATTGTTGTTGGAAAAGGTGAAGTAAATTCTAACAAATTGTAAAAGAAAAATAGTAGGTTGAAAAGTTAAGAAAGCTGAAGAATAAACTGGGACAATTTGGTGTCCTCCATGCAGGGATTTGGTCTATAGCAGTGCTGAAGCATAATGTAAAGTCAAAATTTCACCCAAAGAAAGAAAAAAAAGAAGAACGTGAGATGCCAAACAAAAACATACCCTAACCAGTTATTATTTCAGACATAAAAATACACCAACCTTTTAAGGCTCTATAGAAAAATCTGTCATTAGGTTACCTGTACCATAAAATCTGAAATTTTATGCTACCAGTAGTGCAAAGCCTTTAAGTTAAATTTTTTTCTCTTTATGAATATTCAGAATTTGGTCTTTTGTGCTGCTCTATTACATAGACTATTTTACAGATCAAATATCAGATTCTGCAAGTGTATGGAAGCCTATCCAAGACATGTGGATAGATTTTCTTTAGCAATCAGAAATTTTTTCAACAACAGAGAAAAGGCAATGCACTCTTTGAAGAAGATTTTTAATGCTTTTAATTTACACAGCACACAACTTTTTGTCTCTCTCATACCAGATCAGCTTTCTGACATCTTCTGTGCTGGCCAAGGCTTCAATCATTTTGCTTTTCTCTGCTTCAGAAACTGAAGAGAAGTACATCTTTAGGAGGAATTCCCAGCCATGACTAGATTTGGCTCCAACTGTAAATATGGCTTTCATAACATCAGTAGGCAGACTACAGGGAAAAACAAAAGCAACAAAACAAACAAAAAAGGGGACATAAAATGTTCATCTGAGAAAAGAAGGAAAAGAAATCACAAAATTAAAGGATTAACTTGAAAGAGATGCCTCTCTTTAGAGAAAGTTAATTCTGTAGCAGTTGTTAAAGTTTGCTGGACTGAATTCATGCTGGTCTAATACTTTAAGTCACTAATAAAAGGCAAATCATACTAGTCACATGAAAACACAGTAAATTGTACGAAACATTGAGTAATTTTCTATAGCTCAAACGCACAGGAATCCAGAGCAGAATGAATTCTGCAAGATAAAAAGGTGTGTTTTGACGTTGCTACTAAGTAATCCTCCTTCAGCATGCAGCTTAGAAAATGGAGATGGAAGCAATTTGTGGCTGGTTTTGCAGTCACACTTAATGAGACTGGAGACAAAGTCTAGCAGTCTCCCTCTCATATTAAAACAGCAATTACTTCTACACATGGAATAGTAAAAGATAGAAAAAATGAAGTGCTTTATCTATTCTCAGTTGTTGGCAGTGGTGTGATGGGGAGTATTTTTGATTGCTCTCTTTGTTGTTTCCTGGTATTTTCCCCCAGTACAATGGTGGCAATGTAACAAGAAAACAGATAGATAAAAGAACCAGCAGCTCAGTTTTTGTGGTACCTTACTGTTCCATTAGACTTCATCCACCTCTCAAACATCTCCATGGCAGTTGTTCTACAGTTTCTTATATCGTGGGTGCAGGCAAAAGCCAGCAGTGTTGACCGGAGCTCTCGCTCTGACATTGTCCCATCATCTGTCCAATGCTGTTGATCGATTTTATCTCCAAGTAACTGGTCTATCCTATGCTAAAAGAGGAAAAAAATTATCAGTAATAGCTAATTCCTCCCAAAATTATTTTCTATACAGAAAATAGTTTAAAAAAAGAAAAAAAAGTTAACTTATAGAACTGTGGAAGCTAAACATAGTAGGTTTTCATCCGTTTATTCCAATTTATATATGCCACTTCTTATCTGTAGGAATAAATATCAGATACTATGCAGATCTGAAATACAGACCAGGTCTAATCTTAAATTGTACATGGAAACTGAAGACTACTCTTTGAGCCACAGTTCAGACTTGCTTGTAATCAGCTTGCCGTCTCAACTACCTACAACTTTCTTATGTTTAACTGCTTTTAACTTCACCAAGTGACAGTTAATAATACCTTAGGTTAGCACAAAGAAACAACTTTTATCTATGTATAGGCTGAACACTCTTCAATTTTGTAATTCTGTAACTTGCTAAAACCACAGCTACCACATCTCAGCTGAAAGTTCTGAACTTAAACATAACTGCACAGACACTGCATTGCAAACCATAGCTAGGGCTGTTTATCATAGCAGATGTGTAAAACTTTGAAAAATTCTTATAATAGTGCTTTTTGTTTCTTATGTTTGCTTAAGTACTCACTAATTATCCATATCTAACATAAAGCAAAAACATTTGCTATTTTATCTAATAATTTAATAATTTTTCTTACAGACTACATCCTTTTACTAATATTCTACAATATTAAGCTACAAGGAACATTTTAAACCAGTAGATGAATATAGAGAAGAAGCTTCATAATAAAAATGCACACAGAGAAATCAAAGACACATTGTCATCAAGAATTAAGACTGCAATATTGATTTCATTGCCAAGTCTGTAGCATTAAATTAATGTATCACATAACTGGAATGGGAAAATGATAACCATTGATGTGTTCCTATTTTTACAGAAAATAGTTCTGTCTTTTTCTCCTGCCTCTGCACTAAGCAATAGGATCTAAGATCTCCAGCCAATCTAATTTTTGGGAGTAACTTTACTGTACAGGAAAAATGTCATGGACTCTGTTTAATTACATATTTGTATTACATTGACCTTTACAGGCACTTTAACATAAGCCTAGACACCACTGTGTTCCCACTGCACTGTGCTCCCTACAAAACAGTTTGGGGCATTTGGTATGGAAATGGGGAGAAGGCAGGAAGCTGGTCCAAAAATGGAGCATTTCAGTAAGAGATCATTAACCAAAGCAGACAAGACTGGCAACTATCCAGAATCCCCATCCTACTTAGTGAAATTACTAGATATGTTCAGCAGGCAACACTTAAAAAGATAATGTAACTATACAACATTTCATTACAGCTAATTATTTCAAATTATAATTTACAAAAAATTAAGACATACCATGACTCGTGCTGCCAGTTGGTGTTCACCCTTTTTATCTAAAAGGTTGTATATAAGACTCAGCTGAAACAAAGCTTGAGTGAGTGGTGCAGTGCTGTTCTCTTTCTTAAGGTAATCAATCAGCTCAAAAGCTGTTTCCAGAGATGCTCTTCCTAGACTACAGGTCAATGAATACAAACATTTTAATGGATTATAAAATAAAAGCACAAGATCAGAAGTGATGTTTTTTATTACATTAACATAGAGTTAAATTAATAGAAGAAGTGACATAACAAACGATTCATATGTAGAGATTATAATATCTTAACTTCAGTATGACAGCAAAAAAGCACCAATGGCCACTAACATGCCTTCAAGTGTAGCAATGATGTCTAAAAATATTTTTCATAAATGAGGGTAACCAAATACAGGTAGCAGCTTCCAAAGAGACTATCCAGAATGCTCAACTTCACCTGCTCTGGCAGCAGTGGTGAAAGGCATGAGAGGCAGCCAGGAAAAAATTGAGACAGAAATTGCTCCACTTTAGAAAAGTAAGCTTTCATTGACAGAGTACAAGAAAAGAGTCTACTAGGAAGATTATCAGTTACTAAAGCAAACAGCGTCTTCCAGAAATAGAAGGTATCATGTGGCTCTATGGGATGCAAATAAACAGATGATGCCATAAAGAAGAGTGAGATAACATCTAGCACCAATACGGATGCATCAGGGAAAGAACTTGAAAAAAAAACAGTAGTGAAGGGTGAACAGTTCCAATAAGGCTAATAAAGTCTGAATTAAAACTTTTCTAAAGTCATTGTCTCTAGAAACTAAACAAGATCTTCTTTGACTTGGAAAAAACTTTGAACACATATTAAATATGTTTTCCAATATGAAAGCCTTACCCTGCAAGGCTGAAGATATTGTTGATCAAATTGGTTCTGTCTTTAGGACTCAAAGCAGTGTGGTTTTGTTTCAACAGATTAATGAGAGTTTTCCAGTCTTCAGCATAATGTACTATGTAATAGCCATTCATGTCCACATTGAATTTCATCCATTCCACCTCTTCTGGAAGTTCAATGATAGCTAATGGACAGACAATCAGTTAGCAGCAGAAATAAATATTAAAAACTGTTTGTACAAATCCAAGTCTACAAAACAGACTAGTTCCAGAGAGTCAGTAAATTCTTTTATACCCACTATTTTGCCCTACTGTGAAAGAAGGAAGAGTGAATACAGAGGTTTCATGAAAAGGCTCAAACCTCCAGACTGTATTTCTTCATCCTTCTTCCTACATCTGATTGAATGAACAGTATCACAGCCTGCCCCAAGTTGCATCCATGCAATTAATTACTTAGTGCAATAATTTTCTTCCTGTCCACTGCTTTTTTCAGAGCCCCGTCTCTCTCACTCACTTTCACAGACATAAATATATCTATATATATACACACACTCACACACAAATAGCATAGCAGTTACATGTGTGATAAAAAGGAATGAGGAAATGGAGATGGCCTTAAGTAGATGAAAGATCACATTCTAGTTTCAAAGTCAACTAGACACAAGAAGAGAGGCTTTGGGAATATGTTCTTCCTTTCAGTTGATTCCATAACAACTACCAAACCCATCAATTTGCATAAGACCTACAAGGCCTTCGTAATTTAGTAAATATTCTACCCCAAACTTGTTTGTACATCTCTCCTACTCACATCCTCCACATTGAACTTTCTACAGTGAGTGAGGAATGCATATAATGAACATGAGACCTCCAACAGGGTCATTTAAACTCAAAAATGATGAAATCAAACTACTTACTAGTTCTAGTAAGATCAAGAACACACTCCATGAAACAGCTTTGTTTTCCCTTTTTGATAATTCATAATTTTTTTTCTAAAAACTCCATCTCAAGTGCAGAATACCAAGAATAGCTTGATGACTTTGTAAAACCAATGTCAGAATGACAAAAATAAAAATTATTTACTTTATTTTTAGTATCTCCAATGTAATTTTAGGGGTGTGGCAGTCTGTAAAAATCAGTAAACAGTGATGTCAAGATCAACTGTAAGAACCTGATTTAAAATTTGTGTGGTTTTATTTTAAAAAGTATAGGTGTGAAATAGACTTATGAATTAAATAGAACTGTCAGTTAAATGCACTGCCGAGTAACTTAAATGGTGTAGGGAGGATGGTGGGGAGAGAAATCACAGAATTATAGAATTGTTTGGGTTGAAAGGGACACTAAAGAACATTTGGTTCCAACCCCCCTGTCACAAGCAGGGGCACCTTTCACTATATGAGGCTGCTCAGAGCTGGCTTTGAACAATTCCAGGGGTGGGGCATTCCACAACTTCTCTGGGTAACCTTGTGCTGGTGTCTCACCACCCTCACAGTAAAGAATTTTTTTCCTAATATCTGACCTAAACCTACTCTCTTTCAGTATGAAACCATTCCCCCTTCTGCTGTCACTACATGTCCTTGTAAACAGTCTCTCTCCAGTTTTCTTGTGGCCCTCCTTTAGGTACTGGAAGGTAGCAATTAGGTTACCCGCAAAGCCTTCTCTTCTCCAGGCTGAACAACCCCAATGCTCTCAGCCTTTCCTCAGAGGAGAGATGCTCCAGCCCTTTGATGAACTTTGTGGCCCTCCTCTGGATTTGTCCTTCTATTGCTGAGGACCCTAGCCAAGGTTATTTTTAGAATGACATAAAGGTGTATAGTGATTATTCAGTTGGTAAGGGAAAAAACAGGGTTGAATAAAAAAAGTCCCATAGACTAGCAATTTAGGATTCAAACTAACCACTGCACAAAAACTAGAGAGTTCACATGAAAAAATCTAAGGGTTTCAAGTTCAACAGCAGCATTCTCAAAAATCTAATCTGTTCCTGACACAATAATTTTTACACAATAAAATAAAATAAAATAGGTAATAAAATAAAATAGGTAGTATTTCAGTGGAACTTTACTTCTTTACATTTCAGCAAACTGGTAAAACAATGCTCACATTACTTTTTGTAATGAGATTTTGGTATGCACTGTGATGAAAAGTGTACAAGCTTTTAGAGATTTCAAACCTGTGCTTTTGTTCCAGTTGTTGTCACTTATTTCTACATATAATGCTACAGGGAACGAATGCTCTAATGATTATGCCACCAGCAGTGCCTGGCTCCAGATCTCTGTAATTATTTTGTACTCTGTGTGTCTTTATCTTCACACTTTACACAAGGGTGTGCTCAGAAAAATCTTAAATCTACAACACTTAAGTAACTTGCCACTCAAGTCACATACCTGACTTTTGATCCAGTAAATATGCATTAGTACAATGGGTAAAGTTGCACCTACTAGTTATGTAAGTGAGAGGAATATGCCACAGATAACTGCAAAGGAAAACAAATGTTAACTGACATATTTAATACATATTATCGGTCTTGAAGGGCTTGTTTTCTTTTTTATATATAATACTAGAACCACTCAATGCTGTGTGAAATAATAAAGTATAAATCACACTCATATAATCAGAATACAATAAAAGAAAAAATGCACAGCATACACAGCAACTACTTTTTTATTCCCACCATGTTGAGAAGAGGGCAAATATCATAGAATACCTTGTGTTGGAAGTGACCTTTTAAGGTTGTCTGGTTCAGATACCCTGAGCAGCGACATATTCAACTAGATAAGGTTGTTCAGAGCCCTGTCCAATGTGGTCTTCAGTGTATCCAGGGTTAGGGCATCAACCACACCAGTGTTTCACCCCTCTTATAGTAAAAATATTCTTCCTTATATCTGGGCTAAATCTACTCTCTTGTGGTTTAAAACCACTACCCCTTGTCCTACTGCTACAGGCCCTGCTAAAAAGTCTGTGCCCATCTCTCCTTTAGGTACTGAAAGAATGTGGTGAGGTCTCCCTGGAGCCTTCTGTTTTCCAGGATGAACAGCCCAAACTCTCTGTCTGTCCTCAAAGAAGAGGTGTTTCATCCATCTGATCATTTTTGTGTTCCTCCTCTGGACTCATTTCAACAGGTCCATATCTTTCGTTTGCTGAGGATCCCAGAGCTGGACCCCAGAGTGTTCCAGGTGGGGTCTCACCAGAGCAGAGTAGAAGGGCAGAATCCCCTCCCTTGTCCTGCTGGCCACACTGCTTTTGATGCAGCCCAGGATATAATTCGCTTTCTGGGCTGTGAGGGCACACTGCCGGCCTGAGTCAGTACCATCACTCCACCCAACTTCTTTGCAGGACTGCTCTTCATCCCCCAGCCTGTACTGATACCAGAGGTTGCCCTGACCCAGGTGCAGCACCTTGCACCTGGTAAGTTTGCCAGTGATACTAAATTGAGAGAAGTTGTTGACTCCCTCAAAGGCAGAGAGGCCCTGCAGGGACCTCAACAAACTGGAGGGCTGGGAAGGCAACAGCTGTATGAACTTTAACAAGGGAAAGTGCCAGACTGTGCAGCCGGAACAGGGTAACTGTGTGGATGTACAGACTGAGGAACAAAATGCTGGAGAGCAGGGAAGCCACAAAAGGAGTGGCTACAGTCACTTCACTTCTTCAGCCTGGAGAAGAAGAGACTGAGGGGGAGACCTCACTGCAGTCTACAACTTCCTTATGAGAGGAAACAGTGGCAGGCACTGATCCCTGCTCTCTGGTGGCCAGTGACAGGACCTGAGGGAATGGCCTAAAGTTGTGTCAGGGGAGGTTTAGGTTTGATATGAGTAAAAGATTCTTCACCCAGAGGGTGGTTGGGCACTGGAATAGGCTCCCGAGGGAAGTGGTCATAGCACCAAGCCTGACAGAGTTCAAGAACTGTTTGGACAACACTCTCAGGCACATGAGGTTTTACTGTGCAGGGCCAGGAGTTGGGCTTTGATGAAACTTCTGGGGCTCTTCCAACTTAGGAGATTCTGGCAGTCTATGAAACCTCACGAGGTTCACATGGGCCCACTTTTCCCACTGGATGGCAACCCTTCCCTCATGCATGTCAACTGTACCACTCAGCTCAGTGTCATCTGCAAATTTGCTGAGGGTGCACTTGATCCCACTGTGTGCATCACTGATGATGATCTTAAAACACACTGGTCCCAATAAGGAGCCCTGATGGACATCACATTTCTCAGTACTTTTTTCTCAGGTCCAGTTTGCTAGGTAACTTGTCCAAACTCATACAGACAGGAAATCTCTGGCTGTATCAGAAATTCATTCAGTATTATTTTCCCCTCAGTCCAATGTTCTGTTTTCCTGAAATTTCACAAGTTTTAATTAAAAAAACCCCTGATTTTTGAGTCTAAGACTCAAGTTCCAAATCATGGTAATATAAAGCATAATTAATTGCATACCACAAAGACTTTCTCAAGTCTGAATTGCAAGCTGGAGGAACAAATGCTAAGGAGGCTCATAATGAAGATAAGGACTTGCTTATTTAGAGAAAACACTTTGAGTGGGATGAAACAAGTTGCACATATTAATCTAATTTTGACAGGGACCCCTCCTGTGTATGACTCACATGGAGAACTCTTCTTCAAAGCCTTTTCATGCACGCCCCAAATTGAGATCAACTAGAAACAGAAAAATTACTAAGCCTACCAATCCTTCCCCTTTTTCTCTTACCTTTCAACCACACATTTCTTTTCTCCTTCCACAAAACAAAACAAAAATAAAAAGCCCTGTAACTTCATACATTTCAAGAGATAAACTTCCTTCATAGGCCTAGTTTTCTGCAAGATAACACAAAGGACTCAGTTCCTGTTAAAACTTCAAACAATTGAATAAAATCAGCAAAATCTCAACAGGATATTTAAATATTTTAGTTTGTTTGAAAACACTGCTGAGGTTCCTAATGTAAGTTTTATTTGTAGTAAACTAAGTTTTTAAATTAGTAGCTGCAACATCTTTGCTTCTTCAGTATTTGTGTATGTATTTCCCTTTAGGTTTTGGTGCAATGGATATTGCCTCTGTTATATATTCAGTCATTTGTTGTCATGTATTATTGCCATCTTAAAATGTTGACACCAAGAAGGCTTTGATTCTAGCTTCTCTATCTTACTCTAACAAAGCCCATGATGTGTACTGAATTTTGGCAGGAAGAAGCAGTGGCTCTAAAGTAGGATATATGCATCCGTGACTTCTGTCAGCTTCTGCAACCTGTCTTTCTTCACATTCTCATTAATCACAGATAACTGTCTTAAATAAAAAGAAACCTTTACTAATGAGATCTGCCTTTTAGTATTAAAAACCAACTCACTATGCCAAGCTTGAAAATTTCAGGAAAGGATGAATATAAGAAACTCAGATTATAAAGGATGTCACAGTGGAAATAGACATGGACCCTCAGGCAGATATTAGATGTATGAATTTCTGTGCCAAATTCTCTATCGTTACCTGCCTTCAAAGTAAACATTAAACCCCTTGAATAAGGTTACAAAATGTACAAGATTTAAGATAGATATCTGCAGCTAGAGTTTAATGGAGAAAAGGTATTAAGAAGGTAATAACCTTGCATCTGATGTCCAATTTTCTGGTTCCACGCGAAACAAAAATTTCTCTTGTTGTATAGAAATAGTCTTTCCCTTTCGGACAACAGTGACTAAAGGAAATCCTTTATGCAGAATCCAAGTTTTCATCATTTTCTTTACATCCAGTGTTCCATTGGTAATCTGTAAAAACAACCATAACATAACAAGACAATAGCAAATGAAGAACACTTTACTTCCTTCTTAACTTACCAATTAAGTAGCAGCATGATTTTGCATCTGTAAACAATCACTTGGACAGTGATGTAAATTTCATAAGCAGAAATTTAGAGGAGCAAGGGGTTTTTATTTTGAGGGAATGCTAACCAAGCAGTGAAAAGACAAACTGGAAATGTCAGGTAGGTTGACCTGATACATAATAAATGTCAAGAGAGAATGTTACAAAATATGAAGTTACAGTAAGCCCCCAAGCTCCCCCTTTACTCTTCCTCTTTCCTTATTGGCATGCTGATGTTTTGTAAGTATTTCAGGTTGAAAAATCTTATTTTAATTCTGAAATGAATATTAGAACTTGAAATAAAGTGATGATGCTTGTAACAGAAAAACAACATATGTTTTGTATCTTTCTTTTTTCTCCGCCCCTCGCCCCCTCCCTTTCCC
>JAWWLZ010000094.1:25930233-25945709 GCA_035041345.1 Poliocrania exsul
TCACTCCAACTATGATTGATAGGGATCCAGTCTGTTGTATTTCCAGAGAGAAGGTTAAGACTTAAGAAATGATTGTCTACTTTGCCATGCGAAAAATTAATGCAAAAATGTGTCTTCACTTTTATGGTTTGAATTTTCAAACACATTTAGCCTAGGCATAATTAACAGGAAAAAAAGGTAAAAAGAGCCAGCCAGTTTGCTGAACATCATAGATTTGTTTTTACTATTCCTATAAATATGAGAAACAACTGACAAGTATACCAACTATCTCAATACATGATAATACCAGTGATTTAATTGTCATAAGGAAGACTTAGTGATATAGTACACATCTAAAACAGAGAACAATCATGCAGTCCAGACAGAGTTATGGCCTCTTGAAACTCTGAAATACTTTTTTTCCCTATTCCCGTCTTTTGACACAACTTTAAGCAGTCCTGGGCACTGGCTAGAGTCCAAGGGACCTAATAATAGTATCAGTCAACTCAAAGATCAAATAGGAACACTTGGTTTTGTATGAGCTACTCACTTTTGTCTAGTTCATATAATTTTAATTATTCAGACATCTACTGGGGGAAAATATTACTAAGCAAAAACTTTCTATCTAGTTCCTAGAATGGATGAACTTTGGATACTAAGGACAGTGAAAATAATCAGACACACAGCCTGTCTAGATTTTACTGTTAATTAAGAGACTCTGGCTCAGAGCCTGAAAGTGAAAGACCATCAGACAGGAAGAGAAAAACTATGAATTCAAGATATAAAAAGAAAAACATCTGGGCAGAAAGAATAACAAAACAAAGTAAAATGGACAGTATATTTCAGTAAATTCAGAGAGGCAATAGGGGCAAATTGGTGGAAAGTAGTGCAAAAAAATTTGGCATCTCAGGGAAGGCAAAGTAATAAAAACCTAAATGTAAACTAACCCATTGCAATAACAGAGGGAATATGAAAGCTGGTGAAAGCATATGCTGTGTGAAAACACAAAATTAACAGCATTAATGCTCATATGCAAAAAAATCCACAAAATAAACCAGACCCAGTCACAAAATGAGGAGCAGCCAGAAATGGACAGAGGAAAAGGCAAACACTGTAAGCAGCAGCAGAAAATACATAAAGACCCAGTTGGTGGGCTCCTCCATACAAAACGGTAGCTTCCATCAGATAATGCTGTTAAATATCAGATGTTAGTAAGATTATGGTAATTATTAAATCAGCATCGAATACAAAGGATTGTTTCTCATTAAAATAGGAAATACACACCAAGTTCTGACATTAGGTGTTATTGTTTGTTGGATGTGATTCAGTTAGCAACACTAATACAGGTGGATAAAGCAATCCCAGAGTTGGTAACAATTACTTTTGACTCTTAAAAGATGGTAACAGAGGTTCCAAAAGACTGGAAAAAGGGGTCTTCTGCATTCACAGAAAAGCTGAAGGTGTCCCATGGGTAAAGAATAAGGTGGTGGTAGTTGTAGGAGTGGTAGTAGTAGTAATAATAATGACAATGACGACAACAACAACTTTTCTGAGCCAGGGAGACAGACAAAGGAAGTAATCTAAAGTTTTTAGGATGACTGTTTTCCTATGATGTGCTAACATTTAAGTCCTGCATCTAGTTACACTTAAGCTCTTGCATTAATTAAATGTGTGGTGTCCCTAGACACTTTATGTGGATACAACCATCTCCCTGTGGTATGTTCTCTACAGGCATATGACTGAAGATGGTCGATCAGGAGGCTCCACTTTGAAAGGCTGAAGAGAGCAAAGTATTTTGCATTAGAAAATTCACTACGCCACCAGAAGAGTCCTCTGTCACAAGAGAGTCACAGACTGGTATCACTAGCAGTCAATCACTAACTGGCAAAGTACTGACTGTTTATGATTAGACACATAAATTTACAGCCACCTGTGACAGCTGACAATAACTATGAGACAGACTTCAGTTCTGCAGAAATTCAAATATCATCAAGTAGATATCAAGAATCAAAACAATGTAAGTTAGTTTCTTGCCTAGAACTCAGCTTCTGTGAGGAAACCTCACCTGTATTTCAGAGATTTTAATACACACTACACAGTATACACAGACACAGGGAAAACTGTTCCCTTCCCTTATACAGCTAGCTTGACAATCCCTGGGGATACCCAGCAGCTCTTGCTTGTTGGGACCACTGTCTCTCTTGCACACATTTGCTCCACCTTGCACACTTACCCCGTTGCACTCTCCCACTCTCTTCCTCATGTCCTCTTCTCCCTTGAACTCTTTTGCCTACTACCTCCCTGGACAATCTGTTCCAATGCTTAACCACTCTTTCAGTGAAAAAATTCTTCCTAATGTCTACCCTAAACCTCCCCTGCCACAGCTTGAGGCTACATCCTCTTGTCCTGGGAGAAGAAGCTGACCCCCACCTGGCCACAACCTTCTTTCAGCTAGCTGTAGAGAGTGACAAGGTCTCCACTGAGCCTCCTTTTCTCCAGATTAAATAACTCCAGCTCCCTCAGCCATTCCTCATAAAGCTTACCTTCCAGAACGTTCACCAGCTCTGCTGCCCTTCTCTGGACTCACTCCAGCACCTCAATGTCCTTTTTGAATTGAGGGGCCCAGAACTGAACCCAGAGCTTGAGGTGTGCCCTCAGCAGTACTGAATACAGGGACATGACCCCTGCTCTGGTCCTGCTGGCCACACTATTGCTGATACAGGCAAGGATGTCACTGGCCTTCTTGGCCACCTGGGCACACTGATGGCTCATGTTCAGCCAGCTGTTAGATCAGCACTGTGGGTCATTTTCTGCTTCCAGCTGCTCTTCCCCCAGACTGTACCACTGCACAGGGTTGTTGTGACCCAAGGGCAGGACTTGGCCTTGTTGAACCTCATACTACTGGCCTTGGCCCATTGATCCTGTCCAGATCCCTCTGCAGAGCCTTCCTACCCTCTAGCAGAGCAACACTCCCAACCAACTTTGTGTAATCTGCAAATGGACTGAGGGTGCACTTGATCCCGTCATCCAGATCATCTGTAGAGATATTAAACAGGACTGACCCCAATACTGAGCCACAGGGATCAACACTAGTGACTGGATGCCAACTGGATGTGGCACCATTCAACCCCTCTCTCTGGCCCAGCTGTGCAGCCAAGTTTTAATCCACCAAAGCGTGCACCGGCCTAAGCCAGGCTGCCAGTTTCTCCAGGAGAATGCTGTGGGACACAGTATCAAAGACTTTGTTGAAGTCAAGGTAGCCTCCTCAGCCTTTCCCTCATCCAGGGGGCAGGTCACCTGGTCACAAAAGAAGTTCAGGCTGGTCAGGCAGGAACTGCCTTTCCTAGCCCCATGCTGGCTGGGCCTGATCCCTTGGTTGTCCTGTACATGATGACCAATGGCACTCAAGATGATCTGTTCCATGACCGTCCTTTGCACTGAAATCAGGCTGATAAGCCTACAGTTCCCTTAGTTCTTCCTTACTTCCCCTCTCCTTCCTGCTGTCTCTCTACCCTCAGTCCCCTGCCCTCCCCACAAGCTTTGCTGATTCTCACCCTTGCTCTCTTCTGCCCTAAGCCTTGCCTTCTTGATCCCGCCACACCCACTTCAAAATCAGAAACAGCCTTATGCCTGCCTTATAATTTGAGAGCTGCTGAACTAAACTGTCCCCTACAATCTCTTTTCCTAAAATTCAATCACCACTTGTTAAAACAGAAGCTATCACTGAAACAAAGTTTTACTAGTAGAGAGTTACTCAAGTCCTCCACAGAGGTTGGGTTAACTATTCCCTGAAAATGAATTTTGTCCTGCATTTGATTGCTTTCATTCTGGTCTGAACACACTGCCAATATAACTCTAGAGAGGATATGTCCATGTTGATTGTCCACACATGTGGATATGCATAGTAGTACAAACACACTCAAAATATTTTTGGGACATGTTGTCCTAACAGCTACAGGAATCTCCAGATCTCTATGACAGAACTTTGGAACAGGATGAGCAAAAACTTCAGACTATTTACCTGCACTCTATCATCCTTTCTTTCATAAACAAAGAAACAAAGAAAAAATTATGACACTCTTAAAGAAATTAAAAAAAAAATAAAAGAACAGTATGTCAAAGACGGATACCTTGTTCATGCTGTCCCACAAATCATCACTCTGGGCAGTTCCATAGTTGTGATTATGCAAGTATACCTCAATGCCAGCTTGGAAAACATCCTTAGTGAGATAATGTTTCAGCATCAAAAGAAGCGAAGCCCCCTTAAGGGAGAAAAAAAGAAAATAAATTGGCAAATTAAAGTTATAGAACCATCTTAAAGCATATGCATATTATAGCTATTTCACAGTAGAAGAATGACTCAGAAGCTGTCAGATTTTACTCCAAACAACACCTTTGACTATTTACCTAACACACTGTTCTATTCTTTTCTATTTTTATTTTGCCATTCTTTTAATACTTCATAAACTCCAAATATAGCTACAAAAAGGCTAATACAGCTTGAAATTTTTCCCCAGCTTTGGAAAGATAAAAAAGGCTCAAATTTATAAAACAGGCTAGTAGACTATGACACTTTTTTCGAATTAACATTATGTGAAAAACATTGCCTTCTTCTGATAAGTCTCTGCTGGCTGCCATTTTTCATTACCAATACTCATCTATATGGTACAGAACTGCACTTGTGAGACAGTGGTTTAACAGTCATATGATTTGCAGTTACATCAAAAACCTAAAAATACAGGAAGAAGATGAAATACACTTGGTAGGCTGGAATTAACTGCAGCAGGACAAGTGCATTTTGACAGTGTTAAACACAGATATGTTTTGTTAAAAAAAAAACGCCCAAAAACTAGTAGCTGAGTAGTTTCGGTATCAAAACAGCCATGAATGCTTCTATGTCCCCACCACTAATAAACTGCCTGAGGACCTGCATACTGTACAACTGAATGCAGACAAGCAGCCATATATCATGAATAGTTTAAAGGTGCACTTATTTTTGGTACTGTTTCTGAGAAAGGATCAAGAAATCAAGAAGAGGACTTTAAAGAGATCATGTATTGTTCTCATACTTGTTCCAAATTCAAGTTTTGGAATCTCACTAACATCTTACCTGAAACTGAAGGCTGCCTGATTACTCATTATCACCAAACCACAGGAACAGCCCTTACTGCAGTTTTTAATAATATGGTCATAATTTCCTCTCCTTCACACAACTATACTTACAGCTCTGCTACTTTGTTTTTCTTAATGGCAAAGCCTTCCAAACAGGGTGTTTGGAAGGCTTTGCCATTAAGAAAAACAAAGTTGCAGGTGGGCTTTGTCCCACCCACGGCTGCTAGGTTTACTGACAGTCTGCAGAACTGCCAGGCTAAAAACAATACTGTACAGTAATTTTTATTTCAGACAATACAATGTAGAGGCCACCACCAATCTGTGTCAGTTGGCAGTACAGTAAAACAAATTAAGTTGTACAATTCCATAACACACCACCTTTAGCTGAGGGACTGTGTTGTAAGTGTCTTACTCAAATTGGCAAGAGCTCCAGCTAACCTATAGGCCAAGGGTAGTGGAATACAAAGACTGTATGCATGAATGAAAAGTTATGCAATGAAATCCTCTAAAACACAGAAAGCAGCCATGAAAACATAATTTTAATAAATGCAAAGGCAAAACCTCTTGGTTAGCTCTTAAAGGTGTAGGATGGTACAATATTCAGAATGTGCATATACTTAATAGTAGCAATAAATAAGAAAATAATTCTCCAAATATAATATTATACTAATTGACTGAAACTCCAATCCAATCAGTTACGAAACATTTCCATTATAATTACATTGAGAAGTTTCAATTGGGCAACCAGGTAAACCAAAAATCACACATCTCTGTTCTTGTAGTTCAGAAGAACAGACTCCAAAATAAGTGGAAGCACACCACTATCATAGGTCTATTTGGCATCTCAGTCTGCTCAAGGATGCCAGACAACATGTGTTGTTTAGTTAAGAAGTGCAAAAAGAAATCAGAGGAGACAAACCAAGGCTGCCATGGGAACTGCATTCCACCAAGCATAGAAAGGTAGTATTTGACTATTTTCTAGCAAACATGAGCTGTCCCTATGGTTTCTAATGAGAGGAAAAGTACAAGAGAGTGATAGAAAAAGATGTCAATTAATCCAAAACATATCAAATGCTTTCCTTCAACACTACCAAAATCAGGGGACACAGATCTAAAACCTGAGACAATGTGAAAAAAGTATTGCAAATACAGATATTCCTTCTCTCATGCATTTTTAAGTGAGGTACTGTGAAGCTTTAGTACCATAAACCTCACATACAAGCCTCACTAGACATTAGAAATAATCAAGTTTCAGACAACCAGGATATGCAGTAAAATAATGTTATACTTCAGAGGCAAGCTCCCAGTTCAGGAAGCCTGTTTTTTTTAAAGCAGAGTACAAGAAGGAGTGACTACTTCAACAACTGTTTTCTCATTACTCTTTTCTTAAGCACCTGTTACAGTCTGCTATCAGAAAAGGAATATATCTTTAACTAGATATGTTGCTTCACCTACTGGGTCCTCTCTTATATCTTCATGAGTACTACACTTTGTGCTGAAGCATTCATCAAGACCTTAAGTAAGAACACAAATGCACATATGTAATCTTTTCCTAGTTAAAAGCTATGTAGATGCTCAGAAATATTGCTGAGAAAAACCTCCAAACATTTGCCAATACATGCCTGCTTACTGATGATTCCACATTCATGTTTTCAATAGGTAATAAAACACTTACCAAATATTTTCAAATATTTTTATAGTTACCTTGATGTAAGAAAGTGCATCAAACATTTCTTCTATTTGCTCTGAAGACTGAACAGCAGAAGAGACTGGATGTGAGGAATTCAGTGAATCCTTCATCATAGCCTTGAAAATTAAATTATGGAAATCTTCATCCTAGAAGAGAAACATTTCTAAGTGTTTAGGAAGCTGGAAAGCAGAAAAGTAAAAGTTGGCTCTACATTGCTCTTCCAGCAGCAAAAGAATTATCAGGGTAGCATATATAATATCTGCTCTTCTCCTGCCATATTTTAGGAGTGGAATCTTGCTTTTCAGTTTGCGTCATTATCCAGACTCTTAAGCTCCTGTGTCAGCTTAATGCGTCATTGGCACTAGACAAAAAACCCTGTACCTTCTAAATAAGTGAGTGTTGAATTTCAGATTGGGGTCCCCTATGTTTTCACTTCACTTACAAGACACAGAGAATACAAAAGCATGAGTTTAGTATGCTGTTATAGTTTCAAAATCTTTCATGGAGTTTTTTTCTCTCCCTTACCAACACAGCGGTTTGGGAATTGAAGAGCCAGGACAGATGGCTTGCTGAAGCCCAGTCCCTCATTACCTGCTCTCAGAACCAGCTAACTATCTAAAAGCCTAATCATGTCCTTATTAAAACAGGATACTAGCTTTGTGTTCTGCCCTGAGCACATATGTACCCAAGAAGCAGAATGGCTATATAAACATAGTTCCAATAACAATGAAACTGAACAACAAACCTAGGTCAAATTATAAACTTTTGAAACACCCAGTGCTGAGAAAGAATTCTACTGAACCAAGTTAGCAACCCAAGTTTCTTAATACTAACACAGTGATTTAAGAACTCAAAACTCACACTTAGAATGCTGAGAAGAACACAATCCATCAAGCAGGAAACAGTCAGTACACATCAGGTGTTTAATCCCACAACTAATGCAAATCACATAAACACTCCTAAAAGTTGATTTCAGGACTCAGGTATGTACTTTCCTAGGAGATACTCCTAGCCAGAATGCAAAATTAGTCTCTCCAATACCCCCTCTACTAAGTTCCACTAATCTTTTCTTCTCTGCCTGTCATTCTCAGTGACAGTAATGTTTTACAGCAGTAGCTAGTATCACTTCCTTGGAGAAGAAAGGTCAAATTTGATTCCGTCATGTTTTCTAGAGTCTGAAAATATGTCACTTAGTATCTGAATTCAGAGTTTTCACATAATTACTACGTTATTACATAAAAAAGGTTTTTCCTTTAGCCAAATATATAAAACAGAAGTGCCTGCTTTGTACTATTAAGTGTAATTCAATGCTATCAGAATCCTCTGTAGGGGACCATTTCATACTTTTATGCCAGGTCCACTGATTTATGAAACCCAAGCTAATTCAGACACAAGCAAGTACCACAATGATGGAAAGAGAGGAGTTACTCCAGGAATATTTAATAACCTAAAGCTTCCTAAGTCAATTAGGAAAAGCAGAGGTAGACAAACTTGGTCAAAACCAGGTCTGGACTAGGTTATTAAAAATTTTAATTTATAATGTGATATATAGACACCTACATCTTTTAACACCTGCTAGTTTGCACAGAATGCTTAAACTTACCCAAAACAGTAGGCTGCAGGTAGACTACTACCAAAATAAAAGATACTAAAATCCCCACAATGTGCCCTTCTCAAAGCCACTTCCAATATAATGAAAGAGCCACAGCAGAAAGGTAGTATGATCCCATGGTGCTCAAAGTGAATATAAGTTTGTAAGTATCAATCATTTACAGGCAGCATTAAAAAGGAATAGCAGTGAAGGTATGAGTAGTTACAGAAAGTACTTACTGAATGTAATTCTGGAAAAATCTCCTCCATGGCAAAGTATTCCATGAAAGTGGCAAATCCTTCACTCAGCCAGAGATCATTCCACCATTCCATAGTTACTAGATTGCCAAACCACTATGAAAGACCAAAACCATAATTATTTTCTTAATTCTCAACCATCCTCTGCCTTATCTTGTGGTGAAATCAAGTTCAGTGAAAACCACAGTAATGTTACTGCAGGAACAACTCCCAAAGCACATCATGATGGTGCACTCCCCTGCTGTTCTGTAGAAAACACACCTGCAGGTCTTCTGAACAGACACAGTGCACAACTCAGTCACACTGAGGGAAGGGGTGAATTTAAGGTCAGAATTGGACTTAAAAAGCAATAGCATCCCCAGTCTAGTACCTGATGGGCAAGCTCATGTGCTATCACTGCAGTTATTAACTTTTTATCTCTTGCTGAAGAAGTATTACTGTCAAACAATAGTGCTGCTTCTCGGAAGGTGATCAAGCCCCAGTTTTCCATTGCACCAGACTGAAAATCAGGAAGTGCAACCAGATCTGGAAAAGATTTGAAAGAAGCTTTTGAAAATGGCTACTTAAAGCAATCCTATCTTTTCAAGCTTACCTATTATATTACATAATCACTAAAAACCTCATTATATAAAACCTGTGGTGTGAATATACACTCACATCTCAAGCAAGCCCACAGATTTATAACCATGTTTCTCTAGCAGTACTCTGACACAAACAACTTAAAGCACTACAGAGATCCTGTGTGAACAAAAGCAACGAGGAAATGGGGTGGCCCCTACTTAAAGCAGTGTCTTAGAAGATGGCATTTCACTATCTTTCCAGTCAAACTACTGCATGCGAAGAAGTCAGGCTACAGATCTTGCACTTTCAAACATGGTTCACAGGCTGAGAATCATCTCACTATCCAAGTTAAATTCATACAGAATTATTTCTTTGATGTTATTTATGTGCAAGTATAAATATAAGCTCACACTTTCCCACTTGGGACTCACCTAACAGTTATATTCAGTCAAACATGTAATGACTTTTTAAAATAATTTTAATAATTTAGTAACTGTAATACTTCTTTTTCAATGAAAATTTCCATGCATTTTTCAGGTCAGGGTTGCTTCTTATGTTTAAAAAAAAGTTGAATAGAACTTACCTAATTTTTCAAGAGGGTATTCCATGAAAAAGTACTTTTGATAAAATTCCAGAAGTTTCACTGTTGTGTCTAAGGCATACCCAGCTTGGTCCAGATGCTGTGGTATGGCATAGACAGATACCTAGCCCAAACAGAGGTGAGAAAAGATTCTGAAACAGCTACAAAAGATTTAGAATTGAAAGAGGAGCTGTCAGGAGTTCCTGGAACAGGCAGAACAGTTTTGGGAGTACACACATAAATTACAAACACAATGTATGAAGTTGTCAATGAAAAGCTAATTTTTCTTGCTAGAGCTTATTAACTAGTCAAAATACAGGCACAGTATCTGAATCACCAATGTGTATGCAAGAACAATTCAAGGCTAACAACTCTAATGAACAAGTTCAAGAAAGGTCTATGTGACATCAATTTTTTATTTCCTCATGAGTTTTCAAATGATCCTCCCTGCATACCTCAGTTAATCTGCAAGTTTAGGCTATTGATAGGAGAAATAGAACTTCAATCCCAGCATCCTGGAATGTCCAAATAAGGAACAATACAATCTCAGTGAAGTCCTAGAGAATTAGATAAGGGAAGTAACTCAAACAAACATGATGTAAACTAAGCTCTGTGTACCCAAGTAAGATAAAGAACAAACATTACAGTTTTTGGTGGTGAGGAACTATGATGCTGTGCCTGCTCAAGAACTGAGGCTAAGATGACAAAGAAAATCCAGAAGGATGAAAAAAGAACTTTCCAATAAGAGTGTGGCTATGTAAAGCAAACTATTGATATGAATTAAGTGAGAGTATCCAATGAATATGCAAACAGTATGTGTAATAAAAATCCCTGTCTATCTGTCATTTGGCACATTCAATTAGAGGAGCTCTCCTCCAAACGTCCCCCATGCTGCATAAAGAATACCCTTTTTAACACCTACAAACTGATGTTAGGAAGTTTGTTTCTGCTGCTTTTCGGTATCACTATCAGTATGATAACACCAGTGTATTGCATTGTATGGCCAGACTTTGCGAACAAAGATTTGGGCAGGGCTCTCCCCACTTGGGTGTGCCCTTCCAGCCTGCACAGTGGATTTTTCAGGTGAGGCACAGCGTGCGCAGAACTGGCCCCACCGTTTAACTCCTGAGGTTTATCTGCCACGGCCGAGTGAGCCTGGACAGTGACAGAAGTCCTCGGGACTGTCATAGCACTCGGTACTAACCGGGGCTGACCCTGCTGAGCATCTGAGATCTGATGGGATGGGATGGCAGGGAGGCATTGAACTGCCAGGGGACGGTCCCACTGAGACTCGAACTCAGGTCCTTGGGATTCGGACCTATCCTCCAAGACATTGTCTCAGGAAATAATAATTGGCATAAAAGCTCATTAATTTCTCTTTCTAAGGTAGGGCTATATTAGATATGAGGAAAGAAGCATTCATAAAAGCTGAGAGGTTATTGTCTCCCTCTATTCATGTTGAATTGTCTGTATAAAAAACCCAATTGATTAGGTTACAGGTAGATTGAGGTTTAGGATGCCCTTTCATACACAAATGCCAAAATATGTGGAGATGAATTTTCCAGTTAAAAAAAAAAAGTTCCTCTTACTATGCTACAAATTAGTAAACAAACAACATTTTGAATAGATGGATAATGTGACCTTTTGATTTTTCAGTTTGAATGAAAGACATATAATTAAGAATCTAGCCTAGTGTTCCTGGAGTACAGAAGTATTATTAGCTGCATATTTTAAGCTCAAATGCAACATATAAGAGATCCACAGGATCTTCTGGAGTTGAGAAATGCAACTTTACTTCACTTCAAGCTATCTTAGAGTGTTCATGACAATCAACCTATTCTGTGTTAACTGGTTAGCTCAAATTCTTTGAATTTCCCAGCCACCAATTGCTGGAAGCACTTTTGGTATGTATTTCATGGGAAATGTCATTATATGCTTCCTTTTTACTGACTTTCTCGGCCTACTAGACACTGCTGGCAACAGAAAAACCCACTAGCTAGATTCTGGCCTTACTTGGTATATTCATTCTTATTCTCCCTTCAAGCTGGCAAGTACTCTCA
Organism: Poliocrania exsul; assembly: GCA_035041345.1. Taxonomy (NCBI): domain Eukaryota; kingdom Metazoa; phylum Chordata; class Aves; order Passeriformes; family Thamnophilidae; genus Poliocrania; species Poliocrania exsul. Next base: position 25,942,064 of record JAWWLZ010000094.1, read on the forward strand.
GTAAGTTAAAAATATTAATAAGTACAAGTAATAACCAAAAATACTTTTTAAAAAAGTAACAAGTATTCTTAAAAAGCTAAGAAGTTTTCTGCCTCAAAGAACTGGTTATATGGTTTCACTAGAATACAGTTCAAATACAGACCTGGATAGCAGCCACAAGGGGAAAAAAAAATTAAAAAGTCTGTTCCATTCAGCTGCATTTAGAAATACATGTGTAAATGAGAATAAAAACCTATTGCCCAGTATCTTTACTAGTGTATATAGGATTAAAGAAAGGGCTGCTTCTTCCTCAGTGCTAATTGCACTATTATCTCTAGGTCTTTCTAGGTACGTAATGACACTTCTGATATATCACCACAAAGGGAAAGTTCCTGCTAGAGAGTCATGAAAGTTGTTGCTCACGTGAAACTTCTGCACTGTCTAAAATAAGATTAAGAAGTATCTCCTAATATTACCATGTTTTTTCTTTTGTTACTCTAATTGCACACATAGCAGAAACAGGCCATATCCTTGCAAAGCACAGAGATGAAACAGGACTAACTGTTTGATTTTTAGAAGCTTTGGAAAAACAAAAACTTCACAATGAAGTAATTGAATTTAAGCAACTAAATGTAGATTTAAAGTCAGCCTAAATTTGCTTTACTGCAGAGTGTAAGTTTTTTAGCTAGGTTATCTTTGCAGGTACAGAAAATATTTGTGGCACTCCTCGAAACTTACATGTATGTGTTCCTGTAAACTGTAATGTTTCTTTACATCCTCAGGAACAACTCTTGGTTTGCATGACATTACTGCTCACAGATGAGGCAGTGAAACTAAGTTTTACACTTTCAGCTCTGAAAGCTCTTAAAAATTCTCCATTTTGTAAATTTCCCCTGTTAACAAAACCTGATGCTGAGCTCCTTGCTGTAAAAATATTCACAGTCTCACACAAGCCCTGAACTCAGTTCAACTTACAGTATATGGCTTTTGTTCCCTACCTATGATGAGTATAATAGAACAAAGAAAATATATCAATTTAAAAGAGAAAGAGTTTGCTTGTTGGCTTGGGGATCTTTTTGGTTTGTTTTGGTAGGCTTGTAGGGTGGGTGAAGCAGAAAAAGTGAAAAAAACCCACATACCAGACTCCCATTAGTTTCCCTAGAGATGTTTTTCAGGTCTGCAACAACAAAAGCTACTAGATAGGTGCTCATCTTCAAACTCACAGAAAACTCATCTTGAACAATTCCATTTGTCACAGGTGTAGTGGCTTTCTGCAGGTGAAATGAAATATTATTAAGGCAGACTAAAGAACAGTAAGACATACAAGGAATTAATGTCAAATAACTCATGCTAGGAACAAATTACAGGCAAACTTACATAATATCTTTTTATTTTGGTTATATTTCAGTGGGATAGATGATATTTACAACATTGTAACAAACTTAAGACCACATGAAACATTTAAGCCTACATACCCAAAAATTATTTGTCACGCTTTATTATGAAGTATTACCAAACAACTACACTGTTGGAGAAACAATAATCTAATTTAATTCACACTTTAAGTCTCAATATAATCCAAAGACAACATCAAGACTAGCATTAATTCACTGGAGCTTTAGGCTAGATCAGAGACACAGCTCAGCATAGCCTAAAAAAAATATTCGTATTGCATGAGTTAGCATTTGTAACTAGCTACCCAGACATACTCATTATTTTAAAACAAAACAAAATACCCTTCACATGCATTCTTAAAAATCAGAAGAAATTGCATTTAAAAAAACTGAGGAAAAACCTAAGATTCCAGTTAGTCGAAAGCAAAAACATGCCCAGCTTAAACACACACTTCTGAAGTACTATAATATAGTATATTTTAAATTACTTCTAGCACACAGGTTTTCAGTAGTATTAGTCCTAGAAAAGCATGCTATATGCCTTAGAGTACTTTTCTATAAATTCTTTCACAAACATAAAACATAAAATGTGTAAAGTAAAATGTTTGAAACCACTGGAGCAGAATAGTAAAGGTCTGGAGACAGAGATGGCAGTTCATAAATTCTGAAACTGCATAAATTGTTTACAGAAACAACAAAATCTGTAAAAAGCAGTAACAATAACCTTAGTTTTAGACAAGATCATTTGAAACCACACAATGATTTAATATTTAAATGCTACTGAAAATTTGTCTGCCTTAAAGAGAAATTGATTTTTAAGTCTAAAGACATAATCAATATAATCATCTAATCTGACCATTGCATATGAATAGAATGCCAGCTTTGAAATCCTCCATGGAATTTCATAAATTTATGCCTTTATTGCAGCTTTGGTGTCATTTAAGGAGGTGACAACCTGTTTAAAAAAATCTACTGTGGCTGCAGGTTAACTGGTTCAAAAAATCAGTTATCCTCATTTAAAAAAAAGAGAAACAAAAACAATGAACCAAGCCAACAAAACCACATAAGGTAACATCACCATAAGCCCAAAACACAGTTTATTTCTAGCCTTAATGTGTCACCCACTATATATATTGCCTTTCTAGCAAGGTATGTGCTGGTGACAAGGCCTGATTCGGAGGTCTCTTGCTCATATAGGAATGGGGAATTATCTCAGCAACACCCACTGAAAACATGCAGCAATGGTAAACCATCATTTGCTTTCCACACTTGAAGAACTACAGGAGTTGTTGAAAGGTGCCTTAGCTGCTTGTCCAGCTCCTAGCAGAGGACAGTGAGCGAGCACTCTTTCTTGTCACACAGAATAGAAGAGTGATCCACCAGAGTCTGTCCCTTCATTCAGTGGAGAAAAGAACAGCAAATAAAGTGCTCTTAGCCCTGGATGTAAACTAAAGTGCCGCAACTCTGTTGAAGTAATTATTAAGAATCACCACAAATCCAGGAACATAAATGTTTGTATACTGTGAAAAAGATATTATTTCACAAGGTTGCAATTACTAGCTGGGTTTTAAAAAAACAAGACAGCTGCATCAGCACCTGAGCTTTAGCCAGCTTTCTGGAACACAAGTTGCACAGCGCACATGCATGTCCCATGAACATCAGGAGTGTAATTCTTTTCATTAGGGGTTAGATCAATGTCAGTATTGAGGTTTTGTTGGGTGATAAACGGTGGTAATGTTTTGATGAGGATCTAGTTCACACAGACTAGGTAATGTTAGTCCTGCTGGTCTGTCTAAATAAATTAGGCTTCTGTAAAGGCTTGTCCAAAGGCTTAATGGCATATAACATCATCATAAAATTCAGATATGCTCTTACAAGATTTTGCCTGAAAAGGTCTAGTTGAAGGAATTTCAGATCCCTCAATCACATTCTGGAGTTGACTCTGGCTGTATTCATACCTGACTTCCCCTCATTCAGGCACAGAAGCACAACCTTCAAGATCAGGCACATTTTTGACACATACTGCTCTGCTAGTTACACAAACTACTGATAAGGACAGTCCAGTACTCTGCACATATGGCGTATCAACAAACATAGAAAACTTGAAAGCAAGTCTTAAGGGCAGTTAAGACCAATGGCACCAGTAACAGAATTCCTGCAAAATAATGGTTCATTTACTTCAACGGGAATCCCTCAGCCATTCAGCTGTCTGACAGTAACATCCTACACTGTGCACTGCATTGAACAGTTGTTTTCTCTACAAAGTTCAAGCC
>JAWWLZ010000094.1:25954574-25970036 GCA_035041345.1 Poliocrania exsul
AGAAGTAGCTGCTGACGAAACAGCAAATTCCATAGATTTCCTCCTATTAAAGTCTGGTTGCTTTTGATTAAGGCTATCTAAACAGGGCAAAAAGCAACTATGAGGTGAATTTTTTTCCCTTTAAAGATACATTTTACTTTCATGTACTTGTCTAAATGCCATCTCACACAGAAGTAGTGGTGAAACACTTGAAAGATTTTGGCACAGATGGTAAATTTAGAATATGTGATTCCTAATATATGAATGAGCTTTCCACCAGGATGATATAGCGAGTTTGGACAAACAGTGCCACTGGGCACAAATATCGTGCCACACAGTCTAAAACCAGAAGAGCAAAGACTCAACTACTCCTTAAGCATTGGAAAATTAGTTCTACATTCTTAAGGTTTAGCAAACAGTATATAGACTTTTTTTCCAGGACTCCAAGGAATGATTTGAAGCACTTACAAGCATTTGCAAATATACTGTGTATGACAGGTAAGCACAATTCAAGCAGAGAGATGTATGCTTGCATGTATGTATGAGTCACCTATAAAAATAGTAAGACTGGTTAGAGTACATGGAACACAATCTCTCCTTTATTGGTCTTTGGGACTAGTAGAAAAGGAAAGGAATGTGACAGTGAAGGCTAAAGCACGTCACTGATATATAACCAAGGATACAACTGTACAAATGCTACTGCTCTTTAAGTTATTCAATCCTTGTCAGCAACCAACATTATGTCACACGGAAAAGACCGTGAAGGAATTTTGCAGAAATAATGACACATGTGAAATCACTGCACTGTCTCATATCAAAAGCTTATATTATATTCAGTATAACAATGTTTCCACAAAAAAAAAAGGTTGAAAATTAATTGACATTTTCCTTAATAAAATAAAAGTTTCTCATTGTATCTTAAAAAACACCACAATTGGAAGCACTACATAAATAAAAAAGAACCTATTATAGCCATGACAAAGGTTAACATTTTTTAGCTACATTTGCATGGTTTTTAAGAGGTAATAGGATCCATGCAGTTCACATGCAGATATGGCACCAGAAATTTTGCAATAGGTGTACCTGCTATAGAATCTGTTATAGAACCTGTTCTTTAAGGGAAAAGATGAACATGTCTCTTACTCACCTATATTTATTAGAGGGGAAACTTAAAATGTACCTACTTAGGTTTACACAGTGGAATTTCTCACACATACCTCACCTCATGTCATCAGTCCTCCCAAGGAAGAAAACAAGCTATGGGAAAACAGCGTAAGGAATATTCAGCAAGTTTTAAGAAATGTTAGGGGTTTGCTAAGATTAAACCAACATATAAACAAATACTCGTTTCTGTTTAAGATAAATCAACATTTTAAATGTACAAACCACTAAAGTTGTCACTAGGACAAAAAAATCCCTCATACATTGAAGAGTCATCTAAAAATGTGTGTAAAGACATGTGAGGCACTAAGGATTTTTAAAGATTGTTAAAGGGCAATACTTTTTCTCCTGAACTGCCTGTCCCCAAATCTTCAACCTCAAATAAAAGGAGGGTAAAGAGAGAGAAATATTTAATACTCCAAATCTCTCTCAACAATTCTGACTAAAATTCCAGAAGTGTTACTATGGAAAAGAAACATAGCATATGGTTTTCAATCAGCTTTTTCTAAGCTTATTTTTTTTTAAAATTTGGCACAAATTCCACATTTAATTAATCAAAGCCATAAATATATCCATTTATGCTGAGTTACTCAGTAAAAATATAATTTAATAAAATTGTAAAAATCAAAACTGTATACTCAGGTTCTGCTCCTAATAATGGTATTTTACCAATTCTGCTTAACAGGGAACAGATCAATCTCCACAAGTACAAACTGTCAAATATTAACATTATTATAGAAGACAGAAGAGAACATTCACTCTTATTTGTGCACCCTATGCTGGCTTCATGGTTTGAGACTTGCTCCAAATCTTGACCTTATTCTCAGCCAAAACTATTGTCATGGTTATTGTTTCTGTCTTGGCTGAGAAAGAAGAGAAACAAGCAGCCCAAAGGGGAGCACCAAAGCACAGATTCATTGTCACAGTTGTTGAAACTGGCAGAGGCATTTTGAAGAAAATTTTTATTCTAAATACTACACTGGAAATCCAAAAGGTGATTGCGCTTTCTCAAAATGCAATCACTTCCTCAGTAGAGACTGCAATTAAAATCACAGTTCCAAATGTCACTATTTAGGGGTTTTATTACTGCAAATCAGCATACCCAGTAGTATAGATAAGTACAATTTGCTATGCAATTTTTTTTCAACAAATGAGTAACCAAATGGCCTTGGCTTGCAAAGAAGTTTAACAGACAACTAAAGATCTAAATTGGTAGCCTTTGAAAATGTACACTTAAAGCATTAATTGTGAACATTTTCTTAATATCTTTCTAAACCTAAAGATAAAATAAGGCTGAAAAGTTTAGTTGGTGCTGTTTAAGAATTGCATAATCTATTAAGACAGGAGTTTCAAAAATCCAGCAGAGATGGAAGTAACTCAAATGCTACTATATCCCACTTAACCACTTCAGTAAACAAAATAAGACAAAAAAGATAAAACCCCCGATATGCCAACTTAGAAACTTTCAATAGTGGGAGATAAAAAAATAAATATTTTAAGAATAAAATCCTCAAAAAAATATCATTACTGAGGCACTGAGTGGCTTTCATTTTCCTAGTCTCATTTCCATTTTATTTAGACATAATTCCAATTCATATCTATCCATTATGTCCTATTTATATGCTGAATCATGACATTTTTGACACAGGATTTGAACACAGAGATGACATTATCTCTCCACTAGGCGATGTCTAATTTTTTCCCCACAGAATTCTTACAGAATACAAACAGTTAGCACTGATGGATCCCTGTCTGTATGTGCCAGTAACTGCTCAGTCTACAAGTGCTTAAGAGTAACAGAGCTCCTGCTATCTAAAGCCTTGTTTAAGCACTTTATGAATGTTTGGATGCAGATTCAGAGCAGTTTCCTGTGTTACTGCGGTTTCAAAAGATGTTGACCAAATCAGAAATAACCTCAGTTCTGTAATAAGGCTTATGACAGATTGCTTGCTTTGGCAAATCATTTTCACTTCATGATCTGGACAAAATTATACAAGAGACACTTGAATCAACTGCCTAAAAGCAACTATATTTGTAGCCAACCTTTGCACCACAATTACCTCTTGGTGCAGTATCAGCAGCTGTGAAATAAAAGCCAAGCTTTCTGAACACTGAGTATAAATACTAAGTCTACATTTAAAGTTAGCTAGAGCAAACAGCTAAACAGATACGCAGAAGTGCTTGTCAGTTGTGCTTGAAGAACTCCCAGTTTATGGTCAGTCCAAAAGAATGCAATGGAGCCTCTCAATCCACCTGAACCCTGAGTACACAGAAGCCTCATTACATTCTGACACTTGAAAGGAGACCACCTCCAAAGTGACCTGTGAAGCAGAATTCCCTTCCATCTCTGCTGAATCAGAGAATTAATCAGTAGGAGTACAGAACTGACTGGAGCTATGCAGTCTAGTTCTTACTGTCACAGACAACCAAAAGAATTGATGGTCAATATAGACACTTTACATGCAATCCTATTTTTTAAAAAAGGTGAAAAAATGAGAATCTGAAGCCAAGTTCCACAACTCCTTTATATTATCTTAGCACTACCTTCTATGTATTTCACTATTCACAACCTCAAGGAAAAAGTCTTCAGCATCCAATAACAAAAAGTGCAGTGGAAATTAAATACCCTGTAATGTCAGTAATGCAAAACACACTCTTCTATAGTTTATTTGATAGCAACATTCCATGCTGAGCAGGACATTACTCCCAGAACTGTAGGTTCTACCTAGCAGCCATTCTTTAAGGATTAGATTTGCTATTTTTATCAACTGTTGATTGCTGTGACCTAGTGCCTTAACTTTTCTTGATGAATTGTGTACATTAGGGTAGTCAAAATTATTGCACAGTGGTTGCTGCAGATTGATTTACTCAGGGAAAAAAAAGGTAGAAATGGGGCCATGAAAAAAGGCAGACATTTTATATATTTAGCAGAAAATGGTAGTAAGAACAGTTGCTCAGACCTATGCTTATAAGTAGTTAAGTGCTGTATGAGTCCATCTGAGAGGCATTTGTTTTTGAAAGAACATCATCTTCATTCATTGTTTGCTAATAAGCTCTTCTGGATAGAAGAAGACAATGCTGAGCAAGCAGTGTTCTATAAATCTGTACCCAAGTGTTAAAGTTTGGAAAAAAATCCTGGCAGGTTTAAAAGAAGTTATTTCCCCTGGTTTACAAAAGTCTCTGATCTATTTGGGAATGAGATCATTCCTCTAAATATTTTTTTCTCCTATTTTAACTGCACATAGAAAAAAAAAAAAGGCAGCCCTTCTTCTAAAAGGTTAATATGGCCTGTAGGTCAGGCTGCAGGGAGAGTAGATCCCTTCAGTGACAGCTGCTGAGTCAAAAGTGGTGCCTAAGGGTTTGAGCAAAAGTTTACTGAACACAAAAGGCTTCTAGTGCTTAAGAAGATCTTGAAGCTGTAGAATAAGTACTAGAAATTTGTCTTTACACAGGTAACCATAGTCTGATTTCTGAAATTCCTGGTGCAGACAACAGAAAAATAAAATCAAAGGCTGCGATTCACAACAGCTGTTTTAAGTTAACTGCTCTCAAAGATAAACATCTCTCTCCTCTTTGGTAAAACAGAGGTTTAAAGGAGACAAGGGTGTTGCTTGATAGTTCAGCAATGATCTTTTCTGAGATGACTTATTTTGAAGCTCAGCAGTCCAAGTGAAAACAGTATCTCATTTGCATACTGCTCTGCGCAGCAGATATTTTGATTGCCCTCAAAATTCTTCCAAAACAGTAAATGCAGTGTCTTATGTTTGTTGATCCTTCTTCCCTATCCTATAGAGCCATCTTTTACCATGATATGTGAATTCCCATTCAGGTAAACCAACAAAAATACTCAGAAGATTATTTGTTATTGACTTCTCTATTTTTCAGCTTTTCTAGCTGTTCAATTTAAAACTTGCATGAAAATACCCAGGGCTTCTTCATAAAGGTTTCTGTATTTATGGGTCCAAATACATCAAATATAGGTAATGAGTAGGTTATTAAAAATTAAAAAGAAACAAGCAAACAGAAGTCTGAAATCCCTTTGTAGCTGAAAATCAAAAGCCACAGTTCAGAGGCTTGACAGGTAATATTGTCATTTGCATGCCCATACCTAGCTCTCAAAGAATCTGAGTTACTGTGCGGGCTTAGGGTCAAAACATCTAAACAGCTGAAACTTACACAGTTACTGTCATGAAAATCTTTCTAGAAAAAAAATTGATGATCAGTAAGTTTCCCTTCACAGGAATTAATACAAAGAGTAACTTTGGTTCAAATTATGGCCTCATCAACTCAAAGAGCCACTGCTGTAATGTTCACGATGAAGGAACTTCAAGCAGTACATACATTCAATGTTTTCTTTCCAGAAATTGAATTCTTATTTGGTTAAATCTGGTTTGGGCTATTTCTTTTTCCTTTGCTCTGTTTACAGGTAAATTAGTCTAAATCTTAAGGAGTAGAAATAATAGCAAGAAATTTAGAGCGAAAATGCTGAGTTATTTAATTGTATGACAGCTCACATACAAGATAAAGAATTTCCATTTTTATATCAAATTCCAACTACACATTCTGGAGGAAAAAAACCCATCAAAAAACAAAACCAAACTACCACTAAGAAAGAAAGAAAATTTTCAATTTACTTCACTTCTCTACTACTGCCTAAAAGGAGGTTGTAGTGAGGTGGGGGTGGTCTCTTCTCCCACAAATACAGGAGTCATTTAGCTTCTAACTCTTCCCCTCCCTAAATGCCAGCTCTCCCCTCTGTGTCACTGTATGTCTTGTCTTGTCACAGCTTGAACATAAATGCCTCAAAATTTTGGAGGAAGCAGTAAAAGAAACTAAAGTGGAAAAATACTTAACCAACACATACTAATTAAAAACATTGCTTTGCTATTCTAAAATACCACTCAATACAAGCTGTATCAGTTTTCTTGAATTTTGCGCACAGACAGTTGATTTACAGCATAGTCATTAAATAATCCCTGTTGCTGTTTTCATGCTCTGTGGGTCATAGAAATTCACTTGCAGAAAGAGTAGAAGGGTGCTGGCACAGGCTCTTGATGATCACATGCAAAGCCTCTGAGTATATTGGGAAACATATCCAAAACCCTAACTAAAACCTCATGCTTTCATGGGTTAGGCAAGCAGTAATATTTCTGGTTCTGTCCTCCCTGCCCTAGAGAAAAGGAAGTGTAAGGGGGAACCTCAAGCAAAAAGTTATATTTGCTCAGAATCTGCATGAAAGCAAATCACTCATCTGAAGTGATTTCTGGCCCTGACACAGAAAAACTATGCAGATAAGCTGCCGCATGGATCCTACAGAAGACAAGCATATCTCCTCCAATTCAAGACATACTCAAATCTCTGAGTGCACACATTTATGGACATAAAAAAAAATTATGAAAATTTACTTATGAAATCTAAATTTTGAAAGATACTGTACTTTGTTAAAACATAAAAGTAAAAAGTAAAACAAGTAAAAACTTTTATATTTTCAAAACTCTTGCTGCACAACTGCATGTTGTTGAAGCTGTCATTTCAGTAACTGCATCAACACAGGTATAATATTACACTGTTTCTTTTTGCAGATAATTGTCAACAGGCACAATATACATTAAAAATTACAGAATTCAAGAAAACATTGATTCTTAAAATGATTGGCTTTTAATTTTAAAATCACAGAATCACAGAATGTGCTGAGTTGGAAGGAACGAAGAAGAATCAATTTCAACTCTCAGCCCAGCACAGGACATCTCATTTCCCAAGAGTCACACCATGTGCCCAAGAGTATCATCCAAACACTTCTTGAACTCTATCAGGTTTGGTGCTGTGACAGCTCCCTAGGGAGCATCTTCCAGTGCCCATCCACCTCCTGAGTGAAGAACTTTTTTCTAATATCCAACCTAAACCTCCCCTCACACAATTTCAAGCCATTCCCTCACGTCCTGTCACTGGTCACCACAGGGAAGAGATCAGTGCCTGCCTCTTCAATTCCCCTTGTGAGGATGTTAAAGACCACAATGAGGTCTTCCCTCAGTCTCTTCTTCTCCAGGCTGAACAGACAAAGTGACCTCAGCTGCTCCTCATAGGTTTCCCCTCAAGGTCCTTTACCATCTTCATTGGCCTCCTTTGGAAACTCACTAATAGTTTAGCATCTTTTTTTTTTTTTGTGGTACCCAAAACTGCACACAATATCCAAGAGAGGTCACATCAGTGCAGAGCAGAGTGGGACAATCTCCTCCTTCAACCGGCTGGTGATGCTGTGCCTGATGCCCCCCAGGACACGCCCCCTCCTGGCTGCCAGGGCACTGCTGACTCATATACAACTTGCTGTCAACCAGGACCCCCAGGTCCCTTTCCATGGCACTGCTCTCCAGAATCTCATTCCCCAGTCTCTCTGTACATTCAGGGTTGCCCCATCTCAGGAGCAGAATCCGGCACTTCCCTTTGTTGAACTTCACATGGTTGGTGACTGCCCAGCCCTCTAATTTGTCCAAGTCTCTCTGCAGGGCCTCCCTGCCTTCCAGGGAGTCAACAGCTCCTCCCAGTTTTGTGTCCTCTGCAAACTTGCTTAGTGTCCCTTCCAGTCCTGCATTCAAGTTATTTATGGAGACGTTGAAGAGCACAGGGTTGAAGAAAGAGCCTTGTGGAACCTCACTAGTGACAGGTCACCACTCTGATGTTACCCCATTCACTGTTACCCTCTGCGCTCCACCTGTGAACCAATTGCTCACCCACTGCATGTGCAGCTGAGTGCTGGACATTTTGTCCAGAAGGATCCTGTGGGAGGCAGTATGGAAAGCTTTACTGAAATCCAGAAAGATTACATCAACTGGCTTCCCGTGATAAACCAAGAGGGTTACCTTGTCATAGAAGCAAATCAGGTTGGATAAGCAGAACTTTCCTTTCATGAAGTCATGCTGGCTGTGACCAATGACTGCATTGTCTTTCAGGTGTTTTTCAATACTTCCCAGAATCATCTTCTCCATAACTTTAAAGTGAGCCTGACAGGCCTGTAGTTTCCAGTCCTGCTTCTTGCTCATCTGGAAAATCTGCATATTTTCCAGCTTCCAGTCACTGTGACCTCTCCAGATACCCAACACTGCCTAAAAATCATTGAGAGATGTTTTGCAATGACATCAGCCAGCTCTTTGGGGATTTTGGAACGAATCCCATCAGGCTCCATAGACTTACAGGGATTCAGATGGAGCAGCAGATCCTGCAGAATTTCAGAGTCAACTGGGAGTTGATCATTCTCGCAGTCATGGTAGCTCCAGCTGAGCTTTGGCCACATGAATTTTCTCCACACAGCAGCAAGCAGTATCTCTGAATTCTTCCCATGTCACCTGACCTTGCATTCACTGGGCATAGCATACACCTTCCTTTTAGGCCTTATCTCCAAAATAAGATCTCTGCTCGGCCAAGCTGGCCTTCTGCCTCACCTGACTGACTTCAGACATTTGGGAATTTTCTGTTCCTGTGCCATTAGGAGGTAATGCTTGAAAAGTGATCAGCACTGATGGACCCCAGCAGCTGCAAAAAACATTTTCGCAGGGAACCTTCCTAGTTACTTCCCTGAGCAGCCTGAATTTTGCTCTCCTCATCTCCAGAGTTGAGGTTTGGCTGGCACTTTTCCTCCTGTCAACAGAGATTTTAAACTCAATCACTTTGTGGTCACTGTGGTCAAGAGGCCACCAATCTCCACTTCACTCATGAGATCAATTCTGTTGACAAAGAGAAGATCAAGGAGGGCATCTTTCCAAGATGGCTCTCTTGGGACCTGTTCCATTAAGTTGTCATCCATGTTTTTTAGGAATGCTCTGGTCTAAGTGGTACCAGCGCTATGTGATGCTCACAGCGAATTTCTGACAAGCTGAAGACTCCCATAAGGACAAGCGCAGTTGATTTGGAAGTGTCCCTTAGTTACTCAAAGAACAATTTGTTGGCATCATCATCCTGGCTGGGAGGTCTATAGCATACTGCCATGATAACATCCAGAATATTTGTTTGTCCCTTGATTCTCATCCAGAGGTTCTCAACTGTACCTTTCCCAGCTGTGAGCTCCACACAATCTAACCCTTCAATTACACACAGTGCTGCTCTTCTGCCTCTTCCCACTGCCTATCCCTCCTGAAGAGCCTGGAATTGCCCAATAGGATGGTCCAATCACAGGACTCATCCCATCAGGTTTCATTTGTCAATGATGTAAACCTCTGGGACTGGGACAAAGCTTCGAGCTCCTCTTGTTCCTCATGCTGCCTGCATTGGTGTACAAAAATTTCCGGCGTGTTACACTGTAGCCAATGAAGTCCTCATGAAGCAGATTGATGCTTCCTTTAGTGCTCCTTTCCTCAAGTTTTGGCACAGCATCCCATGGCTCATCGCTGGTGGGTCTGGTTTCCTTTCAGCACGCTCCAAAAAAAAGGTACTTACTTGTTTATGATTGTTATTCCTTGTCATATCAGTTTAGTTTTTCCTTCTATAATGTAAATTACTTCCTGCACTGTTACACTTTGGGCTCTCTCCAACTTATTCATGAAAAAACTCTGTGTTTGGAAGGGATGGCGAAGAGCTTATCTTGTCTTTTCCAACAAGCTTGCTCAGCAAACAAAGCCTATGTTCACAAACATGTTAGTTATGCTAAGATTCTGACTAAATGTTTCCTTCTTCACTGTTGTGTCTAACAGTTTCATGCATTTTAAATTCCTTCAGACCAGAACATAACCTAATTCTATATACAGAAATTATTAACTGTTACTAAAGCAGAAGACTCCACAACGTCATTCATATAATTTCAAATTAGCATCTACCTCCAGAAGGAAAACATACAGTTATAACCTTCACTCAGGTAACAAACAACGATGTAACCAGCCACTGGAATTTCAGGAAAATCAGTAAGTCCTACTGGAAAGCACTTTGCCTTCATTTCACCATGGTTTTACCTACAATCTTGAGCTGGAGCTTTGTTTTGCGTGTGTGTATGCAGCTTTTGCTTTCCTTATCCAACAGCCTTTATTTCAACCCATGAGTCTTCCAGCTTTTATCTTTCTGATTCCCTCCCCCATCCTGCCGGGTCAGAGTAAGCAAGTGGCTGCATGTGGATTAGCTGTGATTTTACCCACAAGAAGAAAGTTTAAGCAGAAATTTTACTGCTATAGTGTATAGGGGCAATATATAGCCACTTACAGGAAAGCACAAATCTTTAAATTTAGAAATAAAATCTTTCATGCTTGTAGTTATTTTAAATGTGTTAAATCTCACTTTTAGAACCTTTACAGAAGAAAAACACCACTACAAAAAACTTAAGTTAGGTTGGTAAAAGATAGATGTCACCAGTTTCTCCCTAAAATTGTTGAATTCAAAGGAAAAAAGGAAATAGTCCAATATAAAAAAAAACAACCAAGAGGTATTAGCTAGCAAAAAATCTAAATCATCCATGTGGCTTTTCTGCTTTTTAGAAGCAATATATAGACTAACAGCATGTCCTTAACTTCCATGATGCTGCAAGATTACATAGGCACATTTTTAATAAATCAAAACCAGACACCTATGCCTATATATTTTTCTATGCTGAATGCAATAATTAAAAAAGAAAAAGAAACATGAAAGCCACTTATGACTCCTTTTCCAGTCTTTATAATACTACTTTACAAAAAAAAAAAAAGGCACACATTGACTCCAATAAAACAAAACAGTCTGTTGCTTTTTGTAGTGTCAATATCTACATGAAAGTAGATATGATGACTCTGTACAATTTTCCTACACACTCATATCAAAAGGCAGACAGTATATAAAGTCTGCTCATGACTAGAAGTACATCCAAGTGACAACTACCACTTTGTAAGGGTTTGACTTCAAGAGAAAAATCAGGCTAAGACAAAATGTAATCTAACTTGTGGAGGTTTACAAGAATTTGTATAGTTAAGTGCATGTCACCGCTTCCACAATTAAGTCAATTGGGATCGACTCAAAAGCATACTAAATAGATGCTGGTTTGGAAAATTAAAAGCCCCTTTTTTTCCCCACAAAAAATGTAACTTGAAAATTAGTAAGTTTTCCTGGACTGCAAAGGAGGATCAGTGTTCCTATCCACACCAAAATAGGCACGGGAACTCGCATTCCAATGTCACTTACTGCTTCAAGCTTTATTGACAAGTCTACTTTTGCTGTTTCTTTTTTTGTGTATGTTTTTTAAATGAATATAAGATCAAACACTGCAATGACAAGCTTTGGCATTTACACTGGAGCAAAATTCTGCCAATTCACTATATCATGCAAATGAAAACAATATGTGACTATGTATTTTAAGACTCTCTTCTACCTGAAGTTACCATAGGAAACATTAACTAAGAGTGTCATTGTGTCTGTGTCAAGTAAGTCATTGTTTATTGGTCTTGGGTGCTTCTAAAAAGTTTTCTGAAAGTCTCTTCCTGATTTTCAAGTAAAGTACAATTGCATTTTCTTTGGCAGGACCTCACGCTGAAGAACTACAAGGATCAATTTCATTTCAACAATTACCAATTAAATTTATATGTAGATAGCCAGTCTACTAATGATCTTCACTTTCATGTCATCAACAAAACCAAAATATCATGGAAGGGGAAAAAGAGTGTGGATCATTTACTGAACACTCCAGCTATTCAACTGGCAAAAAATGTAAGTTATTTTTCATAATTATTTATCTGGAGGTCAATGAAGATAAGTGAAGCATTTAAGGCTACTCAATCCAAGCTCAGGCTGGATTTTGATAGCCAACAGAAATATTCCATGTCCATTCACAGTCTACCATCTATATATTTCTAAATTTCAGTCTCATACCAGTTAGGTTTTCAAAGAGAAAAGGCAGAGGAAGTGGAGGGAAGGAAAGAGGAGGTTGTTTGAAATGACACTTTACTCTTTGGGCATTATGGACAAAGAAAACCTTCCACAACCCCAGCAACATTAAGCCAGTGCTCAATCCTCAGCCACTGGTTAGACAACATATAGGACAGGAAAGAAGCCTCTGACATTTAATTACACAATGTGGGCTTTTAGTTTCCTGTTTCCAATCTTACCAAGGCTATGTTTTGCAATTAAAATCACATAAAATGTTTAACCACAGGGGTCTAACGAAGAGGCCCTAGGCCATGGAGATATGCAGGAAGTTGTGTCTCAAATTTCTTGAGCTACTCAACTCCCATAATCAGAACTGCTTGCTACCCTCTTCAAAACATCTGTCCATCAATTTCATAGCTGTTAAACACCAAGTTCATCACAGATGTTGATACAAAAGATTTCTCTGCTGGTGTCAGTCATTCTAATTTAAAAATTTTGAGAGCTTTGTGAAACATCTAACAGACTGTCAGGTATAAAACATGGTAAGACTGTATACAACCTGGTGCTTGCTTAGTCTTTTTTTTTTCTTTACACAATAAATTTATAGACTCATACCCTCTTGTCCTACAAAACCAACCCAATGCCCCTCCCAGATTGCTACTGTTGCTTAATGCACACTTGACAACTCCAACTGTATGAAACCATTTCTATGTCACAAGCTTATATTATATGTTCACTGCTTCATAACTGGTATTTCAGCTTACAGAAGCAACAATGTCTAAAGGTTATTGCCTATGAAAAGCAATTTTATAAATTTGTATCATCTTAACAGAGCAACAATACATCTCTCTAAATTTTTGTCAGTCTTATGATACAACAAGACAAAGGATATTGACAGGGAAAGAAGTGGCAGTATGTCTGCATTGTAGGCCAAGAAATACTAAGATCTAAATTACTCAAAGCCCCCATCCAGCTTTGAAGTTATCTTCATTACAACCACCACCATGGGGGTGTGGGTCCCTCAGATATCAGACACTTCTCAGAAGATCCCTTGATACCCAAACCATTCTATGATTCACCCTTAGGCATATTCACTTGTGCCAAAAGAGACACCAAGGCATCATTAGTATCTCCATCAATGATAAAAAGCACAAATTTTGACAAAAAAACTGACATTCTGTACAGTTCCACTTCTTAAAAACCTACTCTTTGTCATTCTCTTATAATGGTTTACAGCTCAGAAGTAACAAGGCCTCTAAAGTATTTTGAAGCTCTTTAGACTCCCACTAACAAAATCTGCTGTTTCCAGAAAGACTGTTTTTCATGCACAAAATAGAGTTACAAGTGGTTCTATTGATGTGTTCTATTCATTGTTACTGAGAAGAAATTATCAGTTTTTATACAAAAAGAAAGGCTTAAATAAAAAGCAGTATTATGCCCTAAAGCAGTGGATAAATCAGGTACATTCTTAGTTTTGAACACAACTGGTTCTCCATAAAAGTCAATGCACTGTGATGGAAGAACTCCAGTGTTCTGGAGTTCTATTCTTTCAACCAGAGCGACTACAACTGAGTAAAAGTTCTCTGTACTCAGCTTTGCTTACTAAAGTGCAGTGAAACAGACTCCTTCAAACAGCTCAGTGGGAGCGCTGATGGAAAAAAAAAAAAAAGAATACCAAGATCAAACTCCATTTTATTTCCACATGACCAAATAATGACCAAAAGTGTCACACATTTCAGTGGAATCAGGATTCCACTTTTTCACTCCTGACTGCTCCTAGTAAAGAGGGCCACTACTGCAGTAGACTACTACTACACATTGTGAACACTCCAATAGAAGAATTGGGCTCTGAGGCCTTCTTTGAACATCTACTGTAAGACAACATTTATGATACAATAAAGCATCAGCTGTGCCCTATGGACACAAACTGAGCAGAAAAGACTGTATAACTCTGAGATTCTTTTTGAATGTCTTTTTGATCAACTGGATGAATTTCCTATGGATGTTCCCTCTCCTTCCTCCAAATTTGCTTCAAGAGCATCCATCTGTCCTCTTCCTTTCTTTCTGGCAAGAAGGCACACAATCCTCTTGTGATTAGTAGAATTTTACATTAATATACTTCAACTTCTTAAAGCAGTATCATAAATAGTCAAACCACAACTATTAGAAGTACATATGTACTCTTTAAAACATTTACAGGCAATGAAAACCCAGATCACACAAAATCTGCATGTATTTTAAAAGTTAATTTGATGTTATTTTAAGTTACTGTTGGAGAGAAGCCTAAGCAGCAGCTGCTATACACACAAATTTCTCTAATAGACAAAGGAATAACATTGCTTTCACTTGTAAAGACATCTTTATGTTTTTGCTCTTCTACAAAATCTTTACTTTTGTACTTAATGAAAAAAATATTGCCTAGTAGATCTGGAAATTCACTGCATTCTTTTCACTCAAATCACTGAATAAAGGAGTAAAAGAAAAACTTGAATTCTCTGAATTAGAGGAAGCAATAAATAAATTCAGCTTCTTATTCTTATGTAATTACTATATCAATGCCCATCAAATATCAAAAAAAGTATTTCAACTAGTACACAAACAGAAGCCATTTTATCCTTGCTTTTATTTGTTTTCACCATTTTCTGTGGCAGTCATTATGGGGCTTTATGCTGCTCTGCTGCACAGTCTCAACAATGCAAAACGTGGTTGCTAGACCCTGTATCATCTTCCCCAAAAAGATGACAAGACTGTCCTGGAATACTTCTACTGGCAGATACTGAAGTCAACATAAGATTTCAACACTTTTGACTCAGGAGATACTATGCAGATACTCAGTGGCTTCATTCTGCAAGGGGAATACTAATTCCTTTGTGGAAAAATACTAACAAACAACCCACGTTGAACACCTATACTCTAACCTTCAGACATTGTTTTAAGGTATGAATTCCCCTCTGAGCATCCATTGCTAGACAGGGAATTAACAGAAATGCAGCACAAGCAAATCCGTACCAAACACAGTGAGAAAACAGGTTTCTGTTTAGCTTATCTGGCACGGGAACACAAGTGCAGATACTGTAACAAGGCTTTGTGGAGAACTACTATCCAGCAACAAGCACTTGAACAACATAAACCTCACTTTTAGGAACAGATGAAATCAGCATTTTTTTTTCTTTCAGTAATATTTGATGGGATATGCAAAATATGGGGAAGGGGAAGACACTGAAAACAGATGTCTCAGATTTTTTATCTACCGTCTTACAAAAAAAAATTACTCAATCTGTTGCTTAGGACTGAAAAACAAACAAGTATCCTTCTGTTCCATACACAACAGTATACAATACTGACAGTACTGACAGTCAAGGTTTTGCCTGTTGCCCCCAATAGACTTAGGCTACGCATAAAGAACGTGCTTCTGCCATCTCCAATCCATTTATACATGGAACAAAACTAACACAAAGAAGGAAAACATTTTGAAAATGACAGGAACTGGCTAACTTGATTTATTTCTACTTT
>JAWWLZ010000094.1:25989523-26001110 GCA_035041345.1 Poliocrania exsul
CCGACCCCCCCCCCGCCCCCCCCGGCCTTCGTGAGCTCGGCCGATCTGCTCAAGCTGCGCTCGCTGGGGGAGGGACCCCCCAAAGAGCTCAAGATCCGGCTCATCAAGGTGGAGAGCGGTGCTGGCGACGGCGCGGGCAAGAAGCTCCACAAGGGCTCCAAGCAGCCGGCGACTGTTGCCTCCTCTGCCGTGAAGGATAAAGTAAGTGTTGGGCTCCTGTTCCCGCCCCGGTGGAAAAGCGAGTAGGGCTGGTGGGGCTGTGTAAGCCCCTGGAAGAATTTTTAGCGAGGAGACTATCTCCTGTCTGCATGTGGAATCGCCGGTGTTCTCAGTCATTCGTCACTGAATGGTCTGGCCCTTTTTAATATCTCAGGGCAGGCAGGGCATGTGAGAGACTGGCACGTGAGGTGATGGTGCCCTGTCTGCTTGGCTTTCCATGGAACAGGTTCACAGGTGTGCCTAGCCCTGCTTTGGGGCACAGTGCACCGCCAACATTATGGCTGGTACCAAGGCTCTTGGGTTGGTGTGCTTGTGTAGAACAGGATGTGAATCTTTAGGGGGGTACTTGGGGAGCACTAGAGCACCTTGAAAAGCCTCGTGCTTGTGATTCAAAGTTGTGGCCTTCGCCCCATTGCATGTAGGATGGAGCAGTCATATATAAAAAATATATTAAAAAAAAGTAATTCATGCCATTCTCAGTCGTGCTGCCTGTTTTTAAGGAGGCAATTTGTCATTTCTTTAGTAATAACTTTCTTGCTTCCTAGATTGGTGCCAAGGGTGAGGTCAAAGTTCTGTGTTATAACAGCATCAGAGCTCCCACAACTGTCCTTCCAGCTTGCAGGTAGCTGAAGCAGACTCTATAGCTCTTTGCTCACTTGCAAATGTCCTGCCTTTTACTCATAATTCTCTACAAATTTTAACAAAATACTGTAGACACAGCTCTGTAAAGTGCTGGACTCATAAACTCATGTTACAGAGGGAAGTAGCATTAAATATTTTTGTAAGCACAGTACACTCCCTCCCCCTCCGCCCCGCCCCCCCCGCCCCCCGTCGGTCTTGTGAGTATAGTTTAGGTTTTCTCCTATATTGAAAATAAATATTTCTCTATGATCACATCACAGGAATTGCAAGTATGTGCTGAATGCTATCAGTCTAAATCATCTGTATGTACATGTTGAAATATGTAACATAATTGCATTGCCACACTTCCAAGACGACTTGATAAATTTAATCTGTCCAGGTGGCATTCCAAAGAAACCAGCTTGTGACAATGATGCAAGATGAAAAGTCTAGAACTTATTACATTGTCTTTTTTTAGGTGCAGTTCCTACCTAGAAGCAAGTTACTTTGTGGAAGCAGGTGGTTAAAAGTTAGCATCTCACTATGTTACAGTATATGTAATGAGCTATTCAAGCTTTAGATTTCTTATATTGATACAAGGTATCTGCTCTCAGGGAAACAAGGAAAACAGCTGCTTGGGGCAAAATGTTTATTTCTTCCTTTTACCCCTCCCCTCCCCGCAGTAATCTTTCAATTTTAGATCTTACTCAAGCAAATTCCAAAGTAGAAATTACATATTTGTTGCTAGGTAACTACCTGCCTTATGTGATCATAAATCTGTGAACGGCTCTGTCTCTGTTGAGACAGAAAACTATATGTGACAAGCAGGAAATCTTACCATGTCTGAGAAATGAAATTGTCTCTCATAAAGTTAGATGTGCCTGCCCACAACAGTGTTTGGATGCAAGAAGCAAGATAGCTTGCCTTTTGTTGCATTATGTTATTTCTCTCAGCAAGGAATGTGAAATCTCTCTTATTTTGCAGCCCAGAAATGTTAAGTCTGACAGGTGAACTTGGTAAGCAAGGATCATAGCAGGCAGGCAGAGAACTGCTTCTCTTCTACACCTGTGATTCACTGAGGAAGAAAAATGAGGATTTTAATTAACAGAGTATCCATAATTTGATAGCAAATAAAGCAAGTGAAAATAAACTTGTGTAAGAAGGATATAGTAGAGGGGACGGTAAAGAGGCAATTTTCCCCTGCTACATCCAAATTTGAGGTCCAATATTCGAAAGAATGCATAGAAATGATAAAGACCTTTAGGGGAAAAAAAATCTGTAGCATAAACTACTAAAGAACTTAGGAATGTAAAAAAGATCCAGGGGCCGTATAGGTCTGTCTTCACAGAAGTATGTTACTGTTTAATGATCCAATACTGTCTGCTTGAGTTCCCTTCCACCATCTGTTGGGTTTTTTTTTTCTGTTTTACTTTACAAGGATAGAGTGCTGTTTTCCTCTATGTATTACTGGAGAAATGAGAAGTATGATTTTCAACAAACTCAGTAAGCAATTTTTAAACTTTTGTGATTTCATGAGTAAAGAGTAGGCTGAAAAGCTCTGTTGTGTGTCTTGAAAGAATTACTGCAATGAGAAGGAGATCGAGAAAACTGCTTGTTTGGTGTGTTTACTTACAAAGGGTAAATGACAAAGTACACATAGCAACAGATTAGTTAGTTGAAATTCCCAGGGAAAAAAAATTATAGGCTAGCTGATTCAGGGAATAAAGGAGATGGAGTTTTAAAGCAGTGGCAGACATGATTATACTCTGCAAGATTCCAGACAAAAGCTATGAAAGTAATGATGTGCATGTAATTTTTCTGGGTTTCAGGACGTTTGTTATGTAGAGGTAGAAATACCAACTTAGGATGAAGCAGACAAACCCAAATTGCCATACACCTTGTAATAGTGAGGTGACTAACCTCTTCAACAAATGCCTGGAGGAGAGTCTTCATTTCCAGATGTCTTTAAATTCAAATCAGTGGGTGAATTTTTGTTGTTGTTGCTGTTATTTAAGTAATACAGTCAGGTGGGTTTGCGAACTTTAATAGTGATGCTTACCTTCAGACAAGGGGGAGCAGGCTGTGTTATTAGTCATGGCTGAAGTAGCTCAGTACCTCCAGTGTGGTGGACAAGAAATTACTGGCTTCTGTCTTTATTGCTGACTTGGGAGATACTAACTTCTTAATTCCTCTGTGGCAAGCAAATGAGTGTAGGCAAGCTGGAGCAACATGTGGCTGTATTGCAGAGCAACCTAGCAGCTACGGTATTTGTGCAAGAGTAAATGCGAGACTTGGTTTAATACGAACTCAATAGGCAAAGCACTTCATGAACCATAGACTGAAAACGACGAGTTGAAATCTTCCTAAATGACTGTCCTCTATCTGGGTGTGGTGGTGTGTGTAAATCCATGAAAGCAGCAATAGTTGAGGGGATAGTGTCTTTGTAAAAGGGTGCTTCATTTATTTTCTCACCTGTAACTTATTTGAACCAAAACATTTCTCTACCTGATTTTGCAGCTGAAGAACCTACAGTATTAAAAGACAAACTGTATCATACTTCATTGCAGGAAGTTCTTAAGATTGAAACGGTGGGATTGTAGTATCCTTGTCCTTTAAAAGATAATTATTTCATAATGAGCAACATTTTACACTCTCTTTGTGCAGCAGAGGCAGAACTGTGCAACAGTTTGGCATATTGAATGCAGAAGACACTGCAAGTTGCAAGATCCTTTTCCATGGATATTAAAGCAATTTTTAACACTAAGCTCTTGTCTCCATTACATAGGTTTATTGGCACAGTTATGATATCTGGTTGCTTGAGGAGTGCCTCAAAAGAGGGACTCTGAACAAAGAAGTCCCTGGGCAATTACAACCGTACAATCCAAACTCCCCATCCCTCATGTGACAGTCTGGACAAATAGCAATATTGAGGTCTGGGGTCTTCTTACTCTTGGTTTGCTATTTTGTTACCAGGTGGTTGCTGTGTGGTCATCTTCACACCCTCTCAGGTTGGTTTTAGTGGGAGTTTCGTTTGATTCTGTAGTCCATGTTGTAATACGATTATTACAGTCCATAAATGTGATCTGTTAGCTGTCTACTCTGTTAATTTTTAAGTAATATTTAGGATGCTAGCTTTGTCTGTTATTATTAATGTTCGAATTGTTAGCTCCAGGTTGTACTGTAATCTCTTTGACTTATGTAACACAGCCATATAGTTCTGATAAAGTTCAATTTATAGCCTAAAAATTTTAACTACTTATTTCAATCAAGCACGTAACTACTTCCAAATAGTACAAAATTTTCAACTACAGGACAGGATGTATAGAAAATTACTTGGTTCAGCATAGTCAGAGTGGATCTAGTATAAAATTATGTAAATGTTGTGTGGCAGCAGCAATCAAGCTGTTCATGGCAACATAGAAGCTGACTTGATGTACAAAGTTCTGAAAACTGTGTGTGTGAATTCTACACTTGTATAAGAAAAAAACCCCTTTGTTTCCATGGGAACTGACTCAGAAGTGTGTGGTGCAGGGATCTGTGTGCTAGATAAGCATGATAGCTAAAGCCGTTTGCCTTGAAACCTCCTCCTTGCAATATGTAAGAAACAAGTATGTTTCTAACATTGTTCTAGGCTATGGAAAAACTTTTTGAACTTCTAACTTCTTGTGTAAAACTAATTAGATTTCATGGAACATGATTAATGTCTGTAAATTCAAGTATTTTAGTAAAGGTTGAAAAGACATTTGTCTTATTTTTCTGTATATGGAAGGTTTATTTTTTATTTGATCTTTCAAGTGAGAACAAGTCAAGTGCATCTAACAGAATCTTGCAGCTGGTATTTTGAGGTGAGAAAACTGAGAAAACATTTGAAAGATGTCTAAACACTGTTGGGGTTATTTATATCAAAGAATCTTGTTTCTAGAGATCCTAAACTACAAATGGACCTCCATGTCTTACTCCCAGGTTTAATACATTGCAGCAGAGTGTTAAACTGCCTCTCATTGCAGTTGATTCTACTCTGAAAGAGTCTTCCTTTGTGTATGTGGTTCCCTTTGGCACATGGCTCTGCTTTTGAGTCAGAGGAAAAGAAATACTGGTCTTCCGTGAGAAGCAAGGCTAGATGCAAAGGCAGCAAACTATTTTTCCATGTATTTCATGATGTTATAATGCAGCTAGAAATACTTTTTTTCACATGTAAGTCTCACAATTAGGAGACTATCACAGTCTTATGATCAGGAAGATACTCAGACATTCCCTGAAACTCCACAGACTCAGGTACTTCAGGGTTTCTTGAAATGATGTGTTAAGCTGTTCAGTTACAAATATGCCTGGCATCTGCAGTGTATGCACAGCTTGGAACACTCAACTTCAGAAACCATCCAAATTATCAGACTTTTGGACACAAACATCCAAGCAGAGAAAGACTACCAGGAAGGAGTACGAAGCAGCTGGAAAAAATGTGAAGGTTTAAGGAGGGAATGGTAGTCTTCTGAAAGAGTGTCATGTGTATATCTTTGCAGTAAGCATATCAACTCCATTGAAAAAGGTACTTCAGCTACTGGATTCAAACAAGGAGACTGACCTGCCTCTTCTGAATTAATACGTGCTTATTGAACTGCTTACTGAGGCAATGTAACTGAACATCTTCCATGTGGCCTTATTCTGAAAAAAACCCTAATTTTGCAATACAAATGATTGCAAGGGAACTGGACAAGATGGTGGACTTTTGTCCTGTTTCTGCCCCTTTCCAAGCAGCCTGTGTATCTAATCTCTATGAATCATGACCACTTGGCCTCCAGTGAGCAAGAACATCACTGCATCACTCTTTTATCTGTTCCCTCACTTGCTTCACAGGAGAGCAAACAAGACAAACATGCTTCTGTACTGGGCATCTTCCCCAGTCTGAGGGATTCACACTGCTTTCAGGAACACTAGGTCTGAGTTGTCATATGCTAAGTTCTGGGCTCATTGCATGTTACAAAGTGCTGGATGTACCCCTAGCATGTGCTGTTGCATGCAGCTTCTCCTCAGGTGCATGACTGCACTTCCTGATGAACTTCATGAGGTTCATCTTGGTCTGTTTCTCCAGACTGCAGAGATCCCTTTGGTCACTTGTATCTCAGCCATTCCTTGCAGTGTGGTGTCATCGGCAAACTGTCTTGAGGGGACACTCTTCTTTTATCACCCATATCATTAAAGATGATATTGAACAGGACTAAACCTGGCACTGACCCATGGAATACACCATTTCACTGGACTTTGTGCTATGGGTCACCACCTTATGTATCTCACTATGTACCTCATTGTTAAACCAGAGTTCAAGCCACCTCACTGCTCAGCCAGCCTTTCCATCAACAGTTTCTACATGAGGATTTCATGAGAGATGAATGTCAAAGGCCTTTACTGAAGTCCAGGGAGCTGCGAGCCACTGCTTCCTTCCCCCTTATCTACCAGTCGTTGGGACTTTCTGACCACAATTTTCAGTTCTAGCTGAAAAACTAACAGACCCATTCATAGCTGCAGAGGACTGCAAGTACTTTGGATGTCTTCTGCTGAAGGGACGAAAGGCCATTTAAAGTTAATTTATTGTTAATATTTGACTCTAAAAAGTAGCTACACTATCTTTGGTCTAGATGTAAAGAAACCTGCAGATCTGCTTTGTTTCCATTGCTGAATTCCATACATTGGTGTCAAACAGTAATGCTTGAGCTCTTGTGTTCTTTCCATGTGGTTTTGTAAAAATACTAGATCTTGGATTATCAGTAGCTGTATTCCCAGAAGATTTCAAAGCATTTTACAGGCTTTATGTATGAGCAATAGTGACCATGGGGGGATTTACAACATGATATTTCTTTATGATTGTGGACTAAAGGCTGCTGAAGGGAACTATAGGAGTGCTGCCTGTGAATAGACTGCCCTCCTAGAATTCAGATCTCTGCTCTTCTGAGATGTTTAAAGATCTACTTTAATCTTGCAAGGTTTAAAACAAAATGAAGAAAAAACATAAAACTCAAAGGAACAAAAGATAACCTTGAATTGTTGAAAAAAGTTACAAATGTTCCAAATCTAGTTTTAAAGATCCATGTGTAAGACTGAGATATGAACTGCCTACAGCTGTGCTCCATATTCTGAAGGTAGATTGTTAGATCATAGCTCAGGAGAGTTGGACTGGGTAAGAAGTATCTTATGAAAGGTGTTACTTATAATGTATTTTCTCCAATTGAAGGTTTAAGGTAGTCTCTTTCTGTAAAAAAAATGCTATTTTTCTGATACAACCTTTCTTTTGTTTCT
The DNA here is from genome assembly GCA_035041345.1 of Poliocrania exsul. Classification (NCBI taxonomy): domain Eukaryota; kingdom Metazoa; phylum Chordata; class Aves; order Passeriformes; family Thamnophilidae; genus Poliocrania; species Poliocrania exsul. The sequence continues at coordinate 25,996,655 of JAWWLZ010000094.1, forward strand.
TTAGTTTCAACTAATATTTTTCCAGAGAACAGAATATTTTCAGTTGGATAGGACATACAATAATCATGTAGTCCAAATACCTGACCAATAGTTAATGCATATTATTAAGGGCATTGTCCAAATGTCTCTTGGACACTGACAGACATGGGGTATCAATCACCTCTTTAGGAAGCCTCTTCAAGTGTTTAGTCACCCTCTCTGCCAAGAAACATTTTATAAATGTCAACTCTGAACGGCCCCTGGTGCAGCTTTGAACCATTCCCATGCGTCTTGTGACTGGATCCCAGGGAGAAGAGCTCAGCACTTCCCTCTCTGCTTCTCAGAAAGCTGCAGAGAATGATGATGTTGCCCCTCAGCCTCCTTTTCTTCAAGGTCCTTAACTACTTCTCACAGGACATGCTTTCCAGCCCTTTCGCCTTGTTGCTCTCTTTCTAACTGCTGGACTGGTGTGGCAGAAGTGATGCTGGATTGTGGAATAAAGGGAGACCATATCAGTTCCATGGGGAATTTCAGTTGAATTCCTGAGCTGTGATGCTTGGATCCTGACTCAATGGGCAGTGAGGTGTATTAGGATTGTTTTCCCCTTTTCCATTGTGGACTCTGCTGGCCTACAATATATTATCTGCTCCAGAGAACAGGCTGGGGACTAAAGACTTCTGAGTTATTTTCCACCCAGAGTAATGTATCTTGGTGAATTCTGAGCTGTGATTGGGAAAAACATAATCATACAAAGCTTTTTACTTCCATTGTGGTATTAGGAATATTGTCCTGACAATGTCCCTGCTAGTGAGGGAGCTGTGATTGGTCAGTCTTCAGCACTAAGTCCAGAGCAGCTGTGTGATAATAGGCAGCTCTTGCTATCTTAATTATCTAGGTTGTTGTACTGGTCTTCTAACTGCAGTATGGTATTGTAGAGTGGCTCTCTTGCATCTGGGAAGTCTGTACTGAGCAGTTCCTACCACTCTGAAGGTAGAACACTTAGTGTGTTGTAGGAGTTAACAACCTCCTGTTGCTGAAGGGAAGGTGTAAGGGGGCAAGAAATGGTTTGCAATGACAGCTGGAGTAAAGACTGAAATACCCTGACCCTAAGTGGCCAGCTGTTTGCAGACCTCTGGGCAGAAGAGATGGCTGTTTCTCTTTTACAGAACAGTGGGCTGGAGCTACACAACTGTGCCTCTCTAAGCTAGCAGAAGGGTGTACCTCTTGCTCTCCATCTCTTGGCTTTCTGGTGCAGAAAGGGGAGCTATGTGGCCCTGCTGCTGCTATATAAGTTGGTGCGTTATCTTCGAGAGATCAGGTAGACTGCAGGAATGGTCCTGGAGGGATAATATTACATGTGGTAGCCTTCCAGGTCCTAGCACTGGCACAGGCTAGGGACACATGTGGGATAGCAGGGGACTGCAGTTACTGCCTGGGAATAGAGGAGAGAAATGGCGAGGTAAGAAGACAAGAACTGTTATTTATATCAGCTTGTTAGCAGTTGAGTTCTATCACTGTGAGCATGTGGACTTGTAAAAACTGTGAAGAGTGATTAATCTTCACTGAATGCTAAGTTTTGTGCATGAGGAAGTAGTTCTTGAAATCTTGTTATTAAATAATGGGTTGGGGTTTTTTTCCCCTCAGCACCTCACTATGAGGTCACAACTGTCTCAGAAATTTAGGCCCTACATTTCCCAATATGTGTTTCAGTTACCTTTTGGACAAGAAATCAATCACTCTCTGGAAATCACTGCTATAAATGAGGCTCTTGTTTTCTTCCAGGGGCAGAGCTGATTCAGGTCTTTCCAATACTCAAATTTAGGAGTGGAAGAAAAGGCTCTATACACACTTCGATTTGTCAAGTAGTCCTCTAGAATCATGTCCTAAATTTCTGACTTGTTAGCAAGATACTAAAAATCCTTGATTTGTTTTTCCTGATACTTTTGGGAATCCAGCCATGTACAGGTCACTCTATTAGCAGGTTTTCCAAAGCTGGGAATTTCATTTGGACAAAAAAGGGTGTTACTTAGCCTATAGGGAGGATTACCAAACAGGTTCTGGAATTCAGTGCTTCATGGAGGAAAGCATAAGTGCAAGTCTTTATTTATTTGCAAAACAAATCAAGACAAAACTTCACAGTCCTGCTGTATGCAGGCTGAGCTTTGTCCAGGTGCCAACATCAGAGATATTTCTGATGTCTAGTTACCTGAATATTACATGAAAATATAATTTTGAAGGAAACTGACTAGAACATGTCTGGGATGTGAGACCTGGTGGTTACCTGGGGACAAGAAGAGAAATTTGGTATTTCTCAAAAATTTCATTTCACAACCACAATCAAATAAAAGAGCAACAGTAATGAAACATGTAATATTGTTAGCTGGTGTTTGGCCACCAAGCTGATTAGACGGATGGAGCACCTCTCCTTTGGGGAAAGGCTGAGAGATTTGGGTTTGTTCAGCCCGGAGAAGAAAAGGTTTCAGGGTGACCGAATTATGGCCTTGCAGTACCTGAAGAGAACCTACTAGAAAGAGGGAGAGGGACTTTTTACAAGGGCATGTACTGACAGGACAAGCGGGAATGGCTTCAAACTGAAAGACGGTAGGTTTAAATTAGATTTTGGGATATTAGGTATTAATTTAAGGGTGGTGAGGTACTTGAACAGATTGCTCAGAAAAGCTGTGGCTGACCTATCACTGGAAGTGTCCAAGCCAGGGCTGGATGAGGCTCAGAGCAACCTGCTCTAGTCAAAGGAGTCACTGCCTATGGCACGGGGACTGGAACTGTCATTGAGGTCCCTTCCAACCCAGGCCATTCTATGATTCTGTGATAAATAGAGTGACTTGTACTGTAGCTAGTGACTTCTGTGAGTATGAATTCTCAGAGAGGATGAGGAATTTTCATTACATTGCGTTAAATGTGTTAGTTAACTATAGTGCAGACAAATGCAGGTTTCTAAGTGCTGTTGCCTTCTGTATCTCTGTGACAGTGTCACATTGTTTTCTTTGGTATTGCTGGGCTTAACTGTTTGGTCATGAAGGTCAGAAGAGGAACATATGGTCTGCCTTTATATATTTATTTGGCTATATACTTGCCCATGGCTGGAGGGTTGGAACCATCTTTAAGGACCCTTCCAACTCAAACCATTCTATGATTCTATATAATGATAAAATAATAATAATATATATTATTAATAACTGATCTTCCCCCACACCTTAAAAAAGAAAAAAAAAGTCTCCCATAATAAATCTCGCAAAGACCTGATGGGCAGGAGTGATCTTTTATGTTTTTGTGGTATATGTTGTTTATTAGAATTCCTCTTAGATTCTTCCAGAATAGTGTGTCCTTGGTCATCATAGCCACTAAATCAGTGAAATAATGAACAGTTCTGTGCTGAAGCTGCTGTTTTAAAGATAGACCGTTGTGTTTCCTTTCAGTTCAAAAGGGTTTATCTCTATTATTTCAGTGTGGTAGGTTCTCATTTGTTTCTTTCTTTTTTGTTCCTTTTAAAATGTATTTTTTTGGTCAGATAGATACTTATGAAATTATGTATGTAAGGTGCATTCTTTCATTTCTTCCTGTGGCTGCATATGCAAATAATTTTTTGTATATGCAAATACCCCAATTTAAACTTGTATTTAATATGACAATATTTGTCAGACTTTTTTTTAAGACTGTAGAAGAACAAAGACTATGCATCAACAGTGAAGCTTGCAACTTAGTTCATATATTAATAGAGGGATAAACCAACTGGAATCTCAGCTTGTATTTCATTTTCTGGGGAGTGGTTGTTGTTTTTTGGTCTTGTATCTACTGACTAGCTTTTTAGCTAGAGCTGTAGGTTTGAATTTGTCAGCTTGTCTGGTAACTCTTTGTTTTCTGAGTTTTAAAGACAGCTTGCTAGGAAGTACTCCTGTGAGTGTTCCCTAAATCTATGTTGACCTCTTTTGATTGGTGCACTTCTGTTTGAGTTGGAATTTTCTTTGCTTGACATTACTGATGCCTCAAGCTACTATTATTACATGTACCTGATAGAAAATAATATCATACGTGTATGGGTTGCCATAGAATGGGCTTGTATAGAACAGGAATCAGTAGTTGTAGGAGCTCACTCTGGTCATCTTGTATTCTGTTAAGAGATAAACCACAGGTCTTTGACAACAGCCTTGACAAATGCAGCCAATTTAAACATTCATTTGGAATCTGAATGACTGCCTAAGTCCTTCTAGGGATTCCTGATAGCTGTGTTTCATTCTGATTGATAGAACCCCTGAGGAAGGTAGTTGGGTTTGGCAGAACAGGGAGACAAATTAAGTATGTCCTGCTCCAAGGGTCAGGCCTTGTGTATGAATCACAGAATCATAGAATTGATTGGGTTGGAAAAGACCTCCAAGATCATCAAGTCAAACCCTTGGTCCAACTCCAGTCAATTTACCAGATCATGGCACTCAGTGCCACGTCCAATCTCAGCTTAAAA
>JAWWLZ010000094.1:26012685-26023033 GCA_035041345.1 Poliocrania exsul
ACATAGCACAAGAGGAGAATGTGGAAAATTCGTGACATGAACAGTCAACAGTGTGAGAGATATGAATGCTGCTGCTGAGCCTCAGAGATTTGTTAAATGTAGCTGGAACAGTGATGCTAAAAGAAAAAATGAGACTAGCACTTAGGAAAAAAAGTGAGGCAAAAGTCCCTTGCTGCATTTGTATGCATCTTCAAAATTATGCTTCGTTTTCCTCTACTCTTTCCTCTTACATTTTATTAACAGGTTCCTAGCCAAAGGAAATGTGAAAAGTGCATAAGAGCAGCATTTTTATAAGCCTTTTCATGGGAATATATATTTCTACCCTAACCTGGATTTATTTTTTTTTTAAAGACAACTAGTGCACATGACATGTATTGTGAAGTCAGAAGGAATGTCTACCCTTTCCGCAGTTGGCTGTGTTTGTCAAAGGTCCTGCAGGGGTCCTTTTTTTCCTCCTAAACTAATGAGGACTTTTTTTCTCAGAAGTACTTTCTCAATCATTCTTATATGTTATAATCTCTCTTACTCCAGTTGCATTTGGTTTTTTATCTTCACTGTAGAAGAGTTAAATAAGCTCAAACTAGCTGGTACAGGAAGTGTTAGTTAAGCATGTGGTAAAGTAAACAGGAATTTTTAGACTCAACAAGATACCCTTTCAGCTGTCCTATTTTGTCAGCCTTGTTGTGCTTAACTTGCTGGTAAATTAATAAAATTTTTGCCTGATGGTTCTGCATCCAAACTCTGAAAGCCCCTGCTGGCAAAATATGAGTGAAACCTTCAGTAAGTGGAGTCTGTTTCTGAGATCAGCTGTAATGTAGTAGCTAAAGTTTCTCCTGCATCTTTTTCAGTTTTGTAACCCAAATCAGATGAGTGTTTTCTTACCCCTAAAAATAAATGAGAGTTGAAGATTCAGCCAGTTCTGTGTTTGCTTTTGCCACAGAGACTGAACATCTTGCAACATCAGTTTACCAACATTTTATTGTGGCTTCACAGCAGTGTTATAAAATGAACTTAAAAGGTTGGTGAGAAGTGGTGAGAAACACAACTTTTGTACTCTGTGCATTTTGTGTAGGCTGGCAACAACATACAGCTTGTCTCCTCTGGTTTCTGGCTATGAAGAACTCTGCTTGACAGTGCTCTTTTGGAGGAGCTCAAACATCTATGCAAAACTCAGCTGTTCATTAGCATTCCAGCTGCTAAAATTGTTAGAGGCTATTGTCTGCAGGAGCAACCTGCTCTTTCTAGCTGGGATCAGGTAAGCCTTGTCTGGTTTTGGTGTATGTTGGTGTGCTGACATGTGCATTTATTTCTGTTACTCCTGCTCAAGTAAAGACCTAGGAAGCCTGCAGTGTGTTTCTGCTTGCTGATAGACTGCGCTGTGCTACTGTGACTGAATTTCTTGAGGCGTAACAATATGTGGAAAAAGGAGATGGAAATATTCAGTCTTCATCTGAGCTTGTTCCTGGTTCTGCCTTGCTCGGTTTCATGTGTTGATGGCTTATACAGGGAGAGTTTACATACATTTTGGTTTTATGAAGCAGGATGCAGGTACATGTTAAAGGTTCAAACAAAAGTGGGGCAGCTGGGGAGAAATTTTTCTCTCCCTCCCAGCACAAAGGTTTGGGGGGGTTGAATTGCCAAGATCGAGAACAAAGGACTGCTTGATGACTCTCATCGTGGCTAGGCTTTGTGAATGAAGATTTGGGAAGGGCACTACCCACGCTTGCTGCAAGCAGCGTGCTGGTGGCTAAAGAGGCCGATGCGGGATAGGCAAAAGGCACAGCGGAAAGTCTCCTTAGACTTAGGTTCCAACTTCATGGTGGGGTGGAGGTGAGGAACAGACATCTGGTTTGCACTCTCCGGTGGCTGCGGGGACTGCAAGCTACTGTTTGCTGAGCTGGTGAGCACTCCTTTTCCTAGCTGGGTTCTTCCTGCTTTCCCCCTCGAACTCCGTGCACCCCTGGGTTTCGGAAGGAGAGGAAGCTTTTTGGGTTTTTGGATTCGCTGTGGACTTCCTGAAGACCAATTTCAGCTGCAAGGAGTTACTGAGAACCACCACCCCACTCGTCCCCAGCGTCCAGCGCCTTCTTTGGACAAAGGGACAAAAAGAGAAGAGCACCTACTCTGCCCCCCGAGGACAGGTTCCATCCTGCCCCCGTGTGACTGCTATTGCCACATGAGTCATTCGGAGGAGTCTATATCTCACCCCACCCTTTCGTCTGTGTTTTACTCGAGGACTTCGCGGCCAGCCGAGGCGTGGCAGCGATCCCTGCTGTCTGTAAATATAATTGCATGTAAGGAGTAAAGAAAAAAATTCAGTTTCATTTAAGGGATTGTTCATTTCTCGGGGGATATGGTGTAGTTGTTTGTTCTGTCCTAGTTTTCGTTATATGTATATTTTCTATTTTTTAAATATATATTTGTAGTTAAGAACTGTTATCCTCTGCTTTTATAAATTTTTATAAATTTTATAAATTTCCAAGCATTGGTGATTCTTTGGGGGAAGCTTCTCTTTTCCTGGTCCATCTAAATATCTTCGTTTCTTCTAAGCTAAGAGAGCATGCAAAATGGCGTCATTGCAGGTCAGACTAGCAATTAAGAACAATGCAGGTAAATCTGGGGAAAATTAGACTTGTCTGAAGGAACTCTGTGCATGCTTCTGCTTCTGAATTCACTTCTATATAGTGGGTAATTTGAAAATCTGCAAGGTGATACAGTGGGTTTTGCAGTTCTTATGCTGTTCTAGGTTGTGTTTCTTGTATGGTCTGTCAAACAGTCATACTTGCTTGGGATGGGCTGCAAGGAAGAAAGGTGTTATAGCATAGGCTAAGCCCTCATGAGCTTTTCCTAAGGAAGTTCTACAGCAACTGTTGTGGCTGTAATGCAGCTTGAAATAGTCTAGAACATGTCTGTGCTGCTGCCGCCCCAATTAAAATAAAAAAGAATGAGGGAAACATAGTTTTAAAAAAGAGTTATGTCTTTCAGATATATCCTTGATATGGTATGTAAAGCTGAGTAAAGCACTTACTATTTGGCTGTGAGATGTGCCATCACTGAGAAAACCTGGCATCATGGTAGTAGGTCAAGAGACTGTCTCAACCATATTTTAAATGATGTTTTTTCATCCTTCCTTATAAACAAATTACAAAATACCCAGCAAACCCCACAGCTTTCCACAATTGTGTCCTTGGGTGTTGTTTTGCACATTGAAAAATATTCGTATGCACACCGGTTAGTGGTTTCGAAATGCATATTGGAAAATAAGAGTATAACTGGAAAAATTACCAGAAAGTATTGACTCAGTTGTATGCATCAAGATCATGGCTGCAACGAATTTTTATAACAAGACATTTTCTGATTTGATCTAAGTGAAAAATATCAAATATTGCTCTCCAGAATTTGTGATACTTCTATTGCAAGAAGTGAAGAAAGTAATGATTTATGGTGTTTGTGCATGTTTGTCATTTGCTCTCTTAAAAGATCTATTCTTAATGATCCTATGCTGAATGCTAACCAGATTTATTTGCTGTTGTTATATATCTGTTTTAGTACAAATTCTCTTTAGTGATGATGTGTCCTAGGGGGAAAAGCAACACTGTGTAACTAACTTACTACTCTGCAAGTGGGCTTTCACCTATGAATTGGCGCCTATTTAAGGTTTGCCTAAGTAGTATAATAACCACAGACAAATCCGCAAACCTGTGCAAGGTACTGAATATTAGCAGCTGCACAGCTCCATATATAGTATTTGAAATTCTACAAATTCTATACACAAGCCTCTTTTTCCATCAATCTCTTGCTGACCTAGATGACTCAATGAGTAAAGAGATCATAGGCCAAAAGGGATGAGTTGAAACATTTTCCCAGTAATTTCTGTTTTATATACCCCTGCCACTTTTTCTGTGCTGACAGCCATCTTTTACTGCATGCAAGGTTTGGATTGTGATGAGTAAAATCTATGGCTGCAAGTAATAACAACAGAGTAGCTATCTTGGTCTAATCATGTGAAGGTTGTAGATAATCATTTATATCACATTTTAATGATCCTCACTGTATGCATGTGCAGAACTGTGCTGGACTTTGAGTTTACATTGGATTTTAACATCTGAAGGTTTCTACATCAAGAGGTCATGATTCATCTTCGTTAGGTACTTAGAAGCTGATCAGAGTTAGTAGATTTCGCCAGTAACTCATCTTGAGTGACAGAACAGAAAAATTGCAACTAGGACAACACTTCCCTTCGGGAAAGCATGTAAAAGTGGGCAAAATTGCAAATAATCACTGTGGCTGCTCTTATAGAGAACAGGAAAAAAACAGATGGTTTAGTATGCAGATGCCATGTGGCTTTTAAGTCCTGCCAAAGGAGGAAACAGTACTGATAGGTCCTGCTCTTCCTGGAATCTTGGTCAGGGAAAGAGAAGGGAAAGATCTCTTGTAAATGTGTCAGATACCACTTCCAAAGCTTTGACTTCGTTTTGTTTTCTTAGCATCTTCTAAAAAAAGAATTAAAACAAAGATAAAATAATGGACTTTAGTAATCAGGGAAGTTTCAGGCTGTTTAGAGCTGGCTGTTGGGTTTTTTGGTTTGTTTTTGTTTGGCTAGTTGGTTTGGGGTTTTTAAATCATAATGACATAATCATTCAGAAGCTGGATGCTTCATTAAAAACAATATACAATTCACATTTCTGTATTCTTTTAAACCATTTAGCCACCATGTCTGTGGAATATGTCTAGGAGTTTTTAACCAGCAGTTCTTCTCTCAGCCTTGACTCTCTGTGGGGAATGCTAGCAGGTGACTAAAAGAAGATAAGAACATTCCTCATGTGGCTGAGAACACATTTCATCTGACTTTGTTAAATCAGATATGGCATTTCTTCTGGCCACGAGTTTGCTGCCTCACTCGGTCATGTAAGTTGTACCTGTAGGCAGCTTCTTCCCCTGTATATGTATCATAGGGCATTGTGAGGAGGAAGTCTGCAGGGAGGTCTCTATCCACTTACCCTTCTTTGCTGCCCTCTCCCCATCCCTAGCAAGGCCACATTCAAAGTCAGTTACATGCAAAAAAGATAACTCCCCTCTGCATAATTCTCATTGAATTTAAACCTCCAGCTATCAGAAAATAGTTGCATATTTTGTCTTGATCCTATAAACTCACTTTTGCTCATATCAAGTAATTCCTTGCAATATCATCCTGAATGTATAAATATGTATAAATATTTATAATCCCTAACAAATAATTTTGATTGGTGCTTGTCCCATTTGATACTTTGAGTAAGCTTTCAGCAAGCATAGACTTTCACAGACAGATGTGATTCAAAAAGCTGCCTTCCTTCTGTGTAAATCTTGAATGGCATTTATGTTATAAATTGGTTCTTCTTCCACTCCTTTCCCCTCTCTAGGGTGAGATGTTGTGTTCCTGAGGAGAACTGGCAAGGCCATTGGGAGCATCAGTAGCAGTAATGAGTCACAAGACTGATCTAACTTTAGGAAATAGGTGTATTTGCTACAAGCTTCTCTGTCCTTACCCTAGAGAGTTTTAACTTGTTTAAAATAGGCAAGTCTTTGGTGCTAAAATGACTTTCAAGGAGAATTGACTCTGTGATAGTCTTAAAACGAACCTTTTGGGACACTGTACTTTGTCATGGACTGATGAGAACCATTGTACTAACTGGCATACATGAAAGTACCAGCACTGCGTTCTGCTTCCCAGAGGGCTTCCATTTCCTCTTACTACAAGCTCTTTTACACAGTTTAAAAGCTTCAGATTATGGAATGAGCATCTCAAATTTTGGTTGAACAGAATCTCTCTTTTGAGTTGTTGCCACTTGAATTGCTCCATTTTGCCTATGGAGCAACAATCCTTTAATTCCAAAGGTCAGTGATCCTGATGAGAAAAATCAAGAAAACCTACTAACAAATCGTGGATCTGGCAATAACATTGTCATTGTGATGCAAATGGCTTGTAGCAGCATCTGGAGTTGGCTCTTGGCCAGGCAGCAATAAATGTAGAGTCTTGTGGAGATTTTTTTTTTATTCTCTTTCCCATCACCTAAATTAAAAGGGCATCTCTAATCTTCTTCTGTGATTTACTGAGAAATGTGTATCAGGTAAGTAGGTAAGCAGCCTCAAAGCACCTCCAAAGAGGCAAAGTCTGCAAAAATTAAGAATTTTAAGCTGGCAGTTAGAGTGTTTAATCACTGCTTATTTAACAGAAAATTAGGTGTTGAGGGAGAAGGTTTTACAGAATGAACTGCTTCCAGAGGACTGAAGAAATTTAATTTTTTATCTTTTTGCTGAGCTGTAAGAGAAATGCATCTCCAAGGACAATTTTTGTGTCCTTTAGAGGCAGTACTGCTGTTTCTCCAGGGCACCAAGTTTTAAGTTTCTTTTTCCATGTGTTTTGTTTTTTTAATCAGCCTCCTTTGACTCCACCAACTCCCACCCCTCCTCTTCCCCTCCCCTCCCATGAAGACAAATGTGTGCTTCCTGTCTTCTTGGGCAGGGTATGGTTGCTTGTTTGTTTTAATTCAGTACATACCTTCTGTGGAAAATATTTTTTGTTTCCGGTTTGTTGATACTTATCATAAATGGACTTCTCCGTGCCTGCCCCTGCTCTGACTAGCCTAATAACTTTTCTTTATCAGGACTGTTGGAATGTAAAGTTGCTTTGAATGCCTCTTCCTGGGGTAATGAGTCATACTTGGACTTCAGTAGTGTTTCTGGCATGATGCGGGCCATTTGAAGACATTGCTTTTCACATCAAGAGGTTGGGCCAAGCCCTCACATCAAGGCAGGGGAACAAATGTCTGTTGTTCATTCCTGGAAAGTGGCTCACTTCTGAGTCATTTGTCTTCTGTGCAGAAGGAAAGATGAGGGAAGATCTTCTCATACCAGGCTTTTCCTGCAGTAGAATCTAGAATGATGACCATTGGATGGCACTTGCTGCAGTCTCAAACCAAAACAGCCCTCACTGGAGTATCATTGATGTTTCCTTGGTCCTCTGCAGCTAGAGGCATCCAGATGGATCTGGAAGTAAAGTAGAAAGCAGTTTGATTTCTGTTGGCCTGATGTGAAATTTCAGTTTCTCTCGTGAACGGACTTTGTACTAATACAATAAGAATTCTGTATAATGAGTCCTAGAATATTTCCAGATTATCTTTCCAGGATGAATGTGAAAAGAAACATTAATGGTAAGGCTTGGATTAAGTAAGCAGTTGGCTAAGTATTTTGACCTGTTTATGTGGAAATGGATTCAATGGAAGCAACTGTTCTTGTGTCAGGGTAACCTTTGCATTATTATCTGTCTTATGCCTCTGGCAAACTGGCAAGTCATTGGTTGTTGTGCTGTCTACCCATACACCTGGAGCAAACAAGTCACTGCCCTTTAATGTGATTACTTGCCAGTTCAGTGGTTTTCTATTGGAAGCCTCAAGAGCAGAATACATGGAAAACAGAGGCTTGGGCTGTTTCAGAAGAGCCTGTTCCTTAAGAGCAACAACTCTTGCAGATGTGACTTGGTTTCTGTGATCAGATGTGCCCCTGATGTGGCCTTCACCTGCTAGACATTTCCAGGATGCCATGATAATAATGTTGGAAGGGGATGCATCAGATACCTCTCAGTGTGAACCTGAGCATTTTTCAAGTTTCTTTCTGCTCCTATTGGTAACTTCTGGTTTTCAGTGACAGGTGAGAATACAAGGAACATGAGTGGCTGCTAAAAACAGGCCTTGTTCTTGAGTTAAGTTTTCAGGTACTTTTTAATATGGTGTTCTTTTCCTAGACTTATCCATAGAAAGCCAGTGTGCTTGTAGCAAGTCCTCCAATAATTTTGCAGACTGCCTTTCTGCGGCTTTTGAGTATAAAATGCTTGAATCCACATTGCAAAAGTTCCGCGCTGACTATCCTAATTCAAGACAGGTTAGCCTGTTTTCTCATGCAAGAAGTGGACTCTAGGAGGGTGGTGTTGTTTGTTTGCTTGCTTTAATTAACTATCCATATATTTCTGATAAGTGTTAAGTCTATCGGTGTGTCTGGAAAATTTGTGAGTTCCAGGTAAAGTGGCTTCAATGCTAAGCCTCTTGTCACTAAAATTATCTGGTACATTTGAGTGATGCAAATGTACTCAGAATAGCATCACAGTGGTATTCGCTGCAAGTTGGTTATAGTTTTGTGTGTAGTTAACAGCAGGTTGTGCTTCTTATTTGGTTAATGGGAAAGTAAATCCAGATCACCAGGATTGAAGCTGTTTAAATGCTGACTTCTGGGAAGAGAATAGAATAGAGGCAATGATCTGGAGAAGAACTGTAGTCTGAATCCAGAGATAGGAGGACAGAAATTCTCAAAGCTTACAGCTTGACAGCTGTGCTCTGTACAATCTTATTCCAGCACAGTGTTTACAAGTTAATGTGTGTTAAATGGATGAATTAAAAATCGGCTAGGCTTCCTTTAAATAGATGCATATCTGAATAAAGTTAAGTGCATGCAAAAACCACCTTGAAAAATCATTATACTTGCATTAAAGGGTTTCTATCCACAGCCACTTGTTGGAGTTAGTAGCATTTCCGAGTATTTTGTCCCATGCTTTAGGAAATACTGTGAATTCAGCATTAAGGCCAGTTTAAACTCTGCAGTGGGCTGTGTATTGTTGAATGGAGATGGGTGCAACTAAGTGCACTCTGTGAAATCCCATCGGTAGAATTCTGTTGTCTGTCCTGAGTACTGTTATTAGGCTTGTCAGGTACAGGTGTGATAGCCCTTGTATTTTGACTAAAAGACAATTTCAATGCTAGATTTTCAGAAGCTTGCAGTACTATTTCCAGCATATTACCTTTGTAGTCAGATTTGTCTCACTAGGTTAGGACTGCTGGCCAAGAGAAAGCAGCTGAGGAGCTGGTAGGACTTCATTTGAAATCCTGCACCAGACTTGAGCTGAGGTGCAGATGGTCTGGTTTATCTTACTTGCATCTGGTGTATGTGGGTCAGAATACTTTAAATATGACATACTGGTGAGTCAAAACAGCTTTATTGGGTTGCTCTTGATTAATCTATGTGTTAATGTGACTGTATCAATTATATTATAGATCTCTGTTTTTCAGTGAGGCATGCATAAATTACTGTTTGCTCAAAGTAATAAAGAAGCACATACGTGTTGCCACTGATGCTTCATGTACAATATTTCAAACAAATTTTAACCGAAATGTTTAACAGAAAAAAACATTCTTTGTTTCCCAACAGAATAGTAGAGTAGATTGGAAAAAAACCCCAGGGAATTAATATAACTTAGTGCTTCTGTCTCTTGCAGGTTAAGACTCTTTCTGCATAATGGATGTAGGCAAGCACAATGTGCTCCCATTTTGGTGCAGGAACCTGCCTTTGATTCCCAACCTGTCCAACAGAATCTAGTTCATGAGCTTTCACCAGATAGGAAAACAAAAATTCTTGGAAGTGATTAACTTCAGGGAATCTTTCTGTATTTGACATTTTAAACACAACTGTGGCAAGAGGATTCCTGCATTTTTCTTCTCTCATGTTTCATCAAAAAAATGTTGCAAGGGAGCTGTAGAATGAATGGTAGTGAGTTCATTACTGCCCGGTTACACAGATATGCTTGATTTGGGAAAATGGGCTTTTATGTTTATCAGAACTTTCTTTTCAGAGTGCAGCTGTGCTGTTTGACATCTTGGTACTGCATGCGTTAGTTTGAAATGAAGGAAGTATCTGTTGGCATCTGACCATTACAGAATAATCTGGCTGTTTTGTTGTCTGTCACGTTCTTTTGGAAGGCAAGCTGTAGAAGCTCACCAGTTGGGGTTTGTAATGTGTTCAACATTTCCTTTTTTTGGCTTTGTAGCTGTTCTGTTTTCTTGATGATTTATCCCCTAATTCTCTCCGAACTCTCTTCAGAAATATTGTGCACCTATGAGTAATGCTGTTGAGTTATTTAGGGCTCTTAAGGCAATTAGTGTGGCTGCTGGAAAGGTTACCATGAGGTTGTTTGCTTATCCTGTGGAGCTCTTTCTGTTCTGTATATGAGTGTCAGAGTTGTTCACTGAATGGGAAGAAGAATGTCAAGCTGAGTCTTGTGTCTCATAATCTTGTCTCAGTTCCTGTACCTTACTGGTCAGGTTTTTGGTTTTACATAAGAGCCCAGACTTCTGGAGCCTGATTCTGTTACAACTTCTAATTTGTGTGAATAAGAATTTTTTGTGGGAGTCTTCCAGCCTGCTAGCAAAATTAGTGCTTTCAAAATTTCAGTTGTTGCTCCTTCTGTTAACTATTAACGTAATGCTCATAATTCTATAAAAATGTACTTTTATCAGCAGTAGGAATTCAAATGATACAGTTAATG